>NW_004624767.1:9132699-9193708 GCF_000247695.1 Heterocephalus glaber | reverse complement strand
TAATGACATTCATCATTGGAAATTTGCACCTTTACATAAGCCATCTTGGTTCTTATTTTTTCCCCATTCCCCTGCCCTCCCTTCAACCCCTCCACTCCTCCCTATCTACAAAGACTTTGTTTCCATTTTTCCATTTTCTCATATTAATTCCATTCCCTTCTTTCTTTTCACCTACCCCTCCCATTTCCCCTTCCCCCTTGGCACCTTTTCTTCCTATTTCAATCGTAGAAATTGAGATGTCAGGATCAATGGTCATCCAATATATCTTGGAAATTATTCATGCCAGTACAAATAAATCTGGTCAACATTTTATATTTACACCTGGTATTCTTTTTATGAATATATAGGTTTTTTGTCTTTTCTTATTGATAAGTGTTTGGATAGTTTCTATTTCTGTAATACATAAGGTACAATAAATAATCACCGTTTTGATTTTTTTGAGGCTAAGTTTTCTATAGAGATAGATTTATATTACATAATGAAAATAAAAAAATGCAGTTATCTTCATGATTCATATAAATGTTCATAACTCTACAGTTTTCCTTAAGGAAACCTTTCTCGACTCATCAAATTTTATTCATCAATTCATCACAAAATTACTAAATTTCATAATCTTATTTTTATATATTTCATGAAATGCCAAAAATAATGCTCCATATAGAGTGTGATGTTCTAGGGTAAAACACTTTGAAATCAAATAAAAATATGTAATGCAAATTTTATTCCATTAAATTGGTGATGTTCACTCTAGTTTTATTGAGTAACACTAAAGTAATTAGAAACAGTTTTTTTTTTGGTACCAGGGATCAAACTCAGGACCTTGCACTTGCGTGGCAGGTGTGGCACCACTGAGCTAAATCTCCGGGCCAAATAGAAACACTTTTAACTTATATGCAGTGGCTCAGAATAAGACTTTTTACTAATTCTTCACTCAAAGTTCCCGGAGATGTTGCACTATGGCCCAGGTTGCCTCAATTATTTATCAGTAAATCAAGAATTCCATGGAGGAGTTCAGTACTTGTGCAAAAAAGCAGCTTTTACTTTAACGAGGAAATAAAAATGGAGAGGTAGGAGACAAAGAAGGGAGTGAAATTTTGGGCCAAGTAGTCCAAAGATGTTCACAATTTTTTTTCCCACGAAAAAGAAACAATGGTGCCCTCTTTTAGGCTGAGTGAGAGCTTGTAAGAAACAGTCTTACATTTATCAGTCTATGAGATCAGTAGTAGACGTTACCACATGTTCTCTTGCCAATGGATCGTTTTAAAGGAGTGTGTTTAGGATATGTCTTAGTGACTTTTTTATTGCTGAGACAAAGTACCAGACACAAACACCACAGAGGAGGAAAGGTTTATATGGCTCACAGTTTGTCTAGGATTCAGTCCATAGTTGCCTGGCTCCAAGGTAGTGTAGGCAGAGGGGCTTGGAGAGGAGACACAGCGTGCTGGTGGGAAGGAGAGAGAATGGAGGGAGGGGAAAGAGAGAGAGAGAGTGGGGGGGGAGGGCGTGAGAGCAGGAGGGAGGGGGAGAGAGAGAGAGAGTAGGAGGGAGAGAGAGGGAGAGAGAGCTAGAGCGAGAGTGAGAGAGAAAGGGAGAGAGAGAGAGCCAGAGAGAGAGAGAGAGAGAGAGAGCAGGAGGGAGAGAGAGGGAGAGAGCTAGAGCTAGAGAGAGGGGGGGAGAGAGGGAGAGAGAGAGAGAGAGAGAGAGAGAGATTCCTTCCAGGCCACAGCCCCAGTGACCCACCTTCTCTGACCAGGCTCCATCTCGAATGTCACATTTAGCTATAAACTCATCAGTGGATTCTTCCATTGATGAACAGCATACCTCATGATCAGTCACCTCCCCAAAGCATTACCTGGGACCATATGAGGTGTTGGAGGTGCATCTAGAAATAAACTCTTCCAATGTATAGATATGTGTGTGTCCATTCCTGCTTTCTCTTTAATAGACAGTATACTGCAACATTCTTCTGCATTTCCTATTTTCCCTTAGTGTATTCTGAAGAACATTTTACCTTGAGTTAGACTTAGAAAGATGATTCATGCGTTATGTTTGATATTTTAAACAATGCTACAATGAAATGATAATCAAGCTCATTAGCTACGAAAGAAATACAAATGAAAACAAAAATATGATATCACTTTACATCCACTAGCACAGGTATTGTCAAAATGGTAATAACAGTATCTGAGGAGAATATAAAAAAAATACCTTCAAAAACTGCTGGTGAGAAAATAAAATAATGCAGCCATATTGGAAAACAGTTAAATAGTTACTCAAAAGTTAAATTTGAGTTATTGTATGACTCATCAATTTTATCATTAGGTAGATAGATAGATAGGGCCCTGCTGATAATTTGTTCTGTGGATATAACGCAAAAGTAAAAAATAAACATACATAAACACATGTACATTTTTCATGGGAATTGAAAACGTATATATGAAAACATTATATATATATATATACTTATAGTTGCATTATTAATAATAGCCAGAATGTTTAAAAAGCTCACATATAAAATTATTTGTGAAAAGATACATTGAATGAGAATGAGGTATATCCATTCCATGGAGTATTATTTAGGCATAAAAAGGAATGAAAAACTCGATATATGTTACCACATGAATAAACCTTGAAAATATTATGTTGTGAAAGCAAACAAACTCTTTAAACATATATTGCATAGTTCCATTAATATGAAATTTTCCAGATAAACAAATATATGCAGAAAGAAAATAAATTAATGTATATCAGCAACTGGAATATAAGACAAAAAGAATAATGACTACTGCGGGTTTAGGTTTTCTTTTTCTTTTGGTAACAATATTACAGTATATGCAAATGGTTATTGGTGTACAACACTGTGACTAGAAGAAAAAGCATTACATTTTATATTAATTTATAATATATGAATTATATGTCAATCTAATAAAACAATATTTAACTTTTGGAAATGCTGAGTTTCAAGTGTTTAATTGTTATGCTAATATAAATGTCAAGAAAATTAATTTTTTCATTCATTAATGACTGTTTGCTTTTCTTAAACAATGAAAAAATTTTGGCAGATTTCTCTTCTGATTGCCCCTTGGCTGTGACAATATTTGGACTCTATACCATTGCACTTTCAAAGTTCTCAGGGTGTTTTCATTACATTGTTCCTAACCAGTCTTACCACTGTTTTTACCAATACCACCAAAATATAGCATTCACAACTACCAGCTACCTATTTGTAATTATTTATAAGAATTAATTGATAAAATTTATATAGTGGGCTTTTCACATATATTAGCAACAATTTTTAAAATTACTATAAATCAGGCATCATTATTACATTTTACAGGCTAGGAAACTAGATCTCAAAGAGCTTAAATAGTGCTCCCAACTGGCAAGGGTCACATAATGCACATTTACTAGCATAGGAACTTTTTCCATTTTCATAAGTTAATGCAAGGGTTACAAATTTAGAAATCATAAAAATTCCTTTACAAAGGAATAATAGATGCCTCACCAAGACAAATATGTCAGGCTCTGCAAGATTGCTGTCTAGGCAACAGTAATTTAATTTCCCTAGGACTGTCTAATATACCGACAGATATTATTTCAGAGAAACTTAAGGGGTATTAGGGTATGGGCCACAGAATCTTTGAGAAGAGAAATTTTTGAGACAGGGACTCATTGTGTAGTCCAGACTGGTCTTACACTCCCTATGTAGTTCAGATTGGTCTCAAACTTGTGATCCTCCTGTCTCTGCCTCCCAAATGTTGAGATTATGACCCTTTTACCAGTGGCCTGAGAAAGTACATTTAACCTCTTCCTGTCATCTGTAATAGAACCAGCATAAAAACATATGGTGTAGTGTCAGAAGACTCCACAGATCATTTGTCTGTTCTTGGGGACTTTATTTTGCTAGGAAGCTTTCTTAGAAATAAGAATATTTTCCTATGACCATACAGTTAATTTCCTATTGAAGGTCAGGAAGATTATTAATATTTTAATGCTCTTTTTGTACAATCATTACAATATTCAAAAGCTCTCACAAAGAAAACATCTCATTTGATGTATTCATTAAGAAAAGTAGATATTTATGAATTATTGAAATAAATTACTTCTTTTGGTTAACTATTAGAATCAATTGTGCATTTTATCAATTCCAAGACACTCTATATCTTTTTTCAAAGAAGGATTTGAAAAGCTGTAAAATTTGGTTTGAAAGAGTTGTTTTAATCAGTCCAATTACAAAAATTAAGAATATGTTGAACTTATGTGCTACCCACTATAAGTGTGTCATTACATACTGCATAATAGAATAGAAATATATGGATTGAAAATTGTGTCTTAGATGTCTTTTCCACTTGGAACATGTTATCTTTATATAATGTGTAGAAAACAATTCATTTAGTAAAAATTAATTGGCTGTCTGCAAGTGTATAGGACCTCTAATTTCAATGAAATTGCAAATTTCTGGAGAGTAAAAACTCTTTTATCTTTTCAGTTGCTGCTTATAGAATGGATCTGTGCTCATTATAAATTGGTTAGTAAAATATAATTTGTTTCCTGAATGTAACGTAAAATATTTGATATTTTACTGGTTTCATTATTTAATTGCACCCACTGGGCAAACGAATATAAAATCAGCTGTATTATTTTTCAGGATATTAAAACAAGTTTTAAAAGTAAGTCATTCTTCTTTCTTTCATTTTCTTTCCTTAGGAAAAATATATGATGTTTAAGGAATTTTCTTATTTAGGGGTAAATTTTGCAGTATATTTTGGAAGGTAACGAGTAAAATATCCATCTTTTGGAATTGGGTCCATTCAATACCTGTAAAATTAATTCCTGACCAAGAACCTTGCTACTCAAACTGTCATCTGTACATCTGTACATCTGTACATCAGCATCATTAGTGTCACCTGGGACACAGTCACACTGACCCGAAATCCTTCTTTCTCTTGGATCCCCAGAAGATTCATTTGCACATGGAAAAATACTACCAAATTCTATTTTCTGCTCAACGTTTGCACTTTAGAAATATGTTTTGGGACATGGGGGTCTTCTCAGAGTGTTCTCTTTCTAGGGCATAATTCTAGGAAACATAAATTAACTTTAAAGTATCTGCTAAATTCTGAGCTACCAGCACAGTTAAAAAATGTATTTGTGATAAAAGCTATCTGCATAGGCTGATGGAGTGAAGTGCCATTTTTCTAATGATCTTCAAACCATTTTAAAAAAATTTTTTAAAAATAACTTTATTAACAAACACACACACATACAAAAATTAAAACCACTCAAAGAAGAACAATGCAAGAGAGAAAAAGCTACAATAATATTCAAATGCAGTAGAACTCAACCAAAACTGAAAAGCACTTAAACATTTTTCCATATAACTTAAAAAAAGCATCTCAAACAACAAGACACCAGAGGATGTGATTTGTTTCAGAAAGATCCCCAAAACCAACATTGAAGAAATAGTGGCCTGGAAAAAAACTCCAGTTAGCTAGCAGACTCCACATAAGCCAAGCTGCTCCCTAAATTAAATTTCTATACAGTCATATAACCCACGATGGAAACATAATCCAAGAAATATGTTATTAGGCCATTTCATCCATGTGTATCCTTAATTACACTTTCAGTTTCTCACACTAGAGGAACTATTCAGTATTTACACATGTGTGTCCTATTTATTTCACTTAAGAGGATGGCCTCAATATGCATCTGTTTAGCTATAAATGTCTCTAGTTTCTCATTCTTTATGGCTGAGTAGTACTCCATTTATGAAAAAACACATCTTTTTTATCCAGTCTCCAGTTGATGAGCACTTGGGCTGTTTCCAAGCTTTTGCTATTATGAATTGTCCTGCTATAAACATGGGTGCACATATATCACTGTGATATGATTCTTTTAATTATTTTGGGAAGAGGCCCAGCAGGAGGATAGCTGGGTCAAATGGGAACTCTAAGCTTAATTCTTTGAGGTATCTCCATACTAATAAAAAAATAGCCTTTTTATAAACAAATAATAGACTCACTGAGAGAGAAATTAGGGAAACAATTCCTTTTATAATAACATCCCCAAAAAAGAAATATCTAGGAGTCAACCTAACAAAGGAAGCAAAAGACCTCTACACTGAAAACTACAGTTTTCTGAAAAAGGAAATCGAAGAGGATATAAGAAAATGGAAAGACATCCCTTGTTCCTGGATAGGAAGAACTAATATAGTGAAAATGGCCATACTTCCAAAATTATTATATAGGTTTAATGCAATGCTGATTGAAATTCCAACAATATATTTCACAGAATTAGTGAAAACAATCCAAAAATTCATTTGGAACCAGAAGAGACTTAGAATAGCAAAATAAATTTTAGACCACAGAGATATAGCTGGGGGAATTACAATCCCAAACTTGAAACTATACTACAAAGCTACTGTGATAAAACAGCATGGTACTAGCAAAGAAACAGACCCACAGATCAGTGGAATAGATTAGAAGATGAAGAAATGACTACAAATATGCTCAGGCACCTCATGTTTGACAAAGGAGCCAAGCATCCCCATTGGAGGAAAGATGACCTATTTAATAAATGGTGTTGGAAAAACTGGATTTCAACCTGCCAAAGATTATAACTAGACCCATACCTATCACCATGCACTAAATTAAGATCAAAATGGATTAAAGATTTAAATATTAAAACAGAAACACTAAATTTGCTGGAAGACAAGTTAGGTAGAACTCTTGAAGACATTGGTATAGGAAAAGATTTTATGGACAAAACCTCAGTGGCACAGAAACTTGCACAAAGAATCAACAACTGGGATACTGGGATCTTATCTTATTAAAAAGCTTCTGTGCTGCAAGAGAAGCCACCAACAGAGCTAGGAGACAACCTACAATGTGCGAAAAATTTTTCAGCAACTGTATGTCAGACAAAGGACTACTATCTAGAATATATAAAACACTGAAAAAAATCAGACCCCCCAAATTCAAAACCCAATTCAAAAATGGGCATCTGAAATGAACAGACATTTCTCACACAAAGAATGAAAAGATAGCAAATAAATATATGAAAAAATGTTCAACATCACTGGTTATTTGAGAGATGCAGATGAAAACAACACTGAGATTACACCTCACCCCAGAAAGATTGGCTGCTATTAAGAAATCATCCAATAACAAATGCTGGTGGGGGTGTGGGGAGAAAGGAACCCTTCTTCATTGTTGGTGGGAATGCAGACTAGTGCAACCACTGTGGAAATCAAACCATATTTTTTATAATGTGCAACTCCATGTCATTTTAGGGAAGCTGAGATTCCCTTCACCTATGCACTTGTTGATGTTCAAGCAAAATCCCTCCTACACTGTACTTACAGTTAAGAGGAACTTATTTGTGCAAGTTTTTAATTAACTGTTTTGTTTCCTCATGACAATCTCCTTCAGATTGAGGGGGAGGCTAAAAGAATATAAAACAGAAGAATAGAAGCAAGTATTTAGACAGCCATAAAATATGGCCTTTACATCCTGGAAACATGTTTATGTATTTATTTATTTGTTTGTTTGTTTGTTTTTGGTACCAGGGATCCAACTCAGTTCCTTATGCTTGCCAGGCAGGCAGCGGAACCCCTGAGCGGAACCTCCCCAGGCCTATGTTTTTATTTTTAAACAATAGGTGCTTTCACTGAGACACTTTGAGTAAAAGGTACACTGAAAAAAAAAGATAATGAGTTGACCAAATAGTTTTAAAATTAATACATCAAAAGCCTGGGGATGTAGCTCAGTGGCACCATGTCTGCCTGGCAATCACAAGGTCCTGAGTGGGATCCCCGGTACCAGGGGAAAAAGAGCTAATAGATCTAGTTTTTTAAAAAACTAATTTGATCATCAGTCTTCCCAATGTTTTCATTCTCTTGTATTTTCATGAATAATAATTTCTAATTTATATAGTTTAGCATATTGAATAGCATTTGGGTTATAATGTACCAAACAAATTTTAATACAAATGCTTGCCACCACTACACTAGGCAAGAGAATAGGTATTTCTGGAATAAAATCCTGCCTGGAAATGTAAGAGGTGGCCTAGACAATATCTGAAACCTCTGGCTTTATGATTCCATCACTTCCTAGCAGCTTCACTGTTATAAAGCTGCTCATAAATCTAATTTTAATCTTTTTGTTTATGATACTGAATGAGACAGAAGCTCATTTTATATAGTTAAATAATAATATTGAAAATCCTGGTCCCATTTGCTATAAACCTTGATTCTCATCAATACAAATTTGCAGGTAAAATGTAACTAACATAAAATACAACCTTTCTATGAATTAATAATTTCTGTCTTAAATAGAACCAGACTATTCAGTGCTTACTTATGCTTCTAGCTAGTTCTTACTATAGACACTTTTATGAGTGTGCAATTCATTATTTGAAATGACACTGTCAATCCCAAGGCACCTAAATAAGAAGAGGTTATGAAAATTATGGGGAGTTTTTCTTTCTCTCAAACCTTACTCTGAATCCAGAATTTTATTGAAGGTTCAATGTGCAGTTAGTCAAAGCCTAAATTAGCTCTGTGGGGGAAAGAGAAAAGAAAAAAGGCAAGCAAAAATTATAAGGGGAGTAAGAACCAAACTTTCAAACTCATTTTTTTTAAAGGGGGAAAGGTTTATTTTGTTTACAGTTCACTAGAGGTTTCCGTCCATAATCAACTGGCTCCAAGGCAGGGTGGCAGAGGGGCAACAGTTCATGGTGCCCACACAGTAGCAAAAGGAACAAGGGGGCTGAACAGTGTCTTTCTGCTCCTTTTATCTTATTCAGACTGCTTAGATCAGGTAGCACTCACACCCTTCATCCTAGTACTCTTGGGCCTATTCCCACCATGAATCAGTTACATACTCTAGATTCAGCCACTGCTGAAAAGCATGAGGCTTCGGGGTAACAGCTAAGCACAAGCCATAACATTCTGCCCCTGGTCCCCCAAAGACTCGTGCATATCCCTTTGTGACAAAAAGCATTTAGTCCGTCTCCAAGAGTTGCCAAAGTCCTAAAAGTTTCAGCATTGCTGAAAAGTCCAAGACCAAAGTCTCCTCTGAGATTTAAGGCAAATTCTTAGCAGCAAACCCCTGTACAAATGAAAAGAAAGTTAAACGCTTCAACATACACACAATGGCACAAGACAGACACTACCATTCCAAAAGGTACAAACAGGAGGATACAAAGGAATGGGACTAAACTAAGTCCCAAATCCAGCAGAGAAAACATTAAATCCCACAGCATCCCCTGTATCTGCGGCAAGTTGTCAACTCCAAAGGGCTTGGGTGGCTCCGCCCCAATGGCACTGCAGATGGTTATAGCTCCCATGGCTTCTCTCTGGGCCGGCTCTTCTCCCTTCTTGCAGCTTTCCACAGACGATCCATGCTCCTGGCTTTGCTAAATTTCTGGGGTCTCCATTGCACTTTTGACTTCACACTCATACCTTCACATATGGCTCTCCTCGGGGACACACTGTCTGGCCTCCCAGGCCTTCTTCTGAAATCTGGGTCGATGCCGTCTTGACCTCACCAGTCTTCCATTTTGTGGTGCTACATGGATGATGCCAAGGTCTGCCACCAGCTGGAACAGTAGCCAGGCTTCCTTCTCTCTTGGCTGTAAGGGTCAAGCATCTGGATCCCTGACAACTCTGAACCCAATTCGGAGGAACAAATTCTCCAGGCCGCCTTTCCAGAACGTGGTGCTCTGGAGCTCTCTTCTCAGAGCAAAGTCTTTTACTTTTGTAATTTTTGAGCCTTCAAAGGGTGGAGTCTTGATGCTTCTTCTGATCCCCTCAGGCTATTTTTTCTACTCTCCCATTCCTTCTCTGCAATCATGATCTCCTCTGCTCTGTCTTTGTAGGCCACAGCTTTACTGAAGCTTCCTTTTTGGCCAAACTCAAAACATTTTAAATCATCGGATAGGCTCTTTGCTCTTGATTCTCAACATAAATCTGGCTAAGAGCCCCAACAGTAGCCATGCCAATTGCTCAACATTAGGCTGTCTTGAAATTTCTTCTTCAAGATTAATTAGTCCACCACCCCTAATCTCAGTCTTAGGCAAAGTCTCTGGACATGAGCAAAATGCAGACAAACTTTGTGCCAAGACATAACACACATTGTCTTGAGTCCAGCAGCCAATGTGGTCCTTCTTCCCAGCAGAAACCTCACAAGCCTGGTCTTTACTGGCTTTCCGGTCTTCTGAGCTCTGACCAGAATCTCCCATACAGAAGAACAGCCTAAGGTATTCCAGCTCTTCTTCAGTTGGCATCTCTAAACCTTTCCTAACTCTTCTCATTCCCCAAGCCAACTCTTGAGCTACATGGCCAGGTAATGTCACAGCAACCACTGCACTTCTCTGGAACCAAATTTCTGTTTTAGTTACTTTTTTCTCATTACTGAGACAAAGTATCCAATATCCAAAGTTAAAGGAGGAAAAGTTTATTTGGCTACAGTTTGTAGAGGTTTCAGTCCATAGTCGACTGGCTCTAAGCAGGGTGGCAGAGAGGTAACAGTTCATGGTGCCCATACAGTAGCAAAAGCAACAAAAGGACTCAAACTCATATTTAATTTGAAGAGTTTTTTAAAATCTTGAGGGTAGGGCTGGGGATTTAGCTCAGTGGTTTCGCTGCCTGCTGTGCAAGCGCAAGGACCTGAGTTTGATCCCCGGTACCAAAAAAAAAAAAAAAAAAAAAAATCTTGAGGGTATTTCATTGGCTTTGTTATCTCAGTTAATTGCTCTCTAATTTAAGAATTGAGCACCGACCTTGAGTTATAAATGTCTTGATTTACAAATGTCTTTGACTCTGAAGATGCAAATAATAATAATATAGACCTACTCTGGGCCTGGTGGAGCATGCCTGTAATCTCAACACTCTGGGAGGCTGAGGCAGGAATATTGCAAACTCAAGCCCAGCCTGGTCAATTTAGCCACTTACTAAGATCCTCCTTCAATTAAAAAAATGCACAAAGGGCTTGGAATGTAACTCAGCATGAGAGGCCTGTCTTCAATCTAATGTACTGAAAAATAAAAGAATGATACAGTCCTAGATCCTAGGTTCTGACTCTAGCAGTCTCCTGCATTCCTTTGAATTTCTGTTGCCAAAAATAGAAGACCAAACATCAAAGAAGCATTATATTTTTGTTCCTGTTTACTTTTCTTGTCTGTTGTCATTGCTGACTCTTTATAACACAAGTTCTGCTGAAAGTTCTGCATTTGATTCCAAGTATGACTTTCTTAAATGAACAATAATTTCTTAAGTTTAATTGCCTTGGCATGTTTGTTATTCCATCTTCTTGTAATGTTTTACTATCTATACTGAGTGTACATCTAACAAGATTGTCAAATGCCAAGTGAGATATCGTCTCTTTCAGGTGACCTGTGCTAAGACTGGAGACTGATGGGCCTTTGCATTTTCCCTTGGGTGACAGTTATATCTACTGTAGGGAGTTCACATCTACCAACACTGCTGGATCCTCACAGTTCCCTCAGTCAACCACTCCAATGTCAAATAGGATGTGGTAAAAAGACACTACTTGAATGAAAAATTTATTTGAAAAGTATCCTTATGAGGTAGGTGATGATAATATTCTCTTCATTTTATAGGTGAAGAAACATTAAAAAGCTGCCCTTAATGCAGGATCAGTAGGTAAGAAAAAGAGAGAGCTCTCTGGTTAAATCATCCATTTTTTCCACTGGAATGCTTCTTCTTTTCATGCTGAATTAGAGAAATTATAGATGGAGTGGATTTTTTTTATTTGGAATTTTTCTTCTGTATAGAAATTTTTAGTAAGAGATAAATGATTTACATGATCTGAAGGGAAACCTGTGTATAGGATACGAATTTCAAGACTTCAAAACTTCAATGAGAAGAGAGATGACTTTTGTGATTCATCTAGGTCTACCGAAACATAGCATGTTCTCAGGAGAACTGCAATTGAGGGAGACTAACAAGATATATGCCAATCACATAAATGACAAACCACTGCTTCAGAGATATAACAATATCTATCCTCATCAAGTTCCATTCTTAAATTATTGTGATGATTAGGGTGGAGTTTTTAACTCCATGAATTTTGGAATTGGTTCCAAAGGTTGCTGAAACACATTTGTAGGTGAGTTTGGATAAGTCATGGAGGTTTGGCCCTTGCTCCTTCCTTTCTAGCACTCTTCAACTGCTTTGCTTCCTGGCCACAATAAATTCGAGCCTGGGTTCCAATTGGTCATTTTAAACCTACAGAGCCACCTGTGATAGGTGGTCCCTGGACACATGAGCAGTTTTCATGCCCTGATTATCCAGAAAATGTTCTGGACTGAGGTGCCATGCAACAACACATTTGAGGTCACTCCCCATTGAGAGCAACTGTTCTTCTTAATACCAGTAAATATTTCCTTATCTTTAATAAGTACAATGTCAATTGGTAACTAACATTCATTGTGAATAGTTAGTACATGTACATGAAGCATCTTCTTTCTATGTCCTCTTTTCCTTCCACCATCTGCCCTGTATGTCCTAATCTCATTCCCTAAAAGGGAAAAACTGAAAGATTTCCCTCTAAAATCAGGAACCAGAGAAAGATGTTCACTATTGCCACTCGTGTTCAATACAGTACTCAAAATATTAGCTAAAGTAATCAGGGAAAAGAAAGGGAAAAAAAGAGCACACATACAGGGCATCTGGTCAGGACAAAGTCAAAGTATCACTAAAAACATGATTGTTTACATAGAAAATGCAAAAATTCATACAAAGCTCCTATCATTAATAATTTAATACAGAAATGTTGCAGGATACAAAATCAACACAAAAATTAATAGCATTCCTTCACACCAATAATGAACCTACCAAGAAAGAAATTAAAAAACAGTACCATGCACAATAACATGAAGAAAAATTCTGTACTTACAATTACCCTAAGCAAGGACATGAAAAACTTTGACAGTAAGAACCATAATACTCTGAAAAAGAAAAAAAAGCAAGGAACACATTAGAAAATGAAAGACTGGATAGTCAGAAACAGCATTGTCAAAATGATCATTCTCCCAAAACTGCTATCTGGACTTAATGTAGTTCCAATCCAAATACCAGAAACATTTCTTATACAACTAAAGAAAACAATCTTAAAATTTATATGTAACTGGAAGAGACCCAGAAGAGCAAAAGCTATCCTAGGAAAGAAGAGCACAAAAGAAGGCATCTCAATCCTTGATTTCAAATTCTATTACAAAGGTACAGTAACAAAAACAGTATGACACTGGCACAAAAATTGGCATGTGGATCAATAGAACACAATAAAGGATGCAGAAACAACCCAGGCACAATTAATCATGTGATATTTGATAAAGGGAATAACAATGTATGGTCAGAGGAAAGAGAATCTCTTTAGCAAGTGATGCTGGGAAAACAAAATTGACAGGCAGAAGTTGGAAGCTAGACCCATATCTCTCACAATGTACAAAACTAAACTCAAAATGTATCAAAGATCTTAATTTCAAAACAGAAACATTTAACTTGCTGGAAGGTAAGGTAGATAAAACTCTTGAAGTGAAAGGCAGAGACAAGGACTTTCTAAACAGAACCTCAATTGCACAAGAAATAACATCACGACTTCACAAATGGGATTATGACAAATTGAAAAGACAAGATTCAATTCCAAAAAAGGCAAACTGAAATGAATAGACACTTCTCAGAAAAAGAAGTACAAATGGCCAATAAACACAATTTAAAATGTTCAACATTGCTGGTCATTAGTGAAATCCAAATGAAAACAACAATACTGAGATTCCATCTTACTCCAGAAAGAATGACAATTATCTTGAAAATAGAAATAAGAAATTTTGGGGGGAAAGCAGGAACCCTTCTACTTTGTTGGTGGAAATGTATACTGGCATAATCACTATAAATATCAGTATGGATAGTCCTTAAAAACCTTAAGATAGAAATTCTGCTTGTCCCAGATACCTTCTCTAGATTATCTTCCCCAAAGAGTTAAAGATATCATATTACAGTGATATATGCATACCCATGTTTATAATAGTATAATTCATAATAGCTAAATTGTGGAAGTAGCCTATATGTGTATCAATAGATGAATGGATAAAGAAAATGTGGTATATTTACATAATGCAGTACTGCTCTGCCAAAAAGAAATCTAAGTCTGTGATATATGTGGGAAAATGGATGCACCTTTAATCCATAATGTTAAGTGAAATAAGTCAGATACGTAAACTTAAAAATCATACCATTTCTCTCATATGAAAAACCCAAAGTAAAAACTAAATCAAAAGCAAAATTAAAAATAGATACTCTAGCTATTTTCTCAGAGATATTTTCCCAATATTCCGTGTCTCAAAATGATACCATGTTTACATTTTACAGCTTAAGTAAAAATTCTTTGAGAGAATCTCGGTCACATATAGCTCCTTTTGGTATAACATAAAATGTGTGGGCTAAGGAGCTAAGATCTAGGCATATCTTGAATTTAAGGGGCAAAGTTAAAGATAAAGATGTGTGAGTATGTTTCTAGTCAATCTAAACTGTATGAGACTGAACCTCAAATGATAAATCAGTGTATCTACCAAAAGCATTTTTTGGGTAACAAGTAGATTTCACTAAAAAAAAAATCAGAGCTTAGTACCCCTTAACTGAGAAAAGCTATTATTTTCAGGTAATGCTGAAATCAGTAAGTGTAGAATTTAGACTTAGGCTTTTCAACCTGAGAAATAATGAGACCACTATATCATAATGGATTTGAATATTGACTGCTGAGATAGATTACTAGTTCTATCATTTATTTATTGCTTGAACTTTGAGAATATTGCTTAATCTCCCCATATACTAGTTTACTAAGATCTAGAGATAGTGACAATACTGCCTAAGAGGCTTATGTGAGGATTAAATTAGTTTATATGTGGCAGGTGATTAGCTCTAGAGGCTTATTCTATAAATGTTAATTATCCTTTTAACCATCATTGCTCTGAGGCCTAAGAAAGATAGAACCTAATTTATAATCTGTTACATCTTGGAATGGTCCTAAGATCAGAAAGTCTCTTTTTCCTATGAAGGTACTAAATTTTTTCTATAAATAATGCCATATACTCTATTTGAGTTTGTCATTTTATAGAGTTTGTTCTTCTGTCTATACCCATTGGCTTGACAACATTTTGATGGTTTGTCTTCCTTTCACAGGCTCCATAGTGCCATTCAGAACTGTGATATAACCTTGGGTTTCATAAAGGAGACCACTACCAAGTATTTTTATGAAGATTTTTCAAAGAAATACCTAGTTATTATATAAGCTATTGCCCAAAAGAACAAATACAACATGAAATGTTATCATTATTCTGTTCTTTGGGCTGAAGAAAACTTTTACTTTGATAGTTGGTACTTGCCCAAATCACCTTACCTTTTTGTATTGCCTAGTTGAAATGATGTCTGAATTTTCTATATGCCATATTCAATATACAAATAGAATGTGTTTTTCTTTTCTACAGTCACTGTGTGAGAAACATTCATTTTTTTGTCAGACGGATGCAGTATACAAATGCAAATTATTGTGTGGATTAATGAATATCAGTTCTTTCAACTGAAAAAAATGAAGTTGTTGGCTGAAGGTGCAAACCATTATTATCTTACCAAACCAAGCGAGCATCTCCAAGGTCATTGATTTCTGCAGATCAAAACAAAGTTGGTCTCTTGCTATTTCTATCCATAAGACCTAGAAGATAATTACCAAGAAATAAGTAAAAGAAAAAGTAAAATTGTGGCATTATATATCTTCAAGTCAGTTTTTATAAATAGCAAAATTATTGTGCAATATTTGAGCATTTCTACAACAGAGTGAAACTGAAGATGTATGCTACCAGTCTCTCTCTCTCTCTCTCTCTCTCTCTCTCTCTCTCTCTCTCACTCTCTCTCTCATACACCATACACAATTTTATTTTGAGATAGGGTCTTATTAAGTTGCTAAGATGCCCAGGCTGGTCTCAAAAAAGCAATTCTCAGGCCTCAGCCTCCCAGAGTGCCGGAATCTCATTCCTGTGTTGGCATGCCTAGTTAAGTAATAGGGTTTTGGAGTAGGTATTATCCTTATATATTATAAAATTCAATAAGTTCTAAAAAAGAAGAAAATCCTGAGTGTTTTTCACCCTTATCACTCTACCACCAAGCTTCTCTTCAGAGAAACTAATATAACCAGATTATTGTGTCACCTTTTAGAAATATCTGTGCATAAGAAAATGATCACACATTAAATAACATTCCACTAATAATGTCTGATGTGGTTCCATTATTTAAAAATTCCATTGTATGTCCTATTTACCCATGTCAATAAATATAAATTCAGATTTAAATGAACAAATATTTTATGTGGAAAGAGCAATCCTCAGAGAGGCAAGAAACCCAGTGAATTTCCAAAGGAAATTCCCTAATAGTATTCCCTAGTAATGGTAGGAAAGTCAGAGGAAGCTCAAGCCATTTTAAGTGAACAAACACACACACAAGACATTACACAAACACAAACATGCACACACACAAACACATAATTTGTACAGGTTTAATATGTCTATGAAAATAAAGACCCAATTTAGGGTTGACTGCAAATGAAACTCACCTTCCCTCTTCTATTACAGATATGTTATTTATAGAAATTAACATGAATTATAATTTCAATTGGAAAATGTACTTTAAATCCAATAAAATGATGTCTGTGTATTTTGTTGATATATATTTGAATTTATTTGCCTATTAATTACTTTTTTTTTTTACTGTTTCTAACTCTTCTACTAATGTAAAGTCAGATTCTAGTGCATCAACTCACAGCAGTAACAAAGTTGGAACTTAAGAAATGTGAAGCTTTTATAATGAAAGCAGCTTTCTGATGTTGATTTCTGTGGGCATTTATAGTAATAGGAAAAAATATCCCACATAGGTCTACTGTGGAAAACTGTTTCTAGTGTTAAAAGCCAGACATTCATTTTACAATATCTTCTAGGGTATAATAGTGGAAAATTGCCATTATTTTATTTACTGAAAAACACAATTACCTTACATATTTACATGCATATTATCTCTTGATAATATGTATTACTTTACTGGTTAATTTGTACTATCATTCCCAAAAATATAAGGCTTACATGATTATTTTGACTCCCATTGTGTAAAGGGCTGATGTTCATTAGTACTGAAAAACAGCACATCATTTTACATAATAAAATTGACACCTCTGTTCTCCATCACATTAGCATTTCCAACGTGAATACTTCTAAATTCTAAGTAGTGTATTTGGTTCAAAAGACTCATTTAGCAATGATTACAAGGTCACTTTCAATGCAATTTGACAAAGAAAGAAGAAAACAGTTAAAGGAAATGTGAGAGCCATAATTGAATTTATTAATGTGCATCCATTCATAATTTTTATCACCATAGACAACAATGCCAATGAAGTCACTATCTAATGATTATTTTTAAAATTATGATGTAAATTTAACATTTGGAAAAAGCCCCTAACTCATTTTGAATATTATCTTATGGAGGTAAATGTAAATCGGAAAACAAAGAAATAAAACTTCACCCGAAGCATTCAGTTTTTGCTTAATTTAATAATTTATCAGCGTTGCACATTAAGTAAGTGCTAAATTCAAAGAATTTAGATAGTAAGGCCAAAGTATTTTAGAAATCCAATGAACAGGGCTGGGGATTTAGCTCAGTGGTTCCACTGCCTGCCTAAACAAGCACAAGGTCCCGACTTTGATCCCCAGTACAAAAAAAAAAAAAAAAAAAAAAAAAAAAAAAAAAAAAATCCAGTGAACACCTTGAAATGCCATGTGATAAGTACTACTCTACAGGACAATTAACTCTTACTCAGTAGCCAGGAAGGCTTTCTGGAAGAGCAAGGACATCGCCAGAAAAGTCACTACAAGATTAAAAAGAAAGAGGAATGAAAAGAAACAATTTATTCAAAAATAAAGTATCAAGTAATATTTCAGTACTAAGAAATCAATAAGATAGTAAATATTACTATGGAAAATTGAAATCATGTTCTCTGTATCAAGTGATGTGAAATTATGGGGTAAAGGTGGAGGAAATAAATACATAGAATATTATCTAGAAGAAAGTAATTGGTAGTTTTTTAGGAATATCAAAGGTGAGAAATTCATGCCCACTCACATCTACATCAATACCCGCTACAAATAGAGCAGATACAGAACTATTTTGCAATTTCATTTCTGTTAAAAGGAAAATCTAAAATAAATGGCAACAATTGTTTGAAAACTTTTTTTTGTATATGAAGTCAATTTAATTTATTCTACAAGCTTCATTTTTTTTTTTTTTTTTTTTTTTTTTGGTACCAGGGATTGAACTCGGGTCCTTGCACTTGCAAAGCAGGCGCTGGAACCACTGAGCTAAATTCCCAGCCTCTACAAGCTTCATTTTTGAAACAGTTAGAATAGAAAAAAAAAAATCTTGAGCTCAAGATCAACTATGAAAATAATTCTACCAGTCACGAATGTTTGAGAAAACCGATAGCAATGACTTTCTAAATAACCTCAGTGTTCTAGAAGATTCAGATTCAAAACAGAGAAGAGACACAGTAGTGGTCATATTTGCTTGATAACTAACATCTGAAAACATAAAATTCAAGATATCAAAACTTTAATGATGCATACATCATGCATTTCTAAATAAAATAATTTCATTTAATTTTTTTGAATTGCAATTTTAATTGAAACAATGAAAGTAATGTATGGGGATGTTTCACTCCTCATTTCAGGTGCAGGGTTTTATAACTCAAATATCTTGACAGGTCTAGGTAGTGTCTAGGGCAGAGTGTCATTCATACTGCTTATATTTATAATAAACCAGACAACTTGTGTTTCTTGTTCATATGCAAAAGTTAGTGTATTATCACCAAAGATTCTTGTATTTGCCTTTGTGGAGTTTTATAAGAGTAACAGGAATTTGTGTATGTAAAATATGGACTGGTAGTGAAAAAAGGTCTTCGTTCATTTCACTGGAACCTGCTTGGTCAAATTTCAGCAAGCTTTCACTATATTCATACGGAAAGTGTCGTTCATCTACTTATTTATTTTCCTACTAAGAACCAATAAGTTCAATATCTTGTCAAATATTTTAAAGTATAATATTCATATGAATAGTATGGAGATTTGAGAAAAAATAGCAGATTACACATTCAAAGTTCAGAGATATTTAGGGCTGAATTATAAATTTTTCAAAGGGAAGGTTAAATTGGGCCAGGACCATAATATTTAAAATAGTGCAAAACTATATATTTCCATGCTGTCTCTGTAATTCTTTGTAAAACTCATATTTTTACTAAAGTAAAAATCTACATTTGGACAATTGAAGATCCTTTAACATTTAACTTTTTTTTGATATTGTTGTTGTACTATCTATTTTGAATTTAAGAAATAGGCCCGGATATGTTTTGTCTTGTTGAAAGACATTGACCTATAGTTATATGCTTTTTAATCAAGTTGTAAATGTTTTGCTAATGGGATAATACATTTTAAATGATTTACTAGTTAAATGCATACTCTCGTGTATACTAAAATTATGTAACATTTAATGTATTTTATTTTTAACCACTTTATGGGTTTATTTTCTGTGACTGAGTTTTGAGTTCTTTATATAATACATATTTAAGTATTTTATATGTGTTTTACAAATAGTTTCTCTCCATCTGTGGTTTGCCATTTGATTCTCTTTACAAAAGAGAAAAATGATGCCTTTTACAAAAGACCAAAAGTAATATTAATAAATTCTAATCAATATTTTTCCTTTGTAGAATATGCTTTTGTTATTTCTCTGTAAATTCTATGCCAAATCACAAATCGTCCAGATTTTGTTGTGTGTTTTCTCCTTCAAATTTTATATTTTCAGATTTCATATTTAGGTATATTACATTTTTTCAATTGATTTTTAGAAAAATCTATGCAATGTATGTCTGAATTATTTTGTTTTCCTTTAAAATGGACACCTAATAATTCCTACATAATTTGTTGAAAACTCTTATCTGTATTTTGTTCTTTTATTTAAACCAATTTTCTTTCCTTTTATTCAAACCAATTTGCTCTATTTGTATGCATTTCTGTGCTCAATACCTGATCTCTTTATTACTTATACTGGTAGTAAACTTAATCCAAAATAATGTTAGTACAGGAAATTTCTTTGAAGCATTGTGTTAAGTATTCTCGGTCTTTTTCCTGTCCATAAACCTTATAATCATTCAATATCCAAAAAATAGCATTGATTCTACAAATCACATTGGGAAGAAATGATATCTAAACAAATGGGACATTTCCAATTAATGAAAGCTGAATATCTCTCCATTCATATAGGAATTTTTTTATTGTTTTGTACCCAGGAACCAAATTCGGGACCTTGTGCTTGTGAGGCATCACATAGGAGCTTTAAAAAATGTTTTCATCAGAGTTTCTAGTTTACCACACATATTCTGTACATACTTTGTTTGATTTATGCCTAAGTATTTCATTTTAATGCTATTAGGTTTTAAATTTCAATTCAAAATTTAAATAGCAATAGATATATACAAAACAGCTGACTTTTATGTGGTAACAAACTCTGACCCTCTTAATAATCATTTATTAAAACAGAAATTTTTGTTAATTCTCTGATTTTCTACATGGGAAAGCCACCATATGGAAACAGTGTGTTGAAAGCATTCCTTCAGATCTGTACATTTTGTTTCAGGACTACCTGATAGTTGCAGGATGCAATTCTGGAGCAATCTGGTGAAAGGAGTAATCTTTACCTTCTCACCCTTAAGTAAATCTGCTAATTGCTGGTATTTATACATGTTCTCCTTCAGGTTGAGACCACTTCCCATCATTTCCAATTTTTGGAGAAATTTCATCAAAAATAAATTTTTTATACCAATAAATTTGGTTGTGGGAGTTTTTCTTTTCATTGATTTATGTGGATTATTTTATTGCAATAAATTTTACTTCGCCATGGTTTATAATTTTCTGTACGTTTTTAGTTTTGTTTTTCTAATACTTTGTTCAGGAGTTTTGCATTTAAGTTCATGAGGGAGTTTGGTCTGTAGTTTTCCTTTGTTGTAATATCATTCTCTGGTCTTGAATTAGGGATATGTTTACTTCATAAATTTAGTTACAAAGCATGATCTTCTATTTTCTGTCAGAGCATATAGACAAATGGTGGCATTTCTTCTCTAATTGTTTTTCAATTTTTATTAGTACATGTTTGCAATATATAATGTTTACATTCACCTTAGGATGTAGGTACGTATTCTTAACATATCTTGATTCTTTCTACACCCCTAATCTCTTCTCTATCCCTTCTCCCTCTTTCTCTGGACCCCATTACTTGTTGCAAAATTTCTGTCTCCCCTTTTCCTGTTCTCTATATTTTATTTTTTTAATTACTTATACTTTGACTTTCTCACATAAGAGAAGTTATGCAATATTTAAGTTGTGTATCTGATTCATTTCACCTACTATTCTAATCTCAAGGTGCATACATTTTTCTACAAATGAGTCAAATTTATCCTTCTCTGTGGCACAGTACTACTCCATTATGTATAAGTACTATATTTTCTTTATCCATTTTTCTGTTGATGGAAGTATTGGCTGTCTTTCCTCAACTTCTGTTATAGTATAGCCATAAAACCAGGATTCTTTAAGCAAGATTATTGTACATTATTCATTCAATTTCTTTAATGAATATTGCCTCAGTTAGATTACATATTTTTTGCTGGTCATGGTAATGCATCCCTGTAATTCCAGCACTAGGGAGGGTGAGACAGTGTTATCAGCAGCGCGGACTACATAGTGAGTTCAGGCCAGCTTGAACTATTTAATGAGACTCTGTCTCAAAAAGAAAATAGATTATGTATTTCTCTCTGGGGAAGTAGTAGTCATAATAAATTCAGTCATATTGGTAATGATTCCATTTCCAATTTATGTAAAAAACCTTTCCAAATGGAAAAGGCATGGCTTTCTTTGCTTAAATTTTTTTCTTTGTTAAATGCAAAGCCTTCCACACATGGCATGGTGGCTGTAGTTACGAGAGGTTTATTGTGTACCTCAGTATTACTGATGGAGTAAATTTTAAATATTCCCACAATAAAGAAACAAGAAGTTTATGAAATTCCAGATATGTTCACTAGCTTGATTTACATATTCCATAATATGTGTATATATAAAATATCATATTGTACTCTGTATATATATATATATTTGACATTTAAATATAAAAAGTTTAAAAATTCATTCATTTAAAAATGTGTGTTTTAATAGTATTATTTTCTATTTTATGGGCTTATGTATTTTCACCAAAAAATTCCCTTGTGCATTTTTTGCATTATGCTGAGGGCACTATGACCTTTTTAGTGCACCAAATATATCATTCCATTCAAAGTCACTCACTTTTGTAATGTCTGTTCTTTTCTTCTTTTAGAATCTTCCCTCTATTAAATTATTTTAATTTCATATTAAAAATAGTATAGTGGTACCCTGGACTTAAGTATTCTAGCTTAAAATAAAATTTCTGGAAAAAGCATTGTAGTATCAATCCCTTTGCAAGCAAATCTTGCTTCTGAGAAAGTTCCTAGCATATTTGAGATAAGACAACGTGTTGCTGAAAGGGCAGGCCATTGCCTTGTGATGTACTTCCTCACTCAGAAGAAGCCATCATTTATTGTTTAGTGGAACAATTTACTAATATTTCTATTGCAAAACCAACAGCTAACAGAATCTTCTGCAGAATGCCAAATGTGATTGGTCCTCAAAGTTTGGTAACATACTGAAATTGTTTGAGATGCTCTCCATGTACTGTTATGTAGACCCTAACTCCAGTGATTCTAATTTAACTGGCTCAGGAAACTGTCCAGATAATTTTCATGTGCATGAATGTCTGAGAACCATTCTTCTCTAGTAAACAAAAAATGTGTGAAATTTCCCATATGGACAGAATTTAAAATTTGTATTGCTGCTGTGACCAATTATCATGTTACCAGAGATTAACTGTACTTCTCTGGGTATGATCACCTTTCTTCATCTTCAAAATCAGAAATAAACAGGAAACTGCAAGTTTGTCCTTCTGAATTTGCTGCTTCCCTTGTCCTCTGTGACCCAGAATGTTTCTCCATTATTTCAGAATTACTGTGATTAGATTTGGTCCAAATGGAAATACAAAATACTCTTCTGCAAAAACATGTTTTATCTTAATCATAACTGTAAAGTTCCATTTGCTTTATAAAATAATATATAGATTCCTAGAATTGGACTGTCATCAGCTTTTTATGGGAGAGAATTATTTGTTTACTCTACTTCTAGTTTATGATTCCAAAAATAAACCGGAGGACATTGGGTGACATCTTCTGGTTTTAGAACTGCTTGAAATATACTTGTTTTATG
Source organism: Heterocephalus glaber (assembly GCF_000247695.1). The sequence goes on along the minus strand of NW_004624767.1, from coordinate 9,170,275 downwards.
TCCCTGCAACTCTGAGCCTCACTCTTAAGTACCTTCGAGAGACATTCTAAAGAGAGTGAAGATAAGCCTACAATGACTGGACAGCTTAACCTACTAGCAGTCTTTCTTGTTTTTCCATTCTTTTGAAGAGACCAAAAGTAAGATTGTAAGGGTGAGTTAGCTGATTATATTGACAACTAAAGAGAAATAGGTAGTGACTAATAGAGGGAGGGAAATATATGACAAAACAACATTTCAGGAAGAAACTCACGAAGAACACTAACCCACCCCCAATAAAATCACTGATATAATTTCCCTAAGGAATGAGTTGAGTTTTCCCCCAACAAAGTTTATGGAAATCTGTGTCACTCATGGACTGGACAATGGAGGAGGAAGGTCTAAAGTAACAAAAAGTTATGAGGAAATGAAAAACATGGAAACGAAGTCTTTGTAAATAAGGATGGGTGGAGGGGGTGAAGGGAGGGCAGGATATGGGGAAAAAATAAGAACCAAGATACTCATGTACAGGTACAAGCACCCAATGATAAATGTAAATGTACTGTATACCTGAAATGTACTAATATAAGAATTTAAGAAAAAAAATAAAGTAACAAAAAGCCACTGAATCCTCATGACTGGTTACAGAAATGAAGATTATATATTCCACTTTTTTTTTTATCAGATTGCATACAGACCCATGCATATTTTAGATTTTTTTTTTTTTTTTTGGTACTGGGGATCAAACTTGGGACCTTGTGCTTGCGAGGCAGGCGTCGGAACCACTGAGCTAAATCCCCAGCACATATTTTAGATTTTTAAAAACATGACCTCCACACTCATTTAATATGTATTTTCTTGTGATTAAACTTGTAGCCTGTCATATATTTATTATACATTATATTATAGCAGAATAATAACTAAAATATAGCCATCATTCAGAAGTCTGGGCTTGAAATTCTATTCAATAATTTTGAACATTAATTTGTTCTGCTTCTGGAGATTCAAGAGATTTTGGTTGTAAAAAAGTGGTAAAATTTTATGAAGAAAAGACGTTTTTATATAAGCATTTCAAGAAGGGCTTGTCTATAGGGAAGGCCTTTGTGTGGGCTGTATTGTGTATTTTTTTCATAGTATCAGCTCTTTTCTGTTTCAGAGGAAAGCAGAGTTATCTCTTCAACCACTGAAATCAGTTGTGTGCTTTTGCGGGGGTTCAAAGGGAGGTTTTATATTTGTGCACTGACAATGTAAATGAACCAATAATTTCGATAATACTTTTCTCCCTCAAAATTTAAATCATACTGGAATGAAGCAAAGGCTAAGGATGATTTAGAGATTTGTTGCCTCCAGGAGTTGAGAGAAGACATACGGTTGAGAGTGATGGGAGGTGGATACAAACCAACGTTCTCCTAATTGGCCGGTGCTTGTGACCCCTCATTTTTGTCTATCCTCAATTCTCCAGCGTTATGGACCTTCAATAATATATTCCAGGTCATTCTAATAAATTACTTTTATGCTAAATTATTTAAAGATTAGGTTGAGTTATTTGTAACCATAAAATATAATGTGTACAGACAACATAATGTATTAGATAGTGAATCCTTGGCAGGAATCCCAATACAATTTTTGTACACTGTCAACCCAGAGAAATTAATTCAGAAATCGAATAAAATCCTGGGAATACTGAGGAGAGTTTTTCTTTTAAGGAAGTATACTAAGAGCTGGGATTATAAGCACAAGTTCTCTAGGTGTCAGAAAAAGAACCATATGGAGGTTAAATAAGAATAGAATAAAGGAAGTTGATTTGGGCACTAAAATAGTGCTACCAGATGCTGAAAATCTTTAAAATGCTTCAATGCAAAATCAAATGATGATAAGATGATAGGTTGAGTTTCCACAGATCTTTACCAGCTTTACATGAGCTTATATATAGAGAGTTATAACAAGGATGCACATAAAACTCTTCATCAAAATGGGGTGTTGTGGAGAAAGAATGAATATCTTTTAAATTTAAAACAATTCTTTTTTAAATTTTGAGACAGTGTCTAGCTAATTGGCTCAGGCTGGTTTCAAATTGGATTTCCTCCTCCTTCAGCCTCTTAGAGTGCTGGGATTATAGGTGTGGACTATCATGCCCTCCCTTCTTAAATAGCATATTTGAACTGCAGATTGTACAATTCAGGAAGGGTTAGTTGACATGTTTAATGATTAAAGCATCTTTTGCCTTGATTTTGCAAGAAATTTGTATATATTTTTCTCATAAGTTTACCACTTTTCACAAGTTGTGTTTTAAAACATAACTGCATGAACATCTGTATGGAAAATTCACACAAGATATGTTTTTTAAAAATAATTTCTCACTTTATAAATCTTACTATATACTGGTTATTCTATCTAGACTGCCATTAGATTCCTAATGATGCATCAACTCTTAGTAAAATTACTCCAAATTTCCCATTACAAAATAAATAAATGGTGAAACAACTCAAATGCCCATTAATGAATTAATTTTAAAATAATATTATATATATATATATATATATGCAATGAAATAATATCGATCCTTTTTAAAAAAACGAAATTTTGGCACAAGTACCATCAGGTGAGTCTTGAAGACACTTTTCAAGAAGAAATAGACCAGAAAGAAAAGAACCCTTTTATGTTATCATTAACAGTTACATATTTTTAATACAGTTTATTTTCGACTCCCCATTCTTGTTTCACACACTTGTTTCCTTATAGATGTAGTATTTAGGGCAGAAAGATTTATAAACGTGCACACATGAATTTTCTAGAGGATTCCAAAGAGAATGTAAAAGTGTTCATTATGAACTTGAATTTTCATTATAGATGAAAATAGGCTACAAAGTATTAGCATTAACCAGAAACTATTCATATTGTATTTTAACAATACTTTCAGCATTTTCAAATATGTTTATACAGCAAGCATTTTAAAGATTAAAATTTAAGAATTAATCCATGCTTTGAAACAAAATCCCAAAGAAATCTCATTACACAGCTAACTGCATATATTCATTTGATTGTATCTAATAATATCAACTACTATGATCAATTCAGTCTCCACAGAGTGAAGGGTGAATAAGCAAACTAAGAAGAGGAAACTTGTGGTCTATGATTCAAAGACTTTATATGCTATATAAGAGATAAATTGAACAATAACTATGACAAATAAGTAAATTTTATTGAAATGACAAGGCAGGGAATAAAATGATGTACCTAAACCATAGACAAAAGTAGGCGTGATTGGAAATATAGTGTTTTCTTGGGAATGGGCATTCCATAAAGAAATATATAATTTTTTAATACTATGGTCTTTAAATAGCCTGCATGGTTTGGTAATGAGCAAACATTGACATAGTTAAGAAGGCATACATTGAAAAGAGAAATTATCGTTGACCTTGTGTTTGGTGGTGTGAAATTCACAAGTTTTGTACTAAGTCCCTGTAAATTCTTTAAAAATTGTGGTTTTAAAAATGACAGTGGTGATTTAAGAAAAATGTCACATCTGTGTGAATTTAACTCTTAAATTTGCGACACATCTCATCTGGGTTTACACAATGTAAATGTAAAGAATTATATAATGTGTGACGTGTTAGAGTCCTTTCAGTTCTGTTATCCAACTCTCCCCACTAAGCACATGAAAATATTGAGGCATTCGGAGACACATGACCAATTTTGGTTACAAGGCACCCTCTATCAAAGTGAAAAACTGTCAAGCACTGTCTCTTTCAAAATACAATACTTTAAATCACCCATACAGAAATAAATTTGAGGAAAACTCTGAAATTACTGAGCTAAAGAAAGATATGTAGTAAGACTCCTGAAACTTTAAAGTCATACAGATTTTTATATCTACCATAGGAAATACATTAGAAGAATGTTTTAAAAAGACTTGTTACATTAAACTCCTAAAATTATATAAATTTAAAATAAATGATCCCATTCATGAAAATAACATACAGTGTCTGTCCTGTAGTAAGTTCAACTTTGACTTCATAATTTGGATGATGATACATCAGTTATCAGGATATAATATTCATTTTGTGGACAATTTTCAAAATGAAGATGATTCTTCATTCTTTTATTAAAGTTTCTTTTTTCTTATATGTAAATTGGTATATTGTCCATCCTTGACATGTCATCCACCCTAACTTTTATGCTTATTGCCCAAAAGCACAACAATCCAGCATTTGGACAAACCATCTTAGGGGTAAAATGTTTGATATCTTAAATGAAACTCTACATGATATATTTATTTAGGATTTTTAGACCTTATGTCTTAAAAATAAATCCTTGCACATTTTATTTTACAGTCTAAGTACTAAAATGTCCTATTAGTGACACTTGAAGTTTTATCGTAGCTGCCACTTATCAGTGATCATTAAGTGAATAAAGCATCCATCAGAGGTATGGAAATCAGCTCCATTCATAAATCATTCTGCACAATCTGTTACCAGAGGTGAGCTAAATGAACATTTTAGAAATATCTATAAAAATTTAAGACCAAGAGCAGGGATAATGTTCCCATTCTATTTAGCAGCCAGTGATGATAGGTTTCTTTCAAGAAAAATGTTGTTGATTTCTTACTTCATCTTGCACAGCATATGACCCAAACAAGTAAATGCCTGCTTGCCTATTCGAGGGATTTAACACCGAATATATCCTTTCTCATTAAACACGCCATTTTATACATGTGAAAATGTCATAGTGTCCTCTTCCTTTCTTCTGTCCCAACCTCACCACAGGCCCATCCCCATCACCCCAATTTCCTCATGTAATCTTGGTTTCCTTGGAAACCCCTTCTCTGTAATCTAGAGACTTCTGTTCACTTATACCTCCAAGGTCAAATTGTGTAGAAGGAAACCAAGGTCCCTATGCTTCTTTGGTACAGATTGATCCTGTTAAAGAAGATTTTTGTTCTACTTTCTTGAAAAAGTTCTTTTCCTTCACTTGTAGGGTGAAATATAAAACAAGAGCACTCTAAAACGTGCAGCCAACAGGGAGAATGTGGTCACTTTAATTGGAAAATACTTTTCAGCACTTTTAAGCAATTCAACATTTCCTGCTTTCAGATGGTAATTTCTGAAACAACATTCCTTACTAATTAATCAATATTTCATTACAGTGATACAGTCAATACATTGATACATCTACAAGAATCATTCACTGAGGTAGAATTTGGTGCAATTTTAAGTGCTACAGGGAAATTTCAAACGTGTAATGAAGCTGAAACAAACTTTTCTAAGGTTGTAAAACATTGCACTGTAAGATAATGAATCTCCATATAGATATGTAGGCCAGATAATTTGCAAAAAATTTTATGATGTTTCAAATATAAAATAGTAGTCTTGAGTACTTAGTGATTGCATTGACAAGTTAGGTAATCATATACCTTGATGTTCTATGAAGATACAGCCTTCTAGAAGATTCTAACTTCTTCTATTGAAGTATCAATGAGAATTTAAATGTTCAAAATTTAAGCCCTCAACATTTTTTGTTCTATCAATATCTAGGCACCTAACTATATTTAGCATTATCAAAAATGAAGCCTATAGTCACACTACTGACATTTAAAAAGCACTGGACTTCATTTTTATGTCGGTTGCTAACAATTATTTTCAGCATACAGAGTGGTATTTTTCAATAAAAATTTAGGTGTTACTTTTATTCCCATAGACTTCTTATTGAGAAGTATCAAATAGCTTTCTTTTAGTTTTGCTAGAAATTTCTATCAACTTCTGGGATTTTCTTATTGATTTTATCATAAAAATATCCTTCCTGGAAACTGGACTAGTTTCACCATTCCTCATTTATTTGCTTAAACTTTCAGAAGAGGTATAATTTGTTTTTACTGATTTTTACCAAGCAGTAAAACTTTTCATGACACCTCTCTTTTTTCTCTCTCTCATATTCTCTCTTAAACAGACAAATAACCTGGGATCTTAACCTTTACTGTCCACAAGGCTAAGGGAGGAAGAATGGGACACATTGTCATCAATTTTTAACACAAATAACAGAGATATCAAGATCCTTTCCAATTAACACTCCAAATCACACTGGTGAAGTGAGAGCTTCGGGGTCATGTTCTCTGCTGTGAGACCTGGTGAAAAACTTTCAAGATCAGCCTGCGGAGATGTACATGACCTTGTGTATCATTGAAGATGTAAATGCTTTTTAAAGTATTTAGAAAGAAAATGACAAAATGAGCCTCTGAATGGAGCTGAAACCACTGAATCATAATTTTATTTTCTTCCCTTCTTTTAATTTGTTTTACATTTGGAGTTGGAGGATGCAATAGCTCACTCCTCAGCTTTAGTAAGAAATGAGTATTATTCAGAATTACATAACCAAAGAAATAAGTAAATAAAATGAGCATGAAGGACCTCCATTTTGTGGGAGCTGTTTGGAATTCCAATTTGAAAGAGAAATGTCTTCCTTTCAAAGAGACATAATGTCTGGTAGAGAAACAACAAGGAGTGGTATATTCCTTAGTGGTTGGATTGTCTTAAACATAATTAATATATTGCTTCATTGTATTAAAGAAGTGATATTTCTTCTTTTTTCTGTTAAAATTATAAATATTTAATATTCTCTTCAGAACTCCTGTTTTATAAAAATTTGAAATATCTCTATTAAAATTTGAGGTTTTGTGTACCCATACATTTTACATGGGCACAAAGAATATACAAACAGATTCCACTGTATACCTGTTCCCTAAATCCAAACATTGTCAGAATTTTGTCAAAATTCCATAGCATTGGTTTATGTATAAATTTTCTTAAAATTTTATTACGACACAAATTCATGTTTACTATAACAGATTTAATTTGTATGAAGTATCCACATTTAGGTATAACACTTTAAATGATACATATTACCTAAGAATTGAACTGCATTTTATTTATTAATTTCCTATAACAAAAATCCAACCAAAATCCTATGCTTCTCTCTCTCATTAGACCTGTGAAAATTTCTATATATGTGCATGGATTGTAATTGAGTTATGAAAACTAGTCCATACTTACACTATATTATTGCCTATATTTTTTTCCCAAAAGAAAAAAAGAAATTAGGGGCCAGAGATTTAGCTCAGTGGTTTTGCTGCCTGCCTCACAAGCAGAAGGACCCGAATTTGATCCCTGGTACCAAAAAAAAAAAAAAAAATTAGTTAGTATCATTTATATTTTTATTGAGAGGTATTAAATGAGAAATTGCCTGGTAATAATTATTCTATGATAGCTTCATGTGAAATCTCTGTTCATATAGAAAGAATATTTTTATATCTCAGATTTCCATTTGGTCCTAAAATTCTGTGAATTTTTATTCATAGAAAACTCTAGAACCCACAGATCTTGCATCATAAATGCCCTTGTAAACCAGATTCTAACCTGTTTCACAGATTAACTTGCTGAATCTCAACAAACAATTGATGGCTTTGCACAGTGAATTCATCTGTACTCAATCAAGTTTGACAACAAAAAGACAAGTGCTCCTGCAGGTTGACAAGAGCTCTGAGACTAGAGACAGTAAACCAAGTTTGGGAGCCACATCTTTCAAATATTCACTGTGTAGTATGTGTAAACCACTCTACTTCTCTGTGCTGATTTTCCTTATCTGGAAATAAGGAGAATCACTTTTTTTCTAGAGATGTAGGGCACTTAAAGGAGGCAAAACAATATCTGTCCACTGTTTTGTAATAAGTATATGAGTTATTAGAATTTATTAAGCATGTATTAATGATATAAAACATATACAATACCCTTTATTTGATGATATGTCTATCTCAGTCTACATTCTCCAATGAAGATTATGAATATGGGTGGAGACACAGGCATAGAGTCCACTAAACTGGGACCAGCAACCAGATGGGTGAAGGATACAGGCTGGTGATGTACAATTGTGCAGCCTTGAGAGCTCGGTGTACAGAGCCAAATTGATCCTCATACTCTAGTCTCTAACATCTCAATCTTGTAGGAAGCACAAGGGAAGAGTCAGCATCTCTGATCTAGCTCAATGAATCTTTTAGAGACTGAGTGCCCAAACTGTAACCCAAAACCCAATCATGTATCACAAAGCACTAACACTGCAAATAAACCTAAATACTGAGCAATTAGAAAAAAATACCATGGCAACTTGTCTTGCGTGCCGACAGAGAGGACACTATCTCAGGAATTACAAGTTTTTACTATCAAAACCTTTATGATAGTTTCAGCAGAAATCAATAAATACAAAAGCCAGGAAAGAGCATGGTTTCATATGTTGTTTTCATATTTTATTTTTTGTCCTTGCACATGGCTAGGATTTGGATCCAATATTTTGATAGTAAAAACTTCTAATTCTCATAATCTGTAGATTCTCATACTAAAAGGGAGGAAGAAAAAATACTGGCTAGGCAACCTTCAGGATCTGATACAACAAACACCATCCCCCCAAAAAAAAACAAAACCCAGTGTCCACATCTTAATGATCACACACCTAGAGAACAATGAACAAACCAGCCAAAAGGAAAGAGGGAAAAGAATAAAAGACTACTCTCCTGCCTATGTCACATAAACTTCAAACCCTACATGGGTCCAAAAGCCCTTTAATGGAAATAATATTTCCATCTGGGCCATATATATATATATATTATATATATATTATGTATATATATATTATGTATATAACAAAAGAGTAAATATCATATGGTTTCTCCTCCATAAAAAATTCAAAGTATAAATTATTTAAAGAAGAAAATGAAGGATGATAGGAAACAGGGAGATCGACTTTGTGGAAATAGGGAGTCTAGGGGTGGGGGAGATGGGAGGGAGAAAGGGGAGGTATAAAGATCATGATGTAATATGTACATGTACCAATTTCCCACAATGAATGTGTATTATGTATAGCAAACATTTTTCAAGAAGAAACTTAAAAAGAAGTACATCATACAAAATATGTGGCTATAGCTAAGATAAATTTATCCCCCAAAATTTAACACCTGCCTATTAAAAATACTAGAACTCACGGAGTATTCAGTTTACTTTCAAGGATGAGGCCCAGATCCTTTCTAGTATGAATTTTGTGGTAAATAATAAGTGAAGTGATGCTCAGGGAGGTTTTTCTACATGGTTTTCATACACAAGATTCCTCTCAGGTATGATCTAGTCTTCAAAAGAATAAGCAATGTTCTACTTTCTCATATTAACAAGGTAATTTAACAAGTTGCCTATGATAATGATTCTTGCACACATTCCCATATTCCTGATCTTCATATTTTTCCTCTACTGTGGATTTTCACATGTTTTCGAAGGTAGGCTGTATAAATAAAGGCTTTCCCACATTCCTTACTCTCATATTATTTCTCTCCTGTGTGGCTTTTCATGTGTCTTTTAAAAAATGAGTGACATCTGAAGGCTTTTCCACATTCCAGACATTCAAAGGGTTTTTCTCCAGTGTGCATTCTTGCATGGATGGTTGAGAATGAAGAATGTTGAAATGCCTTCCCACATTCCTTGCATTCATATGGTTTTCACCCTGTGTGCATTCTCATATGGAAGCTGAAGTCTGAGAAATACATAAATGATTTCTCACACTTCTTACTTTCATAAGGTTTCTCTCCACTGTGAGTTCTTCTGTGAACTATAAACTGGGAGGAACTAATAAAGGCTTTCCCGCATTCCTTACGCTGATAAGGCTTCTCTCCACTGTGACTCCTCAAATGCTCAGTGAGGGATGAGGAACAACTGAAGAGCTTCACACACTCCTTACATGCATATTGTATCTCTTGGGCATGATCTCTCACATGTGCTTTAAAGGATGAGGGATAATTGATGGCTTTCCTACATCCCTTACACTCATATGGTTTCTCTCTACTCTGATTTTTCACATGTGTATACAGGGAAGTGGGAAGATAGAAGGCTTTTCCACATTCCAGACATTCATAGGGTTTTTCTCCAGTGTGTTTCCTCATATGGATACTCAAGGAAGAGGGGCAATTGTAGGTTTTCCCAAAGTCCTTACATTTGTATGGTTTGTCTCCAGTATGTGTTCTCATATGTTGATTGAGTTTTGAGGGCTCACTGAAGGCCTTCCCACACGCTTTGCATTCATAAGGCTTCTCTCCAGTGTGAATTCTGATATGTGTTATGAGGTGAGAGGAAGAACTAAAGGCCTTCCCACATTCCTTGCATTCGTATGGCTTATCCCCACTATGAATTCTTTTGTGTTGGGAGAGTGATGAAGGACAACTAAAGGCCTTCTCACACTCATCACATTCACACACAATTCTTTTATGTTCAGTGAGGTAAGAATTACTGAAAGTTTTCCCACATTCCTTACATTCATAGTTTATTTTTCCACTGTGAATCTTCATATGTGCCCTAAAGAATGAGGAACAACTGAAGAGTATGACACATTCCTTACATTCATAGGGCTTCTCTTCAGTAGGTGTCTTCATATGCTTCTTAAAATAAGCAAGAAAATGGAAGGCTTTCCCACATTCCTAACACTGGTAGGGTTTGCTTCTGGTATGAGATCTGATGTGATTCTTTCTTCTTTTTTTTTCTTAAATCCTTTTATTGGTACATTTTAGGTATACAGTACGTTTACATTTATCACTGGGTGCTTCTACCTGTACATGATGTATCTCGGTTCTTATTTTTTCCCCATTACCCGTGCGTCCTTCACCCCTCCACCCTTCCTTATTTACATACACTTCATTTCCACTTTTTTCTTTTCTCATAAATTTTACTTTCCAATCTTTCCTTTCCCCAAAGGACGAATGGCATAGGAAGGCATTTCCACACTCGTGACATTCATAGGAGTTTACTTCAGTAGTTCTCTTGAGTACATTAAGATTTGGAATTTGTTCACTTTGATTTTCTTCATTACATTCATAGATGTTTTCCACCATGTGAGTCAAATGTCTCCCATGTCTTTTGTTCCTCTCATCAATATCATAGTGCTCCCAGTTTGCATGTAAAATGGAGAACCAGAAACCATTTCTATATGACTTTTTGTTCGTTAGATACTTTTTCTAAATTATTATGAGGCAGAACAACTGATTCATTAGTTTTAAGTAGAATCTTAAAACCTAGGGAAGTCAGGTTCTGGAAGTTTTCCAGCATCACATCTCTGTAGAGTTTTCTATGAGCAAGATCCAACAAAGCCCATTCCTCAGGGGTAAAGTCCACAGCCAAATCTTCAAAGGTCAGGGAATCCTGTATCATATTTTTCTGTAACTCAGCATTTCTTCTTTCTTCCCTCATGTCACCTGCATTAAAAAAAGTACGTTCCATTGCAGAGGAGGCTTCTGGGCCACCCAACCACTGCTCCCAGCACAGAGGAGGCTTCCAGGCTGCCATACCACCACTCCCAGAGCCAATAAGTTTCTTCTGTTTATCCTTGAAAGTAAGAGTTGTCTTACTACTACTGACAAAATTTAGAGAAGCAAAAAATATGTGAAGAAAAGAGAGCAATGAGTATGCACATATTTAAATCATATATCTGTGTGTGTCTGGTAATAAGCAACCATATCGATCTGTCTCCCTGGCTTGGCAACATCAAATTGTATTTGATATTATAATTCATTATTTTATGCCCTGTATGTTAGTTATGTGCCTTAACATTTATGAAACATTCCTATTTCACAAAAATTAAATATACTTTAGTAAATATCCCAAGCCCTTCTTTTCCAGGACTTCCACAGATTGTTACATAAATCTTTATCAGAACCATTTACTGCATACCCTAATACTTTTAATATATTCATATCATTATATTGGCCCAAAAGTCTAAGAAACCATATGTCTTATTTATCTTTATGTCTTCATAAAATGTTTAGCAAATGTTACACTTCTAATAAATGATTTATTGAATGTATACATATAGAAAAATATTCAAATCTATATTTTGATGTGTTATATACTTATATATGTGTAAATTCACTCATACATAGTATAAAATGATGCTACTGAGACAGAGATATAAAAAGACAGAATAAATGTGTATGAATAATTTTCAGTACATAATATCTGCTTTACTACACCTTGTAAAAACCTGTTATTACAACTGAGAGCAGTATGCTGTGTAGTGCAGAAACCTGGCAGCATCAAGTTTTCTGCTTAATTTTAGAAATTTTTTTAATATCAAATCCAGGAATACACATTCATTTTCTTATCACAATTGCATACTTCCTCAAGAGTTCGTTCTACACTTTGTCACCTCTATTTCTTCATTAACTTCTCTGATGTTAAAATACATATGTCTAACTATCTTCTCAACAAATAAATCAGTATATACTGTGCCAAAGTAAGAGCCTACTCAGTTACTACTGATCCATAGTTCTTTCTCCAAAGCCACATTTTTCTATAGCCCATGGATTGTTTTATAGATGGTTGTATTTTTTACTCTTTTTTGATGCCTTTTACCTCTACATTTTGACTTTAATATTTATTAGGATTCTTTATTTATGCCATAGGTTGTGCAATTTATATAGACTACTAAAAGTTAATATAAAGTATAACGTTAATTTGAATTGTGATTAACTCTTCACTACTTGCTCTTACGTGGAACATAACATATTTAATTTAGTTACAATAACTGGTGTTTTTCTACCATTGTTGAAATTATTATGAAGCAGAATATTTTCATGGAGATATACCATTGTCAAGTCTCAGAGTTGTTCTCATCTTGTCTGAATTATAACACTGATCCATTGGAATAATTATTTTCGGCTATTCTCTGAAACAATCTTTCTTTTTTTTCTGTTAATTCAGAGAGTGTAGAGTTAGAACCTTGTCTGATGTAGCCTGATTGGTATGAATGGGAGAAATAGATACAAAAGCCAAATCTCTACACTCTAGAGAACTCAATCTCATGATGTCATAGGACCACGGAGAGGGAATTTTGTGTCACAAGTATAATGAGCTCATGGAACAAATATCAGTCAAGTCTTCCCAGAAAAACTAATGTTTAATCATCATGAAAGTTTTATTTACAGAACTTTTTGTACTAATTATATTCTTCATATTTAATGTTATCATCCATTCTTACATCATAGAGAAGAAAATAAAGCTAGAACAAGATAGAAGAGGAGCTAAAATTCTGGAACAATGCTATCATAATCAGATGTTCTTTAATGTATTTACTATCTCACTTTATTATTTTAAATGACTTCTAAGGACTTTAGTAAGTTGATGTTGAAAATCACTGTTGGGAAACTCTACCAAATCACAATTCTATCTATATTTGTATCTGCATCTGTATCTGTATCTGTATCTGTATCTTATCTGTATCTATCTATTCACACAGAAATATGCACATATATATATATACTAACAAAATATCATTGACCCCAAATTTAAAACTAAATAAGTTATTCTTAGATAAATATATCGTCACTGTTACACAGTTTTAGTCTAAACAACCCAAGTACCTAAAGACATATGAATGGGTAAAGAAAATGCTTTATATGCATAGCTGGGCTATCCTTTAACTGCAGTAAATGAGGAGGGCTATTGAGGTAGTTTAGTGTTAGAGCATTTGTTTAGCATAATTCAGATTCTGGGTTCAATCGAAGCATGAGAGAGACAGAGACATGCAAATGGAGAAGGAGAGGAAGAGGGAGGGGAGAGGGAGACAGGGGTGGGGAGGGGGGAGGGAGAGAGAGAAAGAGAGAGAGGGAGAGAGAGAGAGAGAGAGAGAGAGAGAGAGAAAGGACTTTCCATTTACTAAAACATATCTAAATCTGGAGGACATTGTTTAAGTGAAATAATGCAATTTAAAGAGGAGAAATGCTACATGAATCCATGTACATGAGGCATCTACAGTAGCCAAATTTATAGAAGCTGAGAATATCATAGGGGCTACCAGTGACTGAAACCATGGAAAAATGGAGAATTGTTGTTCAATGACTAGAAACTCTCAGATATGGTGGATTGACAAGTTCTAGAGATATTTTGTTCAACATAGTGCCCATGGCTGATATGCAATATTGAACAATACTGAACTTATATTAAATGTTCTTACCATGAAGAGTCACAAGAAATACTTGGGATATGCTAGACTTGTCTATTTCATTGATTGCTATAACAGTATCATTGGTGCTTTTCATACAAACATATCAAATTGTACAAATTAAAGCCATTCAATGTTTGTATATCAATAATTCCTCAATAAACCTGTTTCAACAGAGAAACTAAAGGTAAAAGAAAAATCAGTCAAGGAATAACAAAAGTACATAGCAGATCTCTCTCTCACTCTCTCAAAAATCAGGTACATTTTAATTCTCACTGTAGATCTGGATGAATTTCATCCCTGATATATGCAGATATCAGTAAAATGTCAAAATAGAATCCTTTGACATCTGTTATTATTGAAAGAATTTGATCATTTTATATGTTATTTTTATAATTGAACTTCATATCAGGTTGTTGTTTAAAATGAATGGCAAAAAGATCTAAATCTAGGGAAAATCTGACACTGATGTTCTGCTCTTGCTGATTTAAGAAAATGGAATAGAAAAATAATAGAAAGAAAAAAGAAAATGGAATAGAAGTTTACAAAAATTAATAAAGACTACAGAAATTCTACAGATTCACATGGTCTCAGAAAGAGTCGGAGTTTGAGAGATGCATGGAGTCTACAGTGGCACAAATGCCTTCCTTATAAAGCTGTGTTGCTGTCTACAATTCATGAAACATTGTTGTAACTGGCACTCTGTAAAATACTTCTGCTGTAGTGTTCTGAGCTGCTGTTTCTGACTGGCACTTATTTAAGGGTATTAAAGAGAGAATGGTGTCACTCAAAGACAAATACTGTAACTGTATTGTCATTTGGACACAAATGGGGAAAGCACACTTCTTTACCCATGTTTTATACCTTTAACTTTGTTGTGTATGCTGAAAGAAGATGGGTTAAAGAATGCTCAAAAATCAAGAGAGAAATTTACATATGTGCAGTTAGAAGCAGATTTAAACCATCAATAGTCATGTTGGATATTATGAGAACTTGATCATAATACTCAATGTCCAATATAGCAAAAAGGGTAAAATGTCAAAGCAATATCCAACATAGTAAAAAAGGTACAATAATATTATTAAGTCTCTGTTAAGGCTTTTTGGAGAAGAACAAAACAAATAAAATTAGTATCAATAAGAAACCAGGGTTATCAGACACTTAAAATATGCAGTGGAAACAATGGAATTGACAATAAATCTTTCACAGGTATATATAGACCTCCAACTGTTTTGTGATGTTCTATTGCATTTATGAAGTTTCAACCAGACTTCCTACTCTTTGTTTTTATATATACAGCTTGAATGTGGAGTGCAATGTTCCACCTGGTTATAAATGTTAAGATTCTGGTATCATATAAAATATATCACTTCCAAAATTCTGTCCTAATTCATCATGTTACACCATTAATTGGAGTTAAACCAATAAGCATGGATTCATGCTTAAAATGGGATCATTATGCCACAATTTCTTGTGAAAAAGAAACAAATATATAGACAAGAGAATACTGACTTGAAGGTTTAAAATGACAAAGGAACCAGGAAAAACTAACCAATCTCTACCCAGATTTAAACTATAAAATTGAAAAAAACTATAAAATTGATTTGATTATTCCATAGAATCAGCTAAAATAAAGCATACATTAAAAAATGAACTTTTGGAAAATAATTCATTTGAGTTACGATTTGGTTAAAGTTTGCTGATGTGATAATGAAAGCACAAAAACATAGACTCAGCATTCAGAGTTTAGGCATTTTCCCTCTAGCTATGGTTTACTTTATTATAATTTTATTCTTATACTTTTGTAGTCCATACTATATTAGAAAACATCATAAAAGGTTTTGACATGTGCTAAAACGCTACCAGTTTCCTATATAGTATTCCAGGTTATCTGTACCGTCAACCATTTCAAATATTCATAAATTGTAGAAAACTGATAGCAATGCAAGTGATTATTTTCCATAGAAGTGTAAAAGGATATGTCCAGTGAAGGTGTGATTGATTTATCTCATGCCAGTTTTATATTCATAATCAATCCATTTCTACATTCCTGTCATCTTAAGTTAATTTTGGTTACTTTGAATTTTCTTTAAAAATGCTACCTAACTAAAGAGTTGAATAAAAATATTGATACCTATTTAATTTATATTTTATTAAATCATGATTTTCCTTTTGAAAAATCTATCCACTAACATGTAAATCTTAAGATATTCTGTAAAATGTATGCAGTACTTTATCCTTCAAATAATTATCAACAACCACTATGTGCCCAAAATTTCTACATGGTTGAATTTTAAAGAAAAGAAGATCAAGAAATGTAAATGTGTATAATATGTTTCCATGGGGGTAATGTATTTAATAAGGAAAAGTAAAGAATGTAGAAAGACAATGAGTGACAGAAAAAATTGATGAAAAACTTCGAAGTGGAAAAAAAGATTATTGAATGTCCTGTCTAGGGCAATCTTTTGAGTTAATGGTGCTTTTCATTTTAAGCTAAATAAAATCTCCATAAATTGCTTAAAAATTATAAGGAAGTGGTAAAGATAAAAATCAAGTGCTTAGAACCAGTATAAGGCAAACTGATGGAATAGACATATTGAGAACAATTCCACTGAAGAGCAACAAGAAATACATTCTTTTCAGTATTCTTGGAATATTTTCCAGAATATAAAACTCAAAGTCACAAAGTACAAGTTTTAAAATCATTGAATTGATTTCACAAATCATTCCTGAACTCAATGAAATGGAACTAAAACTCAATATCAAAAGCAAAATGAAAAAAAAATCATAAATACATGGAAACTAAATAAAGTATATTTGAAAAATCACTGGATCAAAGAAAAAAATCAACATTGAAATAAAATCAGATAGTGAGACAAAACAAAACATAGCTTGCAAAAACATGGATTGCAGCAAAAAGTAGTACCAAGAAAAAGGTTATAACCATTTACACCCAAGTCAATAAAATTCCCATACTAACAATCTAATTTTAACACTTAAGGAATTAGAAAAAATGAACTAAGCTCAAAGTTATTAAAAGGAAGGAAATTATAAAAATTAGAGTAGAAATACACAGTAGAAAAAATAAAACTGAATTGATTATTTAAAAAGTTAAAATTGATAAATCACTAGCCAGACAATAAAAGCAGAGAAGACTCAACTATATAAAGTCAGAAAAAAGTAAACATTTCAACTTATGAAACAGAAGTATAAAAACATGAGGAAATTTGTACATAATTATGTAACAAAAAAGTGGTTGATATAGGAAGAAAGTAGAAACATTCCTAGTTTTATATAAACTACCAAGGCTGAATTAAGAAAAAAATAAGAATCTTGAAGAGACCAATAGCAAATATATATTGAATCATAAAAAAATCCTTGCAACAATAAAAAGATGAGTACCAATGTTAGAGTTGGGATTCGAATTCAGAAACCTTTGGAATTCATTTGTGGGAAGAGCTTGGAAAGATTTTGAGATGCTGGCTGGAGTAGCAGCCTTAGAATATTGTGAGTGAAGCTTGTTGTGAGATTCTGGTCAGAGTTCAGAAGACCAGAATGTCGACGGAAATGTTGCCAATAAAGACTGGATTCAGACTCAGGAGGTTTCAGTTAGGAACAACAACCGCATTGGTGTTGAACTCTAGCCCATATGTATAATGCTTTGGTAGTAACTTTGTCTCTATTTTACTCATATCCAGTGACATTGTGAGAGATTGAGACTAAAGGCAGCAGATTAACTATTCTGAAGAAATTTCAAGACAGCCTAATGTTAAAGTGGTGGCATGGCTACTGTTGGGGGCATTTAGCCAGTTCTACCTGGAGAATCAAGAGCAAAGGGCCCACCAGAATAATTAAAAATGTTTGAGTTTGGCCACAAAGGAAGTTCTTTTAAAGCTGGGGCCTGCAAAGATGAAACAGAGAACTTGATTGATGAAAAGATTATCAACAAAAATCTAAGTACTCTGGAACCAGACAATAGAAAAAAAAAGTGGCCTGAGGACATCACAAGAACAGGCAGCACTTCACCCTTTGGAAGATTAAAATTGCAAAGCTGAAATACTTTGCCTTGAGAATAGAGCCCCAGGACACCATGTTCCAGAATAGCATAGGCCTAGGAAATTTGTTCCATGGGATTGTTTCTAGGTACTTGACTCTATAGCTAAAAGAAAAGGAAACTTTGCTACTGCTCCAGCTGGTGGTAGACCTCGGCATCATCCACATGGTTCAGGTTTTGTGTGCATGCAGAATACAAGAATTGTGGGGTCAGGAAAGCTTCCACCCCGGTTTCAGAAGAAAGTCTGGAAGATCAGGCAGCCTACCCCCTGAGAGAGCAGTGTGTGAAATTGTATGAAGGTGAAAGTGCTGTGGAGACCCTGGAAGACTTGAGAAGCGAGAAACATGGATCATCTGAGCAAAGCTGAAAGGAGTATGCAAATCCAGCCCAAGAGAGAAGCCAGGAGGCCTGCAACCATTCATGGTGCCATGGGGCTGGGGCTACCCAAGCCCTTTGGAGTTCACATCTTGGTGCAGATACCAGACATGTAACTGTGGATTTTAATATTTGTCCTCCTGGATTTTTGTCTTGCTTTAGTCCCATTCCTTTCTATTCTCCTATAGTACCTTTTGGAATGGGAATGTTTATCTTGTGCCATTGTATGTTGGAAGGGTTCAACTTTCTTCTCATTTTTACAGGGGCTTAGAGCAAAGAGTTTGCCTTATATTTCAGAGGAGAATTTGGACATAGACTTTTAAGCAATGCTGAAACTGTTAGGACTTTGGCTCTTAGAGATGAACTAAATGCGTTTTGGATGAAGGGATCCACATGAGTCTTTTGGGGATCAGGGGAAGAATGTTATGATCTATATGTAGATGTTTCCCCAAAACCTCATGCACTCATAGGTGGGGCTTTTGGGTGTGACTGGATCATGGGTGTGATACTGGATTATTAGTCTACTGATTGGTTTAGCATAGTTCTGGAGTTCTGGATGTGGATAATGGACTTACTGAAGAGGGAAGACCCACCCTGGGTGTGAGTGACAATGACTGATAGGCTTGTAGCCTGGATGAGATAAAAAGCAAGGGCATAAGGAAAACTGTTGCTTCTTGCTTGTCACATCACCATATATTTCTCCTCTGCTATGCTGCCTTGTGTTGGAGCCAGCCAACTACAGACAGAATGAAGCATCCAGAAACTGTGAGCTAAAATATACCTTTCCTTTTTAATGTATGAGTGTTGGGTATTTGTCCAAGCAATAAAGAAAGTAACTAAGACAGTAATTAATTGGATATCTGAGTTTAGAGCTCTGGGCACAGATGTACAGATTGTACATAAACATATGAGGCTCAATAGAATATGTAAGAAATATCAAACCGTAAGCATGGAATAGATACTCCTGAAAGTGAATACAGAAAGAGAAGAGCAAAGACACAACACTGAGTGTTGGTGGAAGTTAATGTTGATTATTTACGAAATGATGCTTGGGAGTGCTTGGTGGTGAAGTAGAAGTACACGGAAGACCGTGTAGTGTCCACAATGTTGAATGAAATAGATTTTTCAAGAATGACAGATAATTGAATATGTGTCATTGCTATTGAGAGATGGAAGAAAGAATATTGGCTACAATGACTAGAGATTCCTGCATCCACTACACCCCATGAAGTTACTGGGCTGAAAGTATGATGCAGTTGACCACAGAAGCGTAGTCAGGCAGAAGATGTAGACAATACTATCCATGAGTTCTCATTCAATGTGAATTAAATACTAAGAGGACAGGAGCTTGAGGTAATTGTAGGAATTCAGAGCATTTTCTCCATTAATAAGAATTATCACAGCACATGTACAAGCTAATAAGAATGGTTAAGTATTAATGCTAATAAGAATAGTTAAGTATTAATGATGCATAAGAAGGGGGAAATACTTGAATAATGGGCCGGAGAGATAGATGGTAAGGATTTCAGACAACACGCTTAAGACTGGGATTTTTGTAGGTAACAGTGTTCTATCAAGTGGATAGCTGATCAGAAAGGAAGGTAAATTATGTTAGCAGTTTTGACTCTAAGAAACTACATAATACAATTGCAAAAGAAAAATTTGAGATAGGGTCTGGCTTTATAGTTCAGGATGGCCTTGAACTCACTATGTTCCCCACAGTAACTTTAAATTCATGGTGATCCTCCTGGCTTAGTCTCCCAAGTTCTGGAATTATAAGTATGTTCCACCATGCCCAGCTTACAGGTGAAATCTTTGGTAATTAAAATCTCAACACAAGGCAGGCTAGGCAAAGAAATAATGAACTAGATAATAAAATTTTAAAGAAGGAAGAAGGAAATGATAGGTGATAGGGTAACAGCAAGAGGTCATCTCAGTGGCAACTGGAAGGTGGTGGTTTTCATGAAAGAAGTGATATTTATAGCAAGGAATAATTTTCAAGTGACAATGAAAGATGCTAATCTCAAGTTCATGATCTTTGGTAAAAAAATGTTGAAATCACTTCCATTGGAAGGGATTGCAATTAGAATTTCGGAAGAATAAGATGTTGAAAGAAACAATCTGAGTGAGACTGGGGAAAGAATACATTTTATTGGTGATACCAATAGAAGTTCTAAAGGTAGAGAGAAAGGGTTTCAAAATGAGAGTAGAGTCTCACAAATATTCATTTACTGGCAAAATAGAGACATAAGAACAAAGGATTGACAAAAGAAAATTATATATCAAATATATACCTTCCTTCTCCTATGTCTTGTGTTTCAGTGTAATTTCTAACAGTGCTCCTTGGCACTAGCAGAGGTGTCTTGACTTGGGAGACAAATTATAAGATCACCCTACTCGCAAGTGAGTGAGGTAAAGAGGGAACAATTCAGATGGAATTTGTGCTGTTATTCTGTTAGGGATGAGTTGGTAATCAGCTCTAATCACAGCTTCCTTTTTAAAATGGTCCTGTAGGTGGCTAGCTAGGAGTGATTAGTCTCAAGGTGCCAACAGTAGCGAAGTAGTGGTCTCAGTTACAGCATATGGAGTATTATATTTTACCTTATGAGTAATGATAGGCAGTGTGGGCATGTTTGGAGTTAGCAGGCCTGCTAGTTCTTTTGTAATTCATGGTAATTGAATAACTGAGTTGACATTAGCTTTTACAATGATTTTTATCAATGAGATTCTTCACTTGCTTGAAGAATTTTCTTACTTTTGCATTATAAATTGAGATTATGAGGCTTTAAGTAATATCTGTAGACATCCTACCCCAAGCCAAATTAATAACCATTCAGAACCTCATAATTTGACTTCATTTGAAAATAGGGTCTTTGTAGATGAAATAGGAAGAGGTTATTAATGAGCCTTAAATCCAATTAATGGGTCTATAAGAGACTGAGAGAGGTATGCAGAGAGAGAGATAGTAGAAGAATGTCAGGTGAAGACAGATACAGAATAGCGTGATATAGTCGCAGGACATAGAATTCAAGTAATCCTGGGAATATGGAAAAAATCAAGGAAAAATTCTTTTCCTCAGCTTTTGGAGGGAGAAACGAAGGCCCTCTAGACACTTGATTTTAGATATTGAGCCTCTGGAACTATGAGAGAATAAATTCTCTTTGCTTTGTGACACTTGTTATGGAAGAGATGCAGAGATCAAGGTAATTTTTAGTCAAGTTTTAGTGGTCAAGTCATTCAAATCCATAACCCTGTTTAGACATCCTATGTAACTCTAGGTGAAAACTAGAATTCCTCCAGTAAAATGGTTGGTGGTGGAAATATGGAAGATGACTAGGTTAATTAAGCATTGTTAGTTTTGTTTCAGATTAACATTTTAAAATATGAATTTTAGTCAGTAATTACTTTACAACAGATATGTACTAAATACTATGGGATTTTGGAAAATGCTAAAAGCTATTAAATTATATGGAAATGTTTTTATTCTAAATACCAAACTAAGTGATAATATTTGTAAAAAAATAACATTTAAAGCTTCACTCTTAAATATAAAGTTATTCCTTGTCACTGACAAAGGTAACATAAATTCCTATTCATTACAAGAATATTTGCCTTTAAAAATCAAAGCATATTCACTTATCAGGGGGTGGCATTCTTGAGGCAATAATCAAGAAAATATGTTCAAGAGCTAAGGCAATTTACTATACTATGTGTCAATTAGATCAAAAGAAAACATGGATATATAAAATATACTAATGCTCGAGGTGACATAATGTAGTTTCCAAGAAAAAGTAGATTCCTAATGTATTTCAGTCCTTTTAGCACATGTGTCTGAATTCAAAGAATCTGACAAGCTACCCAGCATTGTAAGATTAAGCAAAATGGAAAAATAATTAATGACATCTGAAATGCCAGAAAATTCACCTTGCTAAAGGTTAGTAATTTGAGGATCAAGTTGTGAAGTATAAGCAAAAAGGGGGTCTCTATAGGACATACCTGGGTTTCTACTGAACAATAACTTCTTGATAGGCTGTTCACTTATTAATAGGATGTGGAGAGGGAAAAAAGTCTGTAGAAATTTCTTTGAAAATATAACTATATTCTTTGTCTCTTTACCCTATGTTTTGAACGTTCATCATAACTCTGATTAGAAAATCTGATATCTGATGGTTAAGTTTATGATTTCTTTTTGGATAGTAAATTTTCATACCCAAACAAAATATGCATTTTTATAAACTGGTATATTCCTTTAATCATTATAAATAATGTATACAAATGAAAATAAAAGTGAAGAGATATGTTTTTAGGTACCTAATAAATCCAGAGTAAATATTACCTAATAATTATATTGAAAAATATATAGAGAAATAAACCATTGAGCACCTCTATAGAATGAGAAGTAGTGGTTGAAACACAGTGAAGAAAGGTAAAGACTCAAGAACTGTTGAGATTCATCCTATGTGCTATATTTTCAGTTTCTCTGATCTAGTAACTAATATTTTGCAGTTTTCTCACATTCTTATAAAAAATACCACCATATTTTTAGGTCTGGGCATCTTTTGACACTCAGTTAAAGATGTAAACTGATTGTATCCTAAAATAGCAGAATATCCCACAGCAATTCCTCTCGGCATATGTTGGTATATCAAACAAAGCATATGTTATTTTAAAAATATTAACCCCTTCCATAATACTCATACTCTAAATTTTTCTCCATTTTTAATTTATATTTTCAGGTACATTTTGTTCATTATTTAATAAATGCAAGCAAGAGTTATTGACTGATATTTTAAAATAAATAATTAAATCCTAGAGAGGTTAAGAAGTGTAGAATTGAATATTCATCAAATGCTTTATGAAAGATTATTGTTGACCCAAACATTTTTGTTCTAAGGCAAGATATTATATTCATAACAACACACACACTCACAAACAAAAAAACAAAACTTGGACAATATAGCTCTGTTAATATTTGTTAAAATGAGAAAAGATTCTAGTAATTATATGTTGATATACAATATAAAATAATCTGTAGGTAAATGTGAGTATATTTATTAAGTTAAATGCAATAACTTAAAGTATAAAGTAATATCAGTTTCCAGGCAGACTAATACCAGAATTATCCAGGGAGACAAAAATCAAGGAAGGAAGCAAAAACAGTGTTGAAAAGTAAGTTTTGATGTACCATTTCTAACAGTAAACATACAAGTAACAAATTAACGAAGAAAATGACAAAAGGCGGTCAGATTTAGTTTAACAGGACTCAACAATACATTTTCAAAAGATAAAAAATTCAATTTAAAAAATGAAATTTGAAGAAAAATCTGAGAAAAACATAATAATGGTAAATATAAATAAAAGTACCTAGGTATTTTTGCAACATGTGATAATATTATATTTGTATAAAAAGAAGAAAATCAGTGAAAGATAGTAAAATGGAAAAATAGACACAAGTGAACAAGTGCATAAAATCATCATAAACAAATGCATATAACAAAATATCATGAAGTATGTAAAACATCACATGACAGAAATCTGCAGGGAAAAGACTAACAAGTTTTGAAAGAGTTTGAAATACTTAATACTCTACTTTCAGAAACTAATGGGTGAGGAAAAGGAAAAAAATGTATTGCTATGATCAAAGACATAATGGCAATGTAAGATGGGTCTTTTAGTTTTATTTATAAACATATGCTTGCTGATACTGCATTTTTTGGGCCTTTTAATTTTCATGTCTAGAAGTTCAACTGGTTTATTTTTAGGCATTCAATATCCACTTACCACATTCAGAATGTTTCCTTTTTTTCCAGCAAATATAATATAGTCTTAGTAATAATGTGTAAATGTTGTGTCTAATATATTCTATGGATCAAATTAGGACAGTTTTGACTGAGTAGTTGTGTGTGTGTATGTGTGTGTGTGTGTGTGTGTGTGTGTGTGTGATAGTGGAACTATTTCTTTTAATTTGTATGTTGCATAGTTCTGGTGTTTATGCTACACATTGAAAATTTGAATGTAGAATATTTTTGTACTGTTATAAATATTTTGAGTTTTGTGATGTGATGTAGTTAAACTATTAGTAAACCGTTTGATCACTTTGGATGGTTTCTTTGGGCTTAGTCAGAATCACAGCTATAATTAGTGTCATCAAGAAGTTTTTTTTAGTATTCTAACAGATGTCCATAAATTATAATATTTCCTATCGTGGCTGTTGGAAGTACACATTAGGCTTGATCTTACATGAGGCATAATTGTGGTTTCTCTCATATTTTGGGAGGCTTTTTTATGAAGTCAAGAAATCTCCATGTCCTCTGGTTAATATCTTCTGGTGCTGCCTGCCTTCTTGCTCTTGGGAATGATTTTAAGACACACACACACACACACACACACACACACACACACACACACACTGGAATCCATCTCTTCCTTGATATAAAGAATTACCCGTTACTGTCACTGCCTTCTGCCACCACCCATTCCCAAGCTGGTGTGTTTTCATCCCTGTGTGAGTCTTCTCATTCTTGCCGCCAGCCCCAAATTCTTGTTTCATTACTCCACATCCTCCCCTAACTCAGTCACCTTGGGACTGATCAGTTGTCCTCCTCACTGCCTGCCTCAGCTTTCTCATTACATTCAGCCTGCGACTTCCACCATCAGCTTCCACAGTTGCCTTTGGTCTCTCCAAGAAACAGTGTTCATTGTCCAAACTTTGTCCAGGGTGCTGCTTTCCCTGTCCCATATGGGGGCCTGCCTAACTCAGCTCCCCTAGGAAATATTTTTAAACTGACTTTTTCAGGAAGGAGCAGCAGAAGAAAGGAAGCAAAGAAGGAAGAAGGGAAGGAATTAAAGAAGGGAAAGAAGAGATAAAGAAGGGTGCATGTAGATTCAAAAACATCAACCTAGTCAAGTACCTCATAAACATAAATGAAACTTTTAAACATTCAGATCACAGAGCTCTGGTAGTATAAATAGCTAAACATTCTGTCGACAGGTGCATTTAGTGTTTGTTTCACCCATTTTCCAAAGAAGGCCAAAATTAGACCAATAGAAAATGAGTACAACCTAACATAGATAGGTCAAGTGCTTTAAATACTATGAAATAACAAAATAATGAGTAAGGACATTATTGAGTAGGGAGAATATTAAAATTTTATTAAATAAGATAACTCACTGTGACACTGAGCACGGAAATACAAAAACCACAAAACCACTGGAAATCCAGGGATTTTTTAAAATCCCGAGAATATCCAGGAGCAAGGAGTCAACTATCGCCATCGATGTTTACTTTCATCTTTGTATTTTCAACTCTCTTCATATTTACTGGAATTATTTGCTGACAATGAACAAGCTTCTTGTTTTCTTCTCACATTAGCTATACATATTCCCGAAATGCATTCTTCCCACCCAGAAATGATAACACAGGGAAAATTAATTCATTTATATTGTTTTTTATTTTGAAAAATTTAAAAGCTATTAAACTCTGTAAAAATTCTAATAATTATTCCCAGCTACTGTGGCCCAGCTTTTATAAAGAGTGTGACTACTAAGTTAGGGTAGAAGAAAGGGAAATTTTGAGGTGAATAAAGGTCAGAGTAGGGGCTGGTGAAATATGCTTCCTATGTCTCTAAGAGCTTTTCATTTTCTTTTACAGGAATTATATTAGATATACATGAGTACTATTTGTTTTACAAAATTATCTTGAAATAGCTCTATTCACAAGCCTACCTCATTCTCATTTTTACTCATTAACCTATTGTTTCACATTGAATAAATTCTATTTTTCTGAACTGTTTCAAACCATCATCCTATTTTTCTTTTCTTTCATTGCTCCACAATCATTGAATTAATGTTGTCCTTAAACCTAGGATTTAGCATTATTAAAAAATCCCATGAATTTGTTTACTTGTGCTCAGCCACCCTTAGAAAATACTTCTTCCTTTAATTGTGACTCTTAAATTATGTAATCATGACCTTTCAAAGATGAAGCAGTGCTTTCTGTCTAATCATCTTCATTATAAAAGCTTCAGGAGCCCTATGATCTCAATGAAGTCCAAAACAATGTGATGTAACTCAAAAGCTTGACATTCTTTGATACTATATTTGTCTTTATAAATTAAAGTTCAAGAAAGAACAAACTGAAAAAATAAAAATTTAGACCTAGTGAATACTTAAAATCCAAACAGGAATTTGGACATTATTTTAAATTTTATTTTACTTGACTTTTTATGTTTAACAGACACAAGTATTCTAAAGGGAAATATAACACAATATCAAGTAGAGAACAACTATGACAAAATATAAAATCTTTACCAATAACTTTTAAAGCATTTTTTCATGCTTTAAAGTCAAGATGGCTTTATATTGTTAATAATGTGAAATGATATTTCACACAGAAACTAAGTTCAAAATAAAAAAATAAGATAAATTCTACCTTTTGTATTAATATACTCGAATACCTTAAAGACTGCCATAGAGTATTAAGTTTGTGAAGTTTAATATTAAACTAAAAGCCGTGCATGGTTTTGCCAATCTGTCCAATTTGTGTATCTTTGCATTAACCCCTCTCTGTGAAGTCATGATCCTGTGAACCTAGATCATCTCTTAAATGACATCATTCTAAACAAATCCCCCTAAAAAGAAAAACAAATATTTACTTTAGGATGTATGTGACTATTTTCTGAAATATAAATATATATATTTATATATTTATATGGTATACATGATACATATTATTGATACATATCATGATATATGATACATAATACAATAATATATATGATAAAATACATCCTAAGACATTGTGTGAGAAGCCATATTAATTAACTAAAAATTTTCATATTATTTTCTCTGTATAGGAGACTAACACTCATATCTGGATGTTTTCAGTTTGTCATAGTTTATATACTCATCCTAAAGTGAAATGAAGCTACAAGGTTACAACAGCGACCCCTTCCTTTAAAACACAAGTGTTACTACATACCCACTGGCAATAAGAAACTGCCCAAGTTAGGACTTCTGCAATATCTGCAAACACTGGCTGGCTGCAAATATCTCAAGCTGTCAATATTGATAAGTAAGTACTGAAATTTGATAAGTGAGAAGAAATTTTGAGTAAGATAAAAAGGTTAAGTTCTCATATTCTAGTGCACAGCAGCTACCATAGTAAATGCATTGCATATTTCAAAGTAGCTAAAAAAAAGTGATTCAAATGTTTTATAACAAATAAATGATAAATATTTGGAGTGAGATATATACTAATAAGCACAATTTAATCACTCTACAATGTATACATTTATTAAAGCATCACCTTTCACTATATATATGTGTATATATATGTATATATATGTATATATATGTGTATATATGTATATATATATGTATATATATACTATATGTACATTATCTTTGGAAAAATTAAAGCTAAAAGAAAATAGAATCAAGGAGTGAATTGTAAGCATAATGAAATACTAAGAAAGGAATAGCTGTTGGCTCATTATACTGTAATACTTAAGGTGCTTTTACCTTTCATCTGGTTAATAAAAGTATGAGCTTACTTTCTTCTTTTATTGGCTTCAGTGGATTTCACCATACTCAAATCAGAAGTGAAACATCTAGGAAATAAACATTGAAATTAGACTGAATGAATCTAATGCATGAAGTTAGACATTCTAGTTTTGAATGAATGTCTCTCAAATTATGCTACAGTTCCTTCTCTTACTGTGCTTCAGTCTTCTACTTCTTTTGTTTCCTCATAATGTCCTTTTCATTACACCATGTCCATAGCATATACCTCCAAAATAGCTTGTCACTGTGAATGGTAACTTGAATTGATTGGCTCAAATATTGCTTGTCATATTTCTTGTTATGGTTTAGATCATAAATGTCCCCCAAAAGTCTTATATATTCAAAGACCAGGCTATCAGAAGATGATTGAATCAAGGAAGCATTACACTTATCAGTGGATTCATTTATTGCTGAGTTCATGGTTAAATTTGCTGTTACAGGGAGGAGCCTGGTTAGAAGAGATGGGTCACCAGTGGTGCAGCGTGGAAGGATATATTCTATGCTATGCTTCTTTCTTCCCTCTCTGCTTCTTGGCCGCAATGCAGGGAGAGTATGTCCTCCTCCAAGCCCATCCAAGACATTGTTTTCTGCCTTAGAGTCAACCAACCATAGATTGATTTTATGATCCAAAATAAACCTCTTCTCTTTTAATTTGCAAGTATCAGTTATTTTGGCCCAGCAATGGGAAATTAGCAATATAGATTTTCATACCAATACTGGAGATGTTGTTAAGAAGATACTTGACCATGTGATTCAGAAGATTTTGGAACTATTTGTGAAAGGAATTTGGAAAGGTTTAAAGAGGCCAGATAGACAAACTCTAGAATGCTCTAAGTATATCATGATGGCAATAATGTTCAGAGCTCATAAAATCAAAATGCTATAGTGAAGTGGAAAGTGAAATCTGGGATTGTGAGGATTCACATGGGAATCAAGACATATCGGAAATTAGAATTGATACCATATATGTGTAATTCTGACAAAAAAGCCTATATTTTGTCCTGTCCTAAGACATAGTGTGAGACTGAATTTAAAGACAGTGAACTAATTGTTCTAGTGAGGGAAATTTCAAGGTAGCCCAACATTCAGGCTGTGGTAGAGACACTGATGGCTACTTTTATCTAAATCTACAGTGAGAAACAGAAGTAAAAAGCAGCCTCAAACTACTTCAAACATTTTGATCTTCACCACAAAAAAGCACTTGTGCTGATAAAAATAATACTCAAATACTATTGTTTTTAATCTCATTTGCTGCTCTAGTGTCTACATATATTGACCAGATTTATTCTAATATCAACTATTATGAAATATGTACTACATAAAATACATTTTTATAAATGAGTAGTCTAAAGCACAATAAAATTTACTGATGCACTTAAAATTAAGCAACCTGTGATAACTGTATAAAATAGAACATCTGCTTAGTTATAGGCATTTATTCAATCAAAATCTATAGATTAAAAAAAGGGATTTAAATTTGAAGTAATATAAGCTGTGTATTTTTGTTGCTTCTAAATTTCGATTAAACCATATTTCATTAAAAAACTCATGTCATATAATTTTTATTTTAAAATTAAAGGCATAAATTTTCATTTTCAGAAGGGAAAGTAATTCTCTACTTCAGCCAAAAGGAAATTTTCTTCACTTTTGGACTGTAACACATTTTATTGCCTTTCATGAATGTCAATATCAATAATTCTAAGTTGTTATACTTCCTTACCTACCAAGCACTATTTTTGGCATGAAGGCATCATGTATTTCATTTATTTAACTACTTGTAGGCTAATAGACTGAAGAAAAAAAATCTTTGTGTTCCACTAAAAATTTTATTTGTATTCAAAATAAATTATTTAAAAGATGTCTTAAATAGAAACATTAAAAAAGCTAGCTCTTGATCAGCATAGACTATAATAATTCTCTTCATTTATTCAGGAATAGAGGTTTACAAATCCTGAAAATTGCTATATTAGTAAATTATTTTCCACTAAACAATTAGGTTCAATAACTATTTTGGAAAAGCTAAGGGACTACGCTGTTTTAATTTTATATATAGACAGCTCTAAGAAGCATAAATATTTTTGTAGATCTTATTTCTTTTCCCCCAAAGAATGCTTATGAAACATAGGAATAAAGAATAAAATTCTCTGAGCCAACTGTTTCTTTTTTCAAGGTTATTCCTCTGGTAGATGATGTGACATTTGTGTTACTTCTGGTGACAACATTAAAATAAAATCCAAGAAAAGATCCAAGCATGAAAAAACGAACAAAACTTCCTGAGATTAAGTAAAAAATTCAGCTATGTGATATATCTTTTTATTCACCATTAGAGGGTTCTCAATTGTGAAAAAAAATCAGATAAACTGTGAAAAACTAAAATTGTAAATAAGGATCCAAATGTATAATTGATATTGTGAAATAGGAAGAAATGGTCTAAAAGAGTAGAGGAAGTGCAGGGGATAAGGAAAAGAAGGGAAAAGAAAAAAATATGAGAAAAGGAAAAACATGGAAACAAAGTCTTTGTAACTAGGGAAGGGTGGAGGGGGTGAAGGGAGAGAGGGGGAATGGGGAAAATAAGAACCAAGATACGTCATGTAAAGGTACAAGATTGCAAAGATGAATGTAACTGTATTGTGCATCTAAAATGTACCAATAAACTTAATGGAAAAAATCAGATAAGTTTATTTTGTATAATCTATTTTTATGTATTTTATGTATATGTGCTTTCTTTTTATCATAGATCTTTTTTATCCATATATATTTGCAATAAATGATATTTACAATTGTTTAGGGGAAATGGTAAACAAATCAATTATATCTTGACCATTTCAGTCCCTTTTTTCTCCTTATTTTCCTTACATATTCACCCTTAGAATATATCTTAATGATATTGGAAATATGGTTTACATCTTGGATTCTGAATCTCTGTAATATGGCAATTATCCAAATCATCCTCCTCATACCTCCCATGGTGAGTAAAAAACTTTTCCTCATAAAACGTGCTCTGTGAAGCATCATACCTATTATTTGATCCATGGATTCCTTTGAAAGGAAAAAGGTATAGGAATCCACTCACCATAACCAAAGAATTAGGTAACCTTTGCTTAGTAGTAAAATGCAAGTGTTTCAAGAAAGCTACGGATTCTGTGCTGATTTTTAAAACAAGTTCTAGTACTGCTCTCTAAGGAACTCTGGCAGCAAGATTGCAGTGTTAGTAATAGTAAAAACAATATCCAAGAAGCATCTCTTCCCATGCCAACAGTTTCAGAATGAAAGGAAATAACAGACACCAAGTTGGAGATTAGTCTTGTGTTGAGAGACAATAATTTGGATTGATCTTTCACATCTGTGTATGTCATCTGTGCAAGTGATATTGGTATTTTCATGGGAAGTATCCTTTCA
Source organism: Heterocephalus glaber (assembly GCF_000247695.1). The sequence goes on along the minus strand of NW_004624767.1, from coordinate 9,138,891 downwards.
CATTTTTTTAAGCAAACAGCTTTGGAAGATAGAAGGTGTCTGCATCTAAAGGAGAGAACAGGTTCATTTTCAATGAGTATAATAAGAAAAATCTCTCATTTTGTGGCAGTGTTCAAGCAGGTTACTAGAAGCTTCAAAGGACATGGTTTGCTTGTACTTAAGCTTTGTAGATTGTGACAGAATGGGCTGAAAATCCTCTGCCTCACTCCTGACGGTCTTTGGTGATAAGCAGATACAGTAAGAACACTAAGATCATGCTGCTTGCTGGGTCATGAGGAAGAAACTATTTTGCCTGTGACCCAGAGCCATGTATCATCTACCAGCATGTATGAAGCTGTAGCAGGTGAACTTATTAGTTCAGAAGTAGGATACAATTTCAGTCTTAACTTTTTATAATTATTCATATTTTTACATATTTCCTAATAAAAACCCCCACTATTTTCTTAATTCAGGGCATTTGAAAGTAAAGGAGACAAGTAAGAATCAAATAAGTGAACAAAACATTATCTCCTTACCGGAGAAAGGTAATGTTTATATTTCATTGCAAACTTTAGTATGTGCACACATGTACACTATTATGTAATTATCTTTAACAGCTTAAATACCATTTGGATATTGCTTTCGTCTCTTAAATTACATGAGCATTTTTATCATTAAATCTCCTTATTATCCATCTTTATTATAACTAAGCCATTATTTATACAATCATTCTCCTGTTAGTGAACATTTAGGTAATTTGCAGCTTTTTGCTATTAAAAAATTCTGCAATAAATATTCCTTTCATATTCTCAGTGTGCTTCTCTTATTTACATTTGAAAAAGTCCACAAGGTAAAATTGCTGGCTTTTAGCAATGTTTCATTTAATAATTTTTCATGTGCACTTTGGTTCTCTGATAATTGAGCCAGAAATTTCACTAATCACAATAAGCACAGGGGATGATTTCTCTAGTTTTTAACCTGGAGAGATTCTCTTCATCTGGGGTAAATGACTTTCATGGTTTCTTTTGTCCCAATCCAAAAGTGTTGATTTCATTCACGTGTTCCGCAAACTGTCCTTTCACTCTTCAGTTAGTGAATAACACATTGAGTTGCATCCAATTTCTCTCCTTTTATGTGGCTTCTTTGGAAGACTTCACCTCATTCTTTTGAAATAAAGATGATTCTGGCCAGTCTATCCAATTCAGAGTTCTGTCAAGATCTACTCTTTGATTCCCCAAGTCCTTCTCACCATTTTAAAGGAACTGCCACTAATAAGTTAATCAGCGTTTCGGAGTGGATAAGTTGCCTATTACCTAGAATTAATGACTTTATGAATGTACTTCCTCAAGTTGAATATTTGTTCTAGGTAATAATAACTGAACTCTGCCTGCAGTGGTTAAGCTTGGTGTTGTCAATTTGATAGTGTTTGGGATCTGCCTAGAGGCTCAGTAAAGCACATTTCTGGGTGTGTCTGGCTGGCTCAGGGCTGCATCATTACATATGTATATTCTTTGGCCCCTTTTTCTCTGGTACTGTTCCCATGCTCTGCTTCCTGGCCATTGTGAACTAAGCATCTTGGTTTCTCCATGACCTCCCATCAAGTTTCTTCCTTGAAGCTAGCTGACCATGGAATGAAATCCCCTATCCTTGACCAAAAATAAACCTTTCCTAGTTCAACTTGCAGTTGTCAGTCATCATGTTTAAGCAAAAGTAAAGCTGACTGATATGCTGCTGAAAATCTACCTACCAGGGTGATCTTTTTGTAGAGTGCCATGTCTTAGTCACTTTTCCATGACTGGGACATAACACATGATACCCACAATTTGAAGGAAGAGAGGTTCTCTTAGTTTTAGATGAGGTTGGATGGGTGTAAGGCAGAAGCATGATAGCAGAAGGGCAAGGTGGACGAAAAGGTACCCACTCCAAGGTAGCCGAGAGAGAGAGAATAAACCCTCCATGTCAACTCCTCTTCAGTGACCCAACTCCAACCAGGCTGCACCTCCTAATTGTACATTTAGTTACCAAGCTCATCAATGGACAAATACACCATTGTCTATAGCAACCCCATTATTCAATCAACTTCCAAGCACATAAGACTTTAAAAAAAAATTCAATCTAAATCATAACACTCTCTACTGTATCCTTTACAATAACCTCCACTGCTTTTCTAGGGTAGTTTGTCATTTTGACAACTAATGGTACATTTTGGTGATTTGGCTTCTAAACACCAGAGGTAAGAATTAGGTTGAAATATACAAGGTGTAATTTTACAGTTGTATTACATTTAAGATAGTAACCTCTTTGCTTCTTGCTATGCCTGAATAAACGCTTAGGAACAGGAAAGGTCCTCATTTTGAGGTAACACACAGCTTTTCCATCAATAAATTACAAATAAAACTGAAATTAGACTTCTCTCTCTAAGACGTGACAGGCAGATAGACTGTGCACTTATTCAGCTTGGCATATTTGCATAATCATTTCTAAATAGACTATAACTGAACCATATGATTAAAAAATACAGAAAGATAAAAACAAAGTCTCAGGCTGAGGATTTAGCTCAGTGGTTCTGTCGCCTGCCTCTCAAGTGCAAGGTCCCAAGTTCGATCCCCAGTACCCCCCAAAAAGAAGGTCTTTTTTCTTTAATTTTCAAATTCAATATATAACAAAATAAGCCAGACGCAGAACAAAAAACGTAGCATGTTTTCCCTTGTATGCGGAATCTAAAAAAGATGAGAAGTAGAATTATTATATTATCAGAAAAGGGGAAAGAAGTAAGAGGGAGTGGGAGGCTTTATAATAGCAGGTAATGAGGGGATAGATATTAGCAAAATATGTACATGGAAAAAATAAGTCCAGGGTTTCCATACTGAAGAAACATAAAAATATCAAGTTTTCTCAAATTTGTTTGTAGCCATGCTAAGATTTGAGCTGCTTTTAGGATTCCCATGTAGAGAAGACAGTTAAAAACAAGCAGGAAAACAAACACAAAGAAGCAAAAACCTCTTTTGTAGATCATGACTTGCTAGTTTGGTTAAAGTAATTCTCTCCCAAAGAATCTTTATTTGCCATTTGTATTTTAAAATGGAACCCAAAGATTTGTGATCATTACATATGAGAAACAAGATTTTTTTGTTCCCATACATGTCAAGGACTCTGGTACTAACAGAGTTTTTAAATACATGTCAGGGATTAAAGAGTAAATTAGTGCTCTTAATCAAAAAATGATGGATGCCTGACTGATATATTTTCTTATAGTGATACAAAATACAAATGCATGTCTCAAAAATATATAGCAATAAGCAAAGATTTTTTGAAAGGATATTGCAATAGAGGAGTTTGAGCTCAATTCTCCTGAATCAAATGTATGATATTTTTTATTTTTTCTATTTTTTTAAGCACTAGGTTAAGGTAATTAAATAGTTGTGGGGAGAAGGATTGAGAAAAGAAGTTGAACACTGGAAATAATCCCAAAATGCAGTAACCGAAAGTTATTCCTAAGTCTTTCCAAATGATTTTTTGTAACTAGGTCTCCAACCTTTGCAAATTGTCACCCACTAAAATTGTTCTCCTTTCTTAAAAGGAAATAGAAGGCCTGGGCTCTATATTCCTTGATGATTACATTTCATTTTGAATTTTGAATTTGTTTCTTTGGTACTGGGGATCAAACTCAGGTCCTTGTGCTTTCAAGGCAGGCATGGTGCCACTGAGCTAAATCCACAGCCAGATGATTATATTTCAAAGTGATGATTCCCAGGTCCTAAGAAAGATCTTCCTAGATTACAAACTGGATAAGAGGAATTTTAGAAGATTTGCATATATCGCAAATGGACAATGGAGAAATTTATAATTATATATTATAATTATATAGTATGTATATATGATATATTTTAAATATAATTATATAGAAATATAATTATATTACTTACATATTATCAGTGTTATAAGTGTCATAAATATTATAAGTATTCTAAATGTTCTGTGTAAAATGAGATCAGAGACCTGTGGTTAAGAAGGCCCTTAGAAAGAAGATTTTCTAAAGTTCACATATAATCTTAATTCATAGAAACGAAACATACAAGAAACTTTCTTCTACACATAAGTACAGAACTGTTAATTCTTCCCAGTGAATGAAGATTCTTAGAAGGTACAATGGTAGAATATCAGTACATGTATACAATATGAATTTAAGTGGATCTTTAAAATGACAAGTCACTCATGTGTTACTTAATAGAACAGTTCAGTGCATATTAATTTCTGTTTTTAATGAAATGGTGTTAAACTCTAATCTCTTAATCTTTGATTCGTTTTACTCTGTCTCTGTGAGATGGTAGTCATGCTGCACTTAGTTCCTCCTGAGTTTTCCTGGTATAATGCCTTAACTCTCATTTGCTCCCTGGGACAACAGAGGGATGTGAAAAATCATCTTTTTATTCTTACATTTTGTGTTCTGTCTCTTTCCATTCTGGGTTTTCTTTCAGTGCTACTTGCCTAGCTCTTGTACTTTCCTCCTTAACAGGAACCAACTTATTTTTGCATTTTCTTCCAGGACACTAGCACACATTTAAATGGACAGCAATGAAGGAGAAATTAAACTTCTGTTTTTTTCAGAATGATTATGCAATGTGAAGAAGAAAAATGATATTACTGTAAAGAAAGACTGTCTAAGATTATAACAATTCATTGTTTGGGTAAGATGACCATTTTAGTTTATTGGAACCCTCTTTATGTCAAATTAACTTACTTTGTATTATATGATGTGGATTCAAAACTATCATTAGTATAAAGTGATAAACATAATTTTGAAATAAAATGAACACAATTAAATTTATGGAGCAGCAGATGGTCAATGTGTAGAACTCATTTAGAAAAGCTGAAAAGCCTCAGTTTTACCATCTGTGTAGTAGGAATCATGCTGTTTTGATGATTAATTGCTGCTTTCTAAAGGCATGAAAGATCCAGATCATATTAAAATAGATCTACAATAAAATTTAAAAACTGCAAGCACTTCACTTATCTCATTTTTTTCATAGTGATATTTAAAAATGTTAAATCTAGGAACATTACCTGTCTGTCTATCTCCATATTAGATTATGTAATCTATTTTCAAACACACTTAAATCATTAGGCAAATGGCAGCATGTTGTATGATTTGGGACGTTTCTTCCAAAGGAAATACCTTGTTTCCCTCAGTTCAAAATAGGTGCTACGTTCATTCCATGAAGACAATTTCATCTGGCTGTTATATGTAATCCAGTGTACTCTGTCTCCTGTCATTCTAAAACCGTAAGTAATCTTTCCTTTAGCAAATCTACAAATATACAACTGAGAATGAATTGACTTGCAGAAATAAAGTTGAACCTGGTTATTGTATACAGAGCTTTTAAGTATAGTTCTCTGTGGATAATGGAACATAATGGGAGATATACATTATCAACTTTAACATAAAGCAGAGAGACAGTTGGAACTGCCAGAATGTGGCCATAAATTCTTAAATTTTTTTTGAGATGGGATCTCCCAATAGTGTCCAGGCTGTCCTTGAACTGACTATGTAGCCCAGTCTGGCCTTGAACTCCCATCAATCCTCCTGCTTCAGCCTCCCAAGTGCTTCCAAGGATGGACAGGTGTCCATCACCACACCCTGAAATGGGGGCCATAAATTTTTGATCTTTTTAAAAAATATATTAATTGGTACATTTTAGGTATACAATACATTTACATTTATCATTGGGCGTTTGTACCTGAACATAATGTATTTTAGTTCTTATTTTTTCCCCATTACCTATCTACCCTTCAGCCCCACCACTTTTCCCTATTTACATAGATTTCGTTTCCATTTTTTTTCTTTCTCATAATTTTTCCTTTCCTTTCTTCCCTTTCCCCTTCCCCTCCTGCCAACCCTCCACCTTTGGACCTTTTCCTATATTAAATTATCAATTATTCAATTTAATCATTTCCATCCTTATTTACACTTTCAGTTTCTCACACTAGAGATACTATTTGGTATTTGCACATGTGTGTCCTATTTATTTCACTTAAGAGTATGGCCTCAATATGCATCCATTTAGCCATAAATATCTAGTTTCTCATTCTTTATGGCTGAGTAGTACTCCATTTTATAAAAAAACCCACATCTTCTTTATCCATTTTCCAGTTGATGGGCACTTGGGCTGTTTCCAATCCTTAGCTATTACAAATTGTGCCAGTATAAACATA
>NW_004624767.1:9115047-9127879 GCF_000247695.1 Heterocephalus glaber | reverse complement strand
CAATACCATAGTATCAAGAGCAGGTTAGAAAATGACAATTTGTGGTAGTTATTAATCTATCACATTTAACTATGTGAAGTATAATCCCCTGTGCCTCTGTAGTGAGGGACCAGGTAGCAGAAGAGCATAAGGTGGTGGGGGGAGGGTGGAGATGGAATTGGGCCTTGCAGGCGCCCTCATGGATAAGTGGAACACAGGATGAAGGCCAGACTCCAAGCTGCTCCCTGGACCTCACTGTGCTGTGGACAGGAACCCAGGCCATAAATTTTTGACACATATCCTGACATGGGGTGAAAGAAAGTGCAGTGCATGCCTGCAAACATTGTCAAAAGCACCTACCTGGTAGGACATCAAGAACTAGACTATTATTTTATATCCTTTTATGGCATTCTTGTCTGAGTAGAAATTAATTAATATATTTCCTTTTTTAATAGAAAAATCTATTCAACTATATCCCATAATTCATTCATTCAATAAACAAATATGAAAACAAGGAGGAGTTCATATAGCAAAGTTACAAAGTGGAGTTTATGGGGATTTGATGGAATAATTAATTTTTATTGATATCTATATTTTTTTCATAGTACTGGGAATTGAACTCAGGGCCTTCACACTGTGGTGCACATCAAGTCCTATTTATTTATTTATTTATTTAAAGACAGGATCTCATTAAGCCACCAAGACTGGCATCAAATTTGAACCCCTTTGTAGTAGTTCATTGGTGTTTAGTTAGTCCATGTTTCTTTTTAAGCATCTCCAACCTACTGGACATATTATGTATTTACTATTAGTTTATTTATTTTGAAAGACTGTATTTCACAGTCTTATGTTCCATTTTAGTGTTTATGTATTTATGTCTGATTGTTATTATGCTCATGGTACCACACTAAAGGAGCTTTGTGAATGAATGTGTCTGTGTACTTCTTCTTCCACTTATATAAACCCCTTCAGGCCATTTTAAGATGGTATGTATTTTGAAGTGTGATGAAAGACAGATAGTATATGATACCCCTTTATCTGTAGGGACATCCTTGTCTTACAATTTCACAAACTTTAGAAAGTCAAGGTTGAAGCCAATTTATCCAGCATTAGGAAATGCAGCTTTCATTAAATTTTGAATTTTCATTCATATTATCATTTTACAAGTGAGACAGCTAGCTCTCTGACAATAATGCAAGCAAAGAAAATCTATGCAATTATAAGTGTGTTACTTATCAGAGGACACCAAGCATTTGTTTTATGAGGTAAACACTGCTATCAAACTTAGCATTTTTAAAGGAATGAGAGTATAAGTGCCTCTTTTTTCCTGCAAAGATATAAACAATATCTAATTCTTTTCAACCCAAGGGTCTGATTTATCAGCATCATATTCATTAGCTATTCTTTTAATAGTTTTTTTTTGGCACAGCCTTTAGAACTTTAACAAAGAAACTATGTCCAATATTAATTTGCTAAATTTTCCACAGTCACAACACTAAGCAAAACTTTCAGATATTTTCTGCTAACAACTTATAATTACTCTGGCAAGAGAATAAAATTAATTTACTAAAAGATCCCATTTACAAAAACAGTGGTGGCCCGTTAGGGATCACAAATTCTGTTGTTCATATTCTTTGCTTTCACCATTGGGCACATACACATTGCTCCCAAATAAATTTCAAACCATTTCTGGGGGGAGGTGCTTTATTTGATTGTATTAGCAATGAAATAATATGCCTTCAATTAAAAAAATCAGGTATTTTATTCATACTACTATTATATTGAAATGAAATGAGATAAAAAAACACTGAAGTATTTGTCATTTTAATTTTTATTTGTCCTTTAAATTTAATAAGGAAGATATGTGAAGTCAATAAATTTTTCTAGAATACCTTTCTTTAAACTATTATATTTACTTAGAATTTTGTTTCTGAAGTTAATATGTGAGAATAAAGATTGGTCTTAAAAATATTTTTGTAATGAAAACACTAGAGAACTACATAATACAAAAGAGTTGGCTATCAAAATTTCTTTCTAAGAATATAAATTAATTTTCCTTTATAATAAATCTCAGACAAATAAATTTACTTTTAAAATTTCTGAATAAATGTCAGATGATGGAGTGATTAGAACTTGTGCAATAAATTAATGAATATGATTGCCCATTGACATTTTAAAAATACACTGCATAAATATTTAAAATGCTCTTGATGAAGACTTGCATTATAAACATATAATTTTCTCTTTTCAAATAAAAACTGACCCTAAAAAGGTGTTCACATAGAATGCTAAAAATTGAATACTTATTATAAATTTATCATCATTGATGTTTATTTATTATATTGTGAAACATTTTTATCTGGAAAGCTTTTTCAGTTCTTCCACTCGACTCACACTATGGGACAGATGGAAGGTATAACCACTTAATTCGCATTCTTACTCCCAAACCATTGGTACCGTCCCATTCCCATGTCTCAAATAAATAAGAAATGACTTTATTAAATCTACTGACATTAAATTATGCATTTGAATGATTTCCAATTCATTTTTCCATCTTCAGAGAGTATTTTAATTCCTGTTTTACTAAGTTTTTCCCAATCACTACTTTTGTCATCATACTTGTGAAGTTTATAATCTACATAATCCATCTAATTCCTCTCTTCTTTAAAACTGTTTTCATATCAATAACCTGCTTTTCATTTTTTGCTTTAGTAATTACTCCCCAAACAAAATTTTCTAAATAAGATACATTATGTATATGTACCATCTCCATACAACGAATGAAAATATTAGATATTGTGCACACCTACTAATAAAAATTGGAAAATCAGCTAGAAAAGTTGAGATGTTAGTTTCAAGACAGTTTCTTAAAAAACAAAAAGTTACAAAATGCTAACAGTACTTTCGAAACGCTAATATTTGATAGTACCAAAATTTAAAAAAAATTAGATCTCTAATAAAAGCATGTTAAGAAAAATAGATTGGCATTATCAACAGTGTCATTGCTATACTTTGATTTTATTACCTTATCATTTCATTTTTACCATTCAAGTTTACTTGAATGATGCTAGTCTATAATTTTGACTTCAACCCCCTCTCATTTTCCACACTGTTCTCTGTCCTCCCCATTCATCCTCATCTTCTTTCCCTACATAATTAAGAACCTGATATTTATTCTCCTCACCCTATCACTGTTTCCCTGACCAACTCTTGAAATGCCTGGTTTCCGTGGCTCCCCACAGGTCTATGCAAACATACCTGGGGATGAAACAGGAAATCCAGTGATTGGTATCTCTTTTTCGAGCTGGTAATACTATATAAAACCCAGCCAACGTTGAACAAAACTTTCCAGTCCTCCCAAAGAGATTTCCCATACCCTTTCTATACTCAAAGATACAGTACCTTATCCTATTCTAATTCATTTTATTTATTTGATTCTTAGTCCCTTAAAAAACAAATGAAAGGCTGTCCACTTCCCGTAAAAGTTTCAACTTTTTAATTAAATATACATATATTTGCTTATTTAATTTCCAAAATTTATAAATACATTTTATGTGCACACAATAATGTATATTGTGTAAAATGTGATTTCTTGATATATGTATAAATTGTGCAATCATTAAATTAAGTTGATTAACATATCATTCTCCCAAATATTTAATGTGAGATGAAAACATTTAAAATCTACTCTTTTGGCAATTTTCAAGTATATAATATATTATAACTATAGTCTGCGTGTTGTATAATGGATTTCAAGAACTTATTCTTGTTGTCTAACTGATATTTGTTACCCTTTGACAAATATCTCACTATTTCTTCTCCTCTCCTAGTCACAGATAGCTATATTTTCTACTTCTTTATTTGCTTCTTTTGATTATACAAACACATGAGATCATGCAATGTTTGGTTTTCAATGTCTGGCTTATTTTACTTTGCAAAATATATTCTTGTTTCATTTATATTGCCTCAAAACTCCACTTGTCATGGATATTTGCCTTATTTTCGTATTTTGACTATTGTGAATTAATCTACAATGAATATGGGAAATGCAGACCTCTCTTCTATATACTGATTTAATATTCTTTGGATGTGTACTCAGTAATGGGAATGTTGGGTTATATGGCAGCTACATTTTTTATTATCTCCCTGATTTCTATAAATAGTAGAACCTCTAACCAAGCTAACTTATCCTTTTTTACTTTGACTTACTCCATTGCTTTTAACATTTCCTAATACATCACATACTTTAGATATTTACTTATTTCATATTCTTATCCAATTAAATATTCACAAGAAGACATAGTTTGTCTTTTTTAATCCAATCATCTTTTTTCATGAAATAAAAAAGCTTGAGATAAGAAACACTCACTCAGAATATATCAGATGTGCAATGAAACTAACAACAGCAGGAAGAAGTTCAATATAGACTGATTTACAAGAGAAAATTGGTTTAGATGTAATAACATGAAGATTCAAATAACATCACTGGGAACAAAAATGTGAAGAAGGAGCTGATAAAAAAGTATAAGTAATCATAGTCTCTTAAGTCTTCCAATTCATTCTTTAGTGATGGCAAAAATAAGAATCTTTTATTTTGAGAAGCAACAGGTAACTTGTGAGCAACTATTTCCTGTGCAATGAAGTATTATAGAATAATGATTGTCTATGCTCTTGAGGGATAATTATCAAATTACAGAGACCAATTCATTTAACTATTTTAAGAAAAAATATGTAAGTATATATATGATAATTTTCTGATAATAAAATTATTTCATTTCTTTAAGCATTTCTGGAACTCATAGTGCTATAAATGAAGTAGACTTTTTGTATAATGTTATGCAGAAAAATTTACAAATTGATGCTAAATTTCCTGAAATTATCCTAATCTCTCTCCTTTCTGCGTCCTAAGTGCAAATGTCTCTTCCCATGCATACCAGATTTTTCCAAATAATTTATCTCTTGAATTAGCCAGTTTCAATATGTATTGAAAACAAAGGACTCCTATCTCATTCACAAGAGATAATGTAGAAAACATGTAAATAATTCATATTTTTCAGTTTTCCTTTAACTCTTTCAGTACAAGATAGCCAAATCCTTACACTGGGAAAGCAGCTTGTAACTGATTGAAGGTATGAGAAATGCAGTGCAAAGAAATGAACAGTAATAAATTTTGTGAATAAATGTTTAAGGAATCACAAAGAAAAGTATTTCCCTGTTATTTTAAATTTCCATATTTTCATGCACTACTTCTTTTTTAAAACTCATTTTGTTGTCTGAACCAAACTTCCCATCTCTGATATAGGGCTACATTACCATCTGAGATTTTTCTTTACCTTTCATGGTCCACTCAACCTCCTGGCCTTTACTCAAACCTGGCTTCTTTCTACATGTTAACTTTTCTATGGTCCTCTCCATGGCTGGCTGCTCATATTCTACATCCTGAACACCTCACACTTGGGAAGTAGGTTGGGGTCCTCCTCATTTCTCAGCCACAGCCTCATAATGTTATTCATCTGCCTTCTTTTGAGAGATTTTCCTTTCTGCATTACCCCTCCTATTCAAGTGATTTCATTGAATTCTGACTTCTATTGTCTAGTCAACTGTTAACGTAAAATCATATTATACAATATTCCATTTTATCTCCTCAAACTCAGGTGAGCACCACATCAGTATTCTGGTCTGCAAATTCTAAGACCTATTTATTTCCATATATTTTACTAAACATTCAAATTCTACCACCAACAAATAACTCCTCTCTAGACTTCTTTGAAACAGTTCTTTTTTTCTAAAGTCAGACTGTTAGAAATCCTACATTCTGATTTCTTGTTTGCTTGTTTATTTTTTTACCACCATCCTAGTTCTACCATTTTCCACACTCTTTTTAATCTATAAATTCATCCACTTTGCTTGTATCTCTCTTCTCTGCTACCTTTCCTACATTTGAATATCTCTCACAACAAACTCTGTGTTGATATTATCAACTAAATTTCTCTTTAGTTTCCCATCTTCCTTTCAGGATGAATTTCCAGGCCCTCCCTTGGGGTTTCATATTAAATACTTCTAATTGCTCACTGGCTTCTGAGCAGAGCTGGAGACAATACAATACGTGAGAATATCTTTGCTTCTCTACTTTCATGACCATAGCTTCATATCAAAGCTCAGTAACACTCAAATGATGCATAATACCTTGACCTAATCAGCTCCTTATGTTATCCATAATTTCTGTTTCAATTTTTTTAAAACTCTATTTAACTTCCATGAAAGCCATACTTGTCTTTTCGTGCCTCATTGGTGCTCGCTTCATACTATACTTATATAAAATGTCTCATAGGAAGTTTTTTTAGTATACCTAATTACAAATACCTTTGAACATTTCATCTTTTCCATGTTATTAGATAATAACATCAAGCTATAGACGGTAAATATAGCTGAGCCACTCTATTTGTCAGCATTCCCACTGCTGGGACAAAATACTTAACACCAATTGAAGCAAGAGAGGTTTAATTTGGGAATGTTTTGAGAAGTTTGGCTCCATGGTAGGCGGACTCCCAGGCAGAATCATGGTGTAAGGGTGTGGGAGAACAAAGCTGCTTACTTCCTAGTCGCTGTGAGGCAGAAGACGGGAGAAGAGTTCCAGTGGGAGCTGTATCTTCCCACAGCACGGTCAGTGACCTGTGTCCTTCAACTCAGGCCACTTCTAGAAGCACCTTCAGCTCTGAACACCAGTGGTTTCAGACACTGAGGAAGATAGAATCCGTAGGAAGCGATCTTTCTTCCAGTAGTCTTCATCTGGTCAAGTGGATAATTTAGATGAAGTGGCTGGAGTCAGCACTCCTGCCCCCAAACTGTGATAAAATTATCGCAAAATTTCAGCAATATTAAACATGAAATCTCCATTTAGACTTAAAAGTGAATGTAATCAACTTTCCCATCTGTCTATACCTTCTATTGCACTTTTACAAAAGTGTGGTGTGTAATTTTTGAATCTCAAATGTGTTTACTCTAATATAAAATTGTGTAATAATAAAATGTACCACCTCAGCTTGCTTTTTCTTCATAAATACAAGTATTGTTTTCATTTGCGTCTTTATTACAGTGAGCAAATAAAATAACCTGTTCTGATTTAATGTCTGAAGGAAAGATGAGCTGTGTGTAATACCAGCACATTGGGAGGCTGAGAAAAGATTGCAAGTTCAAATCATTCCTAGGCAACTTTTTTTATCAAAATGCTGGGGATTTAGTTCAGTGAAATGCTCTGGGTTCAATCCCCAGCACTGCAAGAAAATTAAAAAAGGAAAAATGGTTAACTCAAACAGTCACATTAACATACATAAGATCTTTAAAAAGGTTAATAGTGATAGTACTCATGATTTAGAACTTTTGATTATTTGATGTTACAATTTTCAATGAAATATTCTTATTTCAGACACTTAAAAAGTACAAGAATGACAGTGATAGTGTATTTAGTGGTTTTTAATAACAAAAATTAAATAATAGCTTCCCTATTCTTCTCTCATGATCTTCATCAGCTTCACAATTCTTATGATCATCCCCACCAACGACCACATTCTTCCATCACTGTCACTAACTTTATGTTGTGCTGCTTATGGATTAATTTACCAAGCCATCTGTCTGATTTCCACAGTCTTAAGTATCTCTACATCGTATTCCCTGGCATTTAACTCCATTCATTCAGTCAGGAGCATTAGTTTAATCTTTGAAAGATGCAGCAATTTGTCTGGAAATTCCAGCTGGCATAATGCAAACATCAGCGCCAGGCAGATGATTTTTGATCTACATAGATGAGTGTAAGCCTCTTTTTATTATACTTATTTATGCTTTTTCTCTGTATTTTATTGCTTTATTACCACTGTGCTTTGTTCTCACTTTTTTGATAATGCCATAATATGGCAAAACCTTTTATCTTGCGAAATTATCAGCTATCTCTCCTGGATAGAAACTCATTATTTTTATGGACTAAAAAAGGTATGGAGGAAAATATCTCTGACTTAAATTCTCCTTTCCAACGGGCTTTTAATTTTGGTACTTTCACGAGACACTCAATAGTTCAACTGATTCAGAGAATTATAAGCATTACCATTAAGCACAGTTCTCAGCACTTCCTTTTCTTTCTCGTTTTTTCTAGTTATTTTCAAACTAAGGACTTATATTTCAAGAGAATCCAGTAAGAACCAAATAAAAACTATTACTAGGCCCCTCACTTTATCATCTATGAAAAGATTTCAGAGGCTTGGAAATACACTTTAAGCTGAATGTCTTTTTTTGTTTGGTAATAATGTAAACTTTGTGCAGGTCGTTTGGAAGTATTTCTGGTCGGTAACTACTGGATGTCATTAGAAACAATGGCCTAGTGTACAAACAAAAATTCTGAAACACAGTTAATTATCTTCTAGCAGAAGAGAGAAAGACACCTATAATATAACACCACTTCTCTATGGAGTCGAGATCTGGCTTAAATGATTGTCAAGGAGAAGATAAAAATGAAGAAGGAAAAGATAAAAATGGGTATTTTAATGAGTATAGGTGAGTATAAAAATGCAAAAGTAGAGATTTTTTTTTTGGTACTGGGGATCAAACTCATGTCCTTCTGCTTGTGAGGCAGGGGGCAGAATTACTGAGCTAAATCCCTGGCCCCCAAAATAGAGATTATTGTGGTGATGAATCAATTACAGTTACAGGAGACATAGATTTATGTTTGGGTATTCTGATTTACTGTTTTTGAGAACCTGCTATTAAAGATGAATGAAAAATTTGGAGAATGTTTAAATTTATATAGTATATTTAAAGATACATTGACATTAATCTCCCTCAAAATATTCTCTCACTTTGCACTAATTTATTCCATCATTCTTGCTACTTTCTGAAGCAATTCTGAAGGTCCCCTTTGCGAGTGTCTTTACAAGGTAGAATCATGAATATAGTGAACACTGCTGTCAAGGCCCATCCAATGGAAAGGCAAGGTTGTAAAAACATTATGGTGCATCTTCATCCACCTTATTGACTGGATCTGCTACCATGCAATATCTGGCTCTATTCTAAAGTCAACATAACCATGAAAAGGAAATGTTTTGAATTAATTCAATATATCAAGGCAGCCAGGACAATGCAACTGAATACAATCATAATAGAGGACTACCAGAACTGCTTCGGAAAGTGGCAAGAATGATTAAATAAATGTGTTGGAGTGAGAGATGATATCTTAGAGGATTGATGGTAATATATCTTTTCTTGTAATCATATTTTAAAAATTTAATCCCACACTATATTTTTATCATATCTTATACTTTTACTTCTTTACTTTCTGTTTTTTTATTTCACATTTAAGACCTACACTGATATTCTTCCCATATTCAATCCACTACTTTTTGCTGAACTCTTGCATCTCAAGTTCCACTATGTTTTCTGGTGCTGATAATTGTAATTCCTCTTTTATCTACTCAGAATGTCTTTAGAATCTGCTTCCTGCTGGAGTCCATCTATAGCTGGGGGCAATGCCATTTTATCTCCCAAATGATTGAATTACTGGAACTTGCAATCAGAATTTCCCCCAATGCATATGGAAATCCCAATAATACTTTATAATTAGCTGATATACATATATGTATTATATTTTATATAATATACATATATACACACATATATTTCAAGTGCCAGTGCACTTCTTTGCTAGTAAAATATGTATCCAAAGAATTCATTACCTAATAAAATTGAATTTGTATGTGTATGTTCCATGGAAAACCCAAAGATGAGTAAGCCTCCTGATAGGATTGTCCCACTTTTCTGAATAGTTTTGATGCCAGCTTCCAGCCTCAACTTCCTATTGAATTTCCATTTAAGTAAAGAATTTATTTGTATTTGTCCATATACAGTATAAGTGTCATAAAATATAACACATACAAAAATAACATGCTGCTGGGAAATATTCTTTTGGTTTAATTATGCAATTGATAATTTCTGAGTAGATTATTCCTGTCTTCTTCTTTATTTATTTATATAACAATTCCAAATTCTCTCACTCATTTTAAACTTATTTATTTAGATCCTACTTTATTTCAGATACATTTCTGAATATTCCATCTAAATGGTGAACAGAACAATCATATACCTTCCTGCCATAAAACTGTAGTGGAGTATACCAGTAAATATGCAGTGGAGAACAGATGAAATGTAATTTGGTAGTAGGAATATGAAGTGCTAGACAAGCACTGATGAAAGTAGGAATGGGTGGAATTTGGACAGGGGTGAAGAACATTTATTTTCCTTCCCACTTTTGATTCGTTCTTACTCATTTCAAAATAGAATTGGTGGCTAAACTCAGAAAGAAGGATAAATGGAGTACAGTCAACTAAAGACAGGAAAGCACAATATTTTAATCCCAAAGGTTAACATAACCAAAACCCTAAAACTTTCTAAGGGCTTAGATTTTTATGAATGAAAGAAATTCAATATAGATAGGCCTTAAAGTTCACAGAAGGAAATGGAGGGAGTGTTTGATAATGGTCGAAGGGTTGAAATACAGTGACTTGCATTTTTATGGAATAATTTCTATTTTATCCTGAGAAGAATAGTGAACCTTTTAATTGAAGTGAAGCCAAAATATTATAGAAATGTAAATCTACCCGGTACTGAAGGTCAATCGTAGGGACAAGAAAACCACTTAAAAATACAGTTTTAGCATTCATTGCTATAGAGCAATTCTAATAATCTTTAATGGAGTTCTCACCTTTGCAATTTGTTTTAACATACAGATCAAGGAAGACATTAATGATTTTCCACCAACACTAGACATGCTTTGGATATTGTTCCTTAAGGAACTTAATTTTGATAGCATACTGTTATCAGTGGGAGGCAGTTTTCTTTCTCACACCTGTTATTTACTCTCTTATATAGGAAATTCCCCTATAGATGCTTCCTGTCCTATTTCCTGCCTCAAACTTGTGTCATAAATGTGCAGGACCAGCTGTGTAAGCCAAAAGGACTGTGTAGTGAGAGGACAGTTTCCTCAGATACAAGCCCAACTTTCAAATAATAGTTTCTGTAGAAATAAAAGCAAAATTTGCATCTTTTTTGCATCATTTCTCAGGTTTTTCATCTCATTTATATTTTACTTGTTTCAAAATTCTGTTGTTATTATGTTTTCTTATATGTCCTAAAGGTTCAATAAAATCTAAGAAGAACCTTGATGAACTTTAAGTTATCAAATAATTGATTGCAATTTTACATACACGCACACACACACACATGCACACACAAAGCAAAAAGTGGTCCTTAAACTAATCTCATGACTGAAAAGCTTCACTTAGTTCAGTCATCCTCCCCAGTGACAGTTTAACACAAAAATGTACCAAGACTCTTTTTTAAGAGAAAATTTTTCTGTGTAAGTGAAAATTAAATTTATTAATTTAGAAAATAAAAAGTGTTCATGCATCATTGAAATATGCAGTTCGGGAGATTGTAATTTTCTAAATCACTGAGGAGAACTTTTATTTGAGTTTGTTAATGTTCAGTATGAAGAGACCAACTTTTTAGAAGGCCGAACAAAGTCACTTTTACTCTCCCCAGTAAAATGGCATGACCATTACATAAATGCATCTAATTCTGAAAATGTAATTATGAGAACTTAATGAGAAGAAAGTCAAATTAATTGCTTAACTGTACCTTTTTTTCTCTGCTTATGTCCTTGAGAATCCTTATTTTGATATTAATGACATTTATGAGGAAAGTAATTGCAATGATTTTAAGATGTTATTAATGATCTATTTTAGTGCAAAAGTATTTCCCTTTACATTTAGTTTTTAAATTTGGAATAAAGGACTAAAATTTTAAACTTTTATATACATTGAAGCTTCACCCATACCCGCTTCCCACATTACTTCTTTGTAGACTCAGTTTGTTACATGCTGTGTTTCTAAAGAAGGAACACCATGAGCAACATTTGACCTAATTGTGTTTACTTCTATTTGTATAATAATAGTCTACTAACCAGACAGTTGTACCTGAGAATTAGGGTCTTATTACATAGTTTTCAACACTTTTCAAAGTAACAATGTAATAGACATAAGGTGTCACATTTACAGAGGCAACTTACAAGTATCATAATTATCTTCAAGATTCATACTATTGCCCTATATTTATACTACTATATAGTTTTCTTCTTGTTTCAATATAAATTACCTATGGTTAGATTTCTTCCATTATATTAGAATTTTAAATAATTTTTCAACCCAGAAGGACTTCTTTGTCTGATCATTTCTTTCCAAGATATAAGAAATAGAATACATCTAGAATATCCACTTTTCTTCTTACCTCCCCAAAGCAAGTCACTTTCTTCTGAAACTTGTATGGAAGGCTTGCTTCTCTTCATTGTCAATTGTCAATATAAATGTCTCCTCCCTTATGAATTTATTCTAGTAATCTGGTCCTATATAGCTTCTCAACCACACTATTGAATTCATCTGTTAATAACATTTTATGTTGTAGTGCAAGTATGTTTTTATTAGATGGTTAAATTTGCAAGATGAGGATTTCCTTATAGAAAATTTTTAAAAAATATATTAAGCTTTCTGAAATTTTCAACAAGAGATTTGATATCAGATATTATGGACCTTGGGATGAATATGGGGTTATTTTCAGTAACACTTTTTTTTATCACTTCTATTACTTCAATTTGACTGGATGTGGGAACAGTAGCATAGATTAATTTTTTCCCACTCCTCTTTCTATTTCTCCTCTCCTCCTTTTTAAAAAATATTATTTTATTGGTACATTTTAGGTATACAATATAATGACATTCATCATTGGAAATTTGCACCTTTACATAATCTCTCTTGGT
>NW_004624767.1:9043114-9113927 GCF_000247695.1 Heterocephalus glaber | reverse complement strand
TATTGGTTGATTTCATGATAGCAGCCATTCTTTCTGGAGTGAGTAGAATCTCAGCATTGTTTTCATTTGCATCTCATGAATGACCAGTGATATTGAACATCTTTTAAAGTGTTTATTTGCTATTTCTACTTCTTTGTCTGAGAAATGTCTGTTCATATCAGATACCCATTTTCAGATTGGGTCTTTAAATTTGGGAGGTCTGATTTTTTTAAAGAACTTTATAGATTCTAGATAGTAGACCTTTGTCTGAGAAACAGCAGGTGAAGATTTTTTTCCCACATGTGTGTTGTCTCTTCACACTGCTGGTGGTTTCTCTTGCCATGCAAAAGCTTTTTATTAAGAAGAGATCCCACTTGTTGATTGTTTGTGCTAGTTCATGGGCAACAGAGATTTTGTTCATAAAATCTTTTCCTATACCAATGTCTTCAAGTGTTCTACCTAGCCTCTGTTCCAGCTGATTCAGGGTTTCTATTTAAAATTTAGATTGTTAATCCATTTTGATTTTAGTTTAGTGCATGGTGACAGATATAGATCTATTTTTAATCTTTGACAAGTTGAAATCCAATTTTTCCTGCACCATTTATTAGAGACTATCTTTCCTCTAGTGGGGGTGTTTGGCTCCTTTATCAAAGATGAGATGACTGAGTATGTCTGGAGTTGTTTCTGCATCTTCTAATCTGTTCCAGTCATCCTCAGGTCTGTTTCTTTACCAGTACCATGCTGTTTTTATAACAGTAGTTTTGTAGTATAGTTGCAAGTTGGGGATTGTGATACCACCTGCCATGTGTCTGTTACTTAGAATTGCTTTGGCTATTCTGGGTCTCTTCTTGTTCCAAATGAATTTTTGTATTGTTTCTCAAGGTCCATGAGGTATGCTGCTGGGATTTCAATTGTAATTGCATTGAATCTATAAAGCAGTTTTGGAAGTATGGCCATTTTCACTATATTGATCCTTCCCACCCAGGAGCAAGGGATGTCTTTCTATTTTCTGATATAATGTTCAATCTCTTTTTTCAGAATGCTATAGTTTTCAGAGAAGAGGTCTTTGATTTCTTTTATTAGGTTGATTCCTAGGTATTTCAGTTTCTTGGATGCTACTGTGAAAGGAATTGTTTGCCCTATTTCAGTCTCAGTCCATTGTTTGTGTAGAGAAATTTTTGATTTTTGTGTGTAGACCTTGTATCCAGATACTCTACTGAATTTGGTTATTAAGTCTAGAAGACTTTTGGCGGTGTTCTTGAGGTTGTCTATATAGAGTATCATGTCAACTGCAAATAATGACAATTTGACTTCTTCCTTTCGTATCTTTATTCCTTTTATTTCTTTCTCTTGTCTAATTGCTGTGGCTAATATTTTCAAAACTATATTGAACAAGAGTGGTGATAGTGAATATCCTTGTCTTGTTCCTGATTTTAGTGTTAAGGATTTCAGTTTTTGACCATTTAATATGATATTGGCTGTTGGTTTTTCATAGATGGCTTTTCTCAGATTGAGGTAGAGACCATCTATTCCAATTTTTTGTCGGGTTTTTGTCATAAATGCTTGTTGGATTTTATCTAATACTTTTTCTGCATCTATTGAAATGATCATATGATTTTTGTCCTTGGCTCTATTGATATATTGTATTACCTTGATTGATTTGTGGATGTTAAACCATCATGTATCCCTGGGATGAATTCCACTTGGTTAGGGTGTATGATCTTCTTGATGATCTTCTACATTCTATTTGCCAGTATCTTATTAAGGACTTTTGCATCTATGTTCATTAGTGAGATTGGCCTATAGTTCTCTTTTTTAGTTGGGTCTTTCTTTGTTTTGGGGGATCAAGGTGATGGTTGCTTCCAGGAATAAATTCGGGAGTATTGCTTCCCTTTCAATTTCATTGAAGAGTTTTAACAGGAGTGGCAGTAGTACCTCTCTAAATGTCTTGTACAATTCAGCAGTGAAGCTGTCAGGATCTGGACTTTTCTTAGCTGGTAAGATTTTAACTACGTTTTCAATTTCATCAATTTATATTGGGTTGTTTAGAATTTTTAGGTCTTCTTCATTCCACTTTGGTAATTCATATGTATCTAGGAATCTTTCCATTTCTTCTGTGTTTTCCATCTTATTGGCATATAGGTTCTTGAAGTAAGTATTGGTGATCCTCTGGATTTCTGCTGGGTCCATTGTAATTTCACCCTTTTCATTCCTAATTGCATGGATTTGGGAATTTTCTTTCCATTTTCTGATAAGTTTGGCTAAGGGTTTGTCAATTTTGTTTATTCTTTTGAAGAACTAACTCTTGACGTCATTAATTTTTTGTATTGTTCTCTTCATCTCCATTGAATTTATTTCTGCTCTGATCTTTATAATTTCCTCCCTTGTATGGGCTTTGGGTTTGTCCTGATCTTCTTTTGCTAGAAGCTTGAGGTTCAGCAACAGGTTGTTTAATTGGGCTCTCTTTGTTTTCCTAATATGAATATTCACTGCTGTGAATTTCCCTCATAAGATTGCTTTCATTGTGTCCCATAGATTTTGATATGTTGTATTGTCATTGTCATTTAATTGAAGGAAATGTCTGATTTCTTTAATTTCCTCTGTGACCCATTGGTTATTCAGAAGTGTGTTATTCAATTTCCATGTGTTTATGAAAATTCTGTGGTTTCTTTTGCTATTGATCTCCAATGTCATCGCACTATGGTCTGATAATATACAGGGAATGAGTGCAATTCCCTTGCACTTACTTAAACATGTTCTACTAGCGAGTATGTGGTCTCTTTTGGAGAATGACCCATGTGCAGCTCAGAAGAATGTGTATTCTGATTTTGTAGGGTGGAACACTCTGTAAACATCTGTTAAGTTCTTTTGTTCAAGAATTTGATTGAGTTCTAGTATTTCACTACTTATTTTTTGTCTAGTTGATCTATCTATTTGTGACAGGGAGGTATTTAGTTACCCCAGTACTATTGTATTAATGCATATGTGACTTTTCATGTCCGTTAAAATTTGTTTTATACAGTAGAGTGCACTAGCATTTGGTGCATATATATTTAAGATTGTCATCTCTTCCTCTTGGATTTTTCCTTTTACAAGGATGTAGTGTCCTTCTTCATCTCTCTTAGTCAATTTTTGTTTGAAATCCACTTTATCTGCAAAGAAGATAGCTACTCCTGATTTTTTTCAGATTCCCGTCACATAGAGCATTGTTTTCCACCCTTTAACTTTCAGTCTATGAGTTTCTTTTTTAATTAAGCGTGTTTATTTTATGCAGCATATTTTTGGATCTTGCTACTTGACCCATTCTGCCAGTCTATTTCTTTTGGTTGGTGAATTGAGACCATTAACTTTGATGGTTATATCTGATACATATTGACTTATCATTGTTATGACTTTTTTCTTTTTGTTGGATTCTCCCCCTTTACATTTAATATGTTGTCGCACCCGATGGATGCATTCTACTGCCCTTCCTTGGGTTGTGATCCTGGTTGTCTTTTCCTAAGATATTGTCTAAAAATTTTTGGAGAGCTTGTTTGGTATTCATGAAGTTCCTAAGGTGCTTTTTGTCATGAAAATATCCTATTTCTCCATCAATTTTGAAAGACAGTTTTCCAGGCTACATCAATCAATCTGGGTTGGAGGTTGTTTTCCTTTAGGGCTTGGAATACATCACTCCAAGATCTTCTTGCCTTGATGGTTTGCGTTGAGAAGTCTGCTGTGATTCTAATGGGCTTTGCTTTGTATGTGATTTGTTTCTTTTCTCTAACTGCTTGTAGAATTTTGTTCTTCTGTTAGGTTTCTGGAATCTTAACAATTATATGCCTATGTGTAGATTTTTTTTTTTCTTCGATCAAGGCTATTTGGAGTCCTATATGCCTCACTTATCTGTATGTCAAGTTCTCTCCCCCTGCTTGGGAAGTTTTCTGCCATTACTTCTGTGAACAGTTTTGTTTTTTTTTTTAATGTCGTCTGCACTCTCTCCTGTTTCTTTCTTGACTCCAGTCATTCTTATGTTATTCTTCTTTTCATCATCTAGCAGCTGTTGGATTGGTTTCTCATGGTACATTTCAATTTTGAAGCAATTTTTCTTTTGCTGGTCACTAATTGCAATCTTATCTTCTATATCTGAAATTCTGTCCTCACATTGACTCATTCTGCTGTGTAGACTTTTGGTGGAGTTTTTCATCTCCTGGAAATCTGTTTGCATCTGTTTTATGGATTCCATTTTTTCCTATGTTGGGACTCCATCATGCTCCTCAGCTCCTCTTTAGATTTATTAATCATGTCTTGCACTATGAGCACAATCTCTGCTGTTATCTGAAAAATTATTTCTGATTTCATTTTTTCCAGATCCTCTTTTATTGCCAGTTCAGGGAGTCCAGCTGGTTGAGTATCAGAGTGTTCCATCTCGTTTCCCTTTGGGGTTGTTCTAGGTGATCTGGAAGTCTGGTTTTAAGAGTTGTTTATGTGTCTTCTCATTTCAAAGGTGGGGAGTTCAGGGGGTCTGTGTGCTGTTGGTGCCTACATGGCTCACCTCCTTTGTACTGGGAGTGGTAGTACTGTAGCTCAGATGCCCCTTCCTCTGCGCTGGGAGTGGTGGTACAGCCTATTTTCAGTAATACTTATACTAGAAAGCATATTTCTACATGAAGTCTGAAATCAATTATATCCTCCTAACTAAATGTAAAACACCAAATGAAGAAGTAAGAAGGTTAACTAGGATGACACTGAAGACTCATCAGTAGGGTTAATCTATTTGTCAATACAGAAATAAATTCTGGTCAAACTAATGTGAAAGAATGGATAAAAAAATATTGAAATAGAAGTTTAAACTAAGTTTCCATATGATTACATCCTTTATTCATGCTGTAAGAGTCAACTTCATTCTCTCAGCTGGGCATATCATTGGACTCCATCTTCTTCATTCAACACAAGGCCTTATGTTAAGATGGATTTATGAAGGCCAGAGATTTAGCTCAGTGGTTTGGCCACCTGCTGTGCAAGCACAAGGATCCGAATTCAATCCCCAATACCAAAAAAAAAAAGATGGATTTATGAATGTCCTTCGGCCAACTCTGTCTCCCTTTTCTCTTGCTTGTAGTTATAAATAATTATAGTATGTGCTGAGAATGCAATATCCTCAGAAAAGAAGAATCTGACCTGTATAGCCATGGTCTCTTCCAGTTCTTTCATAAAACATGTATGTTTTTTAAAAACTATAAAGCTGAGGATAAATCATTACAGAGTTCTTCAGCTGTGGTGCAAGGGCAACATGTGCAGAAGAGATGACATCTTGCCATACAGCTTTCCTAAGACTTGTTGTAATGAGTTGCAGTGACTCCCCACCATTTGTTGTCTCTTGCTGCCTCTTTGTAAGTAATAATTCTACTTCATGTGATGACTGTGGGTGTGAATGTTCTGACTCATGGGGTCAGACAAGTTGGTAAGTAGTGCATGTGAGCCTTCTTCATGTGTACCATTCTAGAAATGTGATAGATAACCCCCTACCTGCTCTCTCATCTTTCCATGGTAAGGCTGATAATACAGGATGACATTTGCTTTCAAGAGGCATTCTTATCTCAATTATAATACAATTTTTTTTGGTAGTAGTCAGTTCAAAGTGTGGATCATCCAGTACTAAATAGTAGAATGTATGCTGTAACAAATTATATAATGACAGTGTTCTGATAAAGAATGTATTGTAGATTGCAGATTAAATACAGATTTTGATTAGATTATCAAATGTTTTCATCCATGATATTTCTTTGCGTGTCAGTAAATATATAAAGTATATTTTATATATGCTGTATTAAGAATATAGTGGTAAGACCAATGAAACTTAACTCCTCTAGTGAAAGAAGGGAACAAATACAAGAAAAAATGATAACTATATGAATATAATGAAATAGCACACTTACAGGTTATGTTTGCATTTAAATAAGCACATTTATCTGAAGCATAACAATACACAGAGGATTCATATTAGATGTGCTTCCAAAGAAAAGATTTCCCAGGAGCTGAAATCTGATCTAGGATGAAGTGATACAAGACAAAGTTCTAGAGTTGAGGAGAAATTGAAGCAACTTCCAAGGAGAGACAACAGTAACAACAAAAGCACTGACTAATACTGTTCAACAATTAAGGATAAGCTAATGAACCTAGCTTATGCTGAGAAGACAAATGAGGTGGGCTTATACCACTAGAGTCAGACACCAGAATGATCCTGATAAAATTCTGGAGTTCTGGAGCAAAAGGAAAAGTCATCAAATGTCTATGGTGTGTCCTAATTTTGTTTTACTGTAATTATCTAAGATATGTGATATAAATAAATTCAAATTTGAAAAAGGATAGACTTAGATATCATTTACAAGACAGTGGAGTAATTCATAAGGATGTTTTAAAACTAATGAGTGACAGTAGAGAAGCAAGAAATGCTTTTGAATTAGTTATGAAAGACATTACTGATGAAATAGATGTTTCCATTGAAAATAAGTTATGCCTCCAATGATGATTCCTAAGCCCTTGGATGGAATAATTGGGTGAACAGTATGGAAGTTTACTTCAATTTTGTCTAGATTATCATCAATATCACTTCTAACATGCATCAGTTAGTGTATTTAAGTATGCATATATAGAAATATGCTATTATTAAATATGTTATTTGGTGTCATCAGTAGGACTTCTCCCACTTCTAAATGTTAAAGAGAAGTATGAGAGAGAACAGCTTGCCTGGGAAACTTTTTAGTATATAAAGAGGAGACTCAAACTGTTTATTTTCAATAAAAGCTGTCTTACAGAATTTTTCCTGTTTATTATATTTTGAAGTCACTTGAGGTATCACTCCTAGATTAAAAATTATAAAATATCAAATTATCAATTGTTCATTTTAATCACTTTAAGGAAAAGGTTCAAAGGTGTAGGGGTGGTGGGAGGGGAAGGGGAAAGGAAAGAAGGGAAAGAAAAAATTATAAGAAAAGAAAAAAATGGAAACAAAATCTATGTAAATAGGGAAGGGTGGAGGGGGTGAAGGGTGCACAGGTAATGGGGAAAAAATAAGAACCAAGATACATTATGTACAGGTACAAGCACCCAATGATAAATGTAAACATACTGTATACCTAAAATGTACCAATAAATGAATTTAAGGGAAAATTATAAAACTTATTTTTCTGATAAATAATTAATAATTTTGGCCTGGGAAGGCATTCACATGTGAATACATTGTAATGAAAATAAAATTCTCTGACTTCATAGGAATTCTGGAGTTGATAAATGCCCATATGATGGAAAATTCATCAGGCAATGTTGATCAATTCAGGTAAAGGAAAAACACCCAGTATTGAAACTAAGTACTTGGGCAATGTTTGCAGGTATGGCTAAATGATGAGAGTCAGGTATTGTGCACTAAAACCAATTACACAACATTTTAATATGAGGACATTCTTATTTGTCTGCTGCATGTAACATTTAATAATCCCATCTGAGTTGAATCTCATACTTACAAACAAGTAATATATTTCCTGCACTGAGAACATATTTTTCTGAAATATATATGACCAAATAATAATCATAATATCATGCATGTCTTTAAATCTCATATCTGATTATTCCAGAGCATTTTGACTCCAAACGTCTTTGAAAAATTCACATGTGTGCACTGAAAACACTTGAAATTTACACAAATTTTGAATCAACATACTGTATAAAATTAAAGGCTTCTGAGATTTATTTGTTTTATCAATTGCCTTTAAATTTCTAATTTATGTCTTTTTAAATGTATATGTTGAATGTGGACAATGCCAAACTATATATCTTATTTTTGCTTGGTTTTTAATGCCATGTAATTAGTACTACTTTAAACTTAAATTTATATATACGCCAATCTGTTGAAAAAATATTGTTGAATAACTTATAGGTGTGGGGAGAAATTAATCATTTTTATTGTCCAAATATTGGCACTCTTAAATGTATGATGTTGAAATTCTATGATTTTTCAAATGTATGATTTTTGCAATGTGATCCGTATTTCCATCAACATAATAAGCACAGGTTTTTTCAAATATTTATTTAGCACATGACTTTATGACCTAGACCTATTTTATGTTACAGTCTAAAAAACATTTTTCTTAATGGTTGTTCTGTAACTTTTAATTATGATTTAAAATGTAAGTATAAAACTTACAATAACATTGTATTGTTCATAATAAACATGTCTCACTGAGAGTAAATTCTTGCTTTTAAATTTAATTCTTCAATTTAAAGCATTGCAAAAGTATTATGTTATTACCTAACACTGAGTAACAACCATGTCCTAATAAAATATTGTATTAAAAACAAGTCTTGCAAAGCCTTTGCTTTTGCTAGTCTTGTCACTGAAATAACTAATTATGATATCAGTTAAGAGTATAAATAGAAATCAGAAGTTCAGGGCCCAGAACATTGTACAAGATTTCAGTGAGAGGGAGAGGAGAGACCACTCTCATGAGACTGCTGATAAATAAATCCATTTCATCATCTGCTACTGTGCAGAGATTATGGTTCCATAAGTGAAGCTACTTAAATCCCCACCCTAGTTCTGCTACTTTCAGCTCATGTCATTGAGCAACATCACTTACTGTTCTGTAAAACTTCACTTTTCTGATCAATCAATTGAGATTATACAGAATAATTCTGTCAAAAAAATGCTGTCAGAAAAAAATGGATATGGTACAATTTAAATAATCTTTAGCACACTCATATCTGCAATGACAATTATTTTTGAATGATTTTTTATTACTAGATTAACATTTTATATCTGGAAATTAAAACCAAAAATTAGGTCAGAATCCCTGGGCAAGATCAATATTTAATCTATTCTTTGCTAAGTAAATATTCCTATTTGAATATGTGGAATATTTAGTATGTGTCACATGATTAAATACATGTGTTTGAACATTTTTAAGATGTATTTTTAATGATAAAGTATGAATGTATGTTTTATAAAGTATAAAAATATCTGTAAATATAAATTAACATAATATGTATGCATTACTATTAATATCTTTTTTACTTCATTTAAATATATTTTCTATGGCTATGCATAATTATTTCAATTTTATTTAATTGATAATCATACTGGTTTTATATCATTTAAGATTTTGGAAATTTTATTTGCAGTTCATAAAAAGTGTTTGTTTATATTTTCATCCTGTGCCTTAAATTAATGTAATCACCAATGCTGGAACACTTCTTTTTAAACAATTTTTATTACCAAAGATAAGAGGGGCTTGAGTTCTCCTGTGGGATAGCCTAAAATGATACCAAATTTGTTAAATACAGAAGAACATCACCAAGTAGGATAATTCTGTAAGGACTGGATTCATTAAAGAGGAGAATATATGTGGAAGAGTCATGACTACAGCAGAAAAGGCTGTAACTAAAAGCTTTGTAGAGAAGATTAATTGAGATAAAGGGCCACTGTACTCTAAATGCCATGAAGGTTTGGGACTTAGAAACATCAGTTACTAAAGACAGTAAGGTTGAGTCAAAAGCAAAGAACAAACAACCTCCCCCCCAAAATAACCATGATGATTAACCATGAGTTTATACATAGAAAAAGTGACTCTATTTCCTCTTCTCAGGCTTTGTGTATCTAGTAGCTGTATGGCTATCCTTCATGCAAAGAATGAGAAGGGTCATCTTCAGAAAGTCATACAGGACCAGGGAGAGTACACTTTTATAAAGATCATGGGATGTCCTAATAAATGAGCAAGATCCTCATCCAGGCTCATAAAGAATAATGAAGCCCCTCAGTTGACATAGCTCTGACAAGGTAACATAGTCCTTAAAATGCTAAATAAAGGATAACTAACAATAGAAGGCAACAAGTAAAGTCCAGTATTACTCAAATTTGTATCATGCAATGAGAAATAAATAAATGGTTATAAGGTTTTTTATTTAAAATACTGAAATGGCAAAATAATTGAGTCAATATAGGAGGCAACTGCAAAACAACTACTACATTGAGGGGATGGAGTAAAAAAAAGAGAAGATATTGAGGTTTACAAGAATCTAGAGTTGGAGGAAAGACAGTGTAGATATCAGGGGGGCTGTTGCACACCATGTATTAACTCAAGACCTCCAGGGAGAGGCTATGTAGCATACAGAGGAAAAGTAGTTAAAAAGGAAAAGAGGACCTACTAGTGTTCCCTGGGTAACGGGACAGTACAGGCTGATGCTAAAAGGAACAGCAGAACTTCAGTCTCTTTCCTTCTTCACTTCCATTCTATTTGAAATGAGTACCACACAGTGTGGGGCCAAGTAAGAAATCAGAGTCAAATGAGAACAAATAGAATGTTCTAGTGTTGGGGAAGAAGAGCCTAAACCTTGGTAGAAGATTCAGCATAACAGAAAGCAAAATAAACAGGAGTCAAAGTAGAAAGGAAAGTGTACAAGGCTGAAAGAAAGCAAGGCAAAGAAGGCTTAAAAGTGCTACTTATATCTACAGAGCAAAAAGGTAAGATTATATCAACTATCTAGCAAATATGTGTGAAACTTAATGTGCATAAAATGACAAGAATGAAACCCAGGAAATGTATTTAAGAAGTTTATAGATCTTGTAGCTAAACCTCAAAATGCATGAAATATTTGTGTGATTAAGTGAAGAAGTTTTACAGAAATAAAGCAACCAAAGGAAAAGAAGGGAAAACTGTGAGACTCTTAATTAATTAACCCTGGTCCAAATTTAAACTAATAGAGTTTTAAGTAGTAGGTCAAACAATAAATTCGGGATTAAAATTAATCAAATAAATAAGAGAAAATATGAAGTAATTGTCTTTAGAATTTTGAAAGATGACTAGTTATTCCACAGTACCTCATGAAGGCTGTCAACTATACATGTTATTCAATCAGTGTTATTTCTACATATAGATTTTAATTTTGGGTTCTTTTCTTGTCTTTTCTTTTCTTTTTGTACTGGGGATTGAACTCAGGACCTACTGCTTGTTAAGCTGGCATTGTGCTGCTGAGCTAAATCCCCAGCCCTTTGCTTTTTTTTAAGAATTCCTCCTTATATTCTTTTAGGCGGGTATTCCTTATTTTAACACTTTGGAGTTTTGTCATTATCACATAATGTAATGTATATAATATATAATTTATATGTATTTTTAAAAGTTTGTCTTTTGTCACTTAGAATGGCTTTCATTCAGACCATCACTGACACCAAAATTATTTGGGTACGTGGTTAAGTTCTGAAGGATCACTCTTCTTACATTCCAGTTTTTCCTTATTTTCATTCTGGCTCAACCTGTCTCCTTTGATATTTTTTATCATTATGAATTACAAATCTTTCCACTTATTGTCAGTTTGATGAAAAGAAACTCAAAAAATGACAATTTTTATTTTAATTTGCCAAAAGTATATTCCTGGATCTAGAGATGTAACTCAGTTGTAGAATGTTGTGTGTGTGAGGTACTAGGTTTGATCCCTAACACCATACACAAGATAACAATAACAATAAATAATAATAAATGAAGAGTCTAAGTTCACCTCTGAGACTTAAGGCAAACTCTTTGCTCTGAGCCCCTATAAATAACAAAGCAAAAAAACATGTTTAACATATACTGGCACAATGTAAACATTCCCATTGCAAAAGTAAGGAATAGGAGAATAATTGGAAACTGGACCAAAGCAAGACTAAAAACAGAAAGGACAAACAATAAACCTTCTAGTAGCAGATCTGGCTACTAAGCTGAGTTGTGCTGGGATGTGCACTCCACAGGAATTGTGTGGCATCACCTCTATGGCATTTCTGTTTGCAGCCCAAATGGCCTCTCAGTGTGACTTTACTGACTGTGGCATTATTCAGCAGACGTTCCATATTTGTGGCACCTCCAACTTCTAGGGCTCTCCATTGAAACTTTGACTCCTTTTTGACAGCTTTACAGACTGCCCTTTCATGGGTCCCTGAAAAGGACAATGACCTTATTAAGACACAGTTTTACTTAACCTCCAGACCTTTTTTAGAAATCTGGTTGGAGGTACCCTTTGACCCCAAGGCACATGATACCAAGGTTAGCCACCATATGAGCAATAATTGAGCCTTCTTTGACCATGGCTGAAATATGCTCTTCACTAAGCAACCCCAAATTAGTTGCTGTCCCAGGAACTCTCATCTCACACAAAAGACTTATGGTTTTGCACTTTTCAATCAGTGATGGGTAGATTCTTCCTGATTTCTGAAATTCCCTCCAGGTATATTTCTTCTAAGCCCAGTACAAAAACAAACAAACAGCCCAAACAGCCCTGATCCTTCTGGCTTGCCCTGCCCACATGCATCCAGGAGACCATGAGGACGCCCCCCGCCCAGGAAGGCCTACGTGCCGCAGGCTTGGCTGCACAGGCCCATGTAACAACAGCTCCCCGCCCCCCGCTTCTGGCCTCTTGGCTGTGCAGCTACCTGGTTTCACACTACAGAGGCACAGGGCAACATAAAAAACATTGCCCTGAGTTGCAGAGGTGAAAGCAGAGAGAGGGCTTCTTTCAGGCTCCCTGGTAAAAAGTGAAGCCCACTGGAAAAGTGAAGAGAATCTCTGCAATATAGGCACATCAGACCACCGTACTTGGTAAGTTGGAGGGATCATCCCATTTGATCCTGGACTATTCTCAGGGGAAAGACAGCTAGAACCTGTAGTAGAGCTTTGCAGAGTTTGGCTCTGCAGGAGGGCGGGGAGCTCAAATTGGGTCTTGCAGCCAGAAGTCTGTCTGAATCTCAGGAGTCTGTGACTGGCTAGCTGGGACTCATTGACATAACTGACAGTACCAAAAACAAAAATGAAAAGACATTTAAGCAAGTCATAAACCCAGGCTTCCACCTCACAAAAGGGAATTTCTGGGGAAAACGAGGAGGAAAAGTCTGATAATCAACCACCTGAACACCCTGAACTGATAGCACAGGAAGTAACAAAACAGAAGAATGAAGCTCTAGAAAAATTCAGAGCAGAAATAATCTCCCTAATAACTACAGAGATGGTGAACAGAGTGAAATATATAATTAGAGGCTCTAGAACAGTAACAGATAAAGAAATAGATGAGCTTAGAAATATGCTGGAAGCCATGAATGTCCTGCAGAAGAAAGATATAGAAACCATGATTGCCCAACATGAGAAAGAAATGGAATCCATGGAACAGATTCAAACAGATATTCAGGAGACCAAAAACTCCACTGTAAGCATGCATAGCAGATTGAGGGAATCTGAAGATAGAATATCAGATATGGAAGACAGGATTGTGGTTAAGGATCATGAAAACAGAGATTTCTTAAAAATAGTAAGGGAACATGAGAAATCAATCCAACATGAGAAATCAATCCAACAGCTACTAGATGATGCTAAGAAGAATAACATAAGACTGATTGGAGTCCATGAAAAAACAGGAGAAAATACAATTGACTTCTGTTCACAGAAGTAATAGTAGAAAACTTCCCAGAAAGAGGTTGAAAATTGGAGATTCAGACAAGTGAGGCATATAGAACTCCAATTAGCCATGATAAAAAATATCTACACCTAGACACATAAAAATTAAGATCCCAGAAACCCAACAGAAGAACAAAATCCTACAGGCAGTTAGAGAAAAGAAACAAATCACCTACAAAGGAAGCTATCAGAATCACAGCAGATTTTTCAACACAAACCCTCAAATCAAGGAGAGCCTGGAGTGAAGCATTTCAAGCCCTAAAAGAAAATAACTTCCAACCTAGCCTGTTGTATCCTGCAAAACTATCTTTCAAAATCGATGGGGAAATTAGATACTTCCAGGACAAAGAACACCTGAAAAATTTCATGAATACCAAACCAGCACTCCAAACAATTCTAAACAATGTCTTAGAAAAACACAATGAAGATCATAACTTCATGAGGCCCAACCGAGGGAAGCCACCAGGCAAGGCAAGAAACTAAAGCAAAAGGAAAAAACAAACAAACAAACAAAAATGAAAACAAGAAATAAAAGAATCACCAATAGTAAAACATCATGACAAGGATGAGCCAATATCTATCAATTATAACTATCAAAGTTAATGGTCTCAATTCACCAATCAAAAGAAAAAGACTGACAGAATGGATTAAGAAGCAAAATCCAAAAATATGCTCTATACAAGAAACACACCTAACTCAAAAAGAAATACATAGACTGAAAGTAAAAGGATGGAAACCAGTTCTCCACACCATAGGAACCCAGAAAAAAGCAGGGGTAGCAATTCTATTTGCAGACAAACTAGATTTCAAACTAAAATTAATTAAGGGAGACAAAGATTGTCATTACATCCTTGTGAAGGCAACAGTCCAAGAGGAAGAGATGACAATCATAAATATATATGCACCAAATACGAATGCCCCCAACTATACAAAACAAATATTAATGGACATGAAAAAACAAATAAGCTCTAATCCAATTGTAGTGGGGGATCATAATACCCCTTTATCTCAATTAGACAGAAAATCTAGACAAAAAATTAACAACTAAATTCTAAAATTGAACCAAGCTATTGAACAAATGGACTCAATAGATGTTTACAGAGTGTTCCACCCCACAAAATCAGTATACACATTATTTTCAGCTGCACATGGTCATTCTCTAAAATAGACCACAGGCTAGCTCATAGGACATGTTTAAGTAAATGTAAAAGAATTGAAGTTACCCCCTGTATATTTTCAGACCATAGTGCAATAAAATTGGGGATCAATGACATAAGAACCTTTAAAACTCCCACAAACACATGGAAATTAAATAACACCCTCCTGGACAATCAATGGGTCCCAGAGGAAATTAAAGAAGAAATTAGACACTTTCTAGAAGTAAATGATAATATCAGTACAACATACAGGAATCTGTGGGACACAATGAAAGCAGTTCTACATGGGCAATTCATAGTAGTGAATACCCATATTAGGAAATCAGAGAGAACTCAGTTAAATTCCTTAATGCAGAACCTCAAGCTCCTAGAAAATGAAGAGCATAACAAACCCAAAGCTCGTACAAGAGAGGAAATTATAAAGATCAGAGCAGAAATCAATGCAATGGAGATTAAGAGAATGATACAAAAATTAATGAATCAAAGAGTTGGTTTTATGAAAGAATAAATAAAATTGATAAACCCTTAGCCAACCTTATCAAAAAAAGGAAAGAAAAGGCTCAAATCCATGCAATCAAGAATGAAAAAGTTGAATTCACAACAGATCCAGGAGAAATCCAAAGCATCATCATTTCTTATTTCAAGAACCTGTACTCTAATAAAATGGAAAACACAGGAGAAATGGACAGATTCCTAGATACATATGAATTGTCAAAGTTAAATGAAGAAGATATAGAAATTCTAAACACCCCAATTACAATGAGTGAAATTGAAAATGTAATAAAAAATTTACCAACAAAGAAAAGCCCAGGTCCTGATGGCTTCACTGCTGAATTCTACAAGGCATTTAAAGAAGAACTAATGCCATTACTCTTTAAACTCATCAAGGAAATTGAAAGGGAAGCAAGGCTTACAAACTTATTCCTGGAATCAAATGTGACTTTGATTCCAAAACAAGGGAAAGGCTCAACCCAAAAAGAGAACTCCAGGCCAATCTCCCTAATGAACATAGATGCAAAAATCCTCAACAAGATACTGGCAAACAGAATACAGAGAGTCATCAAGAAGATCATACACCCTGACCAGGTTGGATTTATCCCAGGGATTCCAGGATGGCTCAACATTTGTAAATCAATAAATGTAATACACTATATTAACAGACTCCAAAACAAAAACCATATGATTATCTCAATAGATGCAGAAAAGGCATTTGACAAAATCCAACACCTATTCATGATAAAAACCCTACAGTAAATTGGAATAGAAGGTCTTTATCTCAACTTGATTAAGGCTATCTATGAAAAACCAACAGCCAGCATAATACTAAATGGTCAAACCTGAAAACTTTCACACTAAAATCAGGAACAAGACAAGGATGCCCACTATCACCACTGCTGTTTAATATTGTTCTTGAAACATTAGCCACAGCAAATAGAAAAGAGAAAGAAATAAAAGGAATAGATAGGAAAGGAAGAAGTGAAACTGTCATTATTTGTTGATGATATACTTTACATAAAAGACCCAAAATACTCTGCCAAAAGACTTCTAGACTTAATTGACAGATTCTGTAGAGTAGCTGGATATAAGGTCAACATTCAAAAAACAATAGCCTTTTTATATACAAATAATAGACTCACTGAGAGAAATTAGGGAAACAATTCCTTTTACAATAGCATCTAAGAAAATGAAATATCTAGGAATCAATCTAACAAAGAAAACAAAAGACCTCTGCACTGAAAACTACAGCTCTCTAAAAAAGGAAATCGAAGAGGATATAAGAAAATGGAAAGACATCCCTTGTTCCTGGATAGGAAGAACCAATATAGTGAAAATGGCCATACTTTCAAAACTACTATATAGATTCAATGCAATCCTGATTGAAATTCCAATAATATATTTCACAGAACTTAAGAAAACAATCCAAACATTCATTTGGAACCAGAAGAGACCTAGAAGAACAAAAGAAATTTTAGGCAACAGAAATATGGCTGGGAGTATTACAATCCCCAACTTGAAACTATACTACAAAGCTACTGTGATAAAAATAGCATGGTATTGGCAAAGAAATAGACCTGAGGATCAGTGGAATAGATTAAAAGATGCAGAAACAGGTACAGATATGCTCAGCCACTTCATTTTTGACAAAGGAGCCAACCATCCTCATTGGAAGAAAGATAGCCTATTTAACAAATGGTTTTGGAAAAACTGGATTTCAGTCTGCCAAAGATTAAAACTCGACCCATGCCTATTACCATTCACTAAATTAAGATTAAATTTAGATTCAATCTTGAATTAAGATTGAATTAGGACAAAACCAGTAAATTTTTAGGAAGATAAGTTAGGTAGAACTCTTGAAAATATTGGTATAGGAAAAGATTTTATGAACAAACCTCAGTGGCACAGGAACTTGCACAAAGAATCAACAACTGGGATCTTATCTTATTAAAAAGCTTCTTCTGTCCTGCAAGAGAAACCACTGACAGAGCTAAGAGACAACCTACAATGTGAGAAAAATTTTCAGCAACTGTACCTTAGACAAAACACTACTATCTAGAATATATAAAGAACTGAAAAAAAAATCAGACTCCCAAATTCAAAGACCCAATTCAAAAATGGGCATCTGAAATGAACAAACATTTCTCAAAGAAGTAAAAGAAGCAAAAAAAGTCTACAAACAGTGTTCAACATCACTGCTTATTCAAGAGATGCAGATGAAAACAACACTGAGATTCCCCCTCACCCCAGAAAGAATGGCTGCTAT
Source organism: Heterocephalus glaber (assembly GCF_000247695.1). The sequence continues at coordinate 9,096,579 of NW_004624767.1, read as the reverse complement.
TAAGAAATCATTTAATAGCAAATGCTGGTGGGGGTGTGAGGAGAAAGGAACCCTTCTCCATTGTTGGTGGGAGTGCAGATTGATGCAATCACTGTGGAAATCAGTATGGAGATACCTCAAAGAACTAGGCTTAGAGGTCCGATTTGACCCAGCTATGCCCCTGCTGGGTATCTTCACAGAAGAATTAAAAGAATCTTACCACAGCAATATATGTGCACCCATGTTTATAGCGGCACAATTCATAATAGCAAAAGTTTGGAAACAGCCCAAGTGCCCATCAACTGGAGACTGGATAAAGAAGATGTGGTTTTTTAATAAAATGGAGTACTACTCAGCCATAAAGAAAGAGAAACTGCAGACATTTATAGCTAAACAGATGCATATTGATGCCATCCTCTTAAGTGAAATAAATAGGACACACATGTGTAAATACTTAATAGTTTCTCTAGTATGAGAAACTGAAAGTGTAATTAAGGATATACATGCATGAAATGGCCTAATAACATATTTCTTGGATTATGTTTCCATCACAGGTCATATGACTGTATCGAAATTTAATTTAGGGAGCAGCTTGGCTTATGTGGAGTCTGCTAACTAACTGGAGTTTTTTTTCCCAGATCATTATTTGTTCATTGTTGGTTTTGGGGACCTTTCTGAAACAAATCACATCCTCTGGTGTCTTGTTGGTGCTTGAGATGCTTTTATAAGTTATATGGAACAATGTTTAAGTGCTTTTCAGTTTTGTTTTGGTTGAGTTCTACTGTATTTGAATATTTTTGTAGTTTTTTTCCCCTTGCATTGTGCTTCTTTGTGTGGTTTTAATTTTTTGTATGTGGGTGTGTTTCATAATGAAGTTATTTAATGAAAAAAGTGAACAACAACAACAACAAAACCCTTGGGCTTCATTTAGTTGCTAATCTTTTTAGCAAGCATGCTTTCCTTTTCCCCATCTTTGCAGGCAATTTCTTTCTGGTGAAATTTTTTGGCTCTGCCATTTGCTCCTGATACTCACTGTAGATTTGGCTATAAGCAGCCAACACTACCCATGGCACAGCCTGAATGTTGATCTTTGAAATTTCCTCATCGAGATAAATTAGTCCATCACACTTAATCTCATTCTGTGCAGAATCAAAGTCTTAGAAGACATGCGCAAAATTGAGACAAATTTTCTGCCAAAGGCTAATGCATATGGCATCTAGTATAAATGAAAATGGAATCCCTGTTCCCAGTTGAAACCTCTTTAGCCTGGCCTTTACTGTCCACTTTCCTCTCAGAATTCTGTTTTTCAGAGCTAAGAACAGAAACTACAATCAACCTCAGATTAGAACATTATAAAACATCTTTAGCTGGCATCTCAAAAGCTTTTTGAAATTCTCTCATAAACGAGTTCCAAAGGCATATAAACCTCATAGTCCACAAAGGACATCAGTCAGTCCTGGTACCAAAGAATGAATTAGTAGGGATTCTCCAGAAGAACAGCATCAATTGAAAAGGCATTTGTAATTCATAGCACATTTTTAGGTAGGCTTATGGGAGAGGTGAAAGAGTTCACATTGGCTTTCTATGAGATCAGAGGCAGAATTCCAAATGGCCATGTCCACACTGGAAAGTGAGAGAGTCAGGAGTTTTTCAGCCCAAGAAGATGGAAGCTGCAGACAAGAGAGATTACAGATCCAACACCAAAACAAAATTACATGGCTGGAAGCTTACTGCAGAACTGCAACTGTGAGTCTATATTGGAAGGCTGAAGGAAGAGAAAAGCGATGTCCAGAGGAAATGGTGAAGACCAGTGCTCTTCCCAAACAAGAGCACTTTCTTCTTTCCCTTTTTATCCATCCAGGTTTAAAGCCTATTGGTTGGTACCACCCAGAGTTGTTGTGACTCTTCTTCCTCACTTTACTGGCCTACATGATAGTCAACTGCAGACAGACCCAAAAATGTGTTTTCCTAATCTGCTAGGTGTTTGTTACTCCAGGCAAGTTGTAACATCAAAAGTTATGGTCATATTTTAGAGATAAACCATTTAATAAAAAAGTACTCTTGAAGAAATCTCAAAGTAGGGGCACAAAAATGATAACACTACTCCAAATTTACTAAACCTTTGAGTCATTTTAAGTGCAAATATCTATATTTACATCTATATCTGTCTCTCTACTTCATTTTATATAGAGAGCATATATGTGTTTGTAATTTTAGGTAAGACTTCTAAGAAAAAGAACCATATTAGACCCATGAAAAACACTATAGTAATTAAAATAAATTAATCAGAGCTCCATGTATTAGCATAGATAAAGGTCAGAGACAGGATTCTGGGTGTAAATAACTAAGGTATTATTTCATTCACCATATAATTTTAAAACAGGTAAAATAACAGTCTGAACTATTTATAGATACATATCTATAATTATGATACTTAAATATATATTAAGATTATAAACACTACTTAAAATAATGACAATACAATTGTTATACATGTTTTATATGTTCTTTGGCCTATTGCTAAATATATATGATAATTCATTTTGTAAGGTCTTATAAGATACACAAATTAATCTGATGCTAGAAAAATAAAAGAGGAATGGAGTGAGGGGTAAAAGAGGGGATTTAAATGTGTTACGTACAAGTACTAATTCCATACACTGCAAACATGTACTAATAAAGGTTAAAAAAAACCCCTCAAAACATAAATAAATGTAATAGTGGCTTTCTCCTAGGGTTAGGAGGGGTTGGGAACAATTGTGTGCACTGACTCTTTTCATGTGACTTGAGAGAAAACCATGAGCTCTCTAAGTATCAAGTTTCTTGTTTAAAAAAGTGGAACAATATCTCTACCATGCTTTAGCCTCCAATAATCAGACTTCTTTTCCTAGTCCACTATGTAGGTCATATTATTGTGCTGTGGAAAAATGCATTCTAGAAATGTTTATGGATTCAGAATTATCGAATGAAAATAAATAATTCATAAGATTTAACTCTAATATAAAGACAGATACATCACTTTCAAGTGAATGATTGTTTGGGATAGATGATTAGTTTTTTCTCTTTTGGAAGAAAAGCAGTGTACTCATAGTCTAAAATATGCTAAACTCAATTGATATTTATGGAAATTAACATATATAAAATAGCTAAGGATATTTAGCCTAATGGATAATTTGAACATATTTAACACCTGCTGTTATAATTTTAATCACAATAATTAAAATATTTACTGTTCAATTTATACCATTTCTGATATGAATTTTGGAGAAAGAAATTGTTATTGGGGACATTATGTCATTTGCTTACACTGAAGCATGTTTTCTATATCACTATTATAAGTGCAGTGAATTTTCCTGTTTTCCTATTTCATGTTATCAAAAATCACTTCTTCCAATATTGATTATGATTTTAATTTTAAAACTAAGTACCATTAAAAAGTAATGCCTATTTTTTCTTATTAATTTGGAGTAGGAAGGAGAAGAAGGGAGGAGTAATGAGAAAGACAGTGAGAAAAGAAAGAAAAGGAAGGAGAGATGGAGGGGAAATTGAAGGAAAAGAGAAGAATTGGTGAAAAGGGACAAGGAAAGATCTGTACACTTGGACATAAACCTTGATTCACTTAGGAGTTCCAACATTTTAACATTTTGAAACAGAAAAACATTTGCTCTTTGAATATTTACCATCTCTAATCATAAAAAGTTTCACTGATCTTTAAAAATGCAAACACTTGCTGTCTCTTTAGGTGATCTTCATTGAAGGCAAAGATAAAAGAAAATGGGAACCAAAGAAAAAAGATTATGCTCATAACATTTGGAATATAGGTTGGTGGTGAGGGGTATAAGTTGGTGGGAAAGATTCAGCTCTAACTAAAAATATCAGTCAGGCAGAATTTCCTTGCTAATTAGGAAATGATCTCTATCCATCCTTCATCTGTACTTCCTTTTTACATCTATCAAGCCTTTGCACTTTGCCTGATCCAGAACAAGTATCTCATTAGTAGGGCAGATAACTCACCTCCACCTGCGCTGTGCTATAACTAAAAGCTTATTGTATAAAATTTGTTAAAATATTAAGCAAATAGAAGAAAATATGTTTTGACTAATTGGTAAGAAAAAAGTGCTTAATGTGCAACTACGGATTTTTCTCCAGCATGTAACACTTTGTCTTTTAATGCAGAGCCACATTGAAAGCTAACTTAATTACTTGTCTTATTAAAAATAGAAAGCTGTATTTCAAAGTCATCAGTATTCAACAAACATTCTGGCTGTTAAAGTAACAAAAAATGCAGTTAATGTTTCTAAGAAAGTTAGTAAAACTTTTCAGTGTCTATAAATGCAACATCTAAGCTTTTGTTATATAAATAAGGAATATTTGTGCTATTGTAAAAGACTATACCAATCATTTTATTCCAAATAAATCAACTAATATTTAATAGCACTGTTTTGAATCCCACTATGATTTTAAAAGTATACAATTATACTTTGATAGAATAACTTACTATGAAGTTGATTTCTATAAGACCACACAGAAGGAAAATGCAGTTTAAACTGAAGTTTATTTGAAAAACCTTTCTGAAAATAATATTTGTTCTGTGTAATAAAAGAAAGGTAAACTTTTGTGTCACAGAAATGATGTAAAGTAAATAAAGAATAAATTTGGTGTAGACAGAAAGAAAAACTATGGAATAGTTAGGAAATATTATAGTAGAAAGTGTAAATGCAGCAAAATGAAAATGTACACATAATTAAATTACAAAAGTGATTGTAATGCAGTACACAATAGCACTAGAATATTATGTAGAGAACATATTGCCTATAAACAAAGAAGTAATACCTTATTTTCAGGCTATCATTAGTTTGAAGAAATATATACATATATATAAATGTAAGAATCATTTAGAAAATATATAAAATTACCTTTAAAGTCCATTCCTTTTTTGTTATCAAAGGAAATAGGAGCAATATGGAAAGATAAGTCTAAGTATTAATAAGAAAATATATGTAAAGCTTCTGAATTCAATTAACATAATGTTGTTGAATTGTTTTCCAACATAACATTAAAAGAGTGTAAGCAGCATTCCTTATAGAATGGAATCAGAGGAAATCTGAGTATAATTGAGATGTTAGTAGAAGAATGTACATATATTATTCACTCTACACTCTGAATTGGGATAGAAATTCATATTTTATATCTTTGCTCCTGTCTTAGTAAGGTAGGTAAACTTATTTATGATAAACAAATCTGTATAAGAAGGCACTATATAAATTGGTAATATTTGCTTTCTATTTTTATTATCATGTGGCATTTAAATGCCAAGGTCTTGATTCCCATTCTTGTGATGTGAGCCTCAAAGCTCTATATTTGGTAAATATATTAATTTCTCTTCAAATGATGAAATTAGTCAAATTGCTACTTGTTAAATAATTATTCTAGATATAATACAACTTTTAAATCATTTTTTTCATATAGATTTAGTATCTAAGGCAGAATTGGTGAAATTTCATCATATGAATAAGGTAGACCATACATTCCTTCTTTAGATTTCATCCATTGAATAAATCAAGGGAAAATAATGCACATTATGTGTACTTTTACCACTTTTCTTAATAAAACCCTCAAAAATGATTGAAAGAAATATTGTAGTAAGTTGCAGTTAAGTAGGAGAAAGAAGTTCTGGAGTTTTATTTATACTATGATGACTATGATGATAATGTACTGAACATTTCAAACACTAGAGGATTTTGAAAGTTTTCCCCATTAAAAAAATGATAAAGGGGGCCGGGGATTTAGCTCAGTGGTTTTGCCACCTGCTGCGCAAGCTCAAAAACCCGAGTTTGATCCCCGGTACCAAAAAAAAAAAGATAAATATTTGCAACTATAGATATATTTGACCTTTTTTGAATTTTATTCAATACACACATGGAAAGAATGTATGGTACCCCATTAATAGTTTTTTTATTTATGTGGACCTGTTATGCTTTTAACAATTAAAAAATCAAATCTACAATTCTACTTACTAAATTATAGATAGTATAACTGATTATCAGAAAATTGGAACATTAAGGCAAATTGAATTAAGAGGAACAGAAGGAACAACTCAGTGCAGATATACTGACAATGAATATGTCCCACAAGCATTAACTGTTCTGCAGTTTCTTTTATAAATGTCACCTGAAGGAACAGATTTCCACAGAAGTAACTAAGGGTAGGGAGAATCCTTCTCCTTTCTGTCAGCCTCCATGGCAGTAAGGTATGTATTTGAAGGCACGGCTGATTTCTAACTATGGTGAATAGATGTGTTGTAGCTCATCTACAACCAAAGCATTCATATTCATAGATTTGACAGTGACAAATGCTTTTGCTCAGCTTTTGAAAAGACATAAAGAGTAAGTGATCCTTCCTCTACTCATAAACCATGGTTCCCAGAATATTCTATTCTATTCCAAGAAGCCTTGATTTACAAGCCTGGCAGATGCGGGGTTGGAGGTGGTGCTACATAAGGGTTTATGTATATTTTCCCAAGGAATGCCATTTTGATTTGATTTAATTTTTCTGACATTTTCTTCATCAAATTATAATCAGTAGAAAAATTAGTTGTTTAAAAAGTTCATAATCATTAAGTTGAATGAGGAAATGAGCCCTGGCTTCATTCACAGGGAAAGCAAATATGCTTCAAGTGAAGACTGAATGCAAATCAGGTTTATTATTCTACTTTTTCAGTATTTCAACACAGGGCATCTGAATGATTCCATGTTTTAATCCTCAGGTGTAATATAGAAGGTCAAACCATCATTTTGTTCAAATATCTACTGACATAATCTAGTACTCGGTGACAATGCTATGGTAAGATAACTTTTTTAGGGGGGTACCAGGGATCGAACTCAGGTCCTTGTACTTGTGAGGCAGGCAGCAGAACCACTGAGCTAAATCCCTAGCCCCAGTAAGATAACTTTTAATTAAAATACTAGAAGTTGTTTCAATTTTCTAAATTACATTTTTTAAAAAAGTACACTAATACTCAAAGGAAAATTTACTTAGTTCAGAGTGCATAACGTTATGGTTTTGTATGAAAGAGAATCATGCTAGTAAAGAAAATATTTTTCACACTCTGTTCTTCTAGGAGTTGGTTTTATAAAGTTTCACAGGAAAATCCTACAGGCACAAAAAAAGATGATTTTCTCCAATATGTTGTACTCTGAAATTTCATCAATGAGTAGCAAATGGACTGTGTTCAGACATCTTGGCTCACTGATAAAGATAATCCATAGCAGAGTATTTTCTGATTGTATAATATAAATGTATTAGTGACTGTATTAAAATATAAAAGTATAAATTTGGTAAAATCAAATTTAAAGTTCTGTTTCAGCATGAGGTAGATAAACAAATACATTTTAAATAATTATTGGAAATGTATAAAATGGTGAACATTAACGTAACACATTGTCTTCCAGGTACCTAGAAGAGAAGGTCAGGTTGATCTATTACCTGTAATACAATTAGAGATTTTAGTACTTCTTGTATTAAGGCCAGAGTGTTACTTCAAACTACTTTGCTTAACACATTTAGTATCTCATAAATTTCACAGACAGGGAAAATAGAAAAGTTTTATAAAATGTAAACTCAACTGTCACTGTTAATGAAATTATTTCCCTTGCAGTTCCAGATTATAAAGTTGCATTGGAGGGAGAAAGAAAAACAACAGGGAATATACCTCACTCTCTCTCTCTCTCTCTCTCTCTCTCTCTCTCTCTCTCTATATATATATATATATATATATATATATATGATTATTATTCTAATATTTATTGAGTTTCCACAATGTACTCTCCTTTACAGGAAACAGAATAAGCTGCAAAAGACAGTCAGAAAGAGTTAAAGAAAAGCATTTTAAGGCAAGAGTTGGAAATAAAAAGTGAGGAAAAAAAGAAAATTAATGTTTATCAATGATAATTAAATTTACTAAGCATGTTGCTTTACCTTAAAACAGTGACTAATAGCTAATGTAATTTGTTTGGTCTAGCAGACTTTTGCTCATTCTTTTGTATATCTTCTTTTCAGTTCCTCTGATTTTCTAGTTCTTTATGTAGTTTGTGTAATAAGAACCTTTTTTCCAGTTTTCTGCTTCCAAAAGTCTGTGGTATTCTGTTATTTTTTTTTTTTTCTGGTACCGGGGATCAAACTTGGGTCCTTGTGCTTGGTATAGCAGGGGGCGAAACCACCGAGCTAAATCCCTGGCCCTAAGTCTATTCTAGTTAAACAAATTAATAACTGTAATTAAATGAATTTACTGACAAAATTCTCTAAGGACCTGGTAGAGAGAGTGTCTACTTGAGGCAATCATGGAAGGCTTCTTATAGAATGTAAGATCATATGAAACTCATTTTTTAAATGTATTTTATCAGTAGAAAGGGCTATAGAGAAAGAAGGTACAGAAGAACATGGGGCAGAAAAATAGGTTTCAAGATGTTCATAATTCAACATTTGAGGGAAAAGTGATAGAAAAAGAAATCAACATTTGTAAGGTTTCAGGAATAATCTTATACACTAATGAAAGGGTCTTTCTGTAGTGCAAGACAAATGTAAGAGTTCCATTGTCAAAATACACTGCAATGACAGTGCAAACAGTCATGTTTTAGGCATATGTATCTATGGGTAATGACTAGAAGACTAAAGAGATGAATATCTGGATATTTTCATAAAAGTGAGTGGAATTTGGATTCATTAGTTGAATGATAAGCAATCATTAGACAAAGTGAAGGTGTAGCAGACATGCAGTTTGGGACACAGTTACTCTGTGTTAAAAATGAAACCTGAGCTAAAAACTCAAAATTAGGTGTTAGATAAGACAAAACATAACAAATGACATTAAGGAAAGAAACAATAAACTTTAGAAAACAAAGCACTGGAAATGTGCATGAGACTGAAATGAGGATGGGAGAATGATGAAGATTCGCTACATGATTTCTGTTCTGCATTGTTAGGAAGGAAATCGTGGTCCCATCAAGAAATATTAAGAATATAGGTATATTTGGGGAGATAACAAAACAAGCACTGTCAATTATCTCATTTAATCTTGATAATTACTGCATGCCCCTTTGTAGACTGGAATCCATGTCTAGTGATATAAAAAGCAGTGATATAAAAACGACACAAAGCTGTTTTATGTAATTCCAGGTCCATATTTTTTTCTTATTGCCTCTAATGATGTATAAATAATAAATAAAATTTCTTCTTTATAACTTAGGTGAATATCTCTTGAAACTTCATGTTTGTTATAGGAATATACAAAAACATCAATATTGTGTAAAATCTATGGGTACTGCTTAAGAAGCTATTATATGGTAATACCAAAACAGGAATTATCCTGGTTAGTATTAGAACAATATCTCTGAAACCTCTTGTCTGTCCCATCTTAATTATGCATCCCCCTTGCAAATTAAGGCAATTGCTATACTCATTTAAATGATGACAGTATTTCTAAAACTACATTATTTTTAGTATTGTCTAGTTTTGAGTTTTATACTGATAGCATCATGCCTGCTGTTTCTCTTAAGGTTATAATTGTAGGATTAACCCATATTGTTCCATAAAATTGGATGTTTGAGACAATCCCACAATCTAGTACTCACTGACATTTTGATTGTTGTGCACTTGTATTAATCAGGTTGTGTCATTGAAATGAGATGTCTGACCCAGGTTACTCAGGAAGTAATGAGTAGTGTATTTTGGCTTGTGGTTTTAGAGGTTAAAGTCTAAATACAAACATCCTTGTCTACCTAAATAATGAATTTCTTCTCCACACCAGAACATGACGACAATCTTCTGTTAGAATTCAAAGTTTTTAGGATTCTACATTAACATTTTAGTCTTAAATTGCTCTGAAAACAAACTCTTTTAGTTCCAAAAGACATAGTTAATGATACTGATTTTTAATTAATACACCCAGAGGGAGTATTTATACTGTAATGACCTTAAAATTATGGTTATTTTATTTTATTTTCTAGATTCCTGTATTCTATGTTTGCTTTACAAATGAAAAATCACAATGATACTACTTGTGGAGTCATTGAATTTATGATCAATTACTGCCACCACACAACCTTGAACAAATCCCAATATCTGATTATTTTATTGTCCAAAGAGTTGCAGCCTCTGGCTCTTGGTTCTTTCCCTCTGAGACAGACTTCATGAATGGTTTGAGTATTTGTAAAATGACAACACTTTTCAACATCAGACTTGATTTTTCCAATGCAAAATGAGAGGAAGTGGTGCACGCCATTCTCAGAAGGAGCTTTAAGCATCACCCCATGCTTCTGCCCATACATTTGTTTCTTGGCCGGTACAAGCATGTCGACCATGTTCTTTTAGCTAGTGTCCTAGAATAAATTGTCAGAGACACTCTTGATAAACCTGTAACCTAAGGGAAAAATAAACCTGTGCTGATGAAACTTAAAAAGGTCTGGCTAGCATTTGTTGCTGCAGCATTGCTTAGTTTTAAGCAGACTAATACAGCTTCTAAATACCTCTCTGTGCACTGATAATAATTGTGGGTTTTGTACTTCCCTGATCTTTGGTTAAGACCTAATAGAAGAAGATAAGCAACAGTGCACCGTAAACTCTACTCTATTATTAAAATATCAGCAATGTCATTAGCAACATAACTCATCTTATTCTCCAGACACCATTATGCAAAGTTTCACAACTAATTTAGAGATAAAAAGTTATGCAAGAAGACATATTAGCCTTCACTAACCTTTTGAATTTTTACATCTCTGCCTACATTATCCATCTGTTACTGCATGTTGTTTACAATTTTCATCAAGCCCTTAACACATTAATTATACTTTAAAAAAATTCTCTGTCAGATAATTCTAACAGCTGTGTCATATCTGAGTTTGGGTCTAAGTCTTGCTTATTCTTCAGACAATGTTTTATCTTGGCCTTTGCATTTTCTCTTGGAAATTAAACATATTCTATTAGTGATCAGAACTCAGATGAATAGGCTTTTCATTTGAAGATTTATGGTAATGTGCCTAGCTGTGTTGTGTCCAAATGTTTCTCCTAGTTGTACATTCCAGAGATTTCAGGTTTCACGACTGTGCTATTCTTCTTTCTGCCCTTCAATTTGGGTTCTCCATCATACTTCTCCAGAGAGGGTGTCTGTGTCACACACCTCTTTCAATTACAATCCACTGCTGATATACTGAGGCCCTGTTTTTGTGGTTGGTGTCAAGTATGGAGAGAAGAAAACGCTCTATAATCTTCTCCTTGTGTCCTTGTTTTTAGTGAGTTTTGTCGTGGCTCGAGACTGGCTTGAGACTTTAAAGCTGTCTTGGTGGTATAACTTTTGTTTTCCTATTACAGTGAGGCAAAGACTACAGCAGGATGGAGGGCAGTTCATTCCATTACTCAGCTGGGATAAGGCTACAGGAAGAGTGACAACAGGGGAAGCACACCTTTGATACGAAGAAATCTTTGGGTGTATTTCACAAAGACTCATCTTTTCTTCTTCCTTCTAGGGCCATGGGAATCCATCATTCTCTGGTCTTCCTCTAGGAAAGCTGGTAATATTCCTGGAGATAACGACCATGGAAGGGTGGGTCCCTTCTAGTAGTATATCCTCAGAGAGGTTTCTGACTGTCAGGCTATACTATAAATTGTCAGGTTGCTGTACAATTGTTTCTGGTTTCTGGTTCCCTCAACTTTTGCTCCAGTTGCATAAGATCCTGCATCTGACTCTTTGAAATTAGCAGATGCGTAGATCTCACAGTGGCAGTTTGGGCCACAGCCTTAGTTCTCAGATAACTTTAAGGAAAGTATCTGGTTTTCAGGTTTTGTATCATATTCTTATGTGGACAGAAACAATAACTTCTGAAGTCTTTTCATGTTGTAGCTGAAACAGGTCCTGTGTTCCTATCTTTCTGAAGTCCTATATATTTCTCAGAAGTTTGCAATAGACACTTGGTTTCTTCACATATAATATTTTGCCTAATTATTAAATGAGAATATTTAATTTTTTTCCTGTTTGAGATTAGTACCAAATTTTCTGTAGTGCATTGGATACAAATATATCAAGAACATGCTCCATGCTAGAGTAAACCTTCGTTTATAAGAATCATATCGGATGAAGACATTGAAAAGTAGCCTCATATTGATTATAAAAATCCTAAAATATATTCACTTCCGTTTAAGCTGACAGTTGTATTGTTATTTAATTTTGTTCATTTCTATTTAGAAATATATCCTTCCATGACACATATATGCCATTGAGCGGTGAAGAACAAGTTGAACAAAAAGTAGCATGTAGTGCTTTAATTTCATTATTCAAATCAGACTTACTTTACATATTTTCCTCTATTCCCTTGTTGATGAATATGACTTATCAATGAAGACAAGCTAATGCTATTACATAAATTGTATTGTTTCTGACATACCCCTTTCCATGACATTTCTTTCTATTCATTAACCTTCTCTCAATTCAATTCAGCAATAAAACACTGGCTTAATTTGTCACTGTTCAGGACTACTACTTTTCTCTCGTCCTTGGTTCATTTCAGTCTCATTGTCTTAGGGAAAATACTGTACCTTGTAGTAAATCAGTGATAGTGAAATAAATACTCCCAATTATTGACTTAGGAAAAGTAAACAAGCACTTTCAAACTCTGAAGCAAATAAGGAGGCCCTTTTGTGCTGTATTTTGCCATTTTTGTTGAAAATTTAAATGGAAACATCATTTGATTTCATATAATTTGACCTCCTTAGATTGCTGCGACAATAATAATTACCAAAGAGTGATATTTAAGATCCTAAATGATATATGTACAATAAAGTACTTTATTTTAGTACATTCTTGTTCACCACAGAGGCCACAGCTGCATGCATATACAGTAATACCTTGGTTCACGGATGCTTCTGTTGGAGAACAGCTTAGTTTGCAAACTGACACATCCCACAAAAGTTTGCTTCTGCTCACAAACTGCATCCATTGAAGAATGTGAAAAGATCATCTTCCCCAGAATGGTGATTCAAATTATGTTTGTGAACTGAGGTACCACTGTATTTAAATAAGTTAAAGTTAAACAACATATATTAATTCTTAGTTGTAATAGTTGTATCTCTAGTACTAATGTCACTAATCACTACAATGTGGAACATTCTGAAAGATAGTTCCATCATCTCATAGAGTTTTATGGACCAGCATTAATCTAGATCAATTAGTTGATACATGTGACAAATAATGCCAGGAATTGCACTTAGAAGTGCAGCATAATATTTTATAGGTATAGGCAAAATATTGTAAAAAAAAATGCTAGTGCCTCTACAATATTCTCTCTGATATTTCAGGAAATCCACCAAAAATGAGTAAATAGAAGATTCTGCATAACTGCCTTATGTTTCAAATTAAATTGTTTGTCATTATTATCTAAGACACCATGCTTACAAATTTTAATAATTATAAAAATCTAGTATTTTCAGGCTGAGGATTCAGCTCAGTGGTTCTGCCAAATTGCCTGCAAGTGCAAGGACCGAAGTTTGATCCCCAGTACCAAAAAACCAACCAAACAAAATCTAATATTTTCCCTGATTTTGAAGAACACAATTAACATCATATAACTGATATGAAAATCAAGTGTGATGATAATTTCCCATGGTGAATAATAAAGTGAAAAACTGTAGTTTTATTTATCTGCCTTAACTTGAGAAAATTAAAATGGAGTCTAAGGTCATCATAAGATTTGTACTTTAAAAGGTGAATGGAAAATTTAGAATTAAATTGAAGGTAGAAGGGGTACAATACCATCACCAACAATTATCTGGTATGATAGTCAAGTGCATTACTTCAAACAGAACCTGAATGGAGTAAAATCAGCAGACAGACGTGCTGGTAAAGAAAATAAGAGTATACATACAACTCTCATAATGACAGAATTTGTGACTAAGATAATGTTAGGAAAAGTTACTGATAATGAGTAAGATGATGTTAGGATAAGTCATAGACACCATTGTGGAAATGTTAGCAAAATTAAAAAGAAATCCTTAAAAATATAATTTCAACCAAAACAATGATAAATGAATACCAAAAGGCATAAAATCAAGTTAAGTAATTTTCTCTACAAGAAATAGTATACTTAAAGTTATACATATAAATGAGGACTTAGGAACCATAAATGAAAATCAAGTACATGAAATCATGAAAAAACCTATATTATAAAGTAATATTAGCAGAACCAGAGCCTTTGAAAATCAAATTGAAAACAATATAAGTAGATGGGAAATGAGTAAAAAGGATAATCAAATTCAACATAACAGGAAATAAATGAAAATAATTATAATTGGACACAAAATGACAAGCACTTGCTTCAAAATGATGATTTGGATTTGAGATAATGTAAATGTGAACCATAATGACAAAAATGAAATGAAATATAAAATTAGGTAGTATCACAAGTAAAAAAAAAATATACAGTAAGATGAAGTCATAGAGATGAAGAAAACTGAGCAATGGATCATTGCAGAAATCTTCATAGAAAAGGGGAGATGGTTTTGAACCATATGTGGGTGAATTCATACTGAAATAATAAATAGATGATATAAGAATTACATCCATATTTGACATGTTTTATTAAATAAATAGAAATATGATGCTAAACATGTAAGCCTAATGGCAATACTACTAAAATGAAATATTATTCATTATAATAGTAATATTCTCAATTCCATTGTAAAGTACAAAATGTGATTAACCAAACACAGGAGACAAAAGTAACGTATGTAAAATTATATTTGCTGACATACTCAAAGCTTCATATGAATAGAATGCAGTGATTTTTTTGAGAAAATACAAATTATTGGGTTAATATATTTACACAGAGCTGTTTAATAAAACAAAAGTTATGATAAATCACAAAAAGCAACAATTCTGTATTGTACAGAAGTGTCTTACAATGTAAATTATTTTCTGTTAATCAAGCATATACAGATTATGTCTGGTTGTGGATTTAAAATAGCTTTGAATTCAGAAACCATTTGCTTTCCCTCTAAAACATAAATATATTAAATAATAATAAAAATAAAATTGGAATAAAAATGTGAAGAAGAAAAGAAGAATGAAAAGAAAGAGGGAGCGATGGGGGGAGAAAGAAAGGAAAGAAGGAAGGAAAAAGAAGAGAGAAAAAGTATTAAGTAACAAGTGTTCATTTTATTAAGTAATATGTATTCATGAGTCTTTAAGAGATCTGTTGCATTTACCTCAGAATATCTTCAAGGTTGTCAAATCTGCCAGAATATCATGTTACAAAATCAACCTCCACCACCATACCCCGCATGAGATACTGTTTATAGATTCTTCTAAGAAAACACTTGAGCTTTCATACAGCCACAATACTGAGATTCTTTTTAACCTCTATTTTAGAATTCACTTTAATCTTCAAATATATTTACTGGATGTCTTGGTTCTGAAACACATTAATTTAACTTTCTTGGCATTTTGTTGTCATGTGTTGTGTATGTGTGTGTGCTCAGAGAACACACTGCAGTACTTTTCTGAGAATATCTACATGGGATATAATTTTTGACATTTTTAATGTTTACTTCTGAAATATTAAATCTTCTTAAAAGTCATTTTTATGGCCTAATTGCATTTTGCAAATTTAATTATTGGTTTATAAAATTTTCCAGTTTTTGAATCTGACTGTAATGTCAAGCACTCTGGATGGGAAGAAACATTAGACTCTCACCATAAGAGATGGAGAAGTACAGGACTATCTTTGAAAATGTTGTTATCATTTCTTGAGGTCATTGCTAAATAGCAGTCCACTACTTACTGAGTGACATGCTGTGATAGGCATCACCTCCTTTTTGTCTCTATACCACTGCTTTCGTATGAATCCACCTCTCTACTAAAAAACTACATAAAACGATTCTAAGGTAACTTTTCAAAATGACTCACTCTAACCAGAAAAAGCCTTAAATTTGGCATGAAGAGGCAGAGGAGTTGTGGTCAGGAGTGAAGTTAACACCAGTTTAAACATTGATGCAGAGAGGTGAGAAATGTGAGCTATCACCAATGGTCATTGGGCAAAGTCCAGCATAGTTACAGGATTATAGCTCCAGCATAAAAGTCAAAAGCAAAATAACAATCCACAAATTCTTTTAAACATCTTATCCAAAATAAAGTAAAAGAGAACATCAAAATCATAATTTTAGTCATCTAAATCTTACCTAATATAGTAAAAGTTGTTTAGTTGCATATTTGTTAATTTACTTGTGTAATTCACAATGTTTTATGGATTATCTTTGAAACTGAAATATTCTATTCATGAATACTTGAAAATATTTTGTCCTGTCATAGTGAGTATATATATGTATATATAAATATAATGATATATACATGGAAATAGATTTTCATATATAACCTGGATACATATTAGAGAATGTGGATATAATTTTCTATTTGTATGTTTATGAATAAAGTGATTCTTAAATTACATAATCTCATAAAATTACATAAAAGAACTATTTAAAAATATCTTTGAATCATATGCAAATATTTTAGAAAAATCACTTTAAAATAACAATGAATCTATTCAGATTAACTGTTACAAGTCATTAGGAGAAAGTTTGCTTAGAATTCCTTTATATCATGAACCCATCCTAATGCAGGTACTGCATGGGAAGAATTTTCACTAACAACTATTCATGTTCCCCAAATATCTAAATAATGAGAGCTGATTAATGCTAAATATTTACAGATAATTTGGAAGTCTTTTCTCACTCATGATCTTTAGATGTAAAAGTGGACTAAAACATAATGAAAACCATGTTTCTAGGAATTGTTTGATGTCCTGGTACCTGCACACAATGTACTTGGTTTTTATGCATTTTGTACTATCTCAATGTATCATAAGGCTACCCTCTTCCTACCATAGTAATCCATGGTTAACATACAAGGATCACCCTAAGAAAGGGACCTCTTGTCCTAAAGTAGAGATACTTATTTGGGAATATCACTTCTACCATTTTATTTTGAGCTTTGCCATCAGGCAACTGCCAATATGATTTTTTAATGTTGTATCCTTTTTTGTTTACATTTTTATTTTCATTAGTACATACTTATAGTACATAATGACTAGATTAATATGGAAATGTGATACATGAGCATCTCCTTTAATGACCATTATTAAAGGGACAAAGGTTTATAATTTTTGCAGTTCTACCAACAAAATTAAATAAATAAAATCATACATGAAGACAATAAATAAAATATAATTTAAAATTATTTGGCATTTTTTTCTTTTGAGAGTTGCTTTACTTCCGTTCCTACTAACTATGGGAATCTTTTTCCATTTCCTTTACTGTTTTGAATGTGTTGGTTCTAATGTGAAGAATACTTCAGAAGTAATGATTTTCAGGGTTATATAATATTAACAAGTCACTGCTATTTTATTTTATCTCACCAAGCTCCTATTTTGGGGGTCAGGTGTTTTTTAAAATTTACTAATAGATAATCTGAGTCAGGGTTCATTAGATATGAAATGCAAAGTGGAAGTCAAATGCTAAGAGAAATGAGCCAGTAACAAAAAGAGAGGCATGGTACTTTATCACATGTGTGAGCCCTTGATATTGTCCAATTCACGGAAACAAAAAGCACTGTGATGGGTTCCAGGTGCTGACGGTAGGAGACTGAAATGAGTACAGTTGGTTTTCAGGGATAAAGGTTTTCAGTATTTTAAGATGAAAATATTCTGGAGATTTGTTTATACAACAGTGTGAATGAACAATGTCAGTGTGCTTTACTCAAATGTGATTACATGGTAAATTGTACACCATGTGTTTGTGTTTTACCACAATTAATAATAATTTTAAAAAATTTTGATACTACTTGATATGAGGCTATAATAATGTATTGGTAACTATGCTCATTGATTTATTTTAAAGGCTTTTGAGTATTTAAATCTGACCCCCAAAATTCACGTGTACTTTTTAACCAGTAAAACATGTCAACACACATATCCATTGGCATATTTACCAATAAGATAGCTTTTATTGACAAGTGTAAACTAGTGATTGTTATTCAAAACAATAAACAACCCTAAAGACAGTTTTTCTTTGCTTTATATCAGTGAGCCTGTGGAATTGTTTGCTTCAAATCATATTCTGCTGTTGTTTTCCCACTGATACTGCAAAGCAGGCAGACCATATTTCAGCAGAACGATGGTGGAAGGAGTGAAAAATAAACCTTGATGAAGTTGTTGATGTGGATATCTCTTTCCCACTCTTTTGGAATCATTCCACCTGCTGCTGAATCCAGTGAAATGAAATCTTTGCTTCCAGGCTTTACTGATTGTCTTAACGAAATAGTGCTGCAAGAAATAAAATGAAAACAGCAAAGGGATTCTCAGACCATGCAGTCACAACCTGGATTTAACATTGTGAGACACTCAAAATCAATAATTCTTGTTTTGTGTACCTTTGTATGAGCAGACTACACATGTGGAGATATTATTAAAATCAATGAAAAAATAACTCTAAGTCGTGATATATTAATAGTTCAATATTTCTTGCTAATCATAAGATGCTAGCTTTCTTGATTATATATGTTTAAGTCTCTTTTCCCTTTGCAAAGTATTAGATGAACCCTCTAAATAAAGACACCTGGAGGTTGCATTTCAATATGCAGTTCACCCCGATCCTCTGCTCAATTTGAAATGAAATATATCAAGGGAAGTAGTAATTTACCTTAAAATGTATTTCTACATACATACATGGAAAAGTACTGTGCTAAAATATTTAGAAGTTCCTTTGAAATGAATGACTCTTGGATTTGGAAGATTTCTTTTGCTGCATTTGCCTGCAATTAGAGTATCTTCCAGTGTGTAAATTTCCAGGTTCTGTAGGTGAATAAATCGCTCGAGGTAGACTCTGATGGATGGGGACCAAGTTAAAGATTCAGAAATATCTCTTTTTTGTTTTCAAGGATTTAGATAATATAAAAGTAAATGATGGTAATCACAAATATTTCTGTGCAGGAAATTATAACAATTTATGTCATTTCAAAGTATGTATTATAATGGAGAATTTACACATTATACTGAAATGCCTATGACTAAATGGCACTATTTTTCTAAGGTTAACTAATACTTCTCTTGTTTTAGGGCTGTTTCAGTGTCCTTGATGTTTATTAGGAACATCTGTAATACACACTCAAGGATGAGCAACACTTGTTTAACTGGAGTGATTCATAAACACACGCTAGTGGCAACAATTACTTGGAAATGGGAAGATAAATCTTGCATGAGTGTTAAGAACTGACATGTAGTCAGAAGATTTAAGTATAAATCTACTGCTCATGCTTATTTGGTACATTTTGTTGATGAGGGACATAAAGCTCTTTTGGCCTCAATAACTTCGGAATGAAACGTGGATAACTATTCTACCTGGCATGTTTGTAATAAAGATGTCTGTAAATATTCACTTAACTCATAAAAGCATGCCACAAAAATAAAAGTGCTATTTTAATACAGAAATGCCAAGGATTTAATCCCTTAGCCTATGGTTTCATTGGGAATATTGCAGATCTATCTCTAAGTGCTTATTCTTTTAGAAAAAATGAGCACAATTTCTGCAAGCTGTCATTACAGTTTCTTGTGAAAGCCTAGAAAAATGCCATCTGAAGTGTGTCTGATGTTCCCTTTATTGGTTGTAAAATCAAAGAAATCCCATAAAGTTGTTAGATGTAAGACTTCTTCCACCAGCTAGTGTACCTAAACTTTCCTTCATGTCTATTTGTGACTATTACTTTTGATATCTCTGCACACTTTTTAGTATTTTTTCCATCAATACTTGCCTCTAAACAGCAGCCATTTCTAATGTGAGCCTTCGTTAAACCATGAACCATTTGTACTTAAAAATGGGGAGGTGTTTGTTGTTTAATATCTGAATAGAGTAGTTAATTTCTTATTCTATTTGACATTAGAAATTATGGCATTTGGGGAATGCCTCTACTATTGTTGCAATCTTTGACTGTAGTTTCATCATATCCATCCATTCATTCATTCAATCAGCATCTCTGAAGGTCTAGAAACTGTTCAGTGAACCAAAAAGCTCCCTACATTTTGGAAACTTTTTCAAAATTTAAACATATGAATATGAATAATAAAGTTGGTTAAAAATTTTGAAAATATAATATATTGTTATTACAGCACTGCTACACACATTTCTAAAAATAAAACCAAGCTAAGCCAAACAAAATTGCCCAGGACAAAAAAATCCAATGAAAAGCATATGAATAACAGAGATGTCATTGAAATACTCAAAGCTGTTGAATATTTTAGCCATATCAATGAAGATTTGAAATTAAACAACTGGGTAATGATTGTTACAAAAGCACAATCAATTTCAGCTCACTGATATCACTGACAACAAATGGGTGGCTTTGGAAGGTGGGATATAAAAGAACCTGAGTTCATTCCTTAAACATTGGTAGTATATAAAGTTTAAATCTAAAGTTTAAAATCAATCATTAAACCATATCACTAGGAAAATTCCTTAAAAACTTAGATCTTATTCAGATTCTTAAAATTTTCATTTTGGTTAAATTCACATATATTTAAATTTAATGTTTTCTAAAATATTTAGTATGATTCTAATTTTCTAAAAGTATTCACATGAAATGAATGTTTTCATATGTGTATATATTTATCTACTTATCAACCAATCAATCTGATATATACAAGAGAAGTGACTTCCAGCAACTATTTGTATTTCTTTTAATAGTTAAACTTTTTTAAAATTTGGTACCGGGGATCAAACTCGGGACCTTGTGCTTGCGAGGCAGGCAGCAGAACCACTGAGCTAAATCCCTGGTCCAATAAGTAAGCTTTCTATAGAGTAAGAACAGTTGAAAATGGTCTTGGGGCCAGGGATTTAGCTCAGTGGTTTTGCCGCCTGCTGCCCAAGCGCAAGGACTCAAGTTCGATCCCCGGTACCTAAAAAAAAAAAAAAGAAAGAAAAGAAAATGGTCTCAGTGTAGATTTTCAGATCGATAGTTTTGAAATTGTGGTAACACTAGGGTACCTTAATCTGTGACTTTTACAGTAAACCCAGTTATTGAGAAATATACATAAAATACAGAATAGCCAAATCTTTATTTGCTATTTTCTAGATGAGTATAACAAGAAGAAAAAGCAAGGATGATTTATAGAATTGATGAACTCTTAAAGGAATGGTAAACTATAAAATGTTAACTGAAAAATTAAGGAAGGAAAGGTGAAAGGTTTTAGAACACAAAGTTCAGTTTTCCACAGACTGTGAGTTCTGTTGATATGGATAAACAAAGTAGGTTGGAAGAAATATATTTTGTGGGCAGAACTTTAGATTTATTAAACAGTGCTTATGGAAATTAGAAATGTCAGGGGCTGGAACCGCAAATGACTAGGACAAAACAAAAGAAGTGGCAACACAAAGACCCATAATTTGGGGCTAGATAGACAGAATGCAGTTTGAGATGTGGACATTAGGTGGTGACATCCCTGAGGATGGTGACAAGAATGAGGGAAAGGAAATTGAAGAGATGTTGCTGTGTTCTGTTGAAAAGCACTAGAAGAATTTAGAGAAGGTATTATTATCACCCAGTGTGCAGACAGGCAAGTTGAGTTTCATAGTATTATGTGCATTATTCTGGATGCCTTAGACCTCAACTTCTAACGTCTACTTAGTCCTCACTATATAACTTCTATTTATCACCTCCAGGAAGCTTAGACTTATACCATTTTCTCCTACTTGAGTGTATTATCTATTATCATGTGAAATATTATTTATATATTTTAAAAGTTAATTATAAATATGAATACAAGAGACTGTACACACAAAGGGTGATTCAGGGCACTGGGTGGACTCCAAGAGTAAATATATCATATTTTCCTACCTTTCAGTTTTCATATGCCTCCTTCCTCATAAAACACAGGAATGAATTTAACTTCAGATGTAATGCATTTTATTTGCATTGGGTAACTGATAAGGGGTACTTTACATTACAATATAATCTGTCCCAGAACAAACAGGGCCCTGAAGGACAGGAACACAGAACAGGGAAGAATGTATGTATTTGCCTTTATAGGAAGCTGAGCATAAAAAGAACTTAGTGAGTGCAGAAGCTGCACACTGTAACAAATTTCCTAGATATAGACATCTATGGGCATCCTTCATTAGTATTTGTGTGATCTAGATAAAGACATTAAAAAGATCTCAGACTGTAGTGAGATTTGCAAATTATTTTGTCCACTATAAATTCTGCAAGAGATTAGCAGAAAAGAAAGGAAATTTATCAATAATCTAAAGAGCTAATATTTATTTATCCTTTATAATGAACCAGGCACCATTGAAAATAATCTGTCATCTATTTTCTTTTTAAATCCTCCACTGTTATAAAATGTAATTTTATCCCATAGATGAGGTTTAAGGGCTTGCTATAATCATGTGAGACACATTCAGAACATCAGACACTATGTATGCATTACTGTCATGATTTCTCCTGTGAATTAGATATTTTCCAAACCATAACTAACACGATGCCCTTGATTTTAAATCCCTGAAAGCTAAATTTAATAGGCTTTATATTACGTATTGAGGAATGGAGTCCCATAAAGCTAACAGGTTAAATAAGAAATCAGGATTATATAGCATGTCTAACAGCAACATGGAATGCCAAGGTAATTTGGTTAATCAAATAGCAGGATTCTTACTCAACACATTCAAAATACAGCACACAGGCAAACATGGACACACACCATCACATGTGTATCTGCTAAGTGTACAAAATATCTTGATGTTTCACTTGTGTTTAGGCTTATCTACCATATGCTTTTGAAAAATGAATGGATGAGAAATAATTCAGTGCTGTGTTACCAGCTGCAACACCTACCTGGTACATCACACACAAAAAGTAAAGGTTGGAGTGAGAGTTAATAGTAGATTTGGATTTCAGAATTGATAGTATTTTCCTCTTTGATTCTCTTATTTCAGTTGAGAGATTCCATCAAATAAAATAGGATATATCTGCTCTTTTCTCTGGCTTAAAAGGATGCAACCAGGCTTTGAAGGCAGGCAAGGCACAGTGGAGCTGCACCTTCCTGTGGTGATTAGAAGGAAGGGTCAGAAGTGCAATAGCTGAGCATATTGGACTTTTCCAAGAAACTAAATATCACCTTCAAAAATGGCCCATCAAATCTAATGACAGTTTCTTTTCTTTTCAACACATCTTATCTATCAACTCTGTCCACACAATTGTTGCATTACTGATGTTTTCCATTCCACTGCTGACAAATACCTTTCTTTTTATTGTTCTTTCCTTTATTTTTAACAACAGAAACTCAAAAATTGCATTTAACTATAATATGGAAAATTAAAAAACAAACTTGCCTTTAAATGCACTCTCAGTGATTTTATTTAAATTAACACTCCTAGGACCATGGATTTAGCTCAGTGGTTCTGCTACCTGCCTTGCAAGCACAATGTCTTGAGTTCGATCCCCAGTACCAAAAACAAACAAACAAAAACCACTCCTCATTTCAACATAATGGTTTAGAGAGTAGTTGGGAACTTTCTCTATGTTTCCTTTAGAACTTCCAAAAAAGTAAGAAACATAAGCTTGGCACTTAAGAGACAGAGAATTCTGCAGCAGAAGCATTTCCCAATTATGATGGCTATAGCCACATTTGTCTATGAAAAAGCAAACTAACTCATCACATCTGCTCCCTATTTATCTTGAAGTCACATCTGCTGACTTTCCCAATGCAAACATTCTGTTTTGCTTTTTTCTTGTAGTTGGCATAACTAAAGTGATACAGATGAGGCAGGTTCTGAACAGAAGCTTTACCTCTACCCTCCCTTAAGCTCAGAAATATTTTCATGTAAGTCCAAACACAACACAATCCTGAGGACTGAGGGCGACTCAGGATGGAGCTTATCATTGGAGTGTGTGCTGAGGACGTGAATGGACCTAGATGCAGGCCCCAGCACTGAAACACAAACAAACAAAAAAAATATGTTCAATCAGGACTAAGAGTATGGGAAGAAAAATGAAGCAACCACATTTTAAATTTTACACTATTTTGGTGAGGTATTTTTTAAAGAAAACAAAATGTACACATATATAAAAAAATGAAAAGTACAAAAAACTAAGTATGCAGAGGGGAATGAAAGAGAAAAGGAACCCTACAATGCTCTTGGGAGCACAAACTAATATAACCACTCTTGAAATCAGATGGAAAACAATGTGGTAATCTGCTTTTTGAGTAAGCTAAAAAAGAACAAAAAATAAAAATAAAAATACCATTTAATCTGCTATAACACTCCTTAGTATTTTCACAAAGCTATTAAAGACAGAGTGCTAATGTGATACAACATACCCATGTTTATATTCAAGCAGTTATAATAGCAAACTGTGGAAACAGACTAGAATTCCATTCCGTAGTCAAATGAAAAATGTGCTATTTGACACAATGGACTATTACTCGACTATAAAGAGCTAAATCATGTCTTTTGCAGGGAATTACATGGAATTGAAGACAATCATGTTATACTTAACATAAGTAAGCTGGTCTTAGAAAGTTAATAATCAAAAGTATCTTACAGAGGGAAACTAGAAATTAATAAATAAAAATAAACACAAAAATAGTAAAAACAGGATAGGAAACTAGTAGGTAGTTTCTAATGATGGAGACAGGAATATGAGAGAGGAGAGAGAAAGAAAGGGGAGTTAATGCAGATGAAAATAATCAAAATATGTTATACAGATGTGTCAATGGACCAGCACAAATCTCATTGTACCGTACCACTAATATCCACCAATGCGAAAAAAAAATAAAACTAATACTGCCAAAAATCAGCAACAAATTCATGAAAATATGTACAATGTTGTGTGTAATTTTTGTTTTTTATTATACCTCAATAAAGCTTAAAAAAGCAAGGAAATCACCATTAACTCTGAATCCCCTAAGTCATAATCACACATGTAGTTCCATAATTTAGGGCATAGCTTGTTTTTAATCTTGGCCAAATGTAAAATTCACTTAACAACCTATGGAGAATATTATTATCAGGGCAAATTCTACATAGTTATTTTGCGATATTTTTTAATCCCTACAGCTATAATTTCTCTAAAACAGATGAAGAAAATATTAGTCAAATAAAATTGGGAAAAATATATATATTTACGGACTCTCCTGTTTTCAAACACTTATTTCTATCATTATTCAAAATACTGACACATTAACAATACATTTCACTTTGTAGTTTTTACCCTGTATGCATTGTACAAATACATATGTACATAATTTTAATTGAATCTTCAATACAATGTTGAAAATGTTATTATTTTTTCAGTTTATCATGAAAAATCATCAGGCTTAAAAAAGTCAATTATATAGACCAAGTTATGTAGTTAGTGGCATTGCTGACTTTTTAATCAGTTTTCCAAACCCTAACCAGTGTTCTGCATGTCTTCATACTTTTTAACGTTTGTGCCTAGTATAATAAAATTAATGATATGGTATGATATGAAAGTGAAGTTTCACTCTGTTCCTTCTGTTGAGAAAGAACATTTTGAATCCTAAATTTAATTTTAAAAAGAAATTGCATTTGACAATTAATATAGAGAGTGTTTTTGATTCAATAATTCTATTGTTATGGCACACATTAGAAGAAACACATGATATGAAAATGAATGTGTGAGACATCTGTCATTTTGGTCATTCAGTGGCTAAAACCATAGCAAGAGAAGAAAATTCAATAAAAGTGATTTTTTTGTCACTTCTCTAATTCCTTTTTGTAATCAGTGGATTTTTTTCAGTATAATTGTAGAGTAGATGAAGGTCAATGTATCAGACTCAGAGAACAGTCAGTACGAATTACATAGATGTAATATGAAAAAAGTCAAATAACTGTGAAATCCATCTTGTTTCATTGCAATACACATATTTCTGTACAAAAACTTGTAGAATTCCATATCTATTCACATAGTACTGTAAGTCCTAGCCAAAGTAGCTAGGCAGGAAAAATAAATTAAATAGATCAGATCAGAAAATTAGTAAAATTATCTTTTTAATAAATCCTATGATCATTTGCATAGAAAACCCTAACGATTCCATTCAAATCTTAAAATTTGTAAGCAGTTTGAAAAAGTTGCAGGACAGAAAATCAAAATTAAAAATTAGCATTATTTCTCAATATAATGTCAAGATACAAGTAGAAAAAATTTGCAATACAACCCCAATAATAATAGTATTAAGAATAAAACACTTGAGCATATATTTAGCCAGTCAATTAAAATTTATACATGAAAAATATACAGCATTGAAGAAATAAATAAAATAATTTAAAAGGAGTCTCATATTAAATTGTACAAGTTAATATTGTTAAACTTTTCATAATATCTAAAGTGATCTATAGTTTCATCATAATCCCATGAAAATTCCAATCTCACTTTTCACAGAAATTTAAAAATCTTGAAATTCATAGAAAACCACAAAGAATGAAAATAATTATAGATACACTAGTGGAACAAACTATAATACCCAAATATGAAGTCGTCCTTATATGTGCCATTAAGTTATGAAAAGAGAACTAACCATATACAATGGGAAAAGACAGTGTCTTCAATAAATAGAGGTAGAAAAATACAATTTTCACATATAAGAGAATTAGTTTAGAGCCTTTCTTTAAAATATTCAAAATAACTGAATGTCGATTAAAGATTTAGATATAAAAGTTGATAAGTATTCTTATAAAAAGAATAATAAGAGTATGGGTTTGAGGAAATTGTGGTTGGTGAAATATAGTCTTAAGGCTTGATTGGGGATATTTTCATGGATTTATATTTATATTGAAAATCATTTATTTATGTGTATTTAATATGTATTTACTATACATGTCAATCATATCCTCATTCAGTGGTTAAATATAGGTTTAATGAGCATTTCTACTTTTTATGTTTTATCTTCTTGCATGGACTTACTGGTGTTTTTATCAAGAGTATATATTTTTCAATTAGTACTCATGTTAAATTTTTAATTTGCTGCAGAAACTTGCATTTATAGTTAACAAAATTGAAATGCTTCACACTTTCAATTGCCTCCTTTCTGTGAAAAATAATATTTTGACTAGAGGAACTATTCCTTCAACAGATCCTGTGATGCTTGCTGCCCTGCTAGCAAAGCCTGCGAAATGTTGGACATGCTCATTCTGATTTTTTTCATGTTAGATATACATGTATATTACTCACATATTTAATTTACACATACACATTTAATTATAAACACTCATGTATAATTTTAAACTTTGTCAATTACTTACGGTATTTGAATTTGTAGAATATAATAGCATCCTATTAGAAGATAATTGCCTACCTTCTCTTGAAGATAGATTTAGTGAGTAGATAGTCTGACAGATGAAATACAAACAGATGGCTTGTGTGTGCACATATGATTTCCAACAAGACTCCATAAAATAAGGGCCCAAGATTTCTATTCTATTCTGTATTCTCTGTTTCAGTTAAAAGGGTATATTTCGAGATGAGATAGCTACTAGGCTAGCAAACCATGATACTTAAAAATGTAGCCATCGATATGATTGCACTATTATCCTAAAATTCAATTGCCTATTACATAGGAAAGAAAAAATATACTACCACTTATTTTTATTTTGAATTTTCTGAGTAGTTAAATTTTATTTTAAATTTACATTTTGGCTTTTTCAATAAAGGCATAATTTTTTCTAATAAAAAGAAATCAAAATGCATTAAAATGAAATGAAACACACCTATACAAGGAACTAAAATTGTATCAGTGGCAATGGAATCAGCTCCTTGGTGTCTCATTTTCAGAATTATTACCAGATTACCAGGGGAAAATAGTACCAAGCTACAACATATTATAGGTCTAGAAGATATCACCCCTATCCTTACAACAAGAAACATCTAGACAGACTGAAAATCAGTAACTTTTCTTAAAAAAACCTGAATTTACTGTACACTGATATTCAAGTCTGGAGACCCAAGAAAGTTTAGAGAGTCATAACTGATACAAGAATACTTTAAAAACTGCAATCAGGGTGAAAAAACAGTAGTCTTTTGAATCTGAATTTACATACTATAATTTTATACAAAGCTGTTTGTAGCATCTGTAATTGTTAAACTCCTGTGGCTATATGTGAGATGAAAATGACTGATTGTTGTCCTTTTCTAAACCTTGATATTCTTAATTTGAAAGTTATACTGTCAAAAAGACACTGGCTCAAAACCTTAAGGGAATGACAATGAGTGTAGTGGGAGAAAGTAAAAATGCCTTTGCATCTGCCCTTTCTCTCAAGTTGATCCTATATTCTTAAACTCTGACGAGACCTCCTGTAGGCTTTAAGATATATTTTGCTTTATAGCAACGCTTAGAACTCCAATTAAGCTGCTATCTTGCCAGAAGTCAAACATACTCAGTAGGAACTCATTGATGCAATGGCCGGTTTGTCAGAGACATATGCATGCTGGGTCATGTCAGGTTGTATTCTATAGTGGCCCCAAACTGCAAACTCCAGTTCAAATTCCAAACTAATTAGCAATGTGACCTTGAGAATTTGACTTAACTTTTGTGAACCTCCATTTCTTCTTTTGTAAAATTGAGACTAGATGGACTGCAAAGTCATTTTTACCTCTAAAAACATTCAGATGATTTTTTTGTTTGTTTGTTTTACCAAATGTAACTACCCTATTCAGTCCAAATCTGTTATAACACATTGATCTCCTAACAAGGTTGGCTACTGATACTTATCTGGCTGGAACATCCTTATCTCCAGCACTAGCTTTATAAAGAGATTTGTGTACAACATTATTCCTGAGAAGTGTGCCCTTGGCAAAGGCAAATAGAAATTGCAAAACAAAATTAGATTTGTGCATATATTGTCGGTGAAAGAAAACCTCTCCTTTTATGTGTCCCAGCTTTTCAAATTTCAATTTTTGCCTCTACTAGCCAAAGAACATTAAACATTGTACAGTTATTCAGTGAAACATGCAAATGTTGAATAGAAAAATGTGGACAACTCCTAGGTTTCATAAAATAAAAGTGTTTTTTTTTGTTTCTTAAAGAAATATAAGCCTAAATTTTAGATGCTATATATAGCATTCCAACAGCAATAAAAGTTGAACATCTGAATCAGAGAATACCTAACCCAAACAGATATCCCAAAACATTCTTTTTCATAGATACTTGGATGAATCAAAAAGGCACAATGTTTACTCTGCTTTCTAACTTTTAGCATTGAGTTGCTCAGCATCTGCATGTGCTTCAGTCCTCTTTTCTACTCCCTTTTCAGGTGAGCTCATTAATTCCTAAAATAAGTCATCTCTTAGTAGTGAAAATTAATTTACTTTAAACTTAAACATAAGTCTGTTGCTTCCTGTTGAAATGTGTCAGTGGTTGACTTGTGTTTAAAAATAAGAATGAAACTTTATCCCTTATACTTCTCAACTCATGTCCTCTCTGGGATATGTCTCAATGTTTATTCAGCTTCATATTGCATAATTTCTGCTTTCACCATGAAAGATATATTGTTTAATCTTTTTATTTTCAGTCTTTGAACTAAGTTCTTTCTTGGAACACAGATTGTTTATCTGAGACAAACTTTTTGGAAGGCATTGCCTTGATCCAAATAGCTTGCTTTGTTTCTATATGTTTCACTTTAATGTCATCTTTTACAAAGCATCAGTAAAACTTTGCCTGAAATAATTTCTGCCCATTTCTATACACAGAAAATAATGTATAATCGCTGTATCAATTTTTTTGTATTTATCATCAATTTTTCCTCTAGAATATAAGCTCTATATTGTTTTATTATACCTATCTTACTCATTGTAGCCCTTAAGCTAAATCTGTTATGTGCCAGGTAAAAGGTGAACAATAAACATTTTTGAGTATTGAATAAATGAATCTTTCAAAAGTTACAGGTATTTATCCTGATGTGAATACCTATGATATTTTTCCTGAATATGGGGACTCAGTAACCATGAAAGAAATAACCTGTAGAAAAGTGTATGTGAAATAAAATTTAAAAATTAAGGATATCGTTTATAAGCCACTACATTTCCCAGAAAACAAAGTTATAGATAGTAGTGTGCCATGTCATCCTGCTCTCTGTCAGTACACTGGCCATGGATGAGTTAAAACAAGAAACTGACCTCCCATGTGAATCATTCCAGCAATGGCTACCATTTTTCATAGACTGCTTTTTTCAAAATTAGATGCCAGTAATAACAGCAGAGAGAAGGAAATAACAAAGAGGGTACATCCATTTCCTCATCAGTATAAACATACTAGAATTATTTACCATTTGTAGTGTCAGAACAAATTTCCTTATAAGTTTCCATTTACACATTTTCACTGACAGCAGAACAATATCAACATTATTTCCACTAAGAGTGGAAAATGAAAGTGGATATTAGCCACACAAGGCAATAGAATTTAGAAAATAAACTGGCTTCAGGAGTTGATGGCGATCAACAGTTCACATGCCCTTTGGAGAGGATTCAATCTATGAAAAGAGGCTTAGCCAGATTGCAAAATCTTTTCTACTGTTCCCAGGAAATGAAAGTGTTTGACCATTCCCTGTGTAGATCTTAGCCTATGGCTTTAAACTCTCCCAAACTCTGATTCTCTAAAGCCTCTCTCTTTAGAAGCATATCATGATGCGTACAGCTAGTACCGTATGGAACTCTGTGATGTTTTACATTTTTAGTGTCTAGTTTATAATCTCTTCGATTATCCAAGAACTGAGTTTTCAAGACGGCTACCAAAAAGCATTCATATTCAGCTGATCTTCACTTCTGATAAAGAATGTGTTTTTCCTGAGCCAGACTTCCAAAAACTGTACAGAATTAAACTTTGATATATAAGTGTATTTCTGTGGGTGTTTGAGTATTAATGGGAGAAGTAAAAGACAACAAGACTTATGTATGATTTATATACAATTCTTTCCTTTTTCTTCACCAAGAGAACAAGGAAGAATAAAATAAAGGACATCACATGATACATTTACAATAATGTGAACCACCTTTACCTTTATGTCACCTAGTTTGTAAATTTTTTTAAAGTAGTACTCTGTATAAGCAATTTAACTTCAAATTTGATTATTTTTCAATCTCTAGAACTTAAAATATGTAATTTTTTCAGTACACAGTTTGAAATTTAAGATATTTTCAAAATCAAAGATTTTTCCCCCCTCTTTGTTCTACAGGGATAGAATAAATGATATTGCATTTTCAATTACTTATTCAATGATGTTTTGCTAGTTTCTAATTTTAAAAAAATTATGAATAAATCTGCTATTCACATTTGTATGGAGTTTTTTTTCCCCTGTGGACTTGATTTCAACCCATTTAAATAAGTATCAATGAACGTTACTACTGGATCCCATGGTAAGACTATGTATAGCTTTTTCCAAAATGGCTAAAACAACCTTCTAAAGTGCCTATACTATACAGCTTTCCTACAATAACAGATGAGGATGGCCAGTGTACTGGGTTACGTAATTGTAAGAGTGTGTCAGAGAATCTTCGTTTATATTTGCAATTTCCTAATGACCTATGATGCTGAGTTAATTTTATATGTTTATCTGCTGGCTCTATATACAAGTACCCATTAGTAAAGCTAAGGTTTTTGGTCCATTTTTTAGGTTAGATTATATGCTGTCATTCATATTTGCTTAATTGTTGATTTTAATATTACTTTATTTTGCACATTTTTAATACTGGCCTTTTCCAAATTTGTGATTTGCAAAGACTTTCCATGACTTGCTTTTCATTCTGCTAACAGTAACTTTAATAGACCAGGTGATCCTAATTAATGGGGTTCAAGTTACTTTTTAATTTTCTTTCATGGTTTCTGGTTTGATGTTGTGTCTGACATCATAATATCACTTCATTGGCAAATTCAAGGTCATACAGTATCTTCTTATCTTACCTTGTAGTAGTTTTATAGTTTTGTCTTACTCTATATATGCAGGCAAATTAGAGCAAATTTTTGTGAAAGATCAGTATCTGTATTCTTTCTTTTGTATGTGAATATCCGGTTGTCCCAGCACTATTTCCAGACTATTCTTGGCACATTGTGTCACTTTTTGCTCATTTGAGTATATTCCTGTGAGTCTAAGTCTGGGCTCTCTATTTGTTTCTTTTTGGTATTTTTGAGACAGGATCTTGCTATGTAATTCAGGCTGGACTTGAACTCATGACGATCCACCTCCCTCAGCCTCGGGAGTTCTGGGATTACAGGCATGCACCACCACACCTTGGTGTTTCATTAATTAATTTCCCTAGTATTTTACCAATATCACATTGTCTTCATTCTAGTAGCTTCATTATAAATCTTGAAATGCTTAGAGGCAGGCTTTGTTCTTCTCTAATATTGCGTTGACTATCAGAGAATTTTTGTCTTTCCACATTAATTTTATAATTAATGTGCTGATTAGCAACAAAGCAATTTGTTTCAATTTTATTCCAACTACAATGAATGTACAGATCAAGTAGAGAGGAGCTGACATCTTAGCAATATTGAGTTTTTCCTGCCCTTAACATTGCATATCTTGCAATTGAATTAATTCTTTTTGAATTTATTTAATCAGTGTTTCGTATTTTCCTCCTATAGATTTGAGCCTCCTTTGTTATACTTATATTTATTTATTTTACTTTTGTGAGTGTTAGTGCAATTACTGTTTTTTTCAAATTCTAATTGTCCATTGAGGCATACAGTTAAAGCAAGTGGTTTTTGATTAATTTTATTGGTACATTTAAGCTATACGATATAATGACATTTATCATTAGAAATCTGCACTTTACATAATCCATCTTGGTTTTTACTTTTTCCCCATTCCTCTGCCCTCCCTTCAACCCCTCCACCCCTCCCTATCTACAAAGACTTTATTTCCATTTTTTCTTTTTCTCATATTAATTCCATTCCTTTCTTTCCTTTCCCCTACCCCTCCCACTTCCCCTTCCCCTTTTCCCCTTTTCTTCCTATTTCACATTATCTATTATACATTTTCATTCTTATTCACACTTTCAGTTTCTCACTCTAGAAAAATTCTTCAGTATTTACACCTGTGTCCTTTGTACACACCCATGTTCATAGCAGCACAGTTCATGATAGATAAAACCTGGAAACAACCCAATTGCCCATCAAATGAAGACTGGATAAAGAAAATGTGTTTTTTGAATAAAATGGAGTATTACTCCATAAAGAACATGAAACTAGAGACTTTTATAGCTAAAAGCAAGTGATTTTTTATATGACAACCTCATGTCACTCAACCATGGTATTATTACTTCTTAAGTCCAAGAATATATATGAGATTTGCTCTAAACATATCCTCTGCAAACAAAACGGTTTCATTTCCTTTCCAATGCATATACCTTTTTTGTATTTTTTCTTGCCTTATTAATTTACTTAGAATTTCTAGTAAAATGTTACTAAAATGGTGAGAATAACCAACCCTGCCATTCCCAGTCTTAGAAGAGAATTTTCTACTTCTTCATCAATAATTATCATGTTAGTATGGGCCGTTTTTAATGTATATGGTCATGAAAGTGAAGAAATTCCTTACTATTTTATTTTATAGAGCCATAAACTTGTGTGGAATTGTAAAAAGTGCTTTTTATGTGACCATTGGTATTATATTATTTTTTTCTTGTGGTATCTATACAATGGTTTGTATTAATTACTTTACAATTGTCACACTATTTATACATTATAGGAATAAATTACACATGGCCAGGGAGTATAATTACTTATAATTACTTTTAGACATTGTTGGATTCAACTTGCTAATACTTTTTGAGAATTTCTTTTTTTTTTTTTTTGTACCAGGGATTGAACTCAGGACCTTGCACTTGCAAGGCCAGCACAGTGCCACTGAACTAAATCCCCAGCCCTGCTTTATGAGAATTTTTATATCTTCCTCCATGAGATATTTATTGGTCTGTAGTCTAATGTTTTTGTTTACTTCCCTTAATATTTGTGTTTCATTTTTTTAAATTAGTAGTAGCTTCATAAAGTGAGTTAGGAAGTGCTTATTTTGATCCTTGATTTTCTTCAAAATACTGTAAGGACTGTATCATCTTTCTTAACTGCTCACTAAAATTCATCTATAAAACCCTCTAGATTTCAGGCTTCCTTTCAGTGAAGATTAAAAAGTATTGATTTTCATATTTTAACATGTATATTATATCTTGTTTTCAAAAAATATCCCAGTAGGAAAGCAAATATGAAAGAGTTGAAAACACTTGAACAGAAACAAAAATGATCAATATTTATTAATTTCTAGGGAAAAAATTCTCCATCCAAAACAGAAATGCAAAAACTAAATATTGTGCTCACACGCACAAAAAGAGTGCACATATATAACCTGGACCAGAATCTCTGATTGAAGCCTCTAAATATTTTCTCATTCCTTATAGGAAAAGCACAAACCTAACCTTGGCCTATGCATTCTTTTATATGATTTGCTTTCTGTTACCATCTGAAACTATTCTATGTATAACCTTCCTTTCACTCAGCTTCCATGTTAGCTATTTCCCACTCTCTTAAACCAACAAAAAAATCATTTTTTGGAGCATTTTGGTAGCCTATAAACTTTTTGTACATGAAATATACAACACATGACCCTCTGTCTATTATTTAGCATTCACTTCTATCCCTTAACATCCTTCACTTTGCTCTATAAACTTTCTCAAATCTTGATCAGTCTCCTTTGTTTAATATTGTTATGAAACTGATTGTGCTATCTTCATGGGTTTTTTGTGATCCTTAATCCTGACATGTCAACTGAATTTGATTAAGAAATGTGCACAGATTAGTGAAACATTTTTTCTGTTGGTGTCTGGTGGGTCAAGAGCTGTGACTTTGAGTACTGCCTGCATATGACCTCTGACCCTTTTTGTTCCACTACACTCCTTTGCAATCATCTTTCTCCCTTGAGCCTTCCAACAGTGTCTTGAATGCCCTGAAACCATGAGCTCAACCAAACGTCTCCTTATAAGTTTTGGGCATTGGGTATTATGTCCTGGATATGTGGAAGCTGAAAAATACACCATATCTCCTTACATATATCTTTCTATGATTTTCAGATTTATAATCGTGCATCCTACAAAATTAAGACCAAAGATAATAAAAATAATATAGTAGTACTTTGGCTCATGAACTTAATTCATTCCATGATTTGGAAAAGATGACCATATTAGTGTTCCTGCGGGAAAAATAGCTGCAGTAGTGTTTCTCATGTAGAGTTAACAAACAAAAATGAAATTTTGCCTAATGCTCTTGTCTGCGAACCAAATTGTTCACAAACAAAAGCATTCCTGGGATTAAACATGGCCGAATAGGGGAGGAACCGCATTGGAGCTACTCAAAGAAAAATCAACTAAAAACCGCTAATTGGAAGGAAGGGAGGGACATGCATTCGGATACCCAAATCAGTCTGAAATAAGAGACTTGTAGACCAGACATAGGCATAAGACTTTATAAAATGATTATCCACCCCACAGGGCTGCCCATGGGTCTACAACCTGCATGAGGAGTAGGCACTGGTATTTACAAGAAGATCCCCCAGGAAATGGAGAGACTGCAAATGTATGGCAAACTCAAACCACACAGGATAGATCCAAAGATTAACTTATATCCAAGGATATAAGTTCCCTTGTCTCTTTTGCTTTCTGCAAAGAGAGGATACTGAAGCCTGGCAACTAATTTTGCTGGCACATACAGGGAGGAGTGATCAGGAAGCTCCTCGCTCCCCAGTGGGCTGCCAGGTTGTTTGTTTTTTACCTCTATTATGCGCCACAGTGGCTAACTGGAGCCTCCAGGGAAAACAAGGTCAGAGACCTTCAGTAGCCTTGAGGATAGCAAATAGAACAACACACCCCTCTTGCCTGGCAAGATTGGACCTTGGACTTTTCTGTGGCATGAGCAGCCTGGGGCCTCAGGGACAAGGAGTGGGAAATTAGCACTCCCCTGTCCTGTGGCCAGCAGTGCATGCGCCCTTGGAGTGGTGGCAAGTCAGCATTCCCTCTGACTTGCCACTAGCACAAGCAGCCATGGACGAAGACTGGATGAGAAGGGCAGTGGTGAGAGAGGAGCCAATGGTGTAGAGCAGAGGAGGTTGTACAAGGTCTGGGAAGGGCCAACTGTACATGGAACTGGGAGCAGCCTCTGTCTGTCTCTGTCTGGGATACCACAGCAACTGGGAGAGCAATGCAGAGACAAACAGGGTATGGAGACCTGGACAGGCCATCCAGAAAGCTGCTAGCTAAAGACTGGCCCCAGCTCCAACATCCATCAGCCAAGACAAGCCCTACACTCACCAATAATCCTACTGCAGGCTTGGTAAGGTTACTCAGCACAGATTTGGGCTCTGACTTGAACACTACCTACAGAAAGGTGGGCACAAGAAGAATTTGTTTTTCTTCTTTCTCTCTGTATCAGTTTGTTTTGTTTTCCTTTTTCTGTTTTTTTGAGGGGGGTGGGTTGTTTAGGTTTTGACTTTTATTGTTTATTTTGTTTGCCTATCCTACTTCTCTCTTTCTTCCACTCTCTTTCTTGATTGCTATTTTCATGTGAATGAACAGTGTCACTAGTGTTTCTGGTTCACTTCGATATTCTTTGGCTTTCTTCTTCATTCTTTCTCTCTTGTCTTCTTCTTCAGTTTTAAAGCTTGAGTGAACATCTTCTGTCCTTCAGTGTTGCTTCTACTCTATTTCTCTTCAGTTCTTGCTCTTTTATCCCCTCTCCCTTTTAATACCCCCCCGGATAAAATCATTCTACCAAGGGGAAACACTGCACACAAGTGCCTAGTTTATGTTGGATTTTGTTATATAGCTATAGATCTTGCGCCTATGGTTAAAGTTACCAAATCAACAGTTACCACAGTTTGTTGGTTCCTAGATTGTGCTTGATGACACTGTTACTGGTTATTGTACTACTTTAGCCAGGATTCCACACCTGTTGTAATCAGTTATTCACCCTTGTATGACAACTCTGTGATTGTCTCAGGTCATAACCATCACCATAGTCCAGTAACAAACCACTGGGAGCTGAGCCAAATAGGCAGCAACTTTTCATCCTAATAAATTGAGGAGATAGGATCTTGGGACAAATGCAAAGACCAAAAGCCAGCTACACCTAGAAGACATCTCTAAGGAATAGACATTTCCTAGGGAAGCCTCAATACTAGTGACAAACCTACCTAACATAACAAACTTACGAGCATCAAAACAGAAAATTAATTAAAATTAATAAATAGAAAATGATGAGATGCAAAATCAAAATGAAACCCCAGACCTCTAGCCCACCTAGGACAAATCCAGGGGACAATGAGATAATGGAAATCAGAAGCCACCCACTGAAATTTTCTGCAATGAGAGCAGCAGAAGTAAATGAACATATGAATGAGGCTACGAAAGCAATGAAAACAGTCATACAAAAGAAATTTATAATGGTGAACTCATGGGAAAAACATAGTGACCTCAAATAAACCACCTAATGTAGAATGTCAAACTTTTAGAAAAAGAAGAATAAATGAAGCTCAAAGCTTATACAAGGGAGGAAATTATAAAGATTAGAGTAGAAATTAGTCCAATGGAGGCTAAGAAAACAATACAAAGAATCAGTGAATTGAAGATTTGGTTCTTTGAAAGATTAAATAAAATTGATAAAACTTTAGCCAACCTTATAAAAAAGGCAAAAAAAATATACTCAAACCCATGCAATTAAGAATGAAAAGAATGAAATCACAGTGTATCCTGCAGAAATCCAGTAAACCTTTATTCTAATAAGATGGAAAACACAGAATAAATGGAGAGATTCCTACATATGTATGAATTATCAAGGCTAAATCAAGAAGATAAAATAATTCTAAATCCAAGAATAGTCAATGAAATTGAAGAGAAAATTAAAAACCAACCAACAAAGAAAAGTTCAGCTCCTGAGGGATTTACCGCTGAATTCTACAATAAATTTAGAGAAGATCTAATGCCACTACTCCTCATACTCTATAATGAAATTGAAAGGGAGACAATACTCCCAAAGTCATTCCTAGAACCAAGTATTACCTTGATATCAAAACCAGAAAAAGATTCAACCAAAAAGGGGAACTACAGGGCAATTTTCCTAATGAACGTATATGCAAAAATTCTTAATAAGATACTGGAAACAGAATGCAGTAAATCATCAAGAATATTATACACTGCAACCAAGTAAGATTCATCCCAGGCATGCAGGGATGTTTGAACACACATAAATCAATAAATGTAATATGCCATGCTAACAGAGCCAAGGACAAAAATCACCTTACCATCTCCATGTAGTTCTGAAAGCATTAGGCAGAGAAATTATACAAGAGAAAAAAATGGAAGGAATAAAGATAGGAAAGGAAAAAGCTAAACTATCATTATTTGCAAATGACATGATGCTCTACAAAGAAGACCTCAATAACTCTACCAAAAGACTTCTTGATTTAATAACCAAATTCAGTTGTAGAGCTGGTTACAAAGTCAACACTTAAGAAACAATAGCATTCCTGTACACAAATAACAAATTTACTGAGAGAGAAATTAGAGAAACCATATCTTTCACAACAGCACTGAGAAAAAAAAAATACTTAGGAATCAATCTGACAAGAAAAGTAAAAGATCTTTACATTGAAAGCTACAGTACCATGGAAAAGGAGATCAAAGAGAATATCATAAAATGGAAAAGTATCCCTTGCTTGTGGGTAGGAAGAATCAACATAGTAAAAATGGCCATACTCTCAAAATTGAAAGAGCCTCTTTAATAAATGAAAAACTGGCTTTCTACATGCTGAAGGCTAAAACTAGACTCGTATCTCTTTCCATGCACTTAACCAAAATCGAAACGGATCAAAGACCTAAATATTAAAACAGAAACACTAAATCTGCTGAAGAGAGAATAGGTAGAACTCTTGAAGACTTAAATTTATGCAAAGACTTTATAAACAAAACTCTAATAGCACAGGAAATATCATGAAGAATCAATAGCTGAGATCTTATCTTATTAAAAGTTTTGGCACACAAAAGATGTGGGTTTTTTTATCCAATCGGGTACGACTCAGCCAAAAAGAAAGATAAATGAGACACTTTTGGCTACATGGATGCACCTAGAAGCCATACTCTTGTGTGAAATAAAACGGACTCACTTGTGTAAATATCGCATTGTTTTTCTGTTATGAGAAACTGAAAGTGGAAATAACGACCAAAATGTATTATAGATATTGTAAAATGGGAAGAAAATGTTCAAATGAGAAGGGGCACAAGGAAGAGGGGAGAGGGAAAGGCAGGAAAGGAAAAAACAAGAAAAGAAAGATAAAATGGGAACAAAGCTCTTGTAAATAAGAAGGGGAAGAGGAGTTGAAAGGAGGGGAGGGGAATGGGAAAATGTAAGAATCAAGATCTTTCATTTACAGGTCCAAATTCCATACGATGAATGGTCATTAGGTATATCTAACCTGTGCAGATAAACTTAATTAATGATAAAAATAAAAGCATTCACGAACCAAAATACCACTGTATCTCCTTATTGCTTACATCTGCTCTTAAGATCTTGTGTGATAAATAGCATATGGTACCCACTTAGAGGTAGTTCTTAAATGAACAAATAAGTGATTAAATAAGGATATATTCCATGGATACATTTTTGATAGATAAAACGATCATACATATTCATACTAATTTTATACTTATATCGTGATAATAGTATTTTCTTAATATAATTTTTCTAACAGAGAAGCAAGTTTATAAATTCCAATCATGTCTTCTGAATAAAACACAATATGTAAAAATTTTGAGGAGTTAATAAAGCAAATCATGGGCAACACACTTTTCAGTCCCATTCTATCTCTCTTAAACAGAAGCTATCTCTCTCAATAAAATTTTCCTGTTCTTAAAAAAAAAGAAAATCATTTTTTATTTTGTTTCTTTATGTTTTGAGGTTATGTCTCACCTGATTTATTTCCTTGAATTTTGCTTTTCTTTCTTTGAAAATTTCAATTCTTTTGAGTTAATATTTTGAATCACTTTTTAGAAGAATAGCACTAAGAATGCAGCTGTATGAGAAGGGGATGGGAAATCAAAATGGCATTTCTGTAAAGGCCAATGAGTGAAATAGAATAAGATATCCATCAGTAGAAAAATCTATTGTAATAGACACAAAAAATCCAACAGTGCTTCATTCAGTATTAAACTGTAGTGGTTCGCTCATTGTGTCGAGTTTTAAAATAATACCGTAATGTAGTAAACCTGCTCCAT
Source organism: Heterocephalus glaber (assembly GCF_000247695.1). The sequence continues at coordinate 9,056,249 of NW_004624767.1, read as the reverse complement.
AGGTATTCTTGACAGAAGCTGATAAAAAAACACACAGTAAAAGCTTTTTTAGAATTGCAGTGATGTTTTTTAAGGACTCTTAGACCCATATTAGGGTATTTTTCTTTTCTGAATCATACAGAGAAGTTGGCTGAATCAGTAGATTTAAAATGAGAAAGGAATAGGTAATGGTTTGCCACAGCTGCACTCATAAACCTGATATATTTACTGTGGGCATGGTATCAGTAGACAAGATTAAAGAGAAAATGTGGAAGTATTAATATCTTAATGAATATGCAAAAAGAGACAATCTAAAGATAGTCAAAAGCTAAGCTTAGCCTTACGTTTGCTATTAAGTGGAACATATTGTGAAAAGACTTCCTAAACATTGTGTTATTTTGCCATATTTGCTGTTTCAGTCTCATGAAACCTTAATTGTTTTTAATGTAAATGCTTTAGAAATCTTGGTGGTGTACTCAATGGGGGTTTTGAATGAGCAGACTTTTGTTCATTGGAGAAGGGACTTCAGCAAAAGTTACATCAGAATGGATCTTCCAAAAACTCTGAAAGTCTAGCAAAGCTAATACACGAGCACATAGCGGCACGCATGCACACACACACACACACACACACACACTATATATATATAAATATAGAAATAAAATCTAGTGCTAATATGCAAAGTAAGATCTTAAGCTGTCCTCTTCACTTGTTAGTAGTCTTATTCTGCTACAATGACTAGTCAGTTATGTTATAAATTCAAAAATCCACAGAACGTGTTTTAACAAGAAAAAATAATATTCGCAAGCTATGGTGTATCTCCTCTACAGTGGAGTCTGAGCTTAATCAAAGTTAAATGAGTCTTCCAGAGTCTCCTAGCTAGTTAAAAAAACAATCCTCTATCTGAAACTCAGCTCCCCAAAGTCCCTAAGTACACTAATTATATTTAATTCATGATGTAATATTTTCTCCTCTGATTTATGAGACTAAATGGGTGCGTTTGAAACCTTTCTCTTCATGACAACTTCATAGTTTCATTTTGAATTCTCATAATTTACTAAAGAAACGTGGAGACAATTGCTTAATTTACAAGAAAAAAAGAGTATGCACTTCAACTAAAAATTCTAAGATGGAGAGATGTTGACATTTTTGAGCAAAGAAATATTGATTAAATAATTATATACTAAACATGAAAAGTCATAGTTATTTTCACAGTTTTATTGTTTCAAATGGTCATTTGTGTTAGTGTAGCTTTAAAATTTTACCACCATCTGACCCTCTGACTTTTTTGCCCTAACTTATTTCCAAACCATTCAATTTTCTATAGTGGCCACTCCTAGTCAACATCTCCCAAAACTCTTAGTTCCAGTCAGAAGGAACTTTGTCCTTATCTGTCAAAGCCCCATGTCCTTGTCCACATTGCCCTTTATTTTTGCCATATGTATATCCTTATTCCTTCTTATAATTACCCAGATGCTATTTGTCTTCCAAGATTCAATCCCTGTGCCCCCTTCAATATAAATTATCTTTACATTTTCCTAGGCAAGCTAACTCAATATATCTTCTGTTTTACCATCAGAGCTTTTCATGATGCTAAAGTAGGCTATTGTCATCCTATGTTGCAATTATTACTGCATGCATCTGCTTCTCACTTAAAATTTTGATAAGCTTATTACTTATTCCTTCTTCTCATTAGAGCTTAACAGAATACCCCCCCCCTTCATGATGAAGAAATCCTTCCCACCTAGGCTCATTACATTATTTTCCCAATTGGTCTTTAAGTGTTAAGTATCATTGTAGGTATTGGCAATGATCCAGACTTATAGTAATTGAAGTCAAAGTAATAGATTTTTCACATGGTCGCCAAAGAGAAAAAATAAATCCATTAAAATGAAGTCTTAGGTTATGAGAAAGTGGGCTAAGATTGTGTTAACATATAAATAGATACCAACACCCAGATGTACAGCTTGTGTGTATGTGTTGGCATCAGAAAACTTCCTACCTATTTTAACATGACAGAAAAGAATGAACAAATAACATAGAGTAATAGTAATCTAGGAGAATCCATACAGATTCAGATGCAAGTGGGAATGTTAGAGAAAAAGGTGGATGATTATATTAAAGTTTGAATGTATCTGACCAACCTTTGAGCCATGATGAACTTAGCTTGTTACTAGGGACAACAGGGAAGGGTCTTTTCAGGGGCCTTTTACATCTTAGGGCCAAGGTACTTTTTCCTTTTGATCTTAGCAAACCAAGCTTTGCAGGGTACAGTATGAAGAGGAGGTGCGTCCGGACTGTCAGTTTTTCACGGGCGATTAAGCCTGTTGTGCCATCTATCTGAACTCCTTCAGCAGGGCTGAGGCAGGGGTCTCTATCCCTACAGTTGTACTTGGAGGTAATAGTAGCAAAGGGGGGGATCTGTGGATAAAATCCAAACTGGAGAAAGAAGATAAAAGTTGCTGGATCAACATGCGAATTATTAAACTACGGTGGTATCCTTGCTCTGCCTTCTCACGTGGTTAGAAAAGACCTTATTGTCCAAGGGCTCAGTGCCCAGAACCTCTAAATCGGGGACGTTCTTATTAATGAATGATTTTTTAGATTAGAATTAAGAATATCATCACATTCACTCTGGGCTCTGTGTGAGATTTTGCTTTAATCTAGTCCCAGGGTATTTTTCTTTGGATGTGAAAATGTTGCATTTCCAGGATGGTAAGCGAATTCACTAACCATCCATAAAGGCAAAGGTGAGTCAGATGGTTGCCTTTCATAAAGCCATAGGATCTCCAAGACATCCAAATGTTTGCTTTATAAACTACCCTCTCCTGTCACTTAAAATTTCCGTTTTCATTATAAATCAGCAGCAAAATGTGCCGACTGTCTATATTGCAGTAAAACACAGCTGTTTCCATTTGCTCTCCTATCAGTTTCATTCTCACGTCATTCTGTATTGGAATGGAATTGAATCATTTCATCTCTTTTACAAGGAGTATTGTGCAGTTTAGTAGCAGGCAATCCTCAACCCTTAATTTCATGTTCTTTTGGGTTTCCAAATAGCTTAGAATTGAGACTTCAGTTTCCAACTGTGGCATTTGTAATAATGGAATGTATAGTGTTGAGAACAAATCAAATAGATATTCATGCTATCTCGCCCTCACATAAAATTTAAAAAGCCTTTCCTGAGCTCTGAATTTTAAAATTTAGGAATATCCTCCAAGTCAATTGTAAAGGGGAGTGTGATTTCCAAGACTAAAGAAAAAAAAAAACATTGCTTGTATGTGTAGTATACAAATTAGGAAAACAAAGACTGCATGTGAATTGTGTTTGTATCATTCCCAATAAAAGGGTTGGTTGTTATTTAACAATTACTATGATATTCAGAGTGTGATACTGACAACATATTACCTCAGCTGATTTTTAAATTGTACCAAGTAAGGCAATAATTATTAACACTTTCTTACAGATGATAAAAGTGAAAAATTAGAAAAATTATTAAGCTTAGCTCAAAGTCACATAACGAGTCTGAAACATAAAGTACATTTTTGAATGAATGTAGACATAAATTAAAATGCTTTGGAACTGGAATTGCAATGCATGCCCATTGCTCCATTCAGGACGGGCACAATTTATTATCCATGTTTGTATCACCAATTTTGGATAAAAGGCTCTGCTCCACCTGATACTGATTAGGTGATGGGAGGTCTCATGTACATCCCATGCTATGTCTTTGCCTGGTTCACAGGCAAATGGTGTTCACACACTGACAGAGTGAAGTCCTCTAACGTGCTCAATTGGCATGGACTCCCTCACTTATTGTTCATGTATTAACTGGATCTTATACTGGCTAGGAAGATGCTAACAGATACAATCTCTCAGAGGTTGGCAGGTGGTGTCACACTCATTTTGTGTGCCATGTGCCAGTTTTCAGACTCCTCCAGCAACCTGGCAATTGGGCAAGAGCTCTGGGTTCCCAGAGTTTACATATTGGACATTGACTTCATTCCTGGAGACAACTCAGTAGTGCCATATGTAGGGAAACTTTAACATTCTTACTCCATCTCAAAACTTCTTGCTGAGAAGTCATTGCTGTGTTTCTCTCAGCTTTGTCCTAGTCCTCCCCTTGTTTTTCCATAGGTTATATCTTATATAGATGATGTGTTGCACTCTTTTAAGTTTTTGCCACAACAACATTTAAAGGCATGGCAGTAGAAGATCAATTACTCTTTGAAAGAGTTACAGAGAATACAGAAAACTTTTTGATATTATAGGATACAAAGCATCCTTATATGTAGGAAGAATGATATATGTGGTCTTTCTGAAGGAAAATCAAACCCTCTATTTTGCTACCAATGAATAGGCCAAATGATGCTATCTAACACAGCTTATTTTAAAGAAAGGAAGACAGAATAAGAAAGAAAGAAAAATTAAGTTTAACATTTGCATCATAAAAACCTACAATTGCTAGTTTCCAGGATTATTAATAGACTTTATTATTGGAGCAATTTTAGGATAACTGGTAAATTGAGCAGAAATTAGAGTTTTAATATATCCACTGCCCTGACAAGTCCATAGTATCCTCTGCTGTCAAAATCCCACAACAAAATAGTACATTCATTACAACTGATAAATCTATATTGACACTTCATTATTTCTCCAAGTTCACAGTTTATATTAATAACATTCTCTTTGGCATTGTACATTCTTTGGGGTTTGACAGTTGCATAATGACATATATCTACCATTATAATGTCATATAGAACTCTTTCGCTGCTCTGAAAATCTTCCTTGCTTCTCTGCTTCTTTTCTCTCTCCCTCCTAGCTTCTGACAACTACTGATCATTTTATTGTCTCCATATTGTGGTGTCTTTATAAAATTGTAATATAGGTGGAATCATTCTGTATGTAGCCATTTCAGATTAGCTGCTTCTTCTTAGTAATTGACATTTAAGTTTCCTCTGTCTTTTCATGTACTATTTCTTTTTATTGATGAATAGATTCCATAGTCTAAATTTACTACTTTTTTTCTGGTACTGGGGATCAAACTCAGGACCTTGTGCTTGCAAGGCAGGTGCAGTGCCACTGAGTTAAATCCCCAGCCTTACTACCTTTTATTTATTAATTCACTTACTTAAGGACATCTTGCTTGTTTCCATGTTTTGGTGGTTATTCCATGTTATAGGAAAAGTCATCATAAACATTAAGGAGCAAGTTTTATGAGGAAATAAAATTTCACCTTCGTCAGGTACAGATGAAGGAATAGGACTGCTGGATTATGTAGTATGGGATACTGTCAAATTGTCTTTGGTCTTAGTTGCTTCCCTCACTGTTGAAACAAAATACCTGACACCTGCAATTTAAAGGAGAGATTTACTTGGCTCACAGTTTGTAGAGGTCTCAGTTCATAGTTCTCTGTCTGCAAGGCAGGGCAGCATGGCACAGGGACATGGCCAGTTTATGGCATGGCATCCAGGAAGCAGATAGCAATCAGGGAGGAGCTACACCGCTCAGGGTCACCCACACAGTAACTCATCTCTTCCAGCCAGGCTCTTTTATCCTATCAGCAAGTTAGCTATAACATCTAGATATAAACCATGACATCTGCCGTAGTGGCTCTTCCAATTTTCATTCCCACTGACAGTTAAGGAGAATTGCTTGTTGGTCTACTTCTTCACTAATATTTGGTCTTGTCAGTATTTTGAATTTTAGTGATTATGGCAGGTATACAGTGGATCTCATTGTTGTTTCTTAATTTGCAGTTCTCTAATGACGTATCATTTGGAGCATCTTTTCATATTTATTTGTCATCTATATATCTTCTTTGAAAAATAGGTCCATTGGTGTTTGGATCAAGGCAAAACGAGGTTAATTTAAAAATAAAAGTTGGCACACTTGAAATTTCCCCATGTTTAGAATAAATATGCCTGAACAATTTGATTTATTTACACATTGGCACAATTTTCCCATCCATTTCATATGCAAGAACCAAACAAAAAAGACAGTAATGCTCTTAAGAAATTTAAAAAAGTATAAGATCATTTATTTTTGCTTTTACAAAGATATTTATAAGCTATGGCACCAAGAAAAAATAGATAAGTTAGTTACATGGAACCCAATTTGCAAAGAAGGCATTACATGTTCCTTTGCTTCTGATTTATTCTTATGATATTCAGTTTATGCATCATCATTGTGGATACAACTTGACAGATGAATCTGTCAGCAAGAAATGGAGATAATCATGTTTTTAAAATCTATCCTAAGAGAAATCAGAAAATCCCTATGCAAGTAATGGGAATTTATCTGAAATAAAATCTAGTAAAGTCCCATTCATATTTTTGAGATAAAGTTCTTTATTTCCTTATCCTAAATTGCACACAAATAGGGTTTAAAGGACATGCTATTTATTTGCAAATAGTATTTTTCCCCAGTGTTATGAGAATATTCTGAACAGGAAAATGGTGCTGATGGCTTAGGAGAACGTGATATGGGAAGCTGCTTCATTATTCACACTTGTTGTAATGTGAATTGGAGACTTTAATGATTGCAGAATACCAAAACATGTAGTATTCATATAATTGGCTATTTAAAAAAAAATCCTCCTCCACCTGATACTGACTTTAGCTTTTTACTTCCTGTGCTATTTGCTGGCCTATTTCAGCATATTCAGAAACATAAAGTGAATCAAGGACAAAATTCATCAAAACAAAAGTGATTGTTGACTACTGAACTCAAATAGAATATTAATGAATCCTAATTGAAGTACTTTGCTTTCTTCAGATTTTATTCTTCTTAAGTGTGATTATAGCTAGAAAAGTGATTGTAAAATGGTGCACTAGAATTTTGAAGTGATTTTCTCAAGTGCCTTCCACATTATATTTACTTCTGTCTGCAGGAAATGGACACTATTCTCCCACTGTCAGTGTTGAAAATTTTAGCTGGAATTTAAAGAATTTTGATGACCTTGTAATAATAAATAGCCATTTATTTTTTCAAAGATTGTTTATTTCTTTCTTATTTCCTTCTTCTCTCCTTTGCTTCTCGTCAAACTACAAAGACTCAATGAATTTTCTTTGCCAAAATATAGTCAGTTTTCTTCAATAAAATAATCCCAATTAAGCATAGTAATAAAAAGTAATAATTTTGAGGGTGAGTCTTTTGTTTTAGACATTTTATAAAGGATATTTTACATTTTACATGGATCTTTCTCCTCTTTGCTTATTCTGTGGTTTTCTAAATAATCCTACCAGGAATATTAAGAAACAGCTCAAAAAGGAAATAATGATGACCAAATATTTTACAAGTATTCCTACATTTTTTCAAGTATATTTATTTTTGACAGTCTTTGTGCATATGAATAGAGTTAAAAATTCAACAAAGTTAAATACAGAACATTTGTGAATAATTACTTTTAAATAGTATATAACTTAGAATATATAGTGCCAGCTTGAAATATGTAGATGGTAAGAACTAGCTGAATTTTGAAATATATATACTTTATATATAAATAATATAAACTTATATATTATGGAAAGATAATAAGAATAATGAGGTTACTATTCTATATGAAAAATACAAAACAAAGCTGATTTTGTTACTGTAATTAAAGAGAGCTCTGCTCGTCAAGAGTGATTTTTCTGAACAGAATGGAGCTGCTAATCTTATACAGGGTTTCAGGGACATGGAATCAAAGACAGGCAGATTTTCCTTCTAGAGGTATAAGCAGGTTGACATTTCTAAAAGAATAGCTGGTACAAGGAGATTGTTCACATTCAGTGGCACACGTTTTAGAGCTAGCCCAAGATTTGCTGACTTTAACAAGCGAGAGACTGCAACCAATTGCTAAGATGGAAATGTGTCCTTAGCACAGATTTTACATTGACCCAAGGGCCATATTGTTTTAGTCAAGGTTCAAACAAGACAGAAATTACAGTAAGTCTATCGATAGAAGTGCCATGGGACAGGCTGGAAAAAAGGGTCTTGAGCTGGATAAATGTCTCCTCATTTTCAGGGAAAGCCTAAACCCTCTTTTATTGCTTAGAAACTAAGTAACACTCACTGAGTCTAATTTCCAATTTAATATTAATTGATTATAGATTTTTATTACATTTTCAGAATATCTTTGCAGCAACACCTACATTAGTGTTTGATTGGATAAGTGAGACAATATGTTTTTATGACACAAAATGGCTGATTTTTAATTATTTTCTCCAAATTTATAAGGCAGTATCTCATGCAAACTTACTGTATTCTGATTCATTCTAGAAAGGAAATTCTGGAGAATGAACTCTAACCTACCAATATGCAATGCAGGATCATCAAACAAACTCACTGTGGGCAAAATTAATCTTTTCATACATTTGTAGGAACTCCTTTTGTTTTCACTGATGTTTTCCACAATTACCTTTCCTCATTTTCTCTTTTATTTCCAATAGCTGTCATCATTCTTCACTTACAACATAAAGAAGCAGTATAAAAGAAAAATGGAGTTTTCTTAGCTTCTTTTTTCCAAATGCCTAGACTCTTGGAGAACTTACAACATTACAGTAGCCACACATTTTGGAGATATAATGATAAGAATAAGACTTTGTTTCTCTCTATCTCTTTCAGTTAGAAAATAGATATTTCATTGAAAATAGAGGAAGGAGATGTAATTTCTTAAAATGAAAAAGTATTTCCTATGCTTAGTAAAAAAAAAGTAGATGACTGAGCCTCAAAGAACATCTAGACTATGGTCTATGTAAATTTAAGACTGAAGTCAGAGTGGATTAAAGGCATCTTAGTGGAACTTTAATGGATCCCTGGCATTGAGAAATATATCCAGCATCTTCCCCCAAATGGTTAAAAGGTCTTTAAAATTTAGATATAATCCATAAAAATATAGCAATCATTTTCAAACAATGAATGCCAAATTTTTGTCACTCTTTTAGAAAGGTGGATTAAAATAACAACTAGAAATTGCATAAATGTAATGAATACTAATATTCAAATACATAAAATATAATTTGTATGTTTAATGCTTATCAAATGCTACATTGTAATATTATTTACTTTAACATTTTATTAAGTTTTATTTGTATATATATGAATTCTGACTTGAGTTCTTATCTTTCACCTTTTAGCTATTAAATAATATTAAGGTTTAAAAGAGCTTCCTGAATGAGTACTATTTTCACAGTTTTCAAAATAATTTAATTTTTATGAAGAATGAGAGTAAAATTATAATGCTTCAAGTCCTTCTGCATTCTGCTGGTCAAGGAATATGTGCTACAGTACATAATAATACCTTACTCATTCTTCTACTCTGAACTCAATCCAATTCTTTTATTTGATTTTGGAAATGAGTTTTGAACATGGGCCTGTTTGACTAATCAAACCATCATTTTCCTATTCTATTCTATTTAAATCCTGAGTGGCATAGCTGTATTTGGGAGGGCAATGATTTCATTATACCAACGGAGGAAACTGCCATTCCAGCAAAATAACAAAAGCCAAGTTGGCCAAGGGAAAATGTTCCTTATCACACTGAAGGAGCCACAAGAGAAACAAAATGTCACCTCGAACACAATGACTACAGGATTACAGAAATCTAATTAGCCATTTCATTAACTGAGTCTTGTCTGTGGAAATGGCAAACAATGGGGACTCAGAAACTTCCATTCATCGAAATATATGGAACTGTCAATCAGATTTTTCCATAATTTGTTTTCTGTATTTTTTCAGGTGTTAGAGGTGAGGATAGGGGAGTAGAATGACTTAGTAAAGGTCATATTTCTGACAGTATGTGAAAACTGAGGACACTTTCATAGAGCCAAATCCACAACTATGAATATATTCACATTGATGCTTCAGAAGTTTAACTTCTTTTCTTAATTTCACACATGTTCATTAAGCAACTTTGTTGACCCGATGTAGCAAGGGTAATATTCATCTGAAATCATGTGAGGATGGTGCTCTGAACAAATGCATCTTTGTATATCCCTGGCTCAGATTACTTGCGTTGATAAAAACTCTTTGAAGGTCAGTGCCTCAACTTATTAGTTTTTGTCATCAGAGATTTTACTGTCTGAAATACATTTAAAGTAACAAATAAATGAAAATTTTTTTTTGGGGGGGTACTGGAGATCAAACTCAGGACCTTGCACTTTCAAGGCAGGCTCAGTGCCACTGAGTAAATCCCTGGCCCCTAAATGAAACAATTTTTAAGATAAAAAAAGGTTTTAATCTGAAGAGGAGCAAATCAATATAAATCTAAGATCAATAGAAAGAATTTGATAAGATGTTTGCGATTACTGATTTCTTTTTAAAGTTAACTGAACTTCAACGTAATTTCCCATGAAATGCTGTCTTACTAGTGAATTTTTTTTTTTTTTTTTTTTTTTTTTTTTTTTTTTTTTTTTTTTTAGTACCGGAGATCGAACTCAGGTCCTTGCGCTTGCGCAGCAGACAGCGAAACCACTGAGCTAAATTCCTGGCCATTACCAGTGAATTTTAATGATGATATTACTACGGATATAAAGCCTTGAAATAGCAGTCAAGCTTTCCTTCATTGTCCCTTGGTATATTGGGCCCTATTGGCATCTTCCCTGTGACTCTTAAAGCACAGCAACAAAACATACAGTGCATGTTCAAGCCGATCGTAACGTATCTGGTATCATTTGTAGCTGGCGCTTGAGAATTAGTCTGTCACACATAGAACAGAATTTTACATTGAATTCACAGTGAGATTCTCAGATTTTATCCCAGCATGCAAGTAATGGCTTTCAGTGCTTCCTGCTTTAGTAAGGGAGATACCTTAATTATTTCCACAGCAAAATACATTGATGAAAGTGAGGTTACATTCTGTCTCTTAAACAAACAAATTGTGAGATATAAGACAATGGTAAAAATTTAAATAGGCCTAGGTAGGAGATGAACGATGTTGAGAATGACCCTTGAAATAACCAAGATCATCAGCTGAAAGTATTTTTAATTTTTTTTTAGGATCATTTACACACTTGAAATTTTATATGAAGGGAGGAGGAGGGAGGATAGGGAAAGGGAGTAGAAGAGAGTGACAGGCACTATGTATATTCACTAATTCCCCATAATGAATGTGATCATGCTGCACACATTACTAGTAAAAATGGTATACAAATTACACCACTGTCACTACAGTGAAAATAATTCTGCCATTAAATTTGTGGAAAGAGTTTTGATTTTTAGAACAAATTAATGTTCTTAGGAATCCCAGAGTTTGATCACACTTGAATTCAGAGATGATGATTTATAAGGTATACAGACTGGTGCTCCATTCTGCCAAGACAACCATGGCAAAGTAAGAATTTCAGGGAAACAGATCAGTTGTTTATATGGGCATTTTTGAGGATAATACCCAGGTATTTTCCTTGAGAACTAAACATAACTTTCTATCATATTTTATAACACAGGAAAAAATAAAAGTCCAAATTCTAACTAATTAAAGAAGATTTAATATCTCTATGAATTATAACTTTTTGAATAGAGAAAACATAAATTCAAGATAGTGTAACTTCAAGGTATTGAACAATTTAAAGGCTGTCCCATATAAGATAAAATTTTGAAAGAAGAATACAATGGTTATTTATTATTTGTAGATATATTGAAATTATTCCAAAACTAATTTTCTACCTAGAGCAGATATCACAGCAAACAAATCTAATAGTAGATTATTGGTTTAGAACATTAACCAATGAGATCAATGAAGTAATGCAGTGTATTGGCTAAAACAGCATTAAAGAAATATTGAATAACAACATTGATTTCTTCAAAAGTAAGGGAACGTTTTAGAAAAGATTTGGTCCTGACAGGTTACCTGAAGATAGTGTCATTTTAAAGACTAAACCTGAACTATTATCCTTATGAAAGGATTATTTACTGACCAAGATTAACAATTACCTTTTACATTTATGTACAATTACCTATTTCAAATGTAATCTCACAGATATTTTGCAGCCTTCAACGTTCGCCAGTAGGAGGCAAGCTTTTTATTTCTTAGTGAAAATATACCTTAAAACAATGTTGATTCAGAATCTAATTCCGATGTGTGACTAAAGCATTTTCAACCAAAAATCCTCGTTAAATGGGAAAAAAATGTTACTGTTTCCATCAGATATTATTGTCAATTTTTAACCTACAAATGGAATTAATAATACATGTTTGAATGATATGCAAATTCTAGAGAAAAGGGATTTGGAAACAATCACAAGAGTGAGATGATACGATTTCTATTTTGCCCATTTAAATAGCAGAGGATCTCTTAAACTCTAACTATTCATCTAATTGGAAAAATAGGTGAGCTCTTGAAAACAGTTGGAAAATATCACGAGATCTTCTTCATGACAAGGAACTTATTTACACATACCATACCCTGCTCCAGTGGCAAGTAATGTGTGGGCTTCGATTTAGCGACTCTATAAAATGTGGTCCACGAGGGTTTCCATAGGCTCAGTGTGTACTTAGAATGATGCAAGGTCAAACAGTTTTCCTAGTAGTACAAAAACATTAATTAACTTCTTTTCGTTGTGTAAACATTTACATTTAAGTTGCAAAAGCAAATTGGTAAAATTTATGGTACTTTCGATTGAATCATGGCAGTGAAACTCAATAGTAATAAGTAATCGTTGATTTATTCATTAGCGCACACTACTATTAAAAGCAATAGCAGTTATGTACAGGAATGTTGTTGATGAAATTGAGAGTATTGATTGTTTTACATGTGAGCCTTTGAGTATTACTTATTTTGTATTATGTGTCATAAAGGAGAAGCGTTGGTGCTACAAAGAATGGTATATAGATGTCACCAGGAAAACCACGAGGGAAGTTGTCTAATTTGTGCTGAATTAGCTGCTTTTTTCATGCATGATTATTTTTACTTGAAGGAGCAACAGTAATAAATAATGGACATCTGTGGACTTTTTCCAAAAAGGGAATGAAATAAACCTGATGCGATAAAGAAAATAATAAGCTTCATTTGACTCAGGTATTCCCCTTCTTGGTATCTTTCCAAAAGAATTAAAATCATCATACCACAGCGATATATGTGCACTTAAGTTTATAGTGGCACAGTTTGTACTAAATAGCAAAGCTTGGAAACAGCTCAAATTCCCAGCAACTAGTGGTTGAAAAAGATTTTTTTAAT
>NW_004624767.1:8981899-9018214 GCF_000247695.1 Heterocephalus glaber | reverse complement strand
ATTCTGTCCTCACATTTGCTCATTCTTCTGTATAGACTTTCAATGGAGTTTTTCATCTCCTGGAAATCTGTTTGCATCTGTTTTATGGATTCCATTTGTTTCCTATGTTGGGATTCCGTTATATTCCTCAACTCCTCTCCAGATTTGTTAATCATGTCTTGCACTATGAGCACAATCTCTGCTGTTATCTGAGAAATTATTTCAATTTCATTTTTTCCAGATCCTCTTTTTTGCCAGTTCAAGGAGTCCAGGTGGTTGAGCAACAGAGTGTTCCATCTTATTTCCTTTTGGGGCTGCTCTAGGTGATCTGGCAGGCTGGTTTTTAGATTTGTTTGTGTGTCTTCTCCTTTTGATAGGGGGGAGGTGGTTTGTGCTCATGGTGCCCATGCAGCTCACCTCCTCTGTGCTCGGCCCAGTAGTATGGCCTATGGAAATGCTTTAAAATGAGTTGTTACAGTTAAAATTCTGTAAATATATAAAAAAACCCATTAACTATGCCTTCAAAACAGATGTTGTGGTATTTAAATTAAACATCAATGACTTTGATCATTAATAAAGAGTTATGGGAAAAGAAGTATGACAAGGTTGCTTTTTAGGTGCAGGTGTAAGTTTATTTAGGGTGGAGAGATTGGACCTCACTAAGGAGATAGTTGATAACTTTGTAAATGTTATTGAAGTGAAGATATGTGAGAGATACACAGGCTTAGGACAAAAACCTATGAAATGTGTTGAGTTTGGGAGGTTATTGGTAAATTATATGAATAAGAAGCAGGCAAATGCTACTGAACCAGAATGATTTTATTGATGATAATAAGTTAGAGATACAAAGAATGAATGGCAGAATTAGCAATGTTTTGGAAGCCACTTTAAGAAATCTGATTTTAACTTAAGTGAAATAAGTAAAAATGAAAGATTTTGAGCTTAGGTGCTATCTAGGTTTATTTACATCTTTAAAGGATCTTAGAGCTCCTCTCTGAATAATAATCTGACCAGGGCAAGGGTAGACACCAGAGAACTAGAACATCAGATAGAAGCTTCTACAGAACTTCTGGTAGAATAAAAAGGAACCAGGAAAGCAAGAGGCCATATGGTGAAATGTTATATGAATTCTCCCTGAATGCATTTGTATTTTAATTTTAAGGAAGCATTTTCTTTAGTTTAATAGTAATAACATGAGTTAGAGATCTTTGCAACTCAGAAGTTGGATATGATTTCCTGTCTACTCATGCTCTTCACAACTTTGAGTTCTTTCTCATTGGGAAATTTCTTTACCTTGCATTCCTTTAACACATGCAACTTGGGATCATAGTTCACATCCCAACTATAGCATTGTAGATGGAATATTATACAATTTGTTATGGAATCTATTCCATTTTATTGATATATATGTTCATCTTCGAATTAATACAATCCTGTCTTGACTACTGTAGTTTTATGAGATGTCTTTAAATCAGTCAATAACTTACATGCTTTTTATTATTTTCTTATTTTTTTCCATTAAGTTTATTGGTACATTTTAGGTATAAAATAGTTACACTCATCATTAGGACTTTGTACCTTTACATGAAGTATCTTGGTTCTTATTTCTTCCCCATTCCCCTGTCCTCCCTTCACCCCCTCCACCCTTACCTATTTACAAAATCTTTCCATTTTTCATTTTTTCTTTTCCATTCTTTTCTTTCCCCTGCTTTTTATTATTTTAGTTTATTGGTAAATGAGTTTAGTATATAATTTTTGTATCCCTTGTAGATTTTTATTTTATTTTTAAATTTAATTAATTTTTTGTGGTACTGGGTAGGTAAACCCTGGAACTAGTATGTGCTGTGTGATCATTCTATCATGAAGCTACATCTGCAGCATCTTAGGTTTATTTTTGTAAAATATTTTGGCTTCTCTAGGTCCTATGCATTTCCATAATTAATTCAGAATCATCTTGTCAATTTTATTTAAAAAAGTCCTGCTTGAATTTTGATTGAGAATGTACTAAATCTATAGATCACTTTGGAGAGAACTGACATTTTATAACACTTTTGGTGTGATATCAAAATTCAGTATATCTCAACTTATATTTGTACTTTCTTTAACTTTTCCCAGAAGAGAGGTGTAGTTTACACTGTATTATGTATAGTATATAGTTTTGTATGTATTTTGATAAATTGTAGTATTTTAGTACAATTGTACATGGTATCTGGTGCTACTATAAGTGGCATCAGCTCTTTTTTTCTTTTTTTAGTATCTTTAATAACAATTGTTATTTTATAGAAAAGATGACTTTTTAATGCTGATTAAATTACCTGAAGTCTTACTAATTGTGTAGTTTAATTTGTATGGAATTCTTACAGTTCTCTTAATATTTTCTGCATAAACAATTGTCATAATTTTTGAAAAATGCTGTACCTTTTCTCCAAACCTGTAAGCATTTTAAATATTTTGTAATGGTTAGGAATGTTAGTAAAGTTCTAGAGACAAATGATTTATAATAGTGTACAAATGTCCATCTATTGTTACATCAATCAATGAAGATAGTTTTGAAATTTCAAAATATTATAGTGAATTTTTCTCATTTCTCATTTCACATTCATTATTTTCATTCATGTATCTGGAAGCTCTTTTGTTAAATAAATTCAGATTTGACATTGTGATGTCCTTTGATGAATTAACACTTTTTATCATTAAGGATTTCCCTCTCAATCACTTACAATGCTTTATTCTGAAGTTTGTTTCAATACTCATATATTCTCTAGCTTTCCTTAAAAAATTATATTGGCATAGTATACTTATATTTGTATTTAATGTTTCTTATATATATCATACATGTTGGACTTGCTTTCATATTAATATGCTTTGGTTTAGAATTATGATCATTTTATTTGTTTAAATATTTATATTATATGCTCTCTTTTTTCTACTTTTTTACCTTTTACCCTTTTGTTGTTTTTTAATTATTTAATTTTAAATCATTTTACTCCAATGTGTAACTCAGATTGAATATATTTTAATTTCCTTGATATTAATACATGCACCTTTGGGGCACATTTCATTGGCTCACAGTTCATCGAGACTCATTCAATTTTTTTGTTTTTTGTTTGTTTCATTTTTGAATATTCATTGCAGTGCAATCAAGTTCACTAATCTTTCTGTCATTTCTAAACAGATATTAATCTTCACAGGAGTCTTTTGTTTAATTTTAGATGTTATATTTTTCATCTCTGGATATTCTTTTTTGGTTTGTTTAAATAAATTCCATTTATTTTTATTACATACATGTGTTCCTTGAACACATTGAGTGTATTTTATGTACAGATGTGTGTAATTTTAAAATTCACATGTTCTAATTCCATAATTTCAAGAAAAAAGTGGAATACTTTCAGACTTATATGAATATTGTAATTTATCCATGATAGAGCTCTTCTATAACTAGGGGTTTGAACTTGTCTTGATTATTTTGGATGTCTTTTCCTGTATGTACATGGAATTTTAATAAAAGATGTCTCTAAAATGGTCTACTTGTGTAGAAATATCCTGGTCTACCTGTGTCTTCTTATTTGGACTCTGGAATGCACCTTGTCCTTTTGCCTTCTCTGTACATTGAAGACACTGAAAAATATTGCCAGTCACTAACTCAGAGAAATCATAGAGTTCCCCTCATTTGCTGTTCTTCTCTCCATGATGGTTTCCAAGCACTCTCTGTTATTTAATGTCTAAAAAGTGTTTTACACAAGTTTTCTACTCATTAGAGCAGGAGGGCAGTTACCATTATGTGCTATTTGTCATTGTTAGACACTGAAATCTCTCTATTTTATTTTATTGCAAATAATTGGTAGCATGATATTGATGGTCACTTTACTATTGTGTTCCTAATTCATGCAAGGTTGAAAGCATATTGAATGCTTAAATTTTTAAACATTATTACATCAAAAGACATAACATCGTTCATCTCCTACAAAATATTCCCCCTTTCTTTGCAAACATTTATCCTATTGTTCTTCAGACTTTCTGAAGAAGTTCTGGAAGTCCATTTCCATGAAATTCTTTTTTTTCTCTGTCCTGGCTGCCTTGATGTCTTGTAATGTTCCAAAATGTTTACCTTTCATGATCTTTTTTACCTTAAGGAAAAGCCAGAGACACCATGGTGTCATATATAGTGAATAAAGTAGATGAAGATATACTATCATGCTTTTACTTGACAGAAATTTCTGTAAACACGTGATCAGTGAGGGTGTATTCAAGACTATGATAAATCTTTAAATAAAAACAATTATTACATTAAAAGATTTATTGCTAATAATCTCCCTCACTCGGATCATTTATCTCATTGCTCTTGCCAATTTGTCTTTTATAATATTTTTTAAATTTTTATTTTTATTAGAATATGATTGCAGCACATAGTGATTATATTCGTCATGAAGAGTAGACACATCTACCTAACACATTTTCATTATTTTTTAATCCCCTTTTCATCACCTCCTACTCTTCTGCCTTCATCTTTTGGTTCCTTTCCCTTTTGCAAAAGATCTATCTCCCTGTTTCCTATTATCTGTCTTTTAGTTTACTCTTTATATAAATATATTTTGAGTATCTACTATAAGAACAATCCTGTGACGTTTAAGCTTGTTGGATTTATTTCACTTAGTAATTTGTAGGAAAAGGACAAAAATTTTAAACGTCCAACATATGTTTCTATTTTTCCTTGTATAGCACATACTAAATATACCTACTAAAACCACACAATACAGAAAAATATACTTAAAGTACTTACACAAACTAGATGTGGTGTTGCACATCTGCCGTTCCAGCTACTGGGGAGGCTGATGGAAGACTGAGTTTGGGAAATCAGCCTGGGCAGTTTAGTAAAAATTTACTGCAGATATGTAGTGAAGTAAAGCATTCTGAGTTGGTCAGCTGTCCTCGATTTTAGTTTTCTTCCTACTATAACATACTGGCTAGATTTTATGCTTATGGATCAAATATTTTGGTTCCTTCATAATATTCAGAAAAAGAGAGGACAATAAGGCTTAACTCTGGTAAGCACAAAAGTGACCTGATATGGATCAGGCCAGTGGAATGTGGACAGAGATGCTGTGTATTACTTTTAGACAGGAGTTTAAAAAGTAAGATTCACTTGCCGCATCTCTCTCCTTGACCATCATTAATTCATTCTTCTTTAGAAGTTGCTCTGTTACAGGGGCTCAGAAATGAAGGTAATATGGAGTTGATTTCAGCTAAGCAAGATGTACCTGCAACTCAAAGAGGAAATAAACTTCATTTTTTAAAGCCAATTTTGTCTAGCATTAGTGAGATCGAATCCAATCTAACTGATATATTATGCAAATTTAATCAGCCTAATAAGTTCTTCAGTCTCAAATTCATCAACTGTAAATTGTAAATGCTCTCTAAACATACCTTTACCTATCGATTGTGGGAAATATTTGATAATTTGTTCATTTACAGATTCAAGAACAATTGTTAATCATGGACACTGTATAAGAACAAAAAGATCTTACGCTATATTTAGTTTTTAATTTTAGCCTTTTAATCTATACTAGTAACTTTATGAGCACGTAAATTTAATTTTAAAAGATCTTGCAATTTAATGAACTGCAATTTCCACCTAGTAAGTGCCTTACATTTTTAAAGCAACTTTTTCCTCTGAAAATTATTCCACCAAATATGTATCATGCTATAAAATGCATGGAATGGCCATATATCATTACATTACATTTTGCTTACCTACCTTATTTATGAACAGTTTCTGAGCCTCTTTGAAAACCATCAATTCTATTTTTAAAAAGATTATTCTGTGTTTTTATTCCTAAGTTATAGAGATTCAGAAACTTTTCCTTGCAAAATAAATACAAGTTTAATTATTTTCTGAAAAGACATAAAATTTAATTCACTTTAACCCTCCAACACAGATTATAACCTACAACAAAACATATATTTCCTTTAAAAATGCTTTTTCTTATTTATTTTATTCCAATCTTTTATTTAAAAAAACAGAGGTGGTTCTTCCAGCTAAATTCTGTATTGCAAACCATCACATTATCTAACTCTAAAAACAGCAGCTACAACAACAACAACAACAAAACCTGCATAAAGAAATGAAAATGGCTAATATAGTACAAAGGTAAGTAGAAAGCTATGATGGGACATTTATTTTATTGTCCCAGTTTTTTATGTCTTCCTTCATCATCTTTTATCAAACAGTTGTCTGTTTTTGACAAATTCACGTATGTCATGTTTCCTTCCATTTTCTAATACATAGTTTTTATTCAGGTGTGTGTGTGTGTGTGTGTGTGTGTGTGTGTGTTTGTACATCTTCTACCTGATCACAATGTAATAAAAGGATTTGTGTTGGAATTGTGCTATCTGCACAAATGAAAAACATATTTTAAAATAGTGTTCATTGCATAATATCTTATAAAATATTAACATATTTGCTACAAGTTATCTTAGAGTATTTAACATACAAATAAGAATTGTGACTTTCCAATGATGTTGCAGTATGCATTGTTTTCTTAAATCACTTGACCTTCATATCATTTCACTGACAGAAAATCTCTAGAATGTGCACTCCCTGGATGTTCCTCAATACCCACAAGATTCAAGCAATGACATGGTGCTTCTGAAAAGAGAGAGTGCTTGTTTACCATTGATCAAATTCATTCTCTAGCACCTAGGAGAAGTTTCTCTTTAATCAGAGAGGGCTCCCTCAGGACAGGTATGACTGTGCCTAAGCTTTGAAAAGCTTGTAGGACCTACATAAAGATTTATATCTGAACTCTAACAAGTCACTCAAAAGCTATATCCTTCCAGTATGGCCGTAATTAAAATCAATTATATTATCTCAGTTTATCACCCACTGAAAAGGAAGTCATGGGAATAGCTACAAGAAATACTCACCTTCAATAATGATGTTAATTTTATTTCAGAGTAAGTTAAAATTCTCTTAAATTTTTTTAAAAACACTGCAGCTCTCTTGTTAATGGACAAAGTATATCTTGCTAATGAACAAATGTAGTTTTTTCTGTATGCTAAACTGGCATTTAATATTTTCATTTATTATGCATATCAGGTAAACAAAATTCCCATCAGTTTATAACTTCTGCCTAAAAGATCCCTGGCTTATCAAGTAATTGAGATGAATGAGTTTCATTCTTTCTTCTAATCTGTGTGGGTGGACATTTTTACTATAGTTCTTCTTTTTAGACACAATTCATTAAAAAGGCATACCCCAGTTGGAACAAAAAATGTTTTTCTTCTTCTTATTATTGTTTTAATTAATGTTATAAGGTAATATAATGTTTTTGATTGTGACTTTGGGAATTGAGTGCTTGATATATAATGTGTGTATTTGTCTTTTATTTTTTGGAGGGGGGCTTTGCCTAGGCCATTGATTAATTGTTTTCTTGAAAGTGAAGGCAGCATCAAAGCTCATGTGCATTTCTCAAATTAATTTTTGTTCTGGTCCTTGTTAAACATTTCCTAGATTACTTTCCAGCATCACAAATATGATTTCCCTTTTGTTGTCATATCACTTTCTGTTCCTTAATTCACAAAGTAATCGATTTTGCAGTTACTCCAGTCAAAAAATTAGCAAAGAAAAATTTCTTAACTTCCATAGGAAGTGGAAATCTAAAGATCTAGCAAGTATTCCATTGCATTATTTTGATGTCTAGCCACCAACATTAATCGCTTTTGCAATTTGCTCAGCATTGAAAGAATAGAAAAGGACAATTTAGGTTTCCAGTTTACACAAGGCCTGAGTACTAAGTATGAAAATATAGGAGTGTTGAACAGTTATTTTGCTTCATTCCAGTTATGTATGCCATCTTGACACTCCTCGAATGAATCAGACAGAAATTCAAGTTTTCTATTTAAAAAATGTTCCTATTTCATCTTTTATTTATTTCTTCCGAAAACTTCTTTTGCATCTTATAACAGAAAATTTATTTCAGAAAATACCTTTGCAGTTATATTTCAGGCATTGAACCTGTCACTGTTCTTCATAGTTGATATTCTGATCCTGTATTATGGAATAAGAAGGTAAGACTGAGGAAAGCCATAGGCATATTTCAAACTCACAAAATAAATCAACATCAGAAGTTCCACACTGAAGATTGTTTTTAATTGTATCCTTTAGCAAAACAAAACGGTGTTATATATACAACTTCAGTCCTGTGTGACTCATTTGTTTAAAAATCTGCAATGAAAGTCTTAGTCTAGAATTATTGAGCCAAATATATGGCCCATTTGGCCATTCTCCTGAGAAAACTAATAATTTGGTTCCTTGTGCATGAAAACATTAACTGCCTTAAACCAACCTAAGTTAAGATTGAAAGATTCAATCTGCAAAAGAGACTTTGCCAGGGAACAGTGCAATTTAATGGATTTAGAAATCATGGTTTCATATTCCAAGTCATTTTTTTTCTTGTAGCCTTTTTACACTTAGATGAAAAAGAATTCTAAAAGGTAGGACGGAATCAGAAAATATAGAAAGGTAAAGAATCAGAAAAATAGGAAACTATCAGAAAGTATTAAAGGTTCAACCAAGCCACATACCTTCTATATTCAACCCTTGCATTTTCATACAGGGAAACAATTTCTGTGAGCTTTCCTGAGGTCAAGCAGCAAGTAGGCATGAAAGTTCTGCTGGAAATTGGTGACTTTATTCTCTCCTCCCTCTTTTAATGATAAATCCTGTTGCTTTAGTACCCACCACACAGATTTCAGATACAAAAGGAAAATATTCTTTCCTAATTTTGACATATTCATGCCCTTCCAAAGATCAAGAGAACTGACTGGCAGAATATCTAAGCATTTGTATACCTTTAAATGTCATCTATTAGAATATTCTTCTTCTTTTTGTAGAACAAGGTACTCTATCTTTTAGGCCCTTTTTCGCTAAGAAATACAGCTGTATCTTATCCTTGGTAAACATACTGTGCAGAAGTGTTTGCAATCTTTAGGATAAGACTTCTGTAGAACCATTAACTAAAAATAAATCAAGAGTTGAAATATGGTTCAGGATTTTCTCATTTAAAACACTATTCCATATCAAGAATTAATTTCATATATTCAAGTAAGAAAAAATATAAATGCTACAGACTAAAATACAAGGTACAAAATAATTTAATCAGCACAGATTCCTACACTGATACTGACCTATGGATTTTATGTTTGCATGTCTTGCTTATTGAAAATATAATTTGAAAACTAGAATAAATTTAATGTGTCCTGGGCCAGGGATTCAGCTCAGTGGTTCCACTGCCTGCCTCGGAAGTAGAAGGAACTGAGTTTAACCCCAGTACCATAAACAAACAAACAAATAAACAAACAAATTTAATGTGTCCTAATAGTCAACCATTTTTTAGGTTTCATCAAAATATATTTGTTTAAATTTTTAATTGATTCCTAACAATCATTAATACTTATGGGACAGTATGTAACATTTCCACCCATGTATATATTCTGTAATGATCAGACCAGGTTATTGACCTGTCCACCACTTCAGACACTTATCATTTCTTTGTCTACTTCTTAGCTTTTAAAAAGAATTTGCCAAATGTTGACTTACAATTCAAAGTTACTTAAAAGATATGGAGTGTGTTGTTTGTTTCATTGTTTCAGCAATTTTCTTAGCAAACAAATTGGTTAGGCCAAAATTTTGAATATCTAATATGTACTTGGCACTGTGCTAGATTTCATAGATCAAGTTATGAATTCAACAGTTGAAATCTCTATTCTCAGAGTGCTTATATGTTTATGTTTGTTTTGTATAGAAAGAGGATATGGCAAAGTTAGGAGATAGTAGAATGTAAGCAAGTTTGAATACAAGGAACAAATACAAAGAATCTCTACAAAGTATGTTAAGTACTATATGGATGAAAAGATGTATGTGTGTATAATGTATGTGCATATATGTCCATATATGTATGCATGTAAGTATATTTGTGTTTATAAATACATATGTGAATGTATTTTTAATATATCCACATATAAGGGGTATGTGAATGAAAGATATGTAATATGTGTGGACGCATGTATATCTGCATCAAAAGAAGGAGTTTAATGGAAATATACAGCTACTTTCAAAACATTAAAAGGATGAAGAAATAAATATCTGTAAAAATTGCTCTTAAATTTTCTGATTTACCTGTACATTTCAGAGAACCACGGGTAATTATCTCAACAAGCTCCCTCACCAAATCAGCTAATTTGAAAAGAAAGATGTCCCTATTAAATCTCAGAATCTGCTGAAAACCATCAATCTGAATCCTGTAGCTAGAATACTAATACATTTTTTCTTTTTCCTCTCCCTTCCAAATTTTTTAAAATTTCTTTGAACAAGTATTTGGGTAGCTGAGGGAAGACACTAAGTGATATTCACTGATGACTCATATATGTCCACTTGATAATTGGCAATCTTTTCTATAGTTAGTTTCCTTACACTTTCCTAGTTCTACAAGATATACCCATGTTCCTTAGATAGATTTCTTTGTCACCAATTTTCCAGTCATATTTTCTTTCCCATATCCTATTCATATCAATAATTGGCCACCACAGCACATTGATTGCTATATATCCAAATCTTTCACCATCCTTCCTTCCAGGCAAAATTGATTGCCAGGTATTTTACATAAATTTCTACCTCCTGGTCATGTGTTTAATATCCATCAAGACTACCTCTAAATTGGGACATATTTTTCCAGCTGTCTAATTTTAGATGGTGTCAGCATTTGTGTTGAGTTATCTTTAATCAAGACTGGAAATGTTCACTCTCAGAAAGGAGAAGAGATGGATTTGCTTTAAAAATTCCTAGTAGACCCAGGATCACGAACCCTCTCCAATCACAAACATGGTTTCCAATCATCTTGCTATCCACCATCAGGTGTGGCAGATAAAGAAAGCAGATGGTGCAGAGAACACTGTGTGGAAATGCTTGCATGAGTCAAACATAACAACTTTACATTTTCTTGAGTAATTATGTGGCCTTCTTTAATGTTAAGGAAAATTGGGAACAGGAAAGAAAATTAGTGATGAGAAAAGAAAAGAACATTGATAAACAGTTTAACCATCTACATTCCTAGGTACAATAAAGGTTAATTTCTATTTCCCAAACTGGATAATTCACTCTCTCCCTAAGGAATGAGAGCAACAGAGTTATCTAATCACTGAAATGACTGCGAAGTCAGAATCTCAACAGAATAGAGTATTTAATGAACAATGAATATATAATAAAGAAAACATAAGACCTCATAAAACAGCCATTTTGTCTGATATAAAATGAATGAATACAGTTCTCTATTTAAAATACTTGTTTAAAATATAAATAGAACAAAATTACATAAAGTCTAGATAAAAAAGAGGTTATGGAATACAATTAAAGTTTATAGGATAATTCACAGCCTTAATTCATATAAATATAAATAAATGAATAAAAATATTAACTCACAATCATAAAAATTTAAAAAATCAAAGATATCACAAGAAAATGTAGAACAAAGATATATTAGACAAGAATGATATACAAGTAGGCATTTAAAAATAATAAATATTTCAGTCATGATTTCAAAAGTAAACAATCTAGATAAAATATTAATTATTAAGAAAAACCATAAACTAACATTTAAAATGAAATTTTTATGAGTGAAATTTGTGTACATTTAAAAATTATGGATTATATTGCATGTTAGAAATCAATTTGAAAACCCAAATAGTTTCCTAAGAAACATCACTTTGTCAAAATTTTATGTTTAGTTATAGAAAATTTAACATACCAATATCTAAAAACAATATCAGAGAAACAATAGCTGAGAACAACCTTATGTTGAAATAAATCTTTATTTGCCTATCTCAATCCTATGTGATTGTATAACACGAAATAATAAATGATAAAAGTAAAGTGTCATAAACACTATACAGTCAGTTATTCAGATGAACATAAAATTAAGGCATCAAAATAAATGTTTTTCTTTATGCAAACAATATTCATGTATATAATGTAGTAATCATTGCTAGTAATAAAAAACAGCAAGAAAATCAATATGAAAAATACCAAAGCTGTAGTGCAAAACTTTAAAATGTAGTGTGGCCTACCCTAACTTTAATAAATAATAATCAGAATAGTAAACAGTGAGAAATATGCTTAATATTGTTTATCTCTTAAATATAAGAACATAAATCTTGCCAACAAGCAATCACATTTTTTGACAAAATAAATAAATGACATATTTAAAGAGACTGTCATTTATCATCAAGTTTGGAAATGGACAGTAAAAGTGGATGTTTTTCATAATCATGATGAACACCAGGCATGAACCTGAATATATGATAATTTGACTTTTAAAGATAAGAAACTCAGGCTGTTGTCTAACTCCATGACAGTGCTAAATCTCCAGAAAGATGATCAACAAGACCATTTAAGAAAGTGTAAACAAGGACTAAAAGGTATAATAGATAATGTGAAATAGGAAGAAAAGGGGCAAAAGGGAAGGGGAATTGGGAGGGGTAAGGGAAAGGAAAGAAGGGAATGGAATTTATATGAGAAAATATAAAAATTGAAACAAATCCTTTGTAAATAGGGAAGGATGGAGGGGTTGAAGGGAGGGCAGGGGATTGAGAAAAAAATAAGAACCAAGATAGATCATGTAAAGGTGCAAATTCCCAATGATGAATGTCATTATATTGAATACCTAAAATGTACCAATAAAATAAATTTTTTTTTTAAAAAGACCTCTTAAGTCAGAGATTTTATATCAAATGAAGTCTCCCTGTGACAAATCATTTTTAAAATAAAAGAGCTTGGGAGTATCATTCTCATGTGTTACTGTTTTAGAGGACAAATGTACAATAATAAAAATATGAAAGGGAAAAGTTTCATAAAAGTACTGGTATTAAAGAATACAATTTCATGTAAATTAAAAGTTCATAAAAACAGACACACTTTAGAGTGGTGGGAGGAAGTACAAATAAAGTATCCCCTAAAAGAGAAAACTGATATCCTTTACAAAGTGCATATTTGAAGAGAACACCGAGGGTTGGTGGGAAGTAAAGTACGAATTGCTTCATCCATATGGATCACGTTTGAAAGTCTTAAGTAATCCCAGTTGACCCCAGATACAAAGTTCCCCTCAAGTGCTACTTGCATCAAAATTAACTGTTTTAAAATTGATTTCTAATTGACACCATAAGCACAAAATTGTACCTAGCAATTGAATACTGTGCAATGTTAACAATATTGTTCATATCAGGTTAAACATACTGATCTCTTTAATTAGTTTTCACCTCTTTATGGTGAACGATTCTAAAATTCTTTCTTCTAGCTTTTTGATTATACATATAGTGTTGTTATCTATAGTCATCCTAAAGTGCCATAGCGCACAAAAACTGCTTACTCTTATCTCATTATAATTTAGTACCCCTGATTAACCTTCCATTCCCAGATTCACACCTTCTGTGACATCTGGAAACCATCATTCCCCTCTCAATTTCTAACAGATCAACTTTTTAAAATTCCATGTATGAGAAAGGTAAGTTGCAGACAACATCTGGTGTTCTAGTAGTTTGTT
This sequence comes from Heterocephalus glaber, assembly GCF_000247695.1. The sequence goes on along the minus strand of NW_004624767.1, from coordinate 9,004,643 downwards.
CTAACAGCACTTTTACAAGCTCTATAGTGGGGTCAGACAGATGGCTGGGGCCAGATACAGTCGGAGGGTCAGATGAGCAAATGTCTGGTAAGGTTTCCATCTGAAGGCGAATCCTTCCCCTTCTGTCTTATTCAGTACAAATCAGTTACCAAGATTTTCTTTTATAAAGAGACTTTAAGGCATATGAAACTTGCCTATGTGCTAAAGTATTCTTTCCTAGGGTAGGCAAAGTTTTAAGTCCTGTTTTACTGAGACCTAGTAATCTCAAGGCCAAGTCTGAGAATTCACAGGACAAGATTGAGAACTAAGTGACACATAGCATGATCTCTATGTGACATTTGAGTGGATTTTTGGCTATCATTAATCATCTAGTCATGATATGCCTCCTATAGTACACTATGAACTGAAAATAAAAAATACTTTATGTTGAAATTAAAACATATGCTATGGATGGTTCTGGACTTAAAATAATTCACCTTACTATTTCTAATCTTTACAATGCTGCAAAAGCAGCACAAATACAGTAAAAGCTATGCTTTAAAATTGCAATGTTAACTTTTTTGAAGAAAGTTATATTTAGCATGATTGTGTGTGTGTGTGTGTGTGTGTGTGTCTTCCTCCCTCCCTTCAGGTAACATAGCTTCCAGTTACACAAACCATTATGATTATAAACAACACATGCTCTAGATTATTGAGTTGCTTATCAATAATGTTCAGCAGGTTAGGTATATTTAATACATTTTCAACTTACAAGACTTTCAACATGGTGGTATACTGAATCTAACCAGTGGAAGAATATTCCAGGAAATATTTCCAATATAGAACAAATCCAGAGATTAAAAAACAAAAAGCTAAAGTAAATGATAATATTTTAAAATATTGAGTGGAGATTAAAAATTCTAATAATAATTTAAGGAGATGGAGATTCTAACTACCCTAATTTGAGTTTTACACATTGCGTAAGATAAACTGAACTATCACACTCTACTCCATAAATAGATACAATAAAATAACAGTAACTCAAAATTAAAAATAGGTGAGAGAAGAAATGTAGAAGAATAAAAAGAGCATAAAATTAATTACATTTCCATTCATGATAGGGAATATATAAATTGTCCAAATAAAGAGGGAACTGTGAAGGAGGGGAGAAGATTTTACAATGTTAAGTGCTATATTTCATAACCCTTGATGATATAGAAAGGATTGGAGAAAATATGGCATTGTGCATTGTTCTCTTTAAGAGGTGAATAATACTAAGCAGTAATCATAGAAGGCATTGCTGGTCGAGTACCCTCAAGAGCTCAAAAACCCAGGAATTCTAGTGAGTGAGATCCTCTGCTGACGCAAAGTCATTTTTGAGGCAAGTGAGACATTCCCTTGTGGGTTCAGATCTTTGGGGGAAAACTATCTGTATTCATGCAATAATGAAGAAGGGATTTCTAAGCTGTAGATTTAGCTCAGTGGTGCTGAAGCCTACCTCACAAGCACAAGGTCCCGAGTTTGACCCCAGTACCAAATAAATAAATTTAAAAAAAAATTGGATATTTTCTCAAATGTCATGAAACATTTGTCAATAAGCTGATTTGCTAGATCGATAGATTTAAAGCTATTTGGGATCTCTCTCATTCTCTCTTGCCCCCCCCCACCATATATGTTCATGTGTGAGTTTGTGTTAATCCATTCATCCTCCTATATCAAATTCCTTGAGACTTGGTGATTTATAAAGAACAGAAATTTATGGCTCACAACTCTGGAATCTGAGGAGTCCATGATCAAGTCATTGCCAGGTTCAGTTGTTTGCTGAGAATTGTGGCCCTTTGAAGGGAGGAATCTTGTGTCTTTGATGACAAAAAGTGGAAGGGCAAGCTAAACTGAACACTGTGTGAAACCTTTTCTAAGGAACTTGATCTCATTCATGAAGAAGGAGCTCTCATGTACTAATCACCTTTTAAAAGGTTCATATTTTAATACTATCACATTGCTCATAGCTAGATTTTGGAGGAGACACATTAGCCATAAAATACCCACTTTCGTACCTATGTGTATTTATATGTGTATATTATGTAAGTAACTATACATATATACATCATGCATATGGGAAAAATTAAGGATTGCTCACATATAAGACAGGAAATCAACTTTGGAGTCTATATACAAAATTATATTTCTCTGTATGCATTTTATTCATATCCTATAAAAGTTATATTGGTTTCCAATTTAATAGTTACAGGCACAAGATGGAATCCTGAACTCACACAAAATTTGTGTAACTGTAGTAAGTGACTGTGTACTTTAGCACCTCAGCTTCATTCCTGTACATAGGTATTGACAATACTAATAAGGATAATCACCTCATTGTGAAGAGGGACTGGAGTTGCACAAATAAAACCATTGATAAAAATGTTTGAAATATAGTTGGTGTTCAATATCTGTTTTTGGCCCTAAAGTACCTATGATTTGGTGTTAATAGCACTAAAGTGTTGCTTTGATGTTATTTCAGCTTCTGCTATAGCTTAATTCAAAAATGTCCCATAAAATCTCATGTATTCAGATGTGGGGTTTCGGAAAGTGGAGGGGGTTCTCGTAGGAGGAAGTGGGTAACAGAGAGGCTGTGTTCTTTGGCTCTTTCTGTCTCTGGACCGGAGGCTGCCATGGGTAGAATGACTTTCCTCCAACACATCTTTCCACTGCTGAAACTAGTTAAGGATAGTTTGAAACCTTGAGCCAAAATAAATCTTTTCTCATTTAAGTAGTATATGTTGAACATTGAGTCCCAGCAATGAAAAAGTGACTACTCCAGCTTCTTTCCATTATAACAACACTAATTTCCTTGATATGTTTTCTATAATCAAAGGCATTCTGCTATTTAGTGGCAACTAACCAAATAATAATTCATCAGATTAATTGTTTTTTCCAGATTCCACCCTACGTGACAGTGGAAAATGTCACATCATGTCCTCTTTTCTGCACATTCCCTATAAAAAATATTGCTCTCATTTCACTGTGTTCAACCAGGTGTAGGAATACTTGTAATTATTTTAGCAGCTTTGGCCTTGCTTCTTTATTCTACCACCTTTTTTGTTCCAATCATTTGACCTAGTGGCAGCTGTCAGGTTAGAGCTGCTGAATGGTTCCTCATCGTGAAATAACTTACTAAAATCCAAAACTGAGATGCTGTCAGCTAGATTAATTATGAAAACTTTATATTTTTGCCTAGATAAAATCAACATTTCTTGTCCCAACCAAACATATGTCTTACTGCCTTAGAATACCTACTAGCAAAAAGGCAAGACATGGAAAATGAAAACTCATGCAACCCTAACTAATCAATGATATAGATAATGAATTTGAATATTAAACCATATTAACTACAATAATGATTTAATCTACAATATCAAGGAAGAATAATGTAACAATAATTCTTAATGTAGCAATGGCATAGTGAAATTCTCTTTATGATGCTGTTAGAACCTAGGAACGCTTAGCAATAGGTATCAATATGCATTAACAAGATGTTACAAGTCAAGATGTTATAAGTCAAGATGTTACAAGTATATCTGGTACTTCCCTGAATTAGTCAGGATTCTCCAGAAAAAAAAATCAATAATATGTTAAAAGAGAGGTGGATAGGTAGATAGATAGATAGATAGATAGTAGATGATAGATAGACAGATGGATGGATAGAAGAAATGAGATTTTTCACAAGGAGATGGCTCATACCATTATATATGTTAAAGAACCACACAGTCCACTTGACATCTGCAAGCTGGAGTCCCATGAAAGCCAGAGGTAAAAATTATATCCTGAGTCTAAATATTTGAGAAGCAGAGTTGAAGGAAATCACTTTCTCATCTTGTGCAATGAGAGAGAAGATGAGGGAGAGAATTCTACCTTTTTCTGTCTTCTTGTCCCATCTTTGATCCTCAAAGGGTTGGAGCATAGCCACCCAGTTGTTAAGTAGCTGAATAGCCCCCATCTGCTTTACTTTATCCATCTCTTAAAATGCTGATTTCTTTCAAAGCACATTAAAAAATAATGTTTAACTAGGTATTTGGGCATTCATGATCTAATCAAATTGACACATAAAATTAACTGTCTCATTCTGCTTCTAAGACTATGAAATAATCAGAAATTTCATACAGATAAATAGAGAATATATGCATATTAGCTAAAAGCAAGAAATCAATATGTACTAATTTTGGGAAGTTAGCAATGCTCTGAAAGTCTAGCTTCTTAGAGATTCCTTACATTAGATTCATCCTCCTCTCTGTAACAAGTGTACATTTGCAATAGAATACCATACTCTAAAAACATATTTGAAGGCAGTATAAAGCAAATAAAAGCAGGCAGAATCCAGAGATGAAATGATTCTTGGAATGAAATGAGGAAAACCTAGGGGATGAGGTATATCCTAATGTTGCTTTGCCCTTGAAGAAATTCCACAGTCTACAAAGCTAATGAGATAGAAGAGCTCAGGTAGAAGAAGTGAATTTAATGAGCTGAGGACTGAGAGGTCAGAATTTCCACCTGGTGGGATCTCAGTAGAATATGAAAACTCTTTTATTTTTTAAATGTAAAATGAAGCAAAGGACAATGGCACATGCTTTTAATCCCAGCACTCAGGAGCCTGAGGGAAAGGGATGACTGTGGCTTCAAGGCCAATCAACTATATAGTGGGACCCTGTCTGAAAAAGAAAGCAAAACAAAAACATATATAATTAAGCATATATAAGATGAAAGTTTTAAATCCCCAAAATATAATTGAAGCCAAAACTTCAATGAATCAGCTTAAAATGGGATTAGACAATGCAGGGAGAAAGCATTTGTGAACTCAAGGACAGAAGAAAAGACATATATCCAAATAGTTTTACAAATTATAGTCTGAAAAGTTAAAACGAGCTCTAATAAAATGTGCCACTATATTAAGACAATTAACATATGTCTAAGTGGAATATTAGCTCAATAGGAAAAAGAATATCAGAAGGTGACATTTAAGAAATACTGGTTGATAATTTTACTAATTCATAAAAATACTAATTCAAAGTTTTAAGGACCTCAGCAAATTCAAATAAGGTTGATATTCAATCCACAGCTACAAGAAAATGCTGAAATATAAAGTAAAGATAAAATCTTCAAATTAACCAGAGCAAAATTATATTTTAATGGTAAATTATGGGGTAAATTGTCATCAGAAAACAAAGATGTATTTGTTTTTATAGATTATAAAGTTACAGATTTTTTAAAAATTCACACTATGTATTCTTCTCTTTGAATCTTCCCTCTGAACTGACCAAAGAATGCCTTGTAATCTTGCCTTGATGAAACCTAAATAAGTAAATACAAAACATTAAAAGGTTTATAAAAGGACTTGCACATGAGGACTTAAATCCTTACTATTTTGCAAATGTGAACATCTGTTAAAGCCCAGCATAACTCTAATGATTAGCGTCTAATGATAGATGAGCCAGTAACCCTAATCATTGCATGACAGAGAATATCAAGCATGAGATATGAATGATGCCATCCCACACCATGGAGTTCCTAGTATCTGGCATGGAGTCAAAGCTCTAGCCAGTTGACATATAGAATCAAATGCTAATGTAAAACAGTTAGAATCACAAGCTACATTAGGTCTGGTCAGCATGGCAGTGACTATAAAAGCATTAAAAATTGATTATAAAAATTTTTAAAAAGCCAAAATATTATGGAGTGTTCAAAATTTTGGAGGAAACTGGTGCATTATGTTAGAAATACAGTGACCTGTGTTATAAAGAATTTAAAAAGTAAGTAAAAAATATATCCCTGTTTTATAACTTTCCCACTGCTAGAACAAAATACTGATAACCACTACTAAAAGGAGGAAATGATTTGTTTTGGTCATGGTTTCAGGGTATTCAGTTCATGGTCTGCTGGGTCCAAAGCGAGAAAATCATGGTGGGAAGTCTTGGCAGCAGAATGTAGCTCACCTGATGGGCTGGGAACCAGAGCAGGAGAAGGGTGCTTGAGAGGAAGTGGCCAAGGACCCCATACATTACTCAAGGTCACTCCTCCATGACCCACTCAGACAGGCTAAGAAGTATGTTTTACTCATTACCTAGATGGCTCAAAAGCCAGTCAAGTAGACAATCCAATTTAACTCTCACATCCTCAGACATTTTGAAGATGAAATTATAATTCACATACTTATGAATGTTGGTAAGGTGATTTCCAATTGAATTTGGAACTGTCAGAAGCAGGACTTGGTGGATTGGAAAATAAAACAGTTTCTCCTTGTTGTCTTTCCAACATTTCTGCTTCATAACTTAGACATTTCAAAGTTCAAGAGCACTATCAAAATTTGCAAAGTCGCAGTTCTTTTTTGTCCAGAATAGTAGCTCTTGGCAATTTTGACACCTTTGATATATGAGGCTTGTATTCATCAAATTAATAGTTTACAATATTTGATAAAAGGCACCTCAACAATTCTCTTTGAGCCAAGAATCTCTCTCTGGTAGTCAGGAGGATAGGTTGCTTAGGAATGCCTTTAGTCATCTAATAGGTCTTTTTTGTGTGTCACTGAGGCTCTGCCACGTGTAGCATTAAATATTTTGATTTCTTAACAAATCCTCTTCTTTCTACATTCTTAACTTCATCTTTGGTAGTAGGGATATTTTTTATTTTGAAATGCTTGTAAGAAATGTTATTGTTAATTTTACCAATTGGCAATGAGGGATATTCTATTACTTGAGACATTTATTTCTACAGAGGAAGAAGATATTTAAAAATCATTACCAATATGTTGGTTGTGCTCATTGCTATGAGAATGTCATTTTTTTAAGGATCCTATTCAGTAGTAGCATAAACCAATTGTATTTTTAAAATTATTCTGTAAGTACCAGCATGTGTGCATAAAAGGTACAAAGTATTTAAACTGCTTGAAATTATTATAATGAAAAAAAGATTCTTGTACTGATTTTCCGTATCTATCATATGAATATCCAGAAGCCAAACAGTCTGATATTTAAATGCCTTTATGATAGACAATTTTGAAAAACTTGTGGCACTGAATGAATGCAGGAGAATTACAATGTTACAGAAATAGAAATATAAGTGACCAGCAAAATACTGGAGCCAAATAATATATTTATACAGAAATGAAAATATGGAGGAGGAAATTCCCCAAGTGCATCTATAGAGTTTTCCTAACCAACTGGGAAAACAGCGTCACTTCAATAATAAGCCTTTAACCAAAAATGTGCTGGAGATAGCTTTGAAAATAAAGAAATGAATGCACACAAACATGCACACAGACACACACATTGGTTTTTGTCCACTTAAGGTGCAGAGCTTATTCCAACATGCAAAGCAGCAAAGTGTAGAGCGGGATCCAAGAAGCTAAATGGAATGATAAGGAAATAGTTTTCTGGAAACTGGCTCCCTATTGAGTGAGTTGCTAAAGCATATTTGGCCTGAAGAATCCATTATTGAATTTTTAAAAACCAACATGATAAAACACAGATGCTTTTTTACCTTTTTGTAATTGAGATTGTTTGTTAGGCTTCCCTAAATTATATCGGAGGCAATAAAAATTGATTCTAAGTAAAGTCATTATCCTTTTAAATGAGAGTTATAGAGCTGAAGCATGAAGATATTTGCAAGACAAAGCAATTTTCAGACAAGATTCATTTTTAACTAAATAATGCTAAAAGAGAAACTGTATTTAGCCTCAAAAATACAATATGTTAACATTTCTCTAAAGATAAGGAGCTTTTAAAGGTATATGCAATTTGTTCTTTTCTATGATTATTCTTGTTAATTATTATTTATTAAAACAGTTATACATATATGATTCAAAAAAATTAGATTCTATACTAATAAGTAATATTAAATATTCAAGAAACAAGTAATTCCAATATTGCGAAGATATTCCAAAGTAGGTTGTCTTCCTCACCTCAAACTTTGGAAATCTCGGTCTTTTAAAATAGACTGCAAGCAAAAGATTCCCACTATCAAAGGAAACTTTGCGATCGATCGAGAGAACACAGACGATACATTGGTGTAGAGATGGTAGATAGATAGATAGACAGACTATGGAATCAACTCAGTTTGTGAGCCAGTAAAAACCTCAAGTCTCTTAAGTTGCTGCTTTCAGATACTTCTTCTCAGAAAAGTGAAAGCTGATGAAGACAGAAAGTGGTAATCAGAGGGTGGCCATTGTTGCGGCTGTTCCTGACCAGGTGGCTCAGAAGCCTTTGGAATTGGTCTGTAGCAAGAGTTTGGAAAGATTTGGAGATGTGGAGTAGATAAACCCCGGAGTGTTGTGAGAAGTGCTCATTATGCACTTGTGTCGTGCTGGTGTGATGCTCACGAGTGGATTTAGCCACTGATGCGTTCAGAGCTGATGTCTTATTAGGGAACGGGAGGGAAATATACCTTTATAGGTCACACTCCCTCCTTGCTTCTTCCTTCTCTCTCTGCTTTCTGGTCATGATGTGCACACCTTTTCTTTTCCAGATCCTTCTATCATGCCCTTCTTGCCTTGGAGTCAAAGGATTATAGATTTAATTCTCTGAGAACCTTCTCTCCTTTAAGTGGTGAGTATCAAGTACTGTGTCTTAGAATGAGGAAAGTAAAGGAGACAATGATTGGTTTCATTATAATAATAAATACCATCTTCATTTTTGAAGATCATATCTGAAATAGTAAACTGGCTCAAATTTTATAGATTCTTTTAGTGTTGTCTTTTAATGTTCAGATAATTAATCTAATCTGAAATACAACCAAACTCTACATAAAGATAATTTAAGATCAAAATTAACATAATAAACATTATATTTCAATTTATTAACATTTTTTAAAAGTCTATTATGTTTTGAATTTTTTTTCTTTAAACCGGACCCTTTCCTGGAAGTTAAGCAGTTTCATCCAAGGCATGGCTCAGCACTAGAAACCTTTGAGAGAGGAGATAATTAATAGATGACAAGCACACATCTATACAGAAAATACGAAGACCAAGAAAAAGGCGCAAAGATTCATGAAAATAATTTATTTTTTCAGAAAAAATGTTAAATATTTAGTTCAGTGTGTGTGTGTGTGTGTGTGTGTGTGTGTGTGTTGCTGAAATTGTCTGGGGAGAATGGTCTAAGATTATCTATATAAAATTTAACTTTCTTAAAACAATCGCAGCACTTTATCTAAATTTTGGAGTTGGGTGTTAATATAAAACTAAAATCAGTAAAATGTTTCCTGACACTGTATTTAGGTCCTCTAATGCTTTGACTGCATTTTCTTTCTTATGCTTTTTATCCCCTCATTTTTCATTCATCGGTGGACTCACTGAATTGAATTAAGCATCTATTCAGTCTTTAGACAATCCTTGCATGTGTGAATTTTTTATGTCCATGAATTCACTTAGGAGCCACATTTTGATGTAGTTTATGAACCACATTTTACCAGTCATCTTGAAAGAGCTTTGAGTCACTGTTCTGTTTTTCAGTGGATCACTAAAGATGCTACCATACTTATTAATGCCATAACTATAAAGGAAAAGCTAGAAAGTTTTGATATTTTCATAATCATTTCTTAAGTTAGCCACATAATATCTTCACAAGGAAAAGTAATGTGATTGGATGGGGGGGGACCACAATATGGATTATGTCTAAAGCAGGCTGTAAGCAGTGTAGGCTATAAAGAGTTTACTCCACAGCTGGCTTGTTTATAGAAATGAGTCCAGCCTAAGCTTCCATGATGAAGTCCGAGTAATTGGCACTCAAATTCCATTCCCACAACTAAAACTTTCTTAATTAGAAGGACAATGTTCTAATGACAACCATGTAGTTTGTCTATTTTGTTACTAGTTCAAGAATGGTTTGTTTTATCTTTTACAAGCCTTGCTTGCATTAGTTTCCATAGGAACTCATGATTGCACATCCTTGCAAGTAGCTTGCTTTTACTGCAATTGGTTGCTAATAAAAATGAGTGGCTTGGATGGACCAACACCTTTGCTAATTAAGCAGCATTGGCTGTTCTGGCTCCCCAGTTTCTCTGTCTCGTTAGTTCTGTCTTCTAGATCCCCACCCCCCCGCTCAGGCTTGTGCCTTAGCACTGAGCAGAAGATCAGAACTTACTGCACAGGTCTCTGATAATGGGATATGCAAAATGTTCTTATTTCAGCTTAAACTCCTTGAAGTGGCTTTAGTTATATACATGTCTCTCAAATTTTTAAGAAAAATATGTTATAAAATATATTTTCTATTGACATAGCCTCATACATATGGCTTAGAGATCCGCAGGGAGATACTATTTCAGGATTTAATTTGAACAGAATTGACGCAGAGATTAAAATTTTCACTAATAGGAACCTTTAATCCCACATCTCCTATAAAAGGTAGATGAATATATCTGACATGAAATACTATAAAAAGACCTTCAGTAATTGTTTTATGCTAGTGTTTGCTTATACATATGACTGAGAAAACCTAAATCCACTGAGTTAATAATGAGATGTCTTTGTTATGTATCTGTAAATGTAATTAAAAAACAAACTAGGACCGGGGATTTAGCTTAGTGGCACTAGGGCTGCCTCACAAGCACAAGATCCTGAGCTAGATCCCTGACACAAAAAAAAGAGACATACTAAAATATTTTTTATAAAACTGTATATTAAATTGCATATTATTGGAACTCAGAAAAGGTAAGATAAACACAAAAATGCCTCATTACTATAGACCTACTTTGTGTGTAGTTAATTTTCACTTCTATAAAATAGATGGTTAATTTTGAAAATGTATAATTGTATTCAAGTACAGCCCTGGGATCTGAGAATTACCAGAAGATATACAATCACTACTACGAAACATCCAAAGGCAGATTATACATCAATGTCTTTTAGTCATTGATCTTTTCCACAGAAAGTAATACAGTTTATTATTGTACGGAAACATCCATGTATCACAAGGCAAGAATAATGATTGTTAACTACTACAAAAGGAAATTTCAGATTATCTAATCAAACCATAACAAAATCTTCTCTCATCCCTGACAAAGGCAGTTCCACTCCAGTTGTAAGTATATCAGATTTAAAATTATATGTCAATAATTTTACTTTGTATTTTCAGAGAAAAGACTTGGCTTTTTGTTGTTGTTGTTGTTTTATTATGCTTTTGTTTTTTGTTTTCAGTTCAATTCTAAGTGTATTAGTATGCTCATTCAATTATTGGATTTTCTCCTCCAGAAAACTCCCTCGGGACAAAGATCAATGAATGGATGTGCTCAGTGGGGATGGAAGAACCCACTTTTAGCTACACACCATCAAAAGTAAAAAGAATCTTGAGAAACAGGAAAGTTTGTCTAAAGAGGAATGAGAATGCTTTTTGAAGGCACATCCCATGCAAGATAGCAAGAGCTTGTAGAATCAAGTTCAGAGCTACTACAATTGAATGGAAGACTATCTTACAATTGAGGTGTGAACTAAAATTTAAAATAAAACTGCATTTTTAATGAACACAAGAGGAAAATGTCTTAAGAGGGACAATGTGACAAAATGTCTCCTTTATTAAAAATATCTCTAGTTGACACTTAAAGCGGTCACATATTTAGCCTCTAAAATTAACCCCCAAAGATAACTCAGCTACTATATTTGCTGAGGTCAGTGCTTAGTGACATGTGTGAAATAAGCAGATGATTTCTTAAGGATTTATTATCTCATTAAAGAGGATGAAATAGGTAAGATTTTGTACTACAGCTAATGAAAACACAGAATTTGGAGTCTCACATAGGTTAGTTTTGGGGTCTGTCATTTTATAGTTATGTGTCCTTGGGAAATTTAAACTTCCTCCTGTATTTCAGTGTTTTTAAATCTTTAAAATGGGTATAGTAATAAAGAATGTAAATATTGGGATTATTATAGGGATTGGTTGAGATAATCTCATATAATAAAAATTTTTCATATGTTGTAAAATTATTTGCTCAATAAAGAGACATTTTACTTATAAAATATTCATAAGATGGAGACAAATATATAATATATCAATATAGATCATTTGCTTTTTTGACAGTGATCCCAGAAGGATCTCATTGGAACATTTCTCCCAGTCATAGTTATCTGCCAAAATTACTACAAACATTGTATTGGCATAGGTACAGGCTCTCAATGATAAATAAGGTTGAGTGCATTCCTGTTCTTCAAGCTTTTTTGACTAAAAGAATATGCAAATAAAGAAATGGGGCAGACATGTAAGGAAGATATAAGGAATAGAGCCTGAAAAATCTTAATTTTTTTGAGTATGATACTTGAAAGAATAAAACAAATATTTGGAAATACTGTAGAAGAAACAGTGATATTCTGGGAAGTGAACAAATAGCAAAACTGTAAATAGATAAGGCAGCAATATGGTTTAATTTGAGAACTCTATTCCATTGGAAGAAGGAGGCACACCAGGATAAACGTAGATAAACAACAGAAATATTATACTTCAGGCTGGATTTGTAACAACAAACATAATATGGATTTTTTAAAAGTGCAATTGAGGAATTTTAATTCTCAGATAAATTTCTCTGATGACCAAACACTGTATAATAATAGGAAATTTAAAAATATTTTATATTTAGTATTACATTTAACTTTACTAGGAACAAACAACCATCCTAAAAAGAAACAAAAAGGAAAAGTTATTGTAAAATACAATTTAAGTAAACCCCCTACCATATCCTTGCTTTAGAAACTAAACATCTTCTTAGAAAATAGCACAAAATGTAGAACATTGAAGAAAAGGAATATATTAGGCTGCACAAGAATAAACATATTGACAAAACTTAGAAGGCAGGTAAGTGGTATAGAAGTGTTGTTGCCTATTGTTAAATCACAGAAATGTACTCTTCCTACTGTAAGCAACTGTAAAGCTAATATAACAATACTCTTTTCAGGAATGGGACCATTTGAGGACAAAACATGATACTTGAGCAAAAGAAAATAAAAGTGCACTCACCCTAGGTTCCTGCCCCTGGGTACTTTGTAAGTATCAACATAAAACTGTGGATTCCAATAGAGCACTCTTCCTCCTGAATGAGAGACAGATAGAAGTTTGAGCTGCTATAATGGATAGAATTGGTGAGATAGTATCATAGAGTAAGGTCATATGTTGGCAGGAGAGATCTGAGTGGGATTTACTTACAGGAACACATGTAAGGACATGGCTACAGATTAGGAAATTCAAAGCATGTGGTGTGGGACTAAGAGTGCCAGAGAAATATTAAAGATCACTAGTGCTTGGAAACTTTAGATATGTAGCCACAAATAAAGTAGATCTCTTAAGATTTATGACCAAGTGATAACCAAAAAATAGCTTGGCTTTCTAGGGAAACAAGAGATGTTTCCTATTCCTTACCCATCAGTAAGGTCAAAACTAATACCCTGATAATAAAAAGTATAACACAATTATTTAACAAAAAATTTTATATGAGAACCTTCACCTCCGAACTCATGGAGAAATGTTTACTTTTATGCCTAGTTTCCATGAAAAATGGAAAGTCTTACAGAACTGTAATTGTCCAAAATGGTTAGGAAGGATTGATGTAATAGGCAGGATGAAGAAACCCAGCACAGCTGGTATGTTCAGCATCTTCTCGATCTCTCTGTGTAACATTTCCTTCTCTTGGAGATAAGAGTGCACATTTCTGGAATAACAGTCTGGTGAGCACTTTGATACAACATAGGCCACATAACTTTATGGCCAGTTTTCATACAGAAAATTGGAAAAGGTCAGAGACACCTACTTGTTTAAAGCTTTTCTGTTTCATTCAATTCATGGCACTTTGGGGTATCATTTTCTGAGCTCCCTAAAGCTTCATGATAAAAATTACACACAAGAGTAAGTATAACACCAGAATATAATTTTATCTAAAATGGTAGGAAGCTGAGTTTGAAAGCATTAAGAGAATCTGCATATAGTAATTTATCTGTCTGCCAGGACAAAACTCAATACTCTTCAAAGAAGGAAACATCACTCAGGCTCTTTATGCTAGTATATCATCTTCAGTATCTAGTATTTAATAAAAAAGGAAATAAACATTAGAAGCACTTATAACCAAACAGGATGAGGAATCACTCAGTAGAAGTTGAATGTAAGACACCAAAATGTTCCCATTAGTTGACAAGGATTTTGTCAGCTGTTATAAATATGAACAAGCCCATGAAGAAATAGATGCATATAGTGACTCTATAAACTATAAGGATAAATCAAATGGATATTACAGAATAAAAGATTGCAGCATAAAATAAACAATATCTAGAATTGGATAGATGTTCAACTGGAAAGCAGCAAATAAAAGATCAGTAAAACAAAGAGGAAAGTTTCAGTATCAACAACATAGAGGATAAAATGAAAAAACTTTTGAGTCCCATTTGTTCATGTGGAATTGGTTCCATGATCCCCATAATTACCAGAACCCTCGCTTTCTCAAGTGCCTTATAGAAAATGATGTAGTATTTGCAGCTAACCTTCTCTCATACTCCTATATACATTAAAAATTATCTCATCACTTATAATAACCAGTACAATATAAAATGCCACATAGTTAATATATCAGATTGTTTAGGAAATAATGGCAAGATAAAAATTCTGCATGTTTATTACAGACTTAATTTTTCCAAAAATATTTTTATCTGCTGTTGATTGAGCCTGTGGATCTAAACCCAAAATATATGAAGGGCCAACTGTGTTAATGATCTCAGAGTATAATATAATAGTGTAAGTTTAAATAGAGACCTCCAAGAGAAACAACAGTATAGTAATTGTGCAGGAATCATATTTTAAGAATTATCTGAAGCAGTTTAAAAACAGGTATATTGCAGTTTTGTTCACGCTTCTGAATGATAACATAAATCATTATGGTAAAAGAAAACAAAATTATAAACATGTAAAATCCATTTTAAAAATAACAAAAGTATAGCTTATAAAATAAAGTGATAATATATCTCATTGTAGTCAAACAGAATCATTTCACTCTATCTTCCTTTTTTTAAATTAATAGGTAAAACTTTTTGTTAAAATGTAAAGAGCTTCAAAGTCATCATTATTAACTTTATAACATGGAAAAGCTGGAAACACTGAAAAATCTCTAGTATTTATCATCCATTTGGTAGCTGAATCTACATAGCAATTGCCACTCAAAATTCAGACATGGATTAATGTGGAATGATACAACCAAGATCTTACATAGCATAGACTGGTATAAAACTTAGTGATGATATTGCTAGATTTCTGGAGGGTGAATTTGAACTAACACAAGACTGAGAAAATCCTGGGCATTGAAGCAGTAGCATGTATCCTACCATCCTTTCAGCTTTACCTCAGGAACTTCCAGGTTCATGGAGTAACAATATAAAACCATCCCCCTGTAGATCCACAAAGGACAGAAAAATTCATACTGTGACATAAGTTCAATACCTTTTCCAAAGCAAACATTTACTCTTCAGGTAAAATCAAGAATAGTGAAACTTGCAGCATTAACCCCAGTTGAGAAATGGCATTCCCTCCATTCCTGCCCCACATAAGATGGGGAAGAATATTCAATAAGTACTAGAGAAAAGGCTATTAATGCCAGGTAGAGAAATTGGTAGAGGAGAAAGCTTTTGAATGTCATGTATATTATGCATAAAATAACTAAAACACAGACAATTTATCAGAGGATTTTGGAAAGCCCTTCATTCACTTTACTACCAAGAGGGGCTCCATGATGATAAAACTGGATTACAGAAATAAACTGCAATAAATAAATAAAATAAAAAGACACAAACAAGTCCCTTAAGATAATTCAAAATCTCTGGCACTTACATCAGCTGCACACATTGAAACAATTCAAATTCTAGCTCTATTGTTAGAAATCAACATAAAAAGCCAATATGGATATATGAAATATCCAACTCTTTAAAAATTGTAAGAAATACAAAAAGCAAGGGAAACATATTGAAGAAGAAAAATAAGCATCGGAACCTTAGAAAAATTATAATAGAGATGCACACTTACCAGATATTTTTTAAAAATTAAATTTAATGTTGGAAAAATAAAGAACATGAATAAATAGTACCATAAGTAAAGATAAAACTCTAAAGAACAATGTAAAGTAAATATCAGTAATTAAGAACACTATAACAGAACTGGAAAATGATTTCAACGAATTCCTCAGCAGACTGGACACAACCAAATGAAGAATCACTGGATTTGAGTAAGAGTCAATAGAAACTTCCTATAGTTAAACAAAAAGACACAGGGGGGAGAGAAACAAACTAAAGAACAATCTGGAATGATGACAATTTCAACTGAGTAGTATGTGTATATTTGAGTACTAGAAAGAGATAAGAGAGCAAAGTGTATGTAGTAAAGACTCTACTATTCCAAAGTTAATGACAGAAATCAACAACTCAGAAAGCTCATACAGATATTAACAAGAAAATAATGAAAACTCCTATATCACACACACACACACACACACATCACACTATTAGTTATATCATACATAACCAGATAATATATCAGAGACAAAGATAAAATTGTGAAAGTGTCTTGGGAAGAGGACATTTAACAATAGTGGTCCAATTGTGAGGTTTATAGCTCACTTTTCAGAAATTATACAAGCAGAAAAAAGGTGAAATGAAACAATTACAGTATTGAGAAAAAAATTGAAAAGATCAGCCTAAAATTCTATGCCAGAAAATTTTCCTTCAAAGTTGAAGGAGAAATGCAAACTATGTCAAACCAAAACTAACACAATTTGTTATAAGTAGACTGGTTTTGCAACACCTATTAAAGGAAGTCCTTCATTCAGTACAGCAATCATAAAAATCATTAGCATGGGACTATCTTAAAATTTCAAAGAAAGAATATATTAATGTAAAATTAAATGTATATGTTTTGTATTATTTTGTAAAAGTTTTTGTATTATTCATTGATAAAAACATAACATTTAAAGTATAAGTAGTAACAGGCTATTGGGTGCTTAAACTACAGAGGAGTAATGACAACATTACCAAAAGACAGAGGAAAAAAGAATTTGAAATATTCTATTAGAAGCTATCTCTATGACATGTAAATCAGTACAACATATGAGCATGGGGTCTAAATTATTTAAAACATGTGAAACATCCAGTCACTGGATTTCATGTTACAAAAAGAAATATAGTGAGTATGCTAAAGGGAAACATGGTAATATAAAATATTCAATCAATCAAGGTAAGGGAGAAAAAGAAGATAAAATTTACAAATACCAAATCACTATAACATTATAAACATGATAAATAATAATTCAACTACATCAAGAATCACTTAAAATATGAACTGATTGAATGAGCCACTTGAAAGACAGGGATTTTCAGAAAGAATTAGAACATACAACCCAACCCTGTCCACAAGAAATCCACGGTATATATATTGAGGCCTGCATCAGTTCAAGATAAAAAAAAGAGTTGTAGAAATATATATCATATATATACCAAGCTATTCAAAAGATATTTAGATTAGCCTTATTATTTTCAGACAAAGCAGACTTTAGTATAAGAAAGATTATAAAGAATGAAAAGCAGCAGTAGTTAATGCAAAGGGGTCAGTTCTCCAGGAAATCATGAGAGTGTTCCAAGTGTAAGCAACATGGAAAGGTAATATCTAAATCCCCGAGCCAAAATCTGATAATCTTGAAAGTAGTTGTAAACAGACGTACTATTATAAGTTAGAGACATCAAAGCCACTTTATTTGTAATAGATTCATCATGGAGGCAGATAATCAATAAGAATATAGATAACCTGAACAGCACTATCATTTAAGTGTATCTTTTTGCTGTTTACACACTACTTCCTTCAACCAGAGCAAAATGCACATGCATTTTGGGATATTCAAGATAGACACATTCCAAGTCATCACATTCACATTGACAATTTTTTAAAAATGGTAAAAGTTGTTTTATTCCATAAAATATACATCTAGTAGCTAGGAATGTGGCATTCTTGGGAAATAATATCCATGGAGACCCAGTCTTGTCAAAGTGAGATTAGGGTGCTCTCTCATTCAATATGACTGGTTCCCTTGTAAGAAGAGAAAACACCGATACACAGAGGATACTCAGTCATAGGAGGTGAAGGGAATGAGAGATTTGAAGTGGTGTTGCCACAAATCATAATACACCTAGAGATACAAACAGGAAGAAGAAACACTGACATGTCCTCCTCTGTATCATTCAGGGGAAGTATGACCTTGATAACACACTGATTTCAAACTTCCAGCCCACACCTGTGAAGGAATAAAGTTCTGTTATTTTAAGCCACAGCATTTGAGGTACTCTTACAAGAGTGCCACCCTCTAAAAATATAAAAATCATTGAAAAATATACTGTCTGAAAATGCAGGCAGGGAACAAACTATTATTTTTACTATAAAATATTTTTCTCTAATAATAAAATACTGTTTTAATATAATGGGAAAATCATAGTTTATTAATTAAACTGGAAAATCCCTAGGTATTCATAAGTTAAATAACCAATTTCTACATGATAAATAGAACAATGAAGAAATCTCAAGATTAATTCGAATAATAGATTTCAACTGGATGACAAAGAAAGAGGAGATAATCAAAATTGTGGAATGTCAGCAAACACATGGTTTGTAGAGAAAGCTTTACTTGTTACAAGTATAAGTATCTAAGAAAATAAAAAAACACCTGGACTAATAATCTAAGAATGTATCATACAAAACTAGAAAATTATGGGCAATTTGAGTCTAAACAAGGCAGATGAAAGAAAATCCTAGAGTTTGTGCAGACAACATCAATGAACCTGAGAACATCAAAATCACAGAGAAGATCATCAAAACTAATAAAAGGAAGTGGGCGCTATGATATATTGCAGAATTATCTGTGGCATGAATGCAAAGCATCACAGACATTGTGTAGTGGAGTTTGACACTGTGTCGCAGAGCCAAACACTTCATAATCAAGTAGTCGTGGTTTTAGGCAATATCCAACTTATTTGAAAATGTATGACCACATAAAATCACATATGATAAATGGTATATCAGCTTCATCTATTCTTGTCCAATTGGAGGCACTTAGATGTCTTTCGATAGGACAAGAAGTAAATAATTAAAAACATAATAAATACATTCAGTGGAACAATATTCAGCACTAGAAAGAAACGAATTGCCAACTCATAAAAAGACATGAAAGAATCTTAAATCTGTAGAACCAAGTAAATGAAGTCAGTCTGAAATATTATATACTGTATCATTGCATTCATATGGCAAATGAGAAAAAAACAATCTTTAGAATTAGAACGAGGGGTTTAATTTTTGAAGCACAAGACCTTGGTGGTGGTGGGGAATGATATAACCATTTGGTACAGAATTTTATGATATACAGAGGACCTATGTATTTATCAAAAACAAAACTTTACATTCTAAAGAGTGGACCTTAAAGTATCCAAATAAAAAATGAGTTAGGAGATTGGAGAAACCAAGTATTTAATGTACACTGTGACAAAAATATCCCAAGCATAAAGACACATATTTAAAAAACACAAGGAATGGCTTGGAGTTTCTGACCTAAGTAAATGTGGAAATGAGAAACAAAAGGAAAAGGTACCATACGTGGTCACTATTCTCTAATCATGGAGTTGTTTCCTATGGGATTACAGATAATCAAAACTGGCCAGGTCATCAAAAATATGGGCAGATTTGTAAGCAGTCACAGCCGAAAGGAATAGAAAAAGAATATGACAGCTAACTGCAAGGTGATGAAAAATACGTCCTACTCATAGGGTAGTAAGAGAAATTGGCTGTGGGATTGGTGACAACTTGCTTTCTACAGTCTTTTTGTGTTTACACTTTAAATCTAAAGTAACTCTAAAATAAAGAAACAGTATAAATGTATAGTTTACTACAAGTTATAAATGATCATATAAAAATAAGTGTTTCTACTAAAGACAACTTCATGTATGTGCATTTGAGCAGCCACACAAATATGTGTATGCATCTTAAAGAGTGAAAGAAAACATTCTTGACAATTAAAACCATATATCATACTAATTTTAGTAGAAAATTGAATCTCTACTGCTTCAAAATAGTCAACAATTATGCAATGGATAGTGTCTATAATTTTTAGGGGGGGAGATAGTATATCATGGAACCAAATTTTGTGGGGATAAATCTCAATGCTCTTTTTATTAGCTTTTTAAAAAGTATGATCCTCAATAATTGACAAATCTACTTTCCTCCTGTTAAGAGGATAAGCACTAATATTTACCATATTATCACACGAAAGATTATTTAATATGCAACCACATCATCCCCCAACAAGTCCCTTCATAAGAAATTATTTCCTCTTAGATTATTGTTTTTTCAGATTACTTTGTCACTGAGAGATTTCCAACAGAAATGAGCAGTTCAGTGGTAGGTTCTAGGTGGAAAAACTGAGGTGACAAGTTCATTTGAAGGTTTAAAGACAAACTGTGGAACTCAAATATTTCTCACAATTGATGCGGTTTTCTAATGAAGAACTCTCCAAGGTAAAATTAAGATACACTACAGAAATAAATAGAATATCAGCTATTATGAAAGCATACTGTAGACATACATAAAATCAACTAGAGCATATTATAATTCAACACACCATACAAAGCTCATTGTTTTGCATATTTTATGCATGTAGAAATTATTGCTCTACAAAGAATATATGTTTAGGTCCTAATACCCATAATCCTATGCATTAAGCCAAAAGCTCATTAAACAGACCAAAGCATAAATCTCAGCAAGAGTTGGAACAAAAATTTTTGCAACATTACAGTTTAAATCTTTCTTTTTTAATTCCATAAAACTCCTATAAAAATATTGCTTTTAATAGAGAAGCATCAGAAGCCCTATACCATGGCAACAGGATTCTAAAAAGTAGGTAAAAATCCTTTAATAATTAGATTCATTTTATATAAATTGTAAAAGGACTGGAATACATCATCTCTAAGATTCAATTTAGGTAATTTTTAATTCCAAAAATTATTTAGTTTATGCATCACACAAAGAAATAGAAAAACTTTCTAAATATCTTATCATTGCTCAAACTATGAAACTTATTATTTTTAAAATGATTCAAGGTTCTAGAGAGGAAATTACTAATTCTGTCAAAATTTTGAGTGTTATGCCTTGAGATATTGGTGGTTCTCAGAGATTGCACAATATCAAGGAAACCAAAGTGTTGGTAAGATTTACATTGATCACAAAATGTCCTCTTTTTTTTTTCTAAATTTCTATCTGTGTTTTTCTGACAAATAATACTCTTTATAATGTACCTAGCAAGCAACATTTGAGGTTCTGATTAGCTCAAGCTTTCTAAAGCTCAAATCAACAACTTGTATTTGAATAATTTCCCATTTATTTAAGATTACAATATCAGAAGAGAATGTTGACCTTTATTAATTCCACAAGATGTTAAATATGAGAGATTTTAGTAAAAGTACAAATCAATAAAAAAACTCAATTAATCTACTCAGGATGAAACATGTACATTCTTAGGTACATGTAATGAGAAAAAAAGTGCTGTTTCGTAGGGAATGCTTAGATCACTACTAGTAAGTGCTAAAAGCATTTTGCCACATTGTGGTGCTTGTACTTCAGTGGTTGATCCTCTTTATTCGGTATGCATCAACACACCTTCCAGCTTAGAACTAACATTCATATAGTGTACATGGTTTTAGGGTACAGAATATGCAACTCTAGCTGAGAGTGGTGAGATCAATATGATTTACATCTATGCAAGTGCAACAATAATAAACTTTATCTCCTTACAGTATCTCTGGATGTCCACTCTTGCCCAAAACATTTCTCAAGGTGTAGTGTTCCTTAAAACCACTCAAAATTATTCGAGTCTTTTCCTTTGAATTCTCTTAAGCCAGAAGAGAAACTGGGGCTTAATTTATCACTCTGAAGACTGGGACCTAATTTATAACTCTGAAGTTCATTGGAGACTTTAAGATTCAACAGTCTCAGCTCACTGGCTACTGAATGAAAGCTTCTTTCCTATTTTTTTTTTTTTTAGAAACAAACATTATATTACAATCATGTTTAGCCCAGCTGGGGATGCCTAATGTAGCCTGAAATAAGTTTTGTTATGATAAAGTAGTGATCTTGCGGGGCATGAGTGTTTACAGACCCTAGCGCCATCATGGAGAAAGAATTTGAAATAAAGGCGTGCATTGTAAGGGGTTATAAATACTGCTTCAGCAGCAACCCTGGGGTTTTGGTTTAATTTTTTTGTGACTCTTTCTGCACTTTGCTTTTCTTCAGTATTGCTAATTTGAGCTTCTTCGGTTTCCATAGTGATACCCTCAGGGACATTCTCTCCTTGCTGTTTGGCTTACTATTGTTGATTTCTGGTCTTACTTTGCATCCTAAACCCATTTTCTGCTGAATATCACCAAAAGGTATTAGGGGATCTATTTGAAGAATCAGTTTGTCAGTCTTCTCTATTTCCCAAACGGGATAAGGCTTGAGCTTCTAAAATGTAGCAATTCTTTTCAAAGCATCAGAATAAATCCTTAAGAACATCCAGTCCCAGAGTTCCCAAATATATGATTAAAAAAAAAAAAGACATTTAACCAGCTAGAGTCATATCAACTCAAAAGCAATGGAAAAATATGATCTGCAGTGATTAGCTACATTTTTTGATGAGTGATTACTGATGAGCTCATGATAAAATTTAAAATACTTTTTTGAAAAATGAATACTAATAATAA
>NW_004624767.1:8965605-8981799 GCF_000247695.1 Heterocephalus glaber | reverse complement strand
CTGGGACTACAGTTGTCCCCCACAACACCCAGCTCCTGACTATGGTGTTTAGAGGTTGGGCCATCGGTGGGCAATTAAGTTAAAGAGGACCACAAGGAATCAAATGATTGATCTAAGGGGGCTCAAGCTTTTTAAGAAGAAGAGGAGAGATCTGTGTCACCATATGGTACCCTATACAAACTCAAGCATCTGCAGAGTCCCCAGCACCAGCAAAGACATCACCAGATGTGCCACCCAATGCTGAACTTCCCAACAACCAGAACTGGCGCTGAATAAGCTTTTATTTTGTTATAAATTATCCACTCTTTTGATATTCAGTTAAAGTAACCAAAATAAGGACTAAAACTCTTAGTGCTTATTTTTAATAATATGTGATTGTTCATTTAACATGAAGCAACATTCTACCTTTTCTAGAAAGAGTTGGTGTGTGAATTATTAAAGTCTGATTGTGTATCTCTGAGAAGAGTTGCATAATCTTCAACCCTCACCACTTACCTGTAGCCATTTAGACATCAGCTTTACTCAACTGCAACTTTGAGCATCTTGGCTTGACTGATCATCCTTTTTTGGATGTTACAGTTGAGGACAGATATCTGCAGAACTTGCCAGCAGTCACAGGTCAAGATCAGTTTAGTGGAGAGTAATGTCCCTTTGCTGAGATCAGTCACCAAACAAGCTATCACATGCAATCCTTTGCCTTGGTTTCTGTTTTCTCTAGTAAGCAAAGCAATCACACAGGATTAAAAGATCCAGCAACTAAATTTTATGTAAATTCACTTTTATTTTTACTTACATAGGTAATGTTTATAGCCTACCCTTTTAAAATGTGTACAGGCAAATTTTTGAAATTCTTTTCAAGTGATGATCTGTAAGACATTTTATCAAAATCATTATAATTTTCCGATGCTGGGCTTTAGACTAAAATACATTATGTACATGGAAAATGGTGTTTTAGAGCTTATTAAACATGGGCTTCCTGGATGATATTCAGTAAAAAATTTAAAGATACCATAAAATAGAAACACTCTATGGATTTCATAAACACTGGTTCCTTGTTTAGGGCAGAGCTGAGAAATATACAGAAATCATAGGCTACTTTCAGAATTTTGTGGCTTCTGCATTCTACTGAAGAGTTCTGAGCCTTTGATCAGGTATTTCTCACTTGGCCACAAAGTGCAGCTGAAAAAATACTGCCTTTTTCCCAAAGCTAAGGGAGGAATGATCAGAGTCAAAGGTGGTGAAAAGGAAGAGGCAATGGTCTATCCTCTACTATTGCTTTTCGTAAGGAAGATATTTTCCTGGCTTTGCAAACTCAAGGGCTGATGACTATCTCTAATTTTCCTGAAATATGAAAAGTAGCTTGAATTGTTCATGAGGAAATATCCACACAATTTTTCGATATTTCATATTTTCCATTTTCAAAAAGAGCCACCTTACTATGCATACTGAAAATTGATTATGGCACAAACGTTCTACTATCAATCACAGTTCTGCTGTTACCAATGGTAACAACAATGAGAAAAACTATTTAAACATTTATAAATACTGAAATAACATAACAATATAGGCATTCATATGAACACTTTAATATCTAATTTCTAGCTAGTCTCTATATTTGCTATAAGTGAATGTGAAATATCCCTGTAAGTATTGCCTTTTCCTAAAAGAGATTACCTCTGTTTTATATACTATAGTGTATATTTGGTACTCTTACAATTCTTTTTTGCCTAAATTCTTTTATCGGTACATTTTAGGTATACAAGAAGTTTACATT
This sequence comes from Heterocephalus glaber, assembly GCF_000247695.1. The sequence goes on along the minus strand of NW_004624767.1, from coordinate 8,980,025 downwards.
CATCATTGGGTGCTTGTACCTGTACATGATGTATCTTGGTTCTTATTTTTTCCCCATTACCTGTGCGCCCTTCACCCCCTCCACTCTTCCCTATTTACATAGATTTTGTTTCCATTTTTTTCTTTTCTCATAATTTTTCCTTTCCCTTCTTTCCTTTCCCCTTCCCCTCTCACTTCCCTTACCCCTTTGGACCTTTTTCTCCTATTTCAAATTATCAATTATTCGTTTTAATAATTTTAATCCTTATTTACAGTACTACCTGAATAACTCTTATAACCCTTAATATTGGATTTCTAGTGAATGTTCCCACAATGCATGTTCAGGTTATAATTATTATTACTGTTTTAAGTGTGAAACAAAGGAACTGTAGAAACTTCATGTTTCAAAGTTATTTTAGTTCCTTAGAACTGCTATAACCAAATACCAGAAAAAGATAGCTTATAAGTGCCAATAATTGATTGTTTATGGATCAAGTACAAGATGAAGTTATACACAGACTAGGTGCCTGGCGAAGGCTTACCTGCTGGGTCACTGCTCTCTCCCCTTGTGGCATGCAGGCCTGTGGTAGAAAAAGCAACAAAATCCCTTCAGACACCCTTTCATGAGGGCACTGATCCTATCCAAGAGAGCTTCACCTTCGAGGTCTGATCACCACTCAAGGCTGCACCTTATGAGACTGTCATCTTGAGCATCAGGATTTCAATATGTGAGTTTTAGTGCAAAGATGAATGGTCACATTTCAAAATATGCATTTGGCCTTCATCTCACTTCCTGGCACACAGCTTTTAAACACCTCTGTATCTTCAAAATGGTAAATATCTGCAGTCCGTAGGTGGCTTCAGAGTATGGACCACAGTAGTCATCAGAAAAACCAAGGCAGAGTTAGAAGGTTGGGATTTTAATCTCGATCTCCAAGTTGCAGGAGAAGGTCTGAAGGTTAGATCGATCAGCAGTGGAATAATAAATTTAAATAACAGTAAATACAATAAAGAACCATTGTATGAGGCACTGTGGGCAATGGCCCAGCATAGTCTGGCATTGAAGTTTAACAGTCAGGGCTCTGGTCCAGTGTTTAATTCATAAACTGTGAGATCTTGGGCCAATTAATTTATCTTCCTGCATAAATACATTGTCAATGGTAGTAAAATATGTTGTAAGAGCATCGTGCAATTTATAGGTATCTTTTTTATTGGATAATTTAAATAATAAAACAGAGCCACAAAGGATCTGAGTGACATGTTCAGGATTGCACCATTCATGGCATGCTCAATCCTATTAATCAGCTTTTAAACAAGTTCCCTACCTGAGCCCAGGACAGCGGATGACACTTGAAAGGAAAAATTCAAATGTATAGAAAATGATGCTGAAGTTAACTAACTCCTTGAAGCTAATAGGCAGGTGGTAGCATCTTTTAGACCCAACTTGTATAATTTTCTCAAATGCACAATATTATAAAGTATTAATATATGTGGTATAATCAAAAATTCAGTGAATACTTAAAATTTTTGAGATATCATTACAGAAAAAGACACATTACCATTAATCTCCCTTAATCTCCCTCAAAATATTCCCCTCCCTTCCAACACATTTATGTAATTGTTTTTGCCATTATCAAGCAGTTCTGGAGGTCCCTTTTCATGTTTTCAGTTGTTAGGTCTTAACTGCTAATATCCTGAATTCATTCCAAATGTTTACCTTTCACGGTCATTTTGACTTGGAGAAGGAGCCAGAAGTTGTGCAATGAAAGATCTGTTGAATAAGTTGAACGAGGACACACTATAAGGATTTTCTGTTAGAAGTCTCTCTCCAGCAGCATTCAGTCGGAACTTTTTTTATTACATCCCATAAAGACACAAAGAGTGATGTTAGAAGTCCTTCAGAAAGTAGTAAGAGTAATGGGATGAGTGTGTTGGAAGTAAGGAGGAGTATTTTGAAAGGGTGAATGACGATGTCTTTTATTTTAAGATAGATTTTATTTTACATTTACTGTATTCTCCATCTGTGTGTGTGTGTGTGTGTGTGTGTGTGTGTGTGTGTGTGTGTATCTAACATTATCTTTTGGAATGTTGCCCAGACTTGCCTCAAACTTCTGGCACAAGAGATGTGCCTGCCTCACCTCCACAGTGGTATCTGGGACTACAGTTGTCCCCCACAACACCCAGCTCCTGACTATGGTGTTTAGAGGTTGGGCCATCGGTGGGCAATTAAGTTAAAGAGGACCACAAGGAATCAAATGATTGATCTAAGGGGGCTCAAGCTTTTTAAGAAGAAGAGGAGAGATCTGTGTCACCATATGGTACCCTATACAAACTCAAGCATCTGCAGAGTCCCCAGCACCAGCAAAGACATCACCAGATGTGCCACCCAATGCTGAACTTCCCAACAACCAGAACTGGCGCTGAATAAGCTTTTATTTTGTTATAAATTATCCACTCTTTTGATATTCAGTTAAAGTAACCAAAATAAGGACTAAAACTCTTAGTGCTTATTTTTAATAATATGTGATTGTTCATTTAACATGAAGCAACATTCTACCTTTTCTAGAAAGAGTTGGTGTGTGAATTATTAAAGTCTGATTGTGTATCTCTGAGAAGAGTTGCATAATCTTCAACCCTCACCACTTACCTGTAGCCATTTAGACATCAGCTTTACTCAACTGCAACTTTGAGCATCTTGGCTTGACTGATCATCCTTTTTTGGATGTTACAGTTGAGGACAGATATCTGCAGAACTTGCCAGCAGTCACAGGTCAAGATCAGTTTAGTGGAGAGTAATGTCCCTTTGCTGAGATCAGTCACCAAACAAGCTATCACATGCAATCCTTTGCCTTGGTTTCTGTTTTCTCTAGTAAGCAAAGCAATCACACAGGATTAAAAGATCCAGCAACTAAATTTTATGTAAATTCACTTTTATTTTTACTTACATAGGTAATGTTTATAGCCTACCCTTTTAAAATGTGTACAGGCAAATTTTTGAAATTCTTTTCAAGTGATGATCTGTAAGACATTTTATCAAAATCATTATAATTTTCCGATGCTGGGCTTTAGACTAAAATACATTATGTACATGGAAAATGGTGTTTTAGAGCTTATTAAACATGGGCTTCCTGGATGATATTCAGTAAAAAATTTAAAGATACCATAAAATAGAAACACTCTATGGATTTCATAAACACTGGTTCCTTGTTTAGGGCAGAGCTGAGAAATATACAGAAATCATAGGCTACTTTCAGAATTTTGTGGCTTCTGCATTCTACTGAAGAGTTCTGAGCCTTTGATCAGGTATTTCTCACTTGGCCACAAAGTGCAGCTGAAAAAATACTGCCTTTTTCCCAAAGCTAAGGGAGGAATGATCAGAGTCAAAGGTGGTGAAAAGGAAGAGGCAATGGTCTATCCTCTACTATTGCTTTTCGTAAGGAAGATATTTTCCTGGCTTTGCAAACTCAAGGGCTGATGACTATCTCTAATTTTCCTGAAATATGAAAAGTAGCTTGAATTGTTCATGAGGAAATATCCACACAATTTTTCGATATTTCATATTTTCCATTTTCAAAAAGAGCCACCTTACTATGCATACTGAAAATTGATTATGGCACAAACGTTCTACTATCAATCACAGTTCTGCTGTTACCAATGGTAACAACAATGAGAAAAACTATTTAAACATTTATAAATACTGAAATAACATAACAATATAGGCATTCATATGAACACTTTAATATCTAATTTCTAGCTAGTCTCTATATTTGCTATAAGTGAATGTGAAATATCCCTGTAAGTATTGCCTTTTCCTAAAAGAGATTACCTCTGTTTTATATACTATAGTGTATATTTGGTACTCTTACAATTCTTTTTTGCCTAAATTCTTTTATCGGTACATTTTAGGTATACAAGAAGTTTACATTCATCATTGGGTGCTTGTACCTGTACATGATGTATCTTGGTTCTTATTTTTTCCCCATTACCTGTGCGCCCTTCACCCCCTCCACTCTTCCCTATTTACATAGATTTTGTTTCCATTTTTTTCTTTTCTCATAATTTTTCCTTTCCCTTCTTTCCTTTCCCCTTCCCCTCTCACTTCCCTTACCCCTTTGGACCTTTTTCTCCTATTTCAAATTATCAATTATTCGTTTTAATAATTTTAATCCTTATTTACAGTACTACCTGAATAACTCTTATAACCCTTAATATTGGATTTCTAGTGAATGTTCCCACAATGCATGTTCAGGTTATAATTATTATTACTGTTTTAAGTGTGAAACAAAGGAACTGTAGAAACTTCATGTTTCAAAGTTATTTTAGTTCCTTAGAACTGCTATAACCAAATACCAGAAAAAGATAGCTTATAAGTGCCAATAATTGATTGTTTATGGATCAAGTACAAGATGAAGTTATACACAGACTAGGTGCCTGGCGAAGGCTTACCTGCTGGGTCACTGCTCTCTCCCCTTGTGGCATGCAGGCCTGTGGTAGAAAAAGCAACAAAATCCCTTCAGACACCCTTTCATGAGGGCACTGATCCTATCCAAGAGAGCTTCACCTTCGAGGTCTGATCACCACTCAAGGCTGCACCTTATGAGACTGTCATCTTGAGCATCAGGATTTCAATATGTGAGTTTTAGTGCAAAGATGAATGGTCACATTTCAAAATATGCATTTGGCCTTCATCTCACTTCCTGGCACACAGCTTTTAAACACCTCTGTATCTTCAAAATGGTAAATATCTGCAGTCCGTAGGTGGCTTCAGAGTATGGACCACAGTAGTCATCAGAAAAACCAAGGCAGAGTTAGAAGGTTGGGATTTTAATCTCGATCTCCAAGTTGCAGGAGAAGGTCTGAAGGTTAGATCGATCAGCAGTGGTTGAATTTAGTCATTTTTTCCCATGGAACAAAGACATAAAGCCCTGAAAAGACAGGGTTCAGGCAGTTTCTGGGTAGGGGAGCACTTGTAGCTTCCTGGAGTGTTGTCCACCTGGGAAGAAAATGGGAGTTCTAAGCTTCCTCTTCTATTCATCCTTCATTGGAGCTTTTCCTTTATCTTCTTCCATATCTTTTATAATAGACCAATAAATATAAGTAAAGTTCTGCCTAGCAAATTAAACACACTCAAAGAGGCATTTTGGAGAGCTCTATTGCCTGGGACTTGTGATTAGCATCTGAATTGGGGACATTTTAATGGGACATTAATCTCAAACTATGGGAGCTGATTTTCTCTACAGGAAAGTAAAGTCAATATATCAAACCCAAAGATGACCAGATTTACCACTGCAGAACTACTAGGCTACTCTCTTAATGTCTGGGTAAAAATGCTCACATATGTCACAAAAGTGTTCTGTGTTATGAGAGCAAAGTAGGAAGACATTTTATTTTGTTCTCTGTGTAAACCTTACTTCAGTTTTTTGCTTTTGATCTTTTCCTGGGCCAGCAATAGCGTGGTATGGCTCTTGCAGTGCTGGCCAACAGGACCAAACTGCTACACCTAGGGGGTGACAATCACAAGGATAAACAAACGATGCTCTACAGGGTACTGTGTTGTTACGCCATCATTTTTGGTCAACGAAGTAGATTAAGCACAATTTGACGTGTAATATTTTCAACTTTAAATGGAATGAGTTTATTGGGATTTGACACTATTGTGAGAGAAAGCACATCAGTATTCTAGAATGTCCATATTACAGCAATGACCAAGTTGTCTAGCAGTAGCTGATGAAACCATGATGGGAGTTGGGCAATTTGATCACAGAGCTTCAGCAACATGTACTGAACTACAAGGTTGCCATTTCTTGAAAAGCATAAACTCCTACATTGTGGATTATGGAATACTGGTCTTTGAATGCTATTTCAAAGAATTGGCTGAAAAACGTACACAAAAGGTAGAATACTCGCCAGGGATTTAGCTCAGTGGTTCCACCCCCTGCCTCCCAAACTCAAAGTATTGAGTTCAATCCCTGGTACCAAAAAAACAAAACAAAACAAGGTAGAGTACTACAAATTTGTATTTTTAGTTATTTTTTATTGATTTTTTTTTGTCAGTCCAAAACTTAACAATGAACATGGCTGTCTTACAATAAATTAATCATTAAAATAATTTTAGGTGCCACGCGTCTCTGGCCAACACCTACAGTAACAAAATTAATTTTAATTCTTCTAATAGTACTTTCAGAATGATAAATTTTCTATTGTGTTAGTTGTTGTGAAATTCATATCAAACAAACTCATAATATATTTTGAGAATTAAAATATTGAACTTACAAATTTAGTGTTTACTACTAAATTTTATTATGACACTATAATTCAATCCTAATACAAAACTGTAATTGATGGTTCATATTGTAAAAGCTGTCAGTGAGAAGACATCTAAATTTCAGAGTAAACACATACAAGAATATTCTAAGGATCTCTAAAACATTCTTACATACCTGATCATTTTTATATATTAATATTATGTCAGTTTAGATAAATTATGTTTTCTATAAATGTTTTATATTTATATATAAAGAAAATGCTTCAATCTTAATAATCAAAATTTTATGTGTCAGTAATTTCATTCCTTTATGAAATCCAAGATGCACATTCCTTTTATTAACTAATGATGCGTATTAGTGATTTCATTATCACCTATTACTTAAGTGTATATAAAAAAAAATCAACCTACAAAGTAATTTCATTCAGTTAAATTAGTGTAATTGTTTTCATTTTATCTCACTGGAATTAATAGCCATGTAGTCTTTCCATTTCAATATGTGGAAAAACTTATTTATGCCAATTAAATCAGCATTCTTTCCATCATTCATGGATTCTGTCTATACTGCATTTTTGCAGTGTTGTGGCACAGGATCTACCCATCTCTTCTTGCCAGTGCATAATTTTTATTTTTATCTGCTCTCTTCATTGAGCAATAAGTGTCTCTAACTCAGCCCCTTTTGCCTTAGCAATATTTCTCTCCAGGACTATCTCCTCATACCTTCTTGTTGGCTACTGGGAATTCAGGGAGCCTGTTTATAGGATGCTGTTTGCTTTCACTTTGGCACATAGAAAACATTATGCCACTATTTTCGGATTATTGTTAGAATAGGTAGGATTTCTCTGAGGCTTATTTCAAGCTCATCCATCCCCAAAATACCACATAGTCTTTTATTATTGCCCACATGACTTGCTCCATTGAGAAAGTATGAGGCATGTTAACCTGTCTGAGATCAGAGGCAGAGATAAGCGATGTCTTTAGAGTTGGATCCCCTATCCAATCAAAGCTTTATGTCTTTGTCATAGTAACACTGGGATGAAGTAAAAGCTATCATTTATTTGCTACTATGATTTTTTTTCTTGAGCGAAGCAGTGAATTCTTGAAATGAATAAATTTTTAGCATATGAACAAAGAACATTTTCTTCACATTCTTTTTTACTCATATACAGTACAGTAATCTTATATTCTTAAATGTATAATATGGCATCATCAAAAGAATAGTAAAGATGAGACTAAATTTCTTTGACCTGAAAGACATAAATTTAAAGCAAATGAAAATGTGTTTTTTGCGGTTATAATTTATACATTTATAATTTCCTCTGAATGAATAAATCAATCAAGGCAATATTCCAAGATTAAAATATCAATGTTTTAACATACATAACATTTTCTTCTCATTATATCACAGTCTAGTGACTCTATAAATAATTAGATGCCTAACTCAGTAAGATAGTCAAATTTCAGGGTATCTTGATGTTTTATGAGACTGAAATGTTTCAGTCTCATAAAAAATAAAGAAAGGCACCAATAATTCATAAAATATATATGATGCTGTATTGAAGAATATATTATATTGAATATAAGAATATATTATGTTGAAGAATATGTTATATTTTTAAAATTATAACCTTTGTTCTTAATTACAACCCTTAAAACAGGCTTAAAATATGAGTTCCCCTACAGATACAGTGGACCCTTGACTTACAAACTCAATTCATTCCAGAGGACTGGTTGTAACTCAAGTTGGTCAATTGAACTCTCAGGATCCTCTACACAGCCTTCAAAGTCTCTGTCTTGTACACAGGCAGATCTCAGTGTTCTTAGAGAGACCTTGGCCCAGGATTACTCAATTAACCCCACACAGGAAAGGATGTTGCAATATTCCTTCCAGAACTCTTTAAGGGTTAAACTTGTATCTGAGACCATGTGGAAGCACAAGCAGCCAGCATTCGTCTCTAGACTGGTCCTAAGTTAAAACTAAAATTCCGGTCGTAACCCAATTGTTCATTTGTCCGGCCAGAAATAACTCCAGGGTCCACTGTACAAGGACTGAGGTGGGAGATTAGGGCCAGGCAAACTGGAGGATCAAATGGCCGTGACCTGTCAATCACGAGACCCAGTACCCGGGGGCAGAAAAGAGTTCCCGAACACTGCACCTGGAAGCACTCAGAAAGTGCTATCTTCACTTTTTCATTTATATCTGCCAGGAGGACAAACGGGCTCTTAATAGGAACAGGAGTTATAAAAAGACCCCTGCCATTAACCTAGTGGCCACTGTGGACTTGCTCAGGGGTCTGTTTTCCCTCTGCAGAGCTTCATTTCCATCCCCAAGAAATGTAAATTATCACTACCTTTTTTGTGTGCCTTGTCCAGTTCTTTGTTCAGGACACTAAGATCCTGGACAGGATCTCTAGGGGATCCCAAAAGCCAGTTACAGGATCATGCATTCTGAATAGTATGAGATCTTGGGTCTAGAAACATGATAAATATGCGTGGCTGGATTACCCTGTGGTGCTAGACTTATCATTTACAAAGCTACACTTTTCTTTTCGCTTAAATGAGGAAACATGCACAGAAAGTCCAAGGAGATATCAAAAGTGCTTTATAAGATTAAACTGAAAGAGAGAATTCATTATTCACAAGATGCAGAGATGAAAGCTGAAACCAGAGAGCCGCACTAATGGAATGGAATGGATGAACATGGAGTGCTTCCCAGACCTTAACCACTTCTATTTGAGAAAATCTTTTGGGATCAAAAATTGCACGTGGAGAAAAATAAAATAAAAACAAATGTTTTGAGCTACAAAATGTAGAGTGAGGTTGAACACAAAGATAGTGTAAATTGCATTTAAAACATATTTGATTTACTAGTAGTATGAATGTTTTCTTCCATAAGCATTAATCATATATCTCCTAAATTTTATTCTTTACTTTTCATTTCTATCTTGTCTCTCCCCCTCCCTCCTCCTTCCCCTTATCTCCACTACATTTTATGTATTATTTATTTATCTGTGCAGTGTTTTCTTTCATTAATTGAATATTCTTTTGTGTCCAACTGAGGCAAAATAGAAAAGAATAAAGATAGGTAGGAAGGAGACAAGAAAATTCATGTGTTTAAAGCTGCATTTTCAAGACAAATTATCTCAAGTCTCAAGAGTTATTCAGTGCTTTTTCCTTTTCAGACAACACTCCAAAAGAATTCCTCAGGGTCTTAAAGAAACAATAGGCCTATAAATGGAACTCTGGTCCCTCATTTTTCATCTGTAAATTGTGCTTCCTCCCATAGAGCGTCATCCTAAGGAAAGCACACTATTAAGCTGACCATATATTGCAATACAAAAGCAGATAAGTACTTTGTACTGTGGCATAGCCTATCAGACAGGGATCATGACCAATAGTAGGAATGCACATCCTGTATCTCCCTTCTTGAAGTCACCCCCAAGACAACATCAATATACACAGCTCCGGACCATAATGCATCTCTCTTCAGGGTCCATATTCTCTTCTCTCTGAGTGTGTACTTTAAAATTTTTGCCTCATAAATCTCTTTATGCCTCTCATAGATGCTTCTTGAAAACTCTTTTTCAGTTATGAAAGTCAGCCAATTTACAACCTACCCAAATGGTGAGCTGAGCGAAGTACATATTTTGTCTTTGAGGTATCTCTTTGGACCTTGCCTAGTGACACAACCTGCTTTTAAATACGTATATTATGGTAGCAATTTCAGGCATTGTATTTTTTCAATTCCAGAAAGTCCATTTTTATATTTTGAAAAATTAAACACTCTAGTGGGGTTGTTATATTTTTGTTGTTTTTCTTTTATATCTAATGTGTTGATCATAGGTCAAGTTCTTTTCTGTAATATATGAATCTTCTACCATTCACTGATTTGAATTGATTTCAAATCATGTATTTGTGACTCATTACCCATATGTTTTATTTTATATCTGACATTGGGTGGAATAAAGGTAGGCAGAAAACAGTTATTGTCTCCTCTAGGCAAATCAGACTTTAATAGCACAAACCTGAGCAAAACATTGAAGTGTAACATCATTAAACTGCAACTTCAGTGTAATTCAATAATTTGATCTATGGAAAATTTCTGTCTGCTGTATTTTGCTATGCCTTCCAGTTGTGAGTTTATGAATCATGTACTTCTCGGCCCTGAAGAATAATGAGAAATCCAGCCCAGGATTTTTATCTAAGACTGTTACTAGAAATAGGTTAAATATATGGAAATTGGCTCTATGGTTATCCACTTTGAAATTCATGTGATTTACTGAAAATTGCATGAAGATTGTATACTATTTTAAATTTACTATTGATGTAATTGATGTGGCACTTTGAAAGCACACATCAGATTTTGGTAAATGGAAGATATTTTCAATTCTACTCTCTTTAACATTGAATGTGCAAATATTTTAGTTCCAATATTGTCGTAGATGCTGAATTTTGCTTTCGTTTACAGTTCATTTTCTTTAAATATACTTCAATAATACAAAACTCAAATAACTAAACTCTATTCATGACGACTTTTAATATTCTACCAAATTTGTTGGTTCAATATTTGTTTCTCAACTATATTCAATTTTAGAATAAAAACCAAGTCCATCTAATTATTATTAGAAACATTATTAACAAATAGTTGCTATAAGTAGATATATTTTAATACTCAAAATAAAAAGTATGATCATTTTTCTGGAATTCAATTTTTACCTCCCACTTGGATTTAATGATGTACTTTCAAAATTCTTTTTATCAAATCTTCAAAGTTAATATGTGTAATATTTCACTTTGTGAGAATTTAAGCTTAAGATCTCTGACAAATTCTACATTAAAATGACACAAATTTAAGAGAGTACTTTACGAAGAAGATTTCCTTCAAAGATATTGCAAGAGGTGGGGAAGGGCCAGACCTGAGTCTGACTTCAACTATACCAAACAAACTTCAGGGAAGTTTGTAGGACTTGTGAGGAGGAGGACCATAAGGACATTAGTGCTTGATACTTGCCCTTATGTAAAGGAAAATCAACTCTTCCTTCTCATACCTTCCTGAAAGGAAGTAGTTTTGCAAGTGGATCAGGGTATAAATTAGTTTTTCCTCCAGTAGAGATGAAATGTCAGAGCCAGAATCTTGTTTGAAGATTACATTTCACACTCTTTTGAAAGAAAATCTTTGCTAAAAATTGGCAAAAGCTTTTAAGAATATTTACCTTTCAAATTTTTAGAGAGAAAGAATTTGTAATTACATGTCTTTTAAAATAAAATTTGTAAGAAAAGGAGTTCAGCGACATAAAGATTAGAAGTGGCCTGATTGAGTTTGATTAAGCTGAGGAAAATAAGTTTATCTTCATCATCATGTTAGACTGGGATATTATAACATTCTAGCTGCAAAAAAATGTCTATGTTCCTTCATAGTATTTATATGGTAATATTTCATATCACTTATTGGTAATGTAATTTTTCAAAAACAATGTCTTACTGTTTGATCATTCATTTCCTTCTGGTTTGTTGTTTTATAAATAAAAATACATTTCTGGACATATATTTAATTTCCTGTTTTTCCCACAACCATTTTTTAAGAGAATTCTCCTTGGTATATAATCTTGCTTGATTTATACCTCACAAAAGAGTTCATTTAAATGATAGCAAGTTTATGGCTGATTGTGTGCACAGGAATCGGATTTTAAAAATTTCTATCCACAGACATTTAGAAAAGTATGATTTCTTAATCTAGCATAAAGTGATGAGCTGCTCCAAGAGAATTTGGAGTTTGGGACAATGAAAGAATATTGGCATTTAATTTGAGGAGCTATCCTAAACTCAAACTAAAGAAGCCATTTTTAAGCTGTATGAGAAATCACCAAATATTCATAAGCAGGAAAAAAGCAAAAAGGGAAATATGATACAGAAAAATGTAAAAAAGAAAAAGAAAATTTGATTAATTTTGAATCCTTTGCAAAGCTCTTTTTGCTGGTTGTATATTTATTTTTACTTGCTTTATTTTCTTGCTAGTGTAGGTTTATTTATTCAATGAAACTTATTTCTCACCATCCACCACCTTGAAATAATTTTAGTAGTAATCCACTGTCTGCAGACATAAGGCTAATAAATGAGGTGTTAGTATGAAAGTCTGTTTTCTCAGTGTTTTGCTTTATCAGATCATTAAAAATATTAATGAAAGTGAAGTTCCAATAAAAGAATATAATTCCCCCCCCAAAAAAAATTTCATAGTTTTAGTACCAGAGAAATAATATTGAAAATTATTCTTGAACTATTTGTCTAAAAATGACTAAAAGTGATTGATAATTCTCTTTATAGTTTAACAATGCTAAAAAACTTCTGGTGGAACAAAATTTATAGTTAATGGGAGATCTAAATAATGTGAGAGGTATTTCCCAAGTTTTATTTTTTTTTAAGTTACAATAAGTTTTTCCATAGCTACCTCATATAATTGTATTCACTCTTAATAGTTACACTTTTAACTGGAACAGAAAAATAAATTCAATTTAACAGAACTTTAGAGTACATCTCATGGTGAGGAACATCTCCAATTCATCTAAGCATAGTTGACTTGTTCAAGATTTTATGTACAGAGGAGTTTTGAATGAAATTTTATACTCATTGGACAACAGTATTACAGATTTGTCAAAATACAATGTAAAATAAATATTCTCTGGGAAATAAAACCATATATAATTCTCAAATTATTTTATTGCAGTTGCAAATAAAACATATGGTTCATAAAATTACATAAAAATGACACTTATCCTTGAAGATGTAGTTTCTCATTGCTTTTAGTTTGAGAATAAGAAGATCTCCCTAAATGAAACACTGTCATGTTCATAGTGACAAACTCCGTCAGCCTGTCATGATTAGATATGCTTTGCTCTCTTCTTCCATTTATTTATCAGCATGTCTGAACTGAAGTACACTTTCAGATTGGCAGGATGTTAGGGAGTTTCCAAAATAACTCTCATTAACTACAAACAGTCTAAGGTGGTCAGCAGGTGTTGTTACCTGTGTCCCATGATTTTCTGGTGTCTACGAGATTAATATAGGGACACCGGGCCTAGAAAAATAACGTTGCACATTTCAGCATCTAGTATTAAATACGTCATTGAAAAATATCCGAAGATTCATAAGCAAAAATGGTTTCTTGTAAAAAAAAAAAATCTCCTCACAGTGTGTATTCATTAGTGTCCCATAGGTTCTGTCTGATAGTGTTTGACTCTGTTAATTCTTTCCTTTTGCAATAAAATGTAGAAGCGACAACCAATAATTCAAAAATAACCTTTGTATTACAAAATGTAAATGACCTGAAACCTTGACAATTTCTCCATCTTTGGCAATGGGTAATTTTTCTAAAATGTCAAGGTCAAGTTGCACTGAAAACACTGAATCAGCCTTCTGCTGCAGACAGGAAGGTCTGTGGATGTGGTCCCCAGGTCGCCAGTTGTGCAGAAAACACCAAAGCAGCCCACTGCTGACAGGCAGGTTTGCAGATGCAGTCCCGAGGTTGCCAGTCCTGTGGAAACACTGAATCAGCCCGTGCCCTGGCAGCAATCCACTGGAACCCCCACCCCGCTCCTTTGGCCTCTTCTCTGTACAGCCACCTGGTTCCACACTACAAAGACACAAAGGAAACTGGACCACCAGACCACTGTACTGGAGCTAATCAAGTTCTCAGCATTTAAAGAATTCCTGCCCAGAGGGAGGGGCTTTTGAGCCACCATCCCACTGCTCCTGATCCAGAGGAATGGGCTGCCCAGTCACCATCCCAACTGCTGCTCCCAGCCAAGAGGAAAGGGCTTTTGGCCTGCCGTCCATCCTGCCGCTCCTGGCCCAGAGGTAGGGGCTTCTGAGCCACCATCCCACTGCTCCTGGTCCAGAGGAAGAGCTTTCTGGGCCACCATCCCTAATGCTGCTCCCAGCCCCTGGCCCACTTCTCCCAGCTCAGAGGAGGTGAGCCGCACGGGCGCCAACAGCACTCCCTCACCCCCCAAGTTCAAATAAGAAAACACATAAATAAGTCTCAAAACCAGACTCCCAGATCACTTACAGCAACCCCAAAGGGAAATGAGATGGAACACTCTGATACACAACCACCTGGACCCACTGAACTGGCAACAAAAGGGGATCTGGAAAAAATGAAATCAGAAATAATTTCTCAGATA
>NW_004624767.1:8949520-8960145 GCF_000247695.1 Heterocephalus glaber | reverse complement strand
TAGGAATGGGGAAAAAATAAGAACCAAGATGCATCATGTAAAGGTACAAGTTTCCAATGAGAAATGTAATTGTGTTGTATACCTAAAATGTACCAATAAAGAATTTAAGAAAAAATTAAATAAAACGTCAATTTCAGAACTGAATTCAAACACCCAAGGTATTAGTTTTTCATTTTACAGACTTTATTGTTTTTTTAAAATTTTGCTAATCTTTATGACTTGATAAATTATATAAAATTGTGAAATTAAATTATTTGGTGTTTTCCTAAATATCTGCATTTGCATTCATTCATGTCAAATCTTATTTCAACAGATCTTATAGTATTAAATTGTTAGTAAGAGGAACAATACTTTTTTTGTTTATTTGCTTTTTGGTTTTGTATTTTTATTTTTATCATATATGTGTTCAGGAGAAGTCATATCTGTGTCCCCCCAAAAGCTAATGTTTTAATTCTTTTTTTATTTCGCCCCTACTGAATAATGTTAAAATATAGTTGCTATTGTTTCTTTCAAACAATCTGAAACTTAGCTATAAACATTAGAGCTCATTTCATGTCTTCTTCTATAGGTACATTTTTTGGTAAATTTAAAACTTTAAATGAGCATAAGTGATCTTTATTAAGATTTTGCTTAAATGGAAATTGAAAAAATATATGCATCGTTTGGTTTTTTAAAAATTATCTCAAGTTAACATTATAGGTATAAATACAGGAATAAAACTATCACTTAGGAAAAGTAAGTAATTTTACAAAGTTACATGACTGATAAGTTACTTTGATCCTAATGTTAATTTTTCTGACTTCAGCACTCAGGACCTTTATCACTATGCTATGATATATGTCTTCAGATGTATTGAGAAATGAAAAGAAGATTTAAGCATGATGGCAAATATTGGTCTTGCATTTCAAAAACCTCAAATGAATAAATAGAAGTATATGACTGCATTTCTGCATTTCTGATTCTCTGCTACAGATCAGAGATACAAAAAATGATAATAGCTTAGAATAATAGAGTTTTGAAAAGGAAACATTTTTAGCAATCATAATGATTTCTGTTTCACATTTAAGGTAATGAAGTAGAATTTTGAACAGATAACCAACATTGAATTTTTAGTTTTATTGTTATATAATTCATAGTGGATATATAAACAAGTTTCCCTGAGAATCAGTATGTGAGAAAGTTTATTTTCAATAATAAGTTGTTAATAATGTTTTTTAAAAAGATCTGATGTTATCTTTACAAGAGACATAAAACAGACTTAAGTGGGAGAGCAGGAACTAAAGGAAATGTCATCACTCACTTTAAAAAGTGTCAGCTGCTCTTGGATTAACTATCCACACTAAAAAACTATCAATTTTGACAAAACCTATAACTGTTATCAGATATTGGACAGCAGAATGTACGAGATTATAATCTCTGAGAAAATGAAAACAAGCAAGGTGACAGCCCCGTGTGCATCACATTACATTCTATTTTGGGATCATTTTCATCATTGCTTGGGGTGCATGGCAGTCCAAGCAGATAATATTAGTATCATTGGACTGAAGAATTGTTTTGGCATTCTCACATTTAAGACAAAGTTCTAAAAAATTAAATTAAATTAAATTAAAATTCTTGCAAACAAATATGAAATATGATTGTGTGATAAAGATTTGGCTATATATACACTCATATGATCTTCAATTATATTTGTTATTTTTTTTCTTATTGGTTATTTAGATCTTTTGTTTCATCTTGGCATATAAAAATAGGTATCTATATCTATCAATATTGGAAATTTCTCAAATTATCATTGTATTTACATCATTAAATGTTAATTTTGTAATACTTGTTATTAAAATAAACTCTCATAAAAAAGAATAGGCAATCTTGGTAGAACTCACACATTAAATGAACTGAGTAGGTAATTGGAAACCATCTAAATTATGAAGTACTATTGTGCCAATATAAGTAAAAACTGGCCAAATGATTGACTTAGCATGGTTCCTGGGTGTGACTGAATGGATTTACTGAAAAGGAAAGAGCTACTTTGGGTAGGAGTGGCACCAGCCAATAGGCTTGTAGCCTGAATGGAATAAGAAGTGGAAAGAAGGAAGCCTCCCTTCTGTTTCATTGGAGGAGCTCCAGTCTTCAACTTTTGCCTTGGACTTCTGTCTCCAGACTGCCACCACAGACTCTTCAGCCTTCTATTGCAGACCCTTCAGCTACCCTATGCAGACCAGCAAGGGACTCTACAGTGAGCTTCTGGCCTTTCACTTCTTACTGGATTCTTTCCCATCTCAAGCACACGGGCAGCCTTTTTACAATCTTCCATACATGACTTGGCACTTTGCAGCAGCCATTGTAAGCCTATCTTCTAAATCTCCCTCTCCCTCTCTCTCTCTCTCTCTCTCCCTCTCTCTCTCTTCTCTCTCTCTCTCCCTGTATGTCTATAACTCTGTCTATATTTATATATGCATATATGCATATGCAGATTTATATATATTTATATGGTTTTACATACATATATCTTATATTAAATCTATTTCTCTAATGAGCAGTGGTTGACAAAAGCACCAAGTGAATTCTGACCAATACTTGTGGAAGAAATTAATTCAGTTCTCTGCTGTCTCTTCTACATAGTTGAAGCAAAAGGGAAACTTTCTAACTCATTTTAATTTTCCAGCACCATACTAATACAGAAAGCAAAGACATTATAAGAAAATGAAACTGCAGACTGTCATACATCAATGCAAAAATCCTCAAAAACTTAGCAAGCCACATCCAACTTATACTATACTATAAATACTTTATATGCATTATGCATTTTATGTGTTCTATATTTATATATCTCAAGAGAGGGATTTATTAAGCCAACTAAACAAAGTTTTGAAGCCAGCATTCAAAAATCAATTGTGTCCATTACATCAGCAGAAACAAAATTAAAAATCACATGATCATAGCAATAGCTGATTAAGAAGTTTTTACCAAAGTCTTCAATATTTTATTAAAAGTTGTCAAAGAATAGAAAATTCCTCAATGTGATAAATATAACTACAAAAAATACAACCTCTAGCATATTTAATGGAGCAAAACTAGAAGTTTTTCACTAAGATCAGAAACATGGTGAAGATGTTTCCTCTTATGTGTCCTTTCAACACCATATTGAAAGTCCTAACTAATACAATAAGAATGGAAAATAAAGGTGTACTGAATTCCAATACAATTTAAAACTATCTTCGTTCATGAATGTCATACTTGTCCATGTGGAAAAACAAAATAAACAAAAAATTCCTGGAACTAGTGAATGATCATAGCAAGTTTTAAGCAATATAGTTAATATGCAAAAGTCAATTGTTTCTCATCTGTTAGTAATAAACTAGTTCAGTGTAGATTTAAATACACAATAGCATTTATCTCAGAGAGCACCTCAAATGAAATATATAAGTAGAAGTTTAATAAAATATGTTGAAATTTTAAATAAGGAAACTACAAAATACTGATGAAATAAAAGAACATAAATGTTCATAGATATAGGACTACATAGTGTAAAACATCACTTATTCCTAAACTGATCTACAGATTAAATGCTAGCCCAGTCAGAATTCCATCAATTTACTTTTTGTATATGTACCAGCTGCATCTAAAACATATACAGAGAGGGAAAATTCAGAATAGGTGATACAAGATTGAAAGAGAATCAAATTAAAGGACTGATGGTGCCTAATTAAAAGGATTATTACAAAGCTAAAGCAATCCAAAAAATTGTGTTCTTGGATGAAGAATGGACAAGTCAATGGAACACAATCTTGAGCCTATAAATAGACCCACGGAGACAACTGATATTCAAGGGCAACACAGTGGAGCAAAACCCATCTTGCTAAATGGTTTTGGAATAATTGAGCATCTACAAGTCAAAAAGAAATGAAAATGTAGAAAAAGAAATGAAAAGAAAGAAAAAAGGAAAACCAAGATACAATACTGTATTTATAACTTCATAAAAGGAAGCTCAAAATAGAAAGCGAAGAAACTTAAAGTATAAAAATATGCAAATCCTAGTACATAAAAATAATTATAGGTGGATTTCATTTGTCAAATTTTGTTGTTACTTCAAAGGCATGATCCATGAAATAATAAATTGAAAAATCTATACTGACTTTTTAAAAGATTGTTCTGTAAAAGACACTATCAACAGAATGGAAAAGCTACAGAGAAAATACTTACAAAACATTGTAACAATTACTATATTTGGAATACTTTCCAAAAATATAAAGAACTCTTAAAACTTGACCATAAGAATCCATGACTCAATTAAAAATGGGCCAAAGAAAATAGACAGGTGCTAAATAAGTATAAGAAAAGTTGCTACACGTGACATGACATCAAAGAAATATAAATTTAAATGATAATGTTCTAGCAATATACTCTTGGAATGTCCCATACTCAGAATCCTCAAACCAGCCAACATTGGTGAGAATATGGAGCAAAAGGAACTCTTGTTTGTTGTTAGTGAGAGTGCAAAATGGTACAGAACCTTTGAACATCAGTGGGTCAGCTTTCTGCAATAGTAAACATACTAGTACAATGCAATCTACCAAAAATGTGTAGTGGCATTACTCAAAAGAATTGAAAGTTTTTGCCCACATAAAAATCTGCACATAGATGTTTATAGCAGCTTTACTCACAATTTCCAAAATGTCATACAAAACAAGGTGATAAGCAGATAAACCAAGACACCCAGACAATTAAATAGTATTCAGCATTAAAATATGAGCTACGCAAGCGAGCATGGTGGCGCATGCTTATAATCCCAGCAATTGGGAACCTGAGCCCAGAGGATCGCTGTGAGTTCCAGGCCAGCCTGGGCTATAGTGCATTCAGGACCCGTCAGAACTACACAGGGAGACCCTGTCTCAATAAACAACAAGAAAAATATGAGCTATGGAGTCATTAAAAATCATGAACTGAACTTTAATATGTAATACTAAATGAAAGAGGCCAATATGAAAAAGGTTATACTCTAAGATTCCAGTTATATAATATTCTAGAAAAGACAAATCTATGGAGAACCCAAAATTAAGTTGTTAACAGGAAGGAGAACAGAAGAAGAAAGGAATTATCAAGACACAAAAGATTTTTAAGAAATGAAACTATCCTGTATGATGCCATAATCAAAATGTCATTCCACACTAGTCCAAACCTATAGAATATAACATCCAAAATAAGCTCTAATATGAAATATCAACACTTGGTGATAAGGATGTATCACTGTTGATTCATCAACTGTAACAAAGGTATGGCTCTGGTGGTTGATGTTAAAATTGGGTTGACTATGCCAAATGAAGGTTTTACATGAGGTATCTCTGCATGTAAATAAAGATAGTGATAATTGCGTATATGTGTGTGTGTGTGTGTGTGTGTGTGTGTGTGTGTGTGTGTGTGTGTACTGGGGGATCGAACCCAGTGGTACATTTCTAATCTTTGTAAAAAAATAATACATATTTTTTCAAACAGTGAGACAAAGTCTCTATTAAATTACACACGCATGTAATTCCAACATTTGGGAGACTGAGGCATGAGGACAGCCTAGAGTTCAAGGCCAACCTTGGTTACGTAGTGAGTTCAAGGCAAGCTTGAAGTACATAGTGAGATTATGTCTCATAAAAATCCAAAAAGTAAAATAAAATAAAATGCAAGAACCAAAAGATACCTTTATCTCCTTCATTACTGCAAACATTAACTTCCTCCCTGAGCTACCCCCACAGCGCATGCTTGTTATTTTCAAGCAGCTTGGAAACTCATAGCTTTTTTTTCTTCATGAAATTATTCTTGACCCAGAATTTCTTTGAGGTACACATGAGGTCTGTATATGAGCCAACAGGAGAATATTTAATTGGCTTTTAAGACTTGTAGTGAACATCTTTTAAAATATTTCAAATACTAAGGAAAAAATGCTAAGAGAGAAACACTTTCGGATTCAGAGTCAGAACTGACTTTTTTTTCCTTTGGTTAGATGAAAATATTTTAAGTGTTATGATGTAAATAAAATATCCACATTATCTATAAACAATGCACTGCCTTTTTCTTTCAGGATGAAATAAGGCAATTGTCAAGAAATGCTGAAAAAACACACTCAAGCGTGGAGAGTAAGGACTCAATATTTGAATACATGTAACATGGGCATTCCTTTTCCATTTATTTTACTTAAACTTTCTCCAAGTTTGGGTGCCTTTATTATGTCTTCTCTGATATCAGTATCTCATTTTGGATGTTACAATGGGGACATTATTGTTTGCATGCAGGGACATGTCAGATCTTTAAGGATGCTATGCCAATGATGCTTCCAGTAGACCCCCACCCCCCTGCCCAGTCCACATTCTTTTAATCCCTTTCCTCTCATCCCAGTAGTAAAATCTACTCTGATAAACTTTGTTTATATGTGCATGTACACACACATAAATACCATATTTATACATGTTTCCTCAAGGCTCAGTTCTCAATTCTGTGCCTGCCTGCCTTCCTTCCTTCTTTCCTTCCCTCCCTTTCTCTCTCTCTCTCTCTCTCTTCTTTTTTTTTTTGGCCTAGAGATATCAGATAGTTTCCATGCTATGAATTGAAAAGACTGTCTCTGTTGGACTCTATGTAGTCCAACACTGTTTCTGGATTTCTGTACTGTTCTATTAATCTTTTACAGCAATACCAACACTGAGGATGACTCCCTGGATCACATACCTTTGCAGTAACTTTTGAAATCGGTAGTGTGCATCAACTGACCTTGTTCTTCACCATAGTGCTGAGTATTTTAGATTTTCATATAAAATTTGGACTCAGGTAGTATATGTAAGTAAAATATGTTGTGATATTTTAATTTGAATTGTATTAACTACAGGCTAAATTGGGAAGTCTTGGGGCTTTAACAATGTTCAATCTTCTAATGCATAAACAGACATTTCCATTTACTTAAATTTTCCTTGATGAATTGCATGCATGTTTTACAAATCTGTTTCTGCATGAAGATCTCACATATATTTTGTTAGATGAATACTAATACTTTCATTGTAAATTGTAGTGTTTGACAACATTATTTTCAACACAAGCTGGCCATCTGTGAGGAAAGACATTTTTATTACACCTTCCAAATTCTTTATGTATATAAACATTTTGTTTTATAGAAGGAACTTTTACTATGTGTACAATTTTTGTATTTTTTAATATAAGTTGTTTACATTTCACTGAATGTGTTTTAGTGACACAGGGAGAGAATTCTGAAGAAATTTCTATTATTAATGACACATGAAGTTTGTTAGATGAGTCATTTCAGATACCAGGTCAGGATATAAGTAGGAAACTTTGAATATTCAATTATTCTTACAGGAGATCTACCTTGGGGTTTTTTGTTTGTATTCTTTTCATTGTGTTAGGAATCAAATCCAAGAATTCACATGTGCCAGGAAAGATCTGTCCTACTGAACTACAACCTGAGTCATTGCTAAGGAGCCATCAGAATTACATGAGAGATCACACATTTTACCCTTATTATCTTTTCCCTTATCTGTGACATTACAAATTACAATATGTAGTTTAAAGAGTGCTATTTTATTACTCAAAATTATCATTGAAATAATTTTTTAAAAAATCTCAGATTTGGGCACTGAAAATTACCTAAATTTTTGTTCTTCACATTTGTATGTCTCATATAGGATGCATTTCTTTTTGTTTCAATGCATACAATTGTTTTCATCAAAAAGATTACTAAAATAACAATGGAAGGGAATAGAATATACTGTTATGTCCACCTGCTACTCTTTAAATTATGATATGTTAAAGAAAAAATGCGAAACAACTTGCACACACTTTTACATTATATGTAGAGAGAGAGAAAAAAAGAATATTTACTATCTTCTTATCCATTTCCTGCTGAAATAATATAGCTATTCATTCACCTTTTTTGAGAGAGGAAAATAACTGTAGGAGTGAGAAAACATATGTGATCCTTTCTTTGCTATGCTTTCTTTGTGATCAAGGTTTATCTAGGAATATAAGTTGTGAAATATTTAAGATTCAAAATTTACAAAGTTTTTATTTAATCTGCCACTGTCTTAAGCATTAACAAAGTATTGAAGCCATTCTAAAGAAACTGTTTGTATCTAATGCACTACATCTTTAATATAAAAGTCCCATTTTTGTTCACTTAATATGCCCAACCTGTCATTAGGCAGCCCTTGGTAACTATAAAATGGCATTTCTTTTGGTCAATTTTCTTTCTTTAGTAGGGAGCAAATTACTATTTTCTTGTTCTTGGGCTTGATGCTCTTTTGACATTTTTAACTTAAACCCTTTTATCTATATTATACATTTGAAAATAAGAATTTCAAAAATTCCTCTCCAAACATTTCACTATTACATTCAGTTCTAGTCTATCTGATACTCACTCTTCTGACAAAAGTTGTCCTTTAAAACTGAATTCCAAAAAAGTAAAATAAATAAACGAACATAAATAAATAACTGAATTCCAGTTTCAACCAACTTATTTACATAGCATTCTCTCATTGCATGTTTCGTTTGCTTGTTCTTATAAGTTAGTGAAACTTGAAATTCTACCGTAATTGCTACACATTTCCCCTATCAACTCCACTAACCTTTCCCTCATTTTATTTATTTTATTTTTCAACCTTGAGATAAAAAATAGCACTTGAATGCTTGCAAATTTGCCTGGTCTATTGCTCCAGCTGGTCTCTGAAGGATAGCTACAACCTTTGTATACCAGTAATTATGGAATCATGCTGAAATTTACACATTTAGAAAACAAATCCTTTTGCCAAATGTGGTGGCATAAGCCTGTAATCCCTGCAATCAGGTGGCTGAGGCAAGAGAATTGACATGGGTTCCAGGCCAGCCCGGGCTATATGGTGAGTTCAAGTCCATCCTGAACTGCATGGTGAGACTTTGTCAAAAATAAATAAATAAATAAACAAACAAATAAATAAAACAAAACAAAAGAAGAACTCAAGTCATTTGTCTTTGATTTTTCACAAAGATGCTAGGAATTTTGAGATTCTGATCAATGTCTTAGTTACTTTTCTCATGGCTGGGACACAATACCCAACACCCAGACATTAATGGAGGGAAGCTTTATTTTAGCTCACAGTTTGTAGAGGTTTCAGTTCAGAGTTGGCTGGTTCCAATGCAGGGTGGGCATGACAGTGTCATGGCAGATGAGAAACAGTACATAGCGTGGCAGGCAGGAAGCAGAAGCAATGAACCTCCCTTTCCCTTTTGTTACATTGAGGCTACAAGCCTTTCAGATGGTTCCACTCTCACCCAGGTTGGGCCTACCCATTACCTACACCCACAACTATGCTAAACCAATCAGTGAACTAATTTAGTTCTCACAGACTCTTAATTCATATTTATATACCCTGGATCCAGCCTCCTATGAGCTCATGAGGCACTGGGGGACATCTGCATACAAGCAATAGCAGTAAGGAATAGGGACAGTCAGAGAGAAATTAGGAAACCACAAAATAGGCTTATATGTCTAGGTAAGTAAAAGGGATAACAAAACTGGTAAAACCCATAAAATGTCCTGTGATTTTATTCTTCAACATTTTAACATTTTTAGGTGCAGACAGTCTTTGATTCTTGAATCACTACAGCCATTTTTAACTCAAAATATTTTATTTTTTCTTTTCTTTATCATTTCTTTGACCTGGAGTGGTGCCTGTGACCCTCGATGTTTGATGACTCATTAGAAAGATTTGCAGGATTCAGTATATAGATTTATTCAACTATTTTTGAAAGGAGATGTAAAATGAAATCCACAAAGGTAAAGAACACATGGAGAGAATTTTGATGAAACCAAGTATGCGCTTTGAAGGATCATGTCCTGTGTAATTCATGTAGGGCATGCTTAATGCCTCCAGTTTAGAATTGGGAAAACATGTCTATGAGGAAACTCAGTGCCCTGGGTTAATAATGTCATGCACTCACTTTTTCCCTACCATCTACCAAAGTCCAAATTCCCAGAAGGGAATCAAGCCTTGCAAATAAATCACATTAATTGTACAGACTAAGCACAATGATCCACTGTTACAGTTTAGGGAACACTTTTACATCACTGTAGGGAATTATCTACAATTCATTTTCCCAAAATATAGCAGGTGGAGTTTTATTAGATTTAGCCTTGTTTTCCAGCAAGCTATCAAACAAAAGTATACCAAAGTTTATTTCAGAAAACAGAAGTATGTTTTCCTGAATCACGAGGGGTCTTTGGTCAAGTTGAATTGATCTTGACTCAGAAGGTTTTGGGGTCCTCACTTTCTAAACAGGAACAAGTTATGTTACCACTTTTACATTACTTTAAGTCTCAATTTTATTGTATTAACTAAATAAAATTCATACCTTATGAACTACTTTGAGTATTAAATGAAAGTAAATAAGTAAGTGTTATCTCATCTCTAGAGAAATTTAAATTTGTCTTTCCTGTATGTTCTACTTTAGTTTACTTCATTGCACTATTCTGAAATTTTTGTCACTAATTTTATTTTAAAAACATGGAGAAAATAAAAAATAAATGAAACAAATTACTTTGTAAAATGCAATTATGGAAAACATGTTAAAGTATTAGTATTTCATATTCAACTTTA
>NW_004624767.1:8911073-8938752 GCF_000247695.1 Heterocephalus glaber | reverse complement strand
ATGTAATGGTACAAGATCCCAATGGTATATGTAAAGGTATTTTATACCTAAAATGTACCAATAAACTTAATGGGAAAAAAAAAGTTCAATGATCCTTACATATAATTTCACATTTAAAAAATTTTAATAGTCTTCATTTTTATTTTTATTTACCCTATTCTTTTAGTTAAAACAAATAAAAAATAAACTTCATAAGTTAAAAAATTCTGGTCTTATAACAGCTGGGCATCCCTGTAACTATGGTTAAGATAGTTGATTCTAATTAATCAACTTCAATATCTTCCATGAAATATATGCTTAAGTTTTATTGTGTTACTCTAATTATAAAATATAACCTGTAGTTTGTCTTAAATTAGTGTTTTCCTTAATACTTGTTGAATATGATGATTCCCAATTTCAACTGGACCACATTAATGCTATTCACTTAATTGAATGCCACCAAAGATCAGTATTATTCTTCAACCTTATTTCTCTATTAATAGGTTCAAAAATTAAACTCCTGACCTGTAAAACAATCACTTAAATCAATCAACTAGGCCATACAAAGGATGATTGTTATTTAAAATTCTTTTTTGCAATGCTATGGTTCCAACCCAGGTTTTGTACACGTTAGGTAAATGCTCTTCCAGAAAACAATGTACCTAGCCCTTTAATTACTTATGTGCATATGAACGAAGAGCAGTATCATATTTTTGCTTATGAAATAAAAGTACAAGAAATATATTTATTATTTTAAATACTTTTGGGAAATTCAATAGAGCTCATGTCAATATCAATAAATTTTGAGGTGTTTCATTAAGTTAAGAAAAACGTAATATCTTAGTCTTATGAACACAGAAAAATATATTAGTCATAATGATGACAATATAAAAAAGCCAGTTAAGGAAATGACAGCTAAGGGTTTTCTCAGGACTTTATCCTTCCTGCCTTGAATTACTAAGAAAGTTCATTACGTCACAAAGTGAGGCATACAAGGTCACGAAAGTAACAATTTCTATTTCATAGGACCTTTAGAATTCTAATACCAAGTTTAGATTATATAAGTAGGGAAAGTCTTACAAGTCATCTCAGTGACTATTACATAGCTGTCAAATTACAGCTACAGCTAAGTTGAGGGAAATAGATAAGAATTTAAGACCTTGTTATGTAAATATAAAATCAAATGGCTGGCTCTTGAAATCTATGCTTGTGGCCCAGGAAAGACTACAGATTTCAATCAACCAACCTTGATCTCTCTTCATAGTTCAGACAACTGTGTTAAAACCAATATAAACACCACCCAAGCTGCAGTGAAATCACTACGAATTGTCAGACTTATATGCCCTGGGGTAACTCATAGGTCCACCATAGACCCAGCAAATGCCAGGAAACCCTTAAAGTACTAGTAATTTTTAACTGGCTAGTTATATAGTCAGAAGTCTTTCTGACAGTAAAGTGCTAGTATAAAACCAGATAACAAACAGGCGAAATAAATACTAACAACCCAAAGTATACAGCAAATTAATATCACAGAGTATAATATGGTAAGTATGCCATTTATTTTTCTACAATTGAGTTATAGATGTCAATTATAATACCAAGGCAAGGAAACACTCCCAACATCGATGTGGAATTACTAACTTTTCCAAACAAGTAATTGGCCTGATTGATTACTTTTTCCTCTGATTAAACAAACACAGATATATACTAAAAAAAAGTAGTATATTTTTAGTTTTCCACCAATTAATAAAACATACAAATTGATTTTTTGATTGGCTAAATAAAATCCTGTGTTTACCGACCCAAACATTAAAATGACTGAAACTGTCTTGTTCTGTCATAGTGCAGACATAAAGGTTTTACTTGTGAAGCAGTTTTCAGTAGAAACTGTACATTTTCTTTCCAGAATATCACTCAATGTGATTTGCTAATTGATTTCTTCACCTTATCTTCTAACTTGTTTTTCTCTTCTGCATCATGTTTCCCCATGTCAGTATGCGTTCTAGTTATTATTTCAAAGAAATTGTTTGTTGATAGTTTTATTGGATCTTGCATTCCTACAATAGCACTTTTATTAGTTTTCACAAATGATTTTATTTATTTTGCTTAAGCTATAGGAAGTTTTGCGTATCATAACAATACAATGTTCTGAATTTTCATAGAACCATTATACACATCAAGAAAGAGAATGCAGGCCAGGGGTTTAGCTCAGTGGTTTCACCGCCTGCTGTGCAAGCACAAGGGCCCGAGTTTGATCCCTGGTACCAAAAAAAAAAAAAAGAAAGAGAATGCTTTGAAATCCTATAACCTGCCTGTTTCTGTCTGTTTACCAAGATACATAAGGCAGTTGTTTCCCTGACATGTGACAACACATGCTAGTTTTTGAAATTTACATAAATTAAATAAGTGCACCATTTTGTGCCTGACAACTCATGCTCAACAGGACTGCGTTATCTACTTTACTCTATGAGTTAGTACCTGTATTTTTCCTTTCTCAACATTGAACAATGTTGAATAGACTTCAATTACTGTATGTAGTCCATGTTTTATTGTTTATTTTTATAAGAGATTGGACCAAATGTATGTTATATATTATGTTCAGTTCCATACATATCCATATTGGATATTCTATTTTCTAAATTGTAGATGAGTAAACTGAGATTTAGAATTTAGCTTAACAGTGAAAAATAACTTTTAAGAGTTGACATATTTCTAATCCACTTTGACATTCTTAAAATGTAAATGTATTGCTTATTTTTCTTTTGCTGAAATGTTAGTGTAATATCCAGGACAACTTTGTCTAAAAACTCTGAACTCTACAAAGATTTAGCATCTTCCAAACTTATTACAATATCCCCTTTCATAAAGTGAATTGTGTAAACTTTGCTTTTCATTTCTTCTCCTTCCTTTATAATATGCTGTCTCCACCACTTGTTAGCTTCTGGGACGTATAAGCCAAATTTATTCTTTTAAGAAAATGATGCATAATTGAATTATAGATGAACATTCTCAAGTCAGATGTGAAATATACCTCTATTCACAGCTTAGACATGTTAAATACCCTTTCATTGGTTCTTTTTGATCTAATCATTTTTCATGTACTTTGAATGGTTTGAGATAATATGTTTCAAGTCTGAAGCATAAAGGAGCCTCTATTTTATAGGAAGAGCAAGATTGAAGTAAGGGTTTTTTTCAATGTAATTGTTTCATAGTATTATCTAAACTAATTGTAACTATATCTGGAGAAAGAATTTATTTTCTCTCTTCTATACCATCAGATCTACTGTCATAATCCATTATAGTTGGTAAGAAAGAAAAGTCTTTCAAAGATTCGACAGGACAGAGCATTTAGCTCATTACCATGTTCCTTGAGAAAGTGTCAACACTCTTAAGCAAGAGAACCAGAAAAAAATCTGTTAGTCACCTCATGGTGCAACATTATTAACATTCCCCACTCTATAAATAGCGATAATAAATAGCTATAATTTGAAATTGTATGCAAAACGCTTGCAGTGGTGTTTGTGTAAAATCAAACTTCAGCGGGCATCCTAAGTCATACAACTTATATGACACCTACAGATTTTCATGAATAATAAAAATGGCTGAATACTATACAGTCAATAACAAGTAATAACAAGCTACAGCAGAATCTCTGGTATCAATGGAAAAATCCATCTTTAAACCACAAATTCTGTTCCCATAAGCATAGTCATAAGTGGATAAATGTGTAGATTGAAAAAATAATACTCAGTATATAATGACAGTATTACTAATGGGAACATGAAAATACTTCAGATCATTAGAATTATGGTGATTACAGTCATTAAAATTTCATATGCTGTCAGTAATGTTATTGATTGCTTCATATGAGTTAATATCATGATTAGATAAAGCTTTAAGCTCTCTAGCTTTTTAGTATGAGTTAATCACAAAAGCTCTAAAACTATCATATCTATGTGGAGCTTAACTTAATTACTTGCCATAAA
The DNA here is from genome assembly GCF_000247695.1 of Heterocephalus glaber. The sequence goes on along the minus strand of NW_004624767.1, from coordinate 8,934,787 downwards.
ATTTTCAACACTATAAATTAATTTGGTGTCTGATCCATCAGTTTCCTCACCTCTAAAATGGGCATAATAGTAACAATATACTCACAGAGATGTTGGTACATTCATCATGTCAAAGGCTTTTGAAATATTATTTAATTATTACATTGTTTTTGTTATAGTTAGATGCCATAAAAATAAGAATTGATACCTCAATTTTATCGATTGCACTTGGAGGTCTTTAGTGATTTACATAATATCTCACATGAATAATGAGGAAAATAATAGTATAACTCTTTCCCAGCCTGATATCAAAGTTCCTGCCCATGACCATGCTATTCTGTCATCTATGATATCAGGAAGGGGGTACCGCATATCCCAATGGAATCCTGACACTTATTTTTTCATAAATATTGGACTGTGATTTTACTTTTTATAAAATTATGAGTTGGATGAAGAAGTTAGTGTTGTTTTGTTTTGTTTTTCTCGGTGGCATGGGATACCACTTTTAATTTAATCAAACAATTCTAATTAAAGATCATTGTATATACTTTTTGCCATATTAGGAACTAAATCTAGTGTCTTGCACTGAGGTAACCTCCAGCCCTTTGTATTCATTTATTTACTATATTCTGACCCAGGATTTCAATAATTTGTCCAAGCTGACCTCAAATTTGCAATCCTGCCTCAACCTTCCAAAGTTTTGGGATTTTAAGTGAGAGCCTACTATGACTAGTTTATCTGTGCATTTCTAAGCAGCTTTAAAAATATCTTTATAACTCAGGTCCTTTCACAAAGGGTCTTCTCTCAATCAGATTATACAGCTTTGATGTATCCTTCAGCATAGTAGGGAAAGAGAATTATAGCTCACTTGGAATCACTAAAGCAACTGTAATTGATGTCCAAATTGGGTAATTTTCAGCCATTCAATGTAAAGAAAGGAAAAATTAAGGAGAATTGTTGCTGCTTGGAGTTATTTCTTTCTTGGGTTGAAAGCAGGGAGAAAAGATCTTCACTCTAATTCATTTTATACAGAATCGAAATAAGGCTTAAAAGGAAAAATGTTTCGTTTCTCCATGGGTAGCTCCTTGATTTTCTTAAATTGGCACTTGCTTACCCTTTTCCATTAAGTCACTCATCAGTTGGTAAACTGGGGCTTATTACAGACGTATCAAATGAGAGCAGAGACCCAAAGCCATTAGCTGGGAGCAGAACATACCGGTGAATCAAGTGATTATAGACATAAGGTCCTATGAGGCAGGCAGGTTGGCTAAGTAAAACCCTAGATGACATATAGCTCTGAATTTCTTTTTCCTCTTTGCTTATTCACAATAACTTTAATGTACATCAAAACATCCTGAGTGTAAGGGTACATTTATTATCCCAAATATATATGCAAGTAATGGAAATGGGAATATATATATTCATATGTATATATTCATATATATATTCATAGATGGTCAAGTATATCCCTATGTTATAAAGATGTTCCATATAAATGGGAAATTGGATGACATTTCTGAATCTTGAATAAATCATATTTATAATAACATAATCTATTTTCAAACTGTTAAATATCAAAGATACGGTTTTGATAAACAATGGTGAAGTCTGCCACAAAGAAACCTTGAGAACATAGCTTTAAAAAGGGTGAAATGTTTTGGAAGTAGTGAATATTCAAAGTGAATATTCAAATATTCTTTTCATCCCAGTATAAAATTATACCACCATCTTTTATCACTATTACTCAACAAATGCCCTTACTCCTTCTTCTGAATGTAAAAACAAACAAAAGAATTTTTTATATTAATGGATGCCTTTTGATATTATGAAAAAAAACTGTGATATGCCCTATGACCATCATAAACTCATAAAACAATCACATCCTATAGTCATTTTTAAAACAAGTACATATTTTTAATACTTCTGTGTTTAGCAGTCTTCTAGGACCCAGGAATATATTCACAAATAAAATGAAAACAATTGTGAAAGTAGGACTTACATCTCAGACAAAGACTGGTAATACATAATAAACATAACAAAATTATATAGTATATTCATAGCAAAAGAGCCTCAGAGAAATGTAGCATGAAAGCTGGAACTGTGAGTCCGGGGTGTCGGGAGTATGCAGGAGGATGGAAATTTAGCAAATTCCCATGAAAAAAGTAAAAGTTCAATACAGCCTTGAGAGATGTGAGAGAGTTTGCCATGAAACTATCTGGGGAACATAAATTATTAAAGATAGTGGGAATATCCAACCAGTTACTTGTTTCACTGGTCAGTTGGTTTTGGGTCAATTTATGATGGAGACTTTGACTTGAGGCTCATATTTTCTTAATATAAATAGTATAGTTGATTTCACAAATTGCCTACAGTAGAGAAATCATGTTTATGGAATGGCAAGGTTTTCAATGTTTCTGATGCTCCACTTTTAAGATTATAAGAACTTTGAAGATAAGAAAAGAAGTTGTTGAATAAAATGGAAAAAAAGAAAGAAAAAGACAGTACAATACTGATGATAAAGGGTTGCCAGACCTTTGTGATTGTTTTTATATTCACTTTGAAATGGAGAGCCGCTGCTGTGTCTTAAGGATCAGAATACCAAGACTTGACTTGCCTTTCCCAAAGTCACTCTGGATGCTGTGTGCCTGTGGTGGGAGGGAGGTCAAAATGGTGGTTGTTCAGCTAGTACTGAAGCTAGGGATAACATGAAGGTGGGAGCTGTCTTCTGAAGGAAGGGCCAAGAGGAGTTTCTCATATATGAGACATAGGATGGAAGAGAAAGGCAGGACAAGGATGATCCCATGATTTAGATGGGAGTAAACAGAAGGGGGGGTTTTATTAGGTGAACTGAGAAGCTGAGGGCAGAGCAGGACTTAGAGGAAAGAGATAGGAGTTAAGTGAGCTATGTTTGACCATATGTGTTAGAGACTTACATGGAAATGAAGAACAGATTTTAATATATGACATTGAAGTTTAGATGGTAGTTGGCAGAGATACTTTATGACTCTAAAGTATAAAAATATATTTTAAGACTGTAGGAGGCCACTGTGAGATGTGTCAAACACGAGGGTTTGAGGATGTCCGAAGGCACTTGAGGACACAACTCCGTCATTTAGTGCAGGTGCACAACAGACTTTGTTATAATTATAATAAATCAGAATGGATGCCCACGCATGCATGTACCACACAGCTACACAAAGCTGAGCAGCTGTTTTGTCTACTGTGTCTCAGAAAAAGCTGATAAAGACATAAAGTCAAGAACCTCTTGAGTTCTGGAGCTACAGCTCCACCTCTCATGCTCTGATGATACTGGAAATTAAACTTTGGTTCCTGCTTTGTAATATCTATTACCTGCGTGTTCTGGTCTTTGAGATCCTCTCTTGACCAGGCCTCCCTTCAGGCCTACTGGCCCTAACAAACACTTAATAATATTACAGTATGATAATATAAGTGACATAACTATTAATAGGAAACCAATGCACAAGTTACAGAGCACTACACTATGGGTTACTACAGTTTAAGTTAGATGTAAGAGAACCAGAAAAGAAAATAGATCATAATCAGTGACATGAAAGTCGAAGAAGAGTTACAGCCTACACTTGCATGGAAAGAAAGTAGGAATATCAAGGCAAAAATAGTTATCAGTTATGTTAGATGGAGCTCACAGGTCATATAGATATCTAGAAAGATCTGCTTTGTAAAGTAAAAACAAACAAACAAAAATCTGATTCCCAAATGTCTCAGACTAAATTATGAAAGGCAAAAAATATGGAAAATATTTTTGATGTCACAATATATAGATTATAACTTCTTATTTTTAGTAAAATTTCTTCACAACGATTATAATAATTTCGATAAAATGAAGGTACATATACATTCTCTAGTAGACTTCCAATTGCCCATCATTATAGACATAATCTTTCTCACAATTCCATAAAAAATGTATGAACAATTTTTCATTTCAATAACATTTTTTGGATATTTTCTAAGTCCTTTAACATTAGTCATAGTCCCCTCCATGAATCTAGCCACTCAGCTGTCCTCATGTTGTGTGAACAAAGCCACCAAAAATTATATTTTGTTCACTGAAACTTATTTGCTTTGCCTCTAAATTCCAAGCCATTTTAAAAACTGTCACAACCACCCTAATTCCTACCTCTTAGTAAGCAAAGACACTATCACATCCCCTTCTGGAATCCCCCTTGAGGTGTGAAAACACAGAAATGCTTCCTTCTCCAAAAATCATGTCAAGTGGTACCATTTCCTCCTAAACTCTCAAGATAGAAAGGATTTGACATCATTTATTTTTAACTAGGATATAAGCTATCCAACCATTCTTAGAAAAGAAAATACTTACGCCTCAGTTTACGAACTCAATTTATTTTACAATTTTGGAGGAGATGGTTGCATTTGTGTTTCTGTAGGGAAGACAGCTATGGTTGCATTTATCACCCAATGTGGAGTTTGTGAATGGGAGCAAAATATTGCAAAAACACTTTTGTTTGCTAACAGAATTGTTTGCAAACAGAAGGATTCCTGAACCGAAGTATTACTGCACTTTCTTTGTTTTCAAGTGACCCTCATACAGTGACTACTTTTCATGAGACTCAGAGTAATTTACTATTCTAGAACAAATTGTGCAAGTGATTCTAATGGGAGCTTCTTTCACCAATCTCCTTAGGAAAATGGAGAGAAAAAAAAAACTATTATCATTGCTACCTATACAGATGCAATTGGAGGAGTGACTTCCTCCTACTACCTCATTTCATTTGATTTCAATAGGATTTCAAAAAAGACTAATTTAATTTTTCATCTTTGCATCTTGTGAGATACACTGCCAGGCCTGAAAATGAGGAGCTAAATAGTGACCTGCTGAATGAATGACTGAAACTATAAGCATATTATATTGGGAATGCTAAGTTCATCTATTTTGAAGAGTTTTTAAAGAAATTAATTTTGCATTCACATCCCAGAGCTCACATTCTGTAGCACATCTAAACCAGGGATGAGTCTTGCTGTCCCTGGCAGTGAATTTCTGCCCACAGTGCTGCTCTGGACTGCCCTTAGGTGAAATGAGCATTGCAAGTAGGCAGGTTTGCATCATGCTGGCAGTGCACACAGGGAAAAATTACACAGCCCATTACCAGCCAATTCCAGGTGCTTGCTGAAACTGTTTCAGTCGTTTTCTTTCCTCAGCATCAGCACACAATAAAACTACCATTACCCAACTTCAGATTTCCTGGGAAAAAGGGTATGTTAACTTGTCTCCCACATGCTTTTGGGAAAATCAACAGTTTTTATTTTTCATCTATATAGTTGTATGCTAGTTTACAGTGGACGTACAAATTAATCTTAGACACTAAAATTTAAGAATAAACATTCTTTGGTTAGTAATAATTTTAGGGATACAAATATATTGTTTCAATATTATGAAATGTGTATGTGAAACCATGGCTATGTAACAATACTGAAAATCATTAAATCATTGAAATTTAATGTATACTTGATTTACAACTTACATAACAGAGATATTGGTAACTAAAGTTTATACATTATCACCTTTTTAATATAAGAAAAAAAGTACTAGCCTTAAAAAGTCTAATAGTAAATACTATAAAATATATTTGTGTGTGACCTTGGGTGATGATAGAACTGTGATTATTTTTATTTATCTCTCTGTATGAACCAGCATTATTTTCAAAGTAACTGAAAATGTGTCCTAAAGAAATTTTCCTGTTGAATTGTTTAACATGTTTAAAACTTTTTATTAGGTATTTTATAAGAATAGCTACTTTTTTTCGTTCTAGCAGTCATACTTAAAGTAAGTAATTATATGTATTCAAAAAAATACAACTGTTCACTTACATCTCCAAAGACCTGCTAAGGTTGAATAGTAGAATGGTTTTATAAGTTAACATGAAATCATTACCACCTTCAAAAATGCCTTTTCTCATTATTTTCTTGAGACATCTGTCAAGATTTAGCTGTTAATAGAGTAAGAAGTCAGTCAGTCTCAGCAATTAAAATATCAGGTTACAGATACAAAGTCATATATATATATATATATATATATATATGGCAATAAAAAGGGCCCTTAACAGTAGAATATTTGTATGACAATTGTCAAATGCCCTTATTTATTCTTTTGTATTTATTTTTCTTCACAAAAACTAATAGGTGGTGAAACTTTCAGAAAAAATTTAATGGCATTCTTCAGCCTGACAACCAACACCCTGCCGTGCATTGTCCAACCACTGTGTGTTAATACCTGTGAGTTGTTTATTTGGAAGCAAGTTCCAAAATGAATAGTACTCCAGTTAATAAAAGCAAACAAAAAACAGTGTCAGTAGCTGGGATTCTAAAAAAGCAAATTTAGTTCAGATTTAAGTAATAAAATTTCTGTGACCTCAGTAAAAACTGTTTGTTTTTTGACTATTTATTAAATGGATTATAGAGCCCACTAGCCTTTCAATTAGTTATATAAAGTGAAGAAAGTTGCTTAAACTTTGGGAAGTATAAGTAAAGAATTTATAGAATGGGTTTTATAAAATATATTTCATACAAATTGGCATGATACATTTGAGATAGAATTTGTAAGTTATTCAATGTAATGGTCAACACTAAAAAGCTGTGTATTAGGTTGCTTATCAATATTAAGAGATGAACAAATGGAAATTATTCAGAAATTAAATATTTTCTTGAAATAATAGTTTGCTTACAAAATGCTGATAACTTAATCAAACTCAGACAAGCTTCAACATTTTGGACAAACCAAAATATTGGGCAAACTAAAGTAGGTAGAGGCAGTTATGGATTCTGAGATGTTCATGGTATAAGGTCCTATGTATAAGGAAAAAATGATAGTTGTGGGCAAGGTTTGCAAAAAGAAAAAGTCAGGAGAGTAGCATAAGAAGAGAATGACTTTACAATAAAAGATTGTGATAAAATCCTGTCTACCAGCTTTGAATATATATTTTTGGAAAATCCAGACCATATCTAAAAATTCAGAATAAGAATGTCATCTTCACATAGGCTTTGAAATGAGATGTTAAGTGCTCATAAGAGAATAACTAAGAAAGAAGTTAATAACTTAAGCTCTACTGAAATTCTACCTTCCATCTGCATAAAAATCATGAACTCAAAATTAAAATTGCCTTCTGCAACTAGTGCAAATTTACACCATATTAGGGAACAGAAAAATGTTTAATTATATGTGGTCACTTATGGATAAAGAATTAATACCTTTAATATGAAGAATTTCTGAAGAGATACATGGAATAATGATTTGATTGAGCATTCACCTTTCTATAAAGGTAATGTAATGGAAATGACTAGTGTCTATGGACCTTTGGACACTGGAAACAAAATTAAGTAATTTTTAAGTACTAATAAATATCAAGAATTTCAAGACCCAATAATTTCACATAAACCTGTCATTACTTACATAACTCTAGTCATGAGGTCTCAATAAACATGAACAGAGTAGACTCAATTCAAAGCTATATCTTGAGAGAATTGGTGCACTGATTTTACTGAAAAATGAAATAGTACTTTTATCATTATATTACTTTTCACAATACACAACAAAAATTTTTCAGGTCTTTCAAGCGATTTTATATCTAACAAACTAATTGATGACATACTGTAGTTAATACAGACAAGAGGAATTAAATCCAGTGCTACAGGTAATGGGGAAAAAATAAGAACCAAGATACATCATGTACAGGTACAAGCACTCAATGATAAATGTAAACATATTGTATACCTAAAGTGTACCAATAAAGAATTTAAGCAAAAAATAAAAAAATAAAAAAATAAATCCAGTGCTAGGCTAGAGAAATAAAAAAAAATACTTGGAATTATTTTCTTGTGTGTTGCTTTGGTATTCCTCATTGCATGTAAATAATAAAGTTTTTAAAATGTCATGATGATGTTAAGCCTTAACATTTAAAAAATATAAACTATAACATAAATGCCACTATCTTTAGAGTAAGACTGTGAACCAGGGTTTTCAGGTCTGATGTTAAGTTCAAATCCTTATATTAATTCTATGTCTGATTTCTATGTGTTTTGTGAAAGGTAAGATGAAACTTTTTTCCAGATCTCATTATGATGAATCCTATATTTCTCAGAAGTAGGGGAGTAGCAGTTAAAAATAAATAGGGAACATATACTCTCAGGCAAAGAAACACAACACAGAGTTGAGTTATAAGTTCTTTATGAACATGTCATCAAAATGTGAAACCCAGAGCCGGGATTTAGCTCAGTGGTTCTGCTGCCTGCCTCACAAGTGCAAGATCCCCAGTTCAATCCCCAGTACCCCCCCCCAAAAAAGTGAAAGCCAATCAATTTAGTTTAGCTACATGTCCAATTATCACCATGTATATCAAAATATTCAATGTGTTGGAGCCTAGGACACAAACTACTGAAAGAAGCAGCAAAATTAGCATCTCCTTACTAGAAGAATTTTAACTACACACTTATACTGATATTTACTAATTACTTTCAAATGCTAGGTCAATTTTGTTGTCAAATAAAAATCACTAATATTATATATTGTAATAATCTGGGATGCACAATTAAGCACACATTCATGTTCAGTAGGTCTGAGTTCTACATTTCTAGCAGACATTAGATTTCTAGCCAACACTACATTTCTAGCAGACTCAGTCTGTAGCCTTCAGAACATACTTAGAATAAGCCAACAATGGATCCCGTACTATTCAAGATTGACCTGATGGAATGTTCTATATCTGTACTGTCCACTACTCTAGCCGCCATCCAGACCAGGCCATTGAGCTGTTTAAAAGTTTTTTCAGGGTGAGTGAACGAAATTTTAATTTAATTTGTTTTAAATTTAAAATGAGTTTACATAGATTGTGAAGTTAGTGGTTATTCCTTTATTAGGCAGCACAGGACTTGATAATTCAAATAATTTGTTTTGTCTCAATAACATAATGGATCACAGAGCAATAAAGTTATTTTTCCAATCAGCAACTCAGAGGAGTAGTCATTGATAGACATAATGTTGATTTATATTTATCAATCCTTTCAAATGTGTCACAATTCCACAAACTAAAAGATCAGACACTAATAGCGTAATAATTAGCCTTCAGGGTTTTAAATCTCCACTGTACCATTTACTCGCTCTGTGATTTAGAGTAAATATTTAACCACATTGGGTCTCAGGTTGCTTAAGGAGATTTGCAGGAAGTGGATCAGAAAAGGCAGAAAATATGTTAATCCAATTGTAAGGTGACCAAGAATGGTTATAGGGGAAATTGATGAGGCGTCTGTTTTTTTGTTGCTGTTGCCTTTTAATTTTTAGGAGTAAGTTTGCAGTACATAACGATTGCATTCCTCACGGGAGTTGATAAATATACATAACAAATCATAGTAGTTTTTTCATCCCCTCCCTTCTCACACTCTCCATTTCTTGGTATTCTTCCAATGTGCAAAAAATCAATCTCCTTATCTACTTCTTTATTATGCTCTTTCCTTGTGTTTTGAGTTTCTTATCAGGATAACCATGGGATACTCAAACTTGTGAATCTCATTTATTTCACTTAAAATTATGGTCTCAAGATGCATCTAGTTTCCTACAAATGACTGAAGTTTTTCCTTCTCTACAGCAGAGTGGTGCTCCATTGTATATAAATACCACATTTTCTTTATCCTTTCATCTGGTGGTGGACAAATAGAACACCTTCTGGATGTAGTTATTGGGAATAGTACTGTTATAAACATAGGTATGCATGTACCACTGTAATAAGATGTCTTTAAGTCTTCTGGAAAGACACCTAGAGGGAATAGTTGGGTTGAATGGAAATCAAATGGTCAATAAATATGTGAGAAATGTTCGACATCTCTGGCCATTACAGAAAAGCAAATTAAAGCAACACCAAGATTTCATCTTATTCCAGTAGGAATGACTATCATCAAGAAATTATAGTTAAGTGGATGCATATTGATGGGATACTCTTAAGTGAAATAAATAGGACACACATGTATAAATACCGAATAGTTTCTCTGGAGTGAGAAACTGAAAGTGTAAATAAGGAATAAAATGTATAATAGGTAATGTGAAATAGGAAGAAAAGGGGAAAAGGGGAAGGAAGTGGGAGGGCTAGGGGAAAGGATAGAGGGGAATGGGATTAATATGAGAAAATGGAAAAATAGGAACAAAATCTTTGTAAATAGAGAGGAATGGAGGGGTTGAGGGGAGGGCTGGGCAAGGGTGAAAAATAAGAACCAAGAGAGATTATGTAAAGGTGCAAATTTCCAATGATGAATGTCATTATATTGTATACCTAAAATGTACCAATGATTAGAATGAATAATCGATAATGCAAAATAGGAAGAAAAGGTCCAAAGGGGTAAGGGTAGTGGGAGGGGCAGGGGAAAGGAAAGAAAGGAAAGGAAAAATGATGAGAAATGGAAAACATGGAAATAAAGTCTTTGTAAATAGGGAGGGGTGGAGGGGGTGAAGGGAGGTCTAGGAATGGGGAAAAAATAAGAACCAAGATGCATTATGTAAAAGTGCAATTCCCAATGAGAAATGTAATTGTGTTGTATACCTAAAATGTACCAATAAAAGAATTTAACCAAAAAAAAAATAGCAAACTGGCAAGGCTACAGGGCAAAAGCAACTCTTCTGTATTGTTGGTGGGAATGTGGATTTGTGTAATGTTTGTTGGTAGCTTCTCTAGGCAGGGAAATTTTCTCAATAATATGGAAATAAACCCTGAGTTTGTTTCATTATAAAAATTAATGGAAAAATTATTATATATGCAGATCATTCTTTTCCCCACTTCCCTTTAGATTGTGTTTACAGATGAATACACTAACAGTACAAAGAGAGTAGTTGCAACTGTGATCGGTACAAACTAGGCCAATTGGCAAAATCATGACTGGTTTCTTGGAAGTTGAGGAGAAGGAGATTCATGATGCCTATTAAGAAAAAAGAGTGATAGCAGTTTTCCTGTAATCCATTGTGTCAATCTTAGATCTACTCAGATATGAGCATGAAAGTTTTCTGAGTTAAATTTTTTGTACTTGTTGTGGTGGTGGTAGCTGTGTTGTGTGCAGTGGAACACTCAAGTTCACTCAAGTTACAGGACTCAAGCTGTAAGGACATTTTGACTCAGAGAAATTTCCCTGTGATAGTGAGATAGACATGTGGTAAACCATAAATCTAGTGTGTAAGTTTATACTGCTATATATTGCTTTCATAAGGCTGATGAGTTGACCCATTGGTTAATGGGCCAATTTAGTGTTATGTGTATTCCCACTGCTCAGATACTTTTCCTATACATTATTACAGTAGAATGCTTATAATGCCAATGGAAAATTTTCTCAGTGCATTAGCCAGCTTTCCTGCTCTTGAAACACAATAACAGACACATGCAGCTTAAAGGAGGAGAAGTTTAATTTATCTCATGATTATAGGGAGCCAGTCCATGGTAACTCCAAGGCAGAAACATCGTCACCAAATGGCATGGCAGAGCAAACATGCCTAGCTCATGATGTCTGAAATGGAGAGCAGGCAAAGGATGATACAGTGTACTCAGGGTCCAACCTCCAGGATCCACCCAGGCGCATACTTTACTAATCTGTGAGGCTTTCCTTAATCCAATGAATTTGATGTGTCAGGGCCCATGATCACACTCAGGGACTGTGATATACAGAGAATTGAATCACTTAAGCCATTCCTTAACTTGTCTGCACACCCTCAAGGAGGAGGGGCAGATAATGGATGCTTTATTGCAGATAATGGATCACAGCCTTGATTATGAACCTAAATGCATCATAAGTAGTTAGAAACACAAAAGCTCAGTATGGCAGCCCTGTTGAAAAAGTTATAGTGCTTCAATCTAACAGACAAACAGTAGATAACCACTAATTAAATCCAGATGTTTTTTCCTCATAGCATAGTCCCAGTGTTGCTGTTTTTGTGATATTAAATATATGTGACTGTAACTGAATTTACTGTAAAAACTAATGGCATTTCTTATGTTCTGTTAGATATTGAAATTTCTTCTTTACTATCTCAAAGGCACCTAAGAACCAAGACCAATTTGCATTCCAGTGTCAAGCCCTATAATCTACGTTCATGGCACTCTCCCAAAGGTATCCAAACTGTCATTTGCCTCCTATGTTTGAATCAGATTTTAGTGTGAGTCTCTCTGCATCTACAGACAAATACTTTTTGCTATACAGATGATGTCCTCTTGGTTGGTAAGTCACCTGCCTTATTTCCAAAGGTCTTGACTGCAGTATTATCATATCTTTATAAAGAAGAATGGTTGATTAATGCTGGCAAAATTCAAGAGCCATTCCACAGGTAGTTTATTGGGACCAGGTGAGTGGGTTCAAAATGTTCAGCTATTCTGGCATTCAAGGAAAATCACTTTTGTTTTTCATGCATCAAAACTAATAAAACATTTATGCTGCACTCTATTGAACATTTTTGGTTTTAAAGTCAGTGGGTATCTCCCCTGAGCATTCTAATTGTTCTCTAACATGGTTAACATACAAATCAAAATCCTTTGTAACAGGATACATTGGAAACAATTCAACCAGCTGCAGCTTGATGCTTACCTTTGGATTCAAGCCTAAGGATCTCATTAATCGTCACGTCTCTGTGGCTCATGATATTGTTAAGAGGAGATTCTGACAAAAGATATCAGCCTCTTTCTGAGTGCCCTTGGGATTTGTTCAACCAGCTCACTGGTGTGGCTACAAGGTACATCTCTTTTGGAAGATGACCATTCAATGGCCACTTTTATTTTGTTGAAATGCATACCTGACCCAAGAGGCCTTTCTTCTGGGGCCTGATATTCTCTTTGGAACTTACTTAACTCAGATTTAATGACTTTCACCAAAGGAAGATCCAATCAAAATGCACTTATTCAATGGAAATGACGTCTTTTTGAGCAAAGCTGGCCTGGACCTAATGAAATCTTGATTTCACAAAAATGTGTCAGTATTATTGTTATAACTTTGCCTTCTTTCCATTGGATGAATCAAATCTGTTGTATCCACAGATTTCTGTTGGATTCATAGAATGTCCTCAAATGGTCAGACTTGTTTTACTGATGGTTCATACAAATGGAAATGCTGTGGAGGCCACTGAGGGTTGCACCCATTCAAACTCAGGACTGGCTATGCAGAATCCAAATGGACATGGTTGCTCTGCTCCATGGACTGAACTCAAAGCTGTTCCCATGGCTCTGGCTACTGCTCCCTTGACGAACCATATTATGTATTTATTGAATTTTGGGCTATTGCTAATTGCCCAGATGTTTTATTTGCCACATGGAAAATTGCACTGGCAAATTAAATGGACTATGTTTATTATACCTAAAATTTATTATTATTTAATCATAATTTTACCTTTGTCATTATAGCATTATGAGTACCCAGGAAGTGTTGTCTGTCTTTTCGCTAAGAAAATTTAGCTTATTCCCAAATTGTGGCAATAATATCCTGCTTATTTCTAGAAGCAATATTGATTTATCTTTTCTGTTTAGTTTTATGATGCATCTCAAAATAATTGTACCCTATAAAGTAAGATAATAATCACAAGTTTAACTTGTTTGGTTTTTTTTCTTTTTAAATATACCATAGTCTCAATAAAATTGTTTGCAAAAACTTTCTTTTCTTCATTGAATTGCTTTTAGGATCTTGATAAAAGCCAATACTAAATATGATTAAAAGCTCATTTTTAAAGAATATATTAGTGTATTGTTTTAAGTTGGTTTTCTCAATTAAAACACAAAATGCACTAAACAAAAAGTAAAGAGTTGGTATATTTAAAGAAAATAATCTATGAAACTTCCATTAATTAAAGATACCTTAAAGAACACAGAAAGATGAATCATTTATTAGAGGAGAAGGTAATAGCATAATAAATGATATAGAAATAGGTAGGCACAGAAATATATATACACATTTGTAGATAAATAGGACTATTACCAACAAATTAATACAGAATGTGGAAAAGATTAACACATCATTCAGAAAGGAGAAAGTATGTTTGATCAATGAAAAATTGATGAAATATTAAACTTTATTAATAACTATTTTATACCCCTTCATTTGAAGAACTTAAATGAGACAATGTTGAAAATATTCTATGGAGTAATAACTGAGAATATTGATCTCTTCAAAACTGTCACTGATACAAGTACTTTTTGAGAAAGGCTTGGTATTTTAAAAATTGAGTATTTAAATATTTTGACTCTGTTATTCTGCTCTTAATTAAAAAACCAAAATATCTATAGCATTTTTATTCTAAGATGTTGTTCATAATAGTAATAATTATAAAAGTATACAAATTTATATTGATAGGAGGAATAAATTACGATAAATTCTGAACACAGTATTGCATAGCAGTAAATATTATTGATATTCCATGCAAAATATGAATGACTTACAATCATAATAAAATATAAATCATATACATGCATGGCAGAAATATATTAAAAGTCAAGTGAATGAAAACATTTAAAAGGGCTTTACCATTTGATGAATACAAGCAAATAACAAAATGCATCTAAAAGAAAGATTTTGGTAATAGTTAGTTTAATTTGTGCTACACTAATTTCACCAGTAGTCAAAATTACTCAAAATAACTATATGAATAATTCAATTTAAATGTACAGTGACTATAATACACAAGAGACACAGGAAAACTGAAAATTATATGCAAAATTGGAAAAATATGAATTATGATAGTGCATTATTCTATAAGGATAATACTTAAGAGTTCTGTGTACATAATTCCCAGTCAAAAAGCAAAACTAAATGAATAAATAAGTAAATAAACACTAAAGGAAAGCATATGGTAAACACAAGCTTCAGAGACCCTGTAAGAGCAAAGTAGATCCTAATACTCATATTATATTCCCTGCTTTTAGTTGTTCAAATGTTTAAGACGACCTGCATGCTGAAAGTCCGTAGAAAGATGGTTGCTGTTGTTGCACCTAATCTTGAAAGCAGCAAGGTGCTGTGAGGTATTGAGGCTAGGCTTCCACTTACGTCATCGCTTTCATGAAGTTCATGAAGCACATACTGCAGTATGGCTGAGCTCTCCCAGGAGAACAGAGAATGTTTCATCAGTCTGTTTATGTGCTTCGTAATCTTGGCTGTTGGAATATCATGAGTCTCCTCCACAAACTCCGCACAAATAATTATGACATTGGTAAGCCATAGTTGTATTTGTAGATCTCAAGCTTGTGAATGATGTTGCTTTTGACATGTGAACCCGGGAATTGCACGAGGGAAGATTATGCCTAGCAACCTGAAAGTAGATGTCTGTGCTGCTTCCATTTGTGACACTTCCTGGTAAGTAAATAACAGGAAAAAATATGACTATCCAAATAGATAGTGACAACCTGATCAAAAGAAGAAAAGATGAATCATGCATAACAGGTTTAATCAGGTTAATGAGAATCTGGGTTACACTTTGGACCTGGGAATACTCTTCAGTGAGTATTCACCTTCAACGAGCTATCATCCAAAGAAAGGTTATCTTCACTTAGTGGACGGAACATGGCAGGTGTGAGGCATTTGGATAGGTCATTGCACACCAGCTCTCTGGGATACAGCTCCCTCACAGAGCTACATTTCAGCAGGCTGCCTCCATAAGTTGAAAATTGTTTTAGCCCCTCTTCTGCTAAGGTTTGAAAGCCTTTATTAGATGATAAAATTGGGGGTGGGAGTACAACATGACAAAGTGAAGAGGAAAACAGAGAAATGGGAAGAAATGTTGGGAAGGAGAGCGTGGACCCATGCAATGAGAGGAGAATGAAACAGAGCTGGAAAAGGAGGGAGAAGAGGCCAAAAGATGTTAAGGAGAGAAGTTGTGGAAAATTTTCAACTTCTAAAAATCATAATAAATACTTAACTTAAGAACAAATGACTTTCAGATAAAACACTAACCTCAATTTGGGAATGTTGTTGAACAGTAATACACTCTTACTCTTGATTTAACCCACATCCAAAATACTACCTTAGCATATATATTTTTAAATTTTTATTGCATATATAATAAATACAATATATATTTTTATTTTTATTATATTATATATATATATTTTTGGTACTGGGGATCAAATTTGGGTCCTTCTGCTTGCGGGGGCAGGCAGCAGAACCACTGAGCTAAATCCCGGCTCAACTTATATATATATTTTTTCATTTCTTTCTCTTTCTCTTTTCCCTCTTCCCCTTCATCTCTCTGTTCTTTTCCACCCCTCCTCATCCTCTTTCTTATTATATATACGATTTATAAGTAGTGTCTGTGAATGCAAAACATTTTCTAGACTCCAAGAACCATAAATTTTAACTTAGCTCCAGACAGATGACAAGGAACATTAGACGGCATAGTATGCATTCAACTCTGCAAATGTCACATATCACTTTTGAGCACAGAATTTGGTTCAATTGCTGTATCTGCCTCAGCTAAAGAGGCAAAAGGATGACAGAAACAAGACTTTTTTTTAAAGCCTAGAAAAGTGGCCTGTGTTCTTAGAACAAAAATTAGAAACAGGTAACATAAAAATGTGCTTCCATTCCACTGAGAAGAGGAGGAGAAACATAAAGAAATTTTCTTGCTTTAACAGGTAATGAGAGTATTTTCAATTGCTGTTATTTATTACATAGCTTGAATTGTTCATTAATATTTTAATTGGTTCTATATTTATGCTCATTCTATTTCACTATTGCAAAGTACACTCAACAAGAATGGAACACTTCCTTATACGCAAAATCTCACCAAATGAGAAGATCCATGGAGGCCGGTTTCACTTCTTACTTATCTCCCAGTTTCCCACTGACATTGAACATAGTAGGTTTTTACACATATTAGCTTGCAGAAATCTGACTAGTCCAGTATTCCTGATGAATATCTTAGCTTACACTATAGAACTAAAGTTTGGGCTAAAGTCTAAAAATTTAGATGAAAGACTATAGATGGTTACTTTTAATTAACATTCAATTGTTACTCTACAGGACAAATTATCCCAGTAAGTCTATAAAACAATACAGTTCTTTTGACAAAAAAGCAGTTTCCTTTCCTCCAATTTGGTTCTCTTATTTGTGATCCCCTCCAATTTCAATATTTAAAAGTTTATAAGTATTCTTTCCTGATATTATCAATTCATTTTAAAATATTGTGCTTAAATAAATATGTATTGATATAAGATTTTAAACATAGTCTCTTTGGTTCTCTTACTAGCCTTTTACAAATTAGTTCGTTATTCAAAATTTCAAATTCGTAGTTTCTCTCAGTCATTTTTATATGTTGATAAATTATTCAGTGTTTTAATTAAATTATGTTATTGAATATTCTGTTATATTCCTCAAATTAGGCATTTAAAGTACGTTCTGTGATTAATTGTGCATGTCATGTATAAGCCTCAACTTATTTCATATTTGCCTTTTTATTTATATGCTAATTTTTAAGATCTTATTAGTAATTTGCTCCTAAACTTTTGAAAATTCCTGAAGAAATACTTTTTCAGGATTGTTGTTCATAACATTCAATAGACGGCTTCCTATGAATTTAATTGATGCTATTCCTCATCAAACACTCTATTCCTTGGTTCCAATCTCTACATCCTTTTATATAGAAGAAAATCTTATACACATAATATGACAAAATAATTTTAGAACAAATTGGAGTGATTAAAAGATACAAATGAGGTGAATAAGGTAGAAAGAAAACAGTCAATGGTAGAGTCAAAGCATAAGTCAATTTTCCCTGGAAGAATTTAAAGACAAACAATAAATAAATAGTACTTAGTAGAAGATGAATATCTTCCACAGGCTATATATTAAACAAATTACTGGCATACCACTGCAGGCAGGTGACTCATAGGACTCACAGAAAGGATGTAGAGCTGCTTTCATTCTAATAAAATGTAGCTTTGAGTGTGTTGGTTTGAAGATGTTTACACCTTCTGTGATTCTTCATTTATATATATATATATATATATATATATATATACACACATCTACATCTTCTCCTTGAGCTTGCAATTTAGTTTGGGAGATTGACATGTTATCAGACTGTGTGAAGAGCAATGATAGGGGAACACACAGACTACTTTACTAGTAAAAATATACAACAACCACCCTTAGTTTTGACCAGAGGTGGATGTGGGTAGACGGACAAAGGCCAGCTTCCTGAGCGGCTGCTCAATGTGTGAAAGTGAGAAATGAGCAGGAATGCATCCGATGGAACAAAATGGGAGAAAGCTCTTTCAGGCATCGATGTCTGCATCACAATCCCTTCACCTCTCACTGATTTGCGGTGGTGGATTAGGGCATCAGATGAATGTCCTGAAATTTGCTAAAAAAGGCAGTGGGGCTCATGACAAGCTTGGACAATACGGTCAGGTTATTGATGAAAACTGTTTGTTTGATAAATCTTACCCAATCAAGTAAAGTGTGACTAATGTGATGCTGAAGAGTGGCAGGAAAATAAGACCTCTGCCTTGGGAAAGGGGTGGAAAATGACCGTCCATCATTTTCGGAAGTACGACATGCCTTTGCAAGCCACTGAGTTCTCATTATCCCCACCTGACAATCTTCCAGCACTAATGTACCTGTTGAAAGAATGGGGACAGGGATGTGTTCTAAGGACTGAAAAGATTGTCACTTACAAGAGAAAAGCCAAACAAATGGTCTGAAGCCATTAGAAAAGTTTTTGCCTCTGTAAAAATACTTTTTGCAGAAAGACTATAACTTACAAAATGTCTATGCAGCAAAGGGCCTAAGTGACATATTTTACAATCACGAGAGTCAAATAAATGATAATTTCCCAAACCTTAATGGAGACCACAACATTTCTAATCCACTCCTTCCTCATTTGAGACTCTGTAAAATGAGGAAAAATGCACAGAAGTCTGAATTATAAATGTGAAATCTTCCATTAGGTTTTTTCATACATGTCTTGTAGGTTTTATCTAAGTATTGAAATAACCAGGATTTCAGATATTACAATTGACTAAAAGGTTGAAATTATTTTTACCATTTTTTTATCATTCCTCATTAAATGTAGCATGAGGGACATGCATAAATGTGATGAGATGAAAAGGTGCATGTTCTGACTTTTAGAAACATTAGAGATGAGGTCAAGAACAAAGAAAAAATTTAAGTGATAAAAATTCAAACTCAATACAAAGTGGAAAAATAGGAAGTCATTGCAACTTTGAGTAAAATTCACAGCTATTAAAGTAACAGATTGCAAAATAAATAAATGCCATGCACCCAAACCTGTCATTACCAAAAGCAATATAAGCTGTCAGATAGGTAAAAGCAGAAAGGTGAAATAATTACACGCCTTCATAAAATAAGATTTCAAGAGCACTTTGAATTCACAATGAGCATCCCCAATCAATAATAATATCCAATCTTATGAAAGATCCCAAATGAGCCATTTCATAATTACAGCCTAATTACTTTAGCAGATTGTGCTAAATGACAACAGAAAATATATTTCCATAGAGCACAAGTTAGGGTACATAAAGATGAAATTAACATATGTGTAATTTAGAAAAATATATGAATAGTATGACTTATGGGTTTCAAAAAAAAGGAATATGCATACAATATATATGAAATACAAAACAATTTTATATACAACAGTTAAGTGTATATAAGAGACATAAAGCATAAAATTCTATTCAGTGTATCAGTTATATGTTATATGTATGCGAATGTATGTGTCTATGTATCTTTATTATCAGTACTCTTTTATTTCACTGCGTTTTTGTTTTTTTGTTTTTTTTTTTTTTGGTACAGGGGATCGAACTCAGATCCTTCTGCTTATGAGGCAGGTGGCAGAACCACGGAGCTAAATCCCCAGCCCTATTTTACTGTTTTTTAAAGTTGTAATAAACAGCCATGGGTGCAGTGTGAACAGAAAAATAAAAATCACATATAAGATGTTGCCATTTTAGACATTTTATCCCTTTCTCATTTCTCAAACTCTTCTATGTATTTTTCTGTGACAAAATCTTTATTGTTATCACTACATGTTTACAAAGTCCATAGGAAAGCAAAATCCTACCTACCTTGTACACTAAGTTCCTAAATTCCAATTTTGCTATTTTTTAATGAATAATAAGGGGTCAGAAAATCTAGGATTTTTCCAGATTTCAAATTGAGGTTTTCAAAATCTACATGGTTGAGGAAACAGTCTGTGCCCTTCTTAATTTACAAAAATTGGACATGAGAGTCAGTAAGTACAAATGAATTTAAAATATGTGCTATGCATTCATCATTTTCTGACATTTTGAAGAAATTCATTGAAAAAGTGAGGCCTATAGATTTTTAATAAAATGTACAATACATACTGCTAAATATTGTCATCAGAACAACTTTTCTTAAATATAGAGCTATTTTCCCTGACTAGTTTAAAAAACATTATTAATCCAGGTGTCATATTCAACAGTGGATGAAGGCCCTCAAAACTACAATTCCTCCTAGATATTCTTCCTTTGATGATAGAATCATGTTATTTAAAAAAAAACCTTTATGGATACATTTAATATTTCTAGAAAATATGAAAAGGCGTTTCATGTTTTTCTACTATTAATTGGAAGCAAGAAAATGTGAGTGAAATTTCTCCAAATGTTAACCTCACCGCGGTATTCATGGCTTTGTAAAGATGATCTTTAGCCTGTGCATCTTTGAATCCCACTTTCCCTGATAAAACTCTTTGTTTTCTGAAAGTCTTCTGTTTTGTAACCTCTAAGTATGTCTTTTTCTTTTCTACCATAGACTACTCTCACTTTCTGGAAATGTCTGCCCCTTCCCCATTGCTCGCTGTGAAACCCAAATTGTTACCTAATATTCTCAGCCTTTGGCTTAGTTAGGTTTGTTTATCAACTGTGTTCCACAGATAATCACTGGAAAGCACTCTATCTCCTTTCTCCAAGAAGCTGTTCTGAGCTCCTTCCCTAAACCCCACCAGACTTTTCAATTTGTTTAGGACGATTTTAACACTTTGTACAAATTACCTGTCATAGTTCACCATTGGAATGCCTATTATGGGTCATGTTCCACAGACAGTAGCCTCTTATTCAATCTCTTTAAAACAGAGACAAATGAGCTTCAAAAGAGGGTGCTTTACTTGTTTAAGTTCACCCAGCTAGTTTGTGAGCAAGCTGATACAAAAATCTCTCCCCTCTATACACAGTCCATTTTCACCCTGAGTGATAAGATTTTGCTTTCTTATAGAATCAGTTTAAACAGATTCTAAGAAGTCATCTTCTCTGTCCTTTGAATTTTCCACTAGAGCATATTATTTATTGCATTTGTAACAATTATAATTGATTATGCACAAACACTTTGTGTAACAGTAGATAGAAAATCTACATTCATCCTAACCTTCAATAATATGCTGTTTTATACTTACTAGGAAAGAATGTAGTGATGCTACATGCCTCCGACATAAAAATGATAGGGAATTTTACTTATATCATGATCAAATGTTTCCTAGGAAAACTGGGAACTCTAAAATAAATTGGACAATTATAAATTTAAGACCTGAAGTAAGTTTCTGGTTTCCTAAAACCCAGGGAATATCATAGTGTAAATTTGTTCTGTTTTTTAGTATGAAAATACAAAATCTTGCAAGAAGAACGTGTAAGCTTCTCATATTTTTGCCCAAGCCTAATTACATTATAAAATTAACATATGATTATTAAAATAGGAGTCTGCTACACACAGGCAGGCACTTTTCTTCCATTGAGACTTTTTCATCTGACATTACATTATCCTTTTTGCCTAAAATATGTCAGTTAGGAATAATGAATCAGATATTGAAACATCAGTATGGGACCTATGTATCATATGTTTTCAAAAATTCAATTCCTTCACAAACTTAAGTATAATTATTATTTTGCAGATGTCAAATTCATGTGATCGAATTCCTGAGTATAATTATTGACATAAGTGTAGTTATTGTTAACACATTTAAATCAAATAGATTTAGCAGAAGCTACTTACACATAATTTGAGTCCATTAGTTAATATTAAACTCATGAATACAAAATTACTTTAATATTTAAAGACTGGGTGTGTAGTTCAATGATAGTTTTCTAGCATAAGTGACATGCTGAATTTGATTTCCAGCATTTAGTCAAATAAACAAATTTAAGTGAGCTAAACAGAAAAACAGAACTATTTTATGTTCTAGCCTATTCATTGGATAATCTACAAAGGGTCACCATTAAGATTCAAAAATCCAAATTTTTAAATTCTAATTTTTCTTGGATTTATCAATTTGTGTATGAAATCGTTGTATACTATGAAATTTCCCACTGCCTAAAAGTGATTGATTTTGATTTGTTGCATTTTATTTGCAAGTATCTCATTAGGGATTTGTGCATTTGTGTTCATCAAAGATATTGACCTATAGTTTTCTTTTTTAGTTGAGTCCTTGGCTGGATTATTGGATGGGTTATGCTGGTTTATTGAGTGATTATGGCAGC
The DNA here is from genome assembly GCF_000247695.1 of Heterocephalus glaber. The sequence continues at coordinate 8,912,303 of NW_004624767.1, read as the reverse complement.
AATCCTAAGGTTTATGTAAGAGTTTGTGGAGTATTGGCATTAACTGCTTTCTGACTTTCTGGTAAAATTGATTGGAGAATCCACTGGGGCCTTGGATTTTCTTACTTGTAAAAGTTTTGTCATGGCATCCATTTCATTGCTTTTACTGATCTGGTCTTTGTACCTTTGTGGTTCATTTTTCAGTAATTAGTACCTGTCCATTAATTTCTTCATTTCCTCCAAATTCTTTAATTTACTGAAAAATAAGTTTTCAAAAAAGTTTCTTATAAACCTCTGAATATCAATAATGCTTGTTATCATTCACCTTTTTCATTTTTAATTGCATTCATGTAGTTTTTTTATACATTTTTTTCTTGTAAATTTGGCCAAGCCTTTACCAATCTTATTTATCCTTTCAAAAAACCCCAAATCTTTGATTTATTGATTTTTTGTATTTTTTAGTCTCATTTTTCTTTGTTTCCACTCTGATCTTTATAATTTCTTTCCTTTTACATGTTTTGGATTTGGATTGCTCTTGTTTTTCTAGGACCTTGAGAAAAATCAACAGATTATTGATTTGGTAATGCTTTATTTTTTTAATGAGAGAACTCAGAGCTACAAAATTCCTGGTTAAAGCTGCATTCTTTCTTTCCCACAGGTCTGATACATTGTATGCCCATTGTCCTTTTATTCCAGAAAGTTTTAAATTTATTTTCTGGTGTTTTGAAACCCACTGTTTATTCAAAAGTTTATTTGACATCCTTCTGGTTGTGCAATTTGTGATCTTTGACAAAATAGCAAAAACACACCTGAGGGAAAGGATAGCTTCTTTAATAACTGGTGCTGGGAAAACTGGCTTTCCCCTGAAAAAGAGTAAGTCTAGACTCATATCTCTCACACTGTACTACAACCAATTCAAAACAGATCAGAGAGCTAGATATAAAAGCAGAAACACTGAAAATGCTGGACACAAACATGGGAAAAATATTTGAAGATTGAGGCATAGACAAGGACTTCCCAACAGATCTCCAAAGGCACAAAGTGTAACACCAAGAATCAGCAAATGCGGTTATAGGAAATTAAAAATAATTCCACATAACAAAGGATATCATCAATAGAATTAAGAGACAAACTTCAAAATGGGACAAATTTTGCCAACTACTCTTCTAAAAGAGGCCTGCTATGTAAAATATATTGAGAACTAAATAAAAATAGTCTAAAAAAACCAAATGACTACATTTTATTAAAAAA
>NW_004624767.1:8894593-8906241 GCF_000247695.1 Heterocephalus glaber | reverse complement strand
ATTTTAGCTATTACAAACTGTGCTGCTATGAACATGGGTGTGCATATATTGCTGTGGTATGATTCTTTTAATTCTTTTTGAAAGATATCCAGGAGGGGACTAGCAGGCTCAAATGGGACCTCTTAAAATGGAGTCCTACTCAGCCATAAAGAATAAGAAATTAGAGACATTTATAGCTAAATGGATGCACATTGAGACCATCCTCTTAAGTGAAATAAATAGGACACACACGTGTAAATACCAAATAGATTCTTTGGTATGAGAAACTGAAAGTGTAAATAAGGATCAAAATGTATAATAGATAATGAGAAATAGGAAGAAAAGGTGCAAAGGGATGTGGAAGGTGTAGGAGAAAGGAAAGAAGGGAATGGAATTAATATGAGAAAATGAAAAAATGGATACAAAGTATTTGTAAATAGAGATGGGTAGAGGGGTTGAAGGAGGCAGGGCAGTGGGGAATAAAATAAGACTCAAGATATATTCTGGAAAGGAACAAATCTCCAAAGATGAATGTCATTATATTGCATTCCTAATATGTATCAATAAACTTAATTAAAATAAAACAAATGACACTTAAAAACTGAAAAAAAATAATGAAATGACACGTCTCAAAGTAAGCAACACAAATGGTCAATGAATAATGAAATAATCTTCAGCATATTTAGTCTGTAGAGAAATGAAAATTAAAACACTGAGATTGGATCTTATTTCTGTAAGAATGCCTGACCATCAAGAGTACCAAGAAAGTTAATTTAAAAAATACACACACACACACACACACAGAGCTGGTGAGGATGTGTGGAAAAGGAACCCTTCAGCATTGTGGGTGGGAATACCACAACGGCTGTGGAAATCAGTATATAGATTATAGTTTGTTTCTATAAAAGTGGAATATTGTTCTACCATAAAGAAGAATGAAATCACGCCATTTGCAAGAAAATGGATGGAATTTGAGGACATAAAGCTAAGTGAAATAAGCCAGACACAAGTAGTTAAATATTAATTTCTTTTGTATGATTTACCCAATATATAAATGAAGAGTGAAAAAAAGAAGAGATGGCAAGAAACAGGGAGAGGAAGTTCTTATAGATAGGGAAGCAGAGCAAGGGAATGGTAGAGGGTAGGGGAAGAAGGAGGAAATGTATTAAAAATGATGATTCAAATATAATTATTGTCTATTGCAAACATTTACCAAATAAATTGAAAAGCACATATTATTTTGATAATGCCATTGATCATCTTTATTAAAATTGTAACCAGCTCTGATTTTTTTTGACATTCTAAACACATACGGACTCTTGTAAATAAAAAAGAAAGCAATTAATTTGGTAATTTTTATTTAGAAAGCTATCAATGCATTGCTTACCAATTAATAAACAAACTATAGCTATTTAATTCATGAAGTCTACTCATGTATTTTAAAGTGCAAAGCCACATGCCTTCTAAAGTTAACATTGTACAGAAATTGACATCCCATTCATAAAAAATATGGTTTATTGGGGCCGGGGATTTAGCTCGGTTGTTTTGCCGCCTGCTGCGCAAGCGCAAGGACCCGAGTGCCATCCCCGGTACCAAAAAAATAAAATAAAATAAAATAAAATTTTATTTACATGATTTATTAGTTGCAAACTTCCATTTATCCCAAAACTATTGCTTATAATTGCAGACAATTTATTCTTCTGAACTGAGAAAGATACAAGTGTCATTGTGTCTTCTTTCTCCAAAACCACAGTCTTTTATCCTCCCCGTTCTTCCTGGATGTAAGTTCTAAAATAAAATCTTTTCCTTTCGTCCAAGCTAGTTGTTATGATATTTAAGTGCAAATCACTTTTTCAATATTAGTAAGTGTAATGAATTATTTTAGAACCTTTTAAATCAAGTACATAATATAAAATGAGACTTAAATACTAACAAAAATTTTAAAATGTATAGGTTAAAACAACAAAAGTAAAGAGTAATAAAGAATTCTAGATAAATCCTTATTTTTTAATAAGCAGAATCATCCCACTGTAATGTCTTCAAGAGTAGTATTTTACCTAGTACATCAAAAAAGGAAGATTAATTTTTTCTTTAATACTATATAATAATTTTGTTTTACTGACAATGAGATTTCATCTCACATGCAAAACACTGAAAGTTTTGAAGTATTAGAGAATAAAAGACAAGTGAACTTTGAAACAATAAAAGTCTGAGTGTCTATTTAACTGACAACCATATATAAATGTCAACATGCCTTTCAGATAGATTAGTTCTAGTTCAAAGCTCTTGTCAATTTCTTTTTTACTTTAAAAAAGTAGTAGAAATTCTATGAACTTGCTGCCATTATTTTAGAGAGAATATTTTGGAGGAGATAATGAGAAAATTGTATATGCATACAAAAGAGTCTCTGCTATGTGTCAACTTGAAAAATAAAACTTCTTTTTGGGAGTTTTTGTTCTAGTTTCATGTTGTAATAAGTTGTTTCCCTACTAGAGGTGACATTTATAGCTCCTTAGCTGTCTGCCAGTAGGGAAGAATGCTCTTGTTTCCTGACTGTTCGACTATCTGTCATTTTCTGTATTTTCTTCATAGTGGCTTTCAGACCAATTGTATCTGACTGAGAAAATCATAGAAGGTATAAAAATATCTATTAGAGAACCAGATGTGTTTGTGTCAGAGTAGTTCAAAGAACTCAATTTCATATTAGCATTCTGATTAAATCTAAACTGAATTCACTTAATGATAAGGAAAATGTCCCAAATCAATCAGAATACATTAAGAACTTGGTTGCAAAATTTATAATGGTATGTACAAAATTACTGTTTCTTTGGTAAATTATAAGTATCCCACACTTCTGTTTAATTCCGATTACTGGTATTTAGTCTGAGGAGATAACAAAATGTGTTTGTATTTGTTGTATTTTCCTCAAAAGAATCTTTGAGACTAAAATTCAGTCACCCATAACAGAGATATTTGCTCTTGTAGTATTTGGGAAATCTTGGCTTTCTTCAGAAGTAGCACACCCAATCAAACCCATCTCATTATATCCAGAACAAGCCTTTAATGTGTTTCTAGTTCAAAATAATAATAATATAACTGAGAAAATATTCTGTGCTTGGTAAAGAGTAACAGAATTTGGTGGATTTAGTTAAGATAAAAAATTGTCCAATCCATTTATATATAATGAATAATGCTTTGCTCATTTTAAGTCAAAGGCCTGGTTCTTCAACTGAGGCAATTTCTTTGATGGATTCTACCCATTTGTTCTTGCTTTTGACTATACTAAATGTTTTTTTTTTTTTTCTTTTTGGTTGTTGTTGTTGTTTTACTGAATTTCTTAATTAGAAAACAAAAAATTCCTGACAGGTAGGCAAGTAGTCATTTCTGGTATGCAGTGAAGGATATTTTTAATAACTTTTTCATATGTGAGCTAAGCCTTTTCTTCCTTGTAAATATAACAATTTCAAGAAGATAATGTTATCAAATTTTTAGCCAAGGAAAATATGGAGTTTTTTTTTCCAAATTTAAGATATTTTAATCATTATAGAAATTGTTCATTGTTGTCTAATTATTGGACAGAACAAAAGCTAATTTCCACACAATTTTCATGTATGTACTACTAGCATTTTATTTACTCTGACTCCCCTTAGTGGTATGTGTTTTCTGATATGGTTTAATATCATGTATTAAAATAGCCTAACTTATTTAAATTAAAAACAAATTAGTATAAATCATTTTCACTTCCGTGTAAAATAATCTTCATGTGTTTTAAAATTAATACATAATTTAATAATATACATTTTACAATAACTGCAATGACATATAATTTAAAAAAATAATTTTATAATACATGAGCCACAAATTAATTCAGTCTTTTTATTAGAGTTGCTAATGCTCTTACATTCCCCTTCTATTAAGCCAACCATGTCTTGGCAATGTAAAACTTGTAACTTCCAGGAGCCAGAAAGAAATTACTTGGTCATCAAAATAAGAAACACAAATGGCAGTTAAAATCCTCCTGTACGTGAGATGAATTAATGAAGTGGACAAATTCCCTCAATGATTCATTTTATTCATAAAAATATATTTCAGCAGATATTAGGAACTAAATCATATTCCTGAAGAGTCCTTATATTAAAGATCGAATCTTCAGTATGACTGGATTTGAAGACAGGGACTTTAAAGAGGTAGCTACTAGTGTTAAACAATCTGATGGGGTGATGCTCTTGTCTAATAGGGCTGACATCCTGTTAAGAAAAGGGAGAGACCTCTGGGATTTGAAGTGCCTGTGCACAGGGAAAAGACTGAAAAGACAGCAGCAAAGTGTTTATCTGCATGTTGGGGAGAGACTTCAGAGAAAATCAACCTAGTTGAGATGTTGATTTTGGAGTTGCAACTTCCAGAACTGAAAATAAATTTTTGCTAGTTCTGCCAGGGAACCTGGTGTTTTGTTATCATAGCCCTAGAAAGCTAATAAAACCACCATCTGATAAATCCATTCTGTGGAAACAGTTACAAAACAAATTTTAGAGTAGATAAAATGTGTCCCTCTGTGTGTACCGATGGCCTTATAGCTGGGTCTGAATTTGACAGGTGCACTGTTTGCCTGGCCTAGGTGTGTGTATACATCCTTCCTGCCCCTTTGATGCTGCTCTCCTCCCTGCTTGCTGAATACTGAGCTCGTTCTCCTCCTCCAGGCCCCTCTGCCCAGCCATCCTGCCTTCAAAACAGCCAACTATGGACAGAAGCCTCTGCACGCTGTGAGCTAAAATAAACTTTTCCACTTTAAATTGTGGATATTGGGTAGTTACTCTCAGCAATGAGAAAGTAACTAAGGCCATATATTACTATGCATTCTAATTGATATCAGATGTTTAAATTTAATTAATTTTACCTACATCTTATTTGTTATTATAAATTTAAAATACCTTTTCTGTAAAAAGAGTCAGAAAACTATAATCTATAGTTATATCTAGTCTAGTACCTATTATTGTAATTGAAGTTTTGTTGGCAGAGAGTTATGTACATTTTTTACTATATCCAAAGCATTGAGCGGTTATGATAAACTCTGGCCATTAAGTCTAAAATATTTACTATATACTCCTTCATAGAAAAATAATGACTCTTTTCTTACATCAACATGGTCTTTATATGCATACCATTTTCTAGTGGTTGAAATTCAATAGTTAAATATAGGTTTTTTCATGCATAAGGCCATGTTCAGTTTGTGAAATCTGATAAACATGTCATCACCATAATTGTCCGCAATAAGCATCCTACTCTTTGTCCTGTAAGGGCATACAATTTCAATTTTTAAATCCAGTTATAAAATGATAGAGATGACTGGTCGGTGTTTTCATAACCATTATTATTACTAGAATTATTGTTACTAATTTGTCACACTTTTTCATGAACTTTGCAAAATATGAACTGCCAGAAGGTACAGAATCCCGATTCTGTAGCTCTTGAGTTTCACTTTCCTTTTTTTCCTCCATAACCGAAACCAGATTGGTTTCTAAAAGTAAGTATCAATTTCCCACCTGTGATATAAATTACTTATAGCCTTTTCAATGTCCATTATCTTTGGATTCTTTGCCAACAGAGATCGAATATTATCTGTGATAGCACTGTACTCAACTAAAGACTCTCCATTCTTTGTATCTAAAATTGCCCATGAAAACAGAGTTGACTGATTGACTCATAAACTCCTGAGAGGAATGACTCATCCGAAAAGCATGTTTGAGTTTTTATTCTCCTTCATCTTGTGAACCGTATGATTGCCATGGATTTTTTTCCAGTGTCTTTTTACTGACCTTTGGGCACCCTGGAAATAAAATTCACATGTAAAGAGAGAAGATGAAAAAAATACTGAGCTTGATTATGTGATGGAATTCACACACTGAAATGTGCACTCTGCTTCATAGTAGGTGAAAGAAAATCAGATCTTTTGCTTTGTATATGTCTCTGCAACTTAATGTTTGTACGTCATTGGACAAACACAATACCTAGCTGAAGTGGTTCTGAAAGGAAGCTTATTTTTCATTTATGTGTCACATAGCTTCTATTAGGAGGTAGTGTTGATGCCCTCTTTCTTTCTTTCTTTCTTTTTTTCTTAACTGCATCATATAATTTTATTAAGCTGTTTTTTTTGAAATAAGAAAACAAATCTCTAAAGAGAGCTTACGAGTTTTTAAAAGGTTAAGTAGCACTTAGGGGTAATTCTTAATTATTATTTGATAGGATAGTTACAACTTTGTTTACTTTTGAAAGGGGAAATCAAAATTTTTTCAAAGGATTGATTTCATATTCTTGAGATACAACATCTGTGACTATTCAATAATCTAAACAAAATGATGGTTTTCTGAGAATATGCTCTTCCAGTTACTTCAGGAGAAAGATCTTGATACAGTTAATTTTACTCTATATTTCAAACATATTGTCTATTCCAGAATGTTAACTATGCTTCCAATGGTGCTCATATAAGAATTACAGCATCCACATGTTATACCCCAGTCCTCCTTGATGAGGACATTAGCAGCCTCCTAATTTCAGTGCCTTGTGTGTCAAAGATCATTATTCCCCATTAGCATTACTCTTTTTCTTTCTACCTGTCATAATTGCCCCTGAGTTCCAAACCCGAAAACATGAAACACTGAGAGTCTAACCTCTAGGTTACATATATATATGCTTGTTTTCACAGACTTTCCTTCTGTATTATTTATAAAACTTGTGACAGAATAGTTATAGCAACATTTACCATTGTGACCATTGTAGGGGTTCAGGTTAGTGACATTTATTATATACACCTTATGGTGAAATCATCACCATTATCCATTTTAAGGGATTTTTTTTCTCAATCCAAAACTCTGTCTCCATTATACACTAACTCCTTTATCCAAAAGAAATACAATTAGTATGTTGAAGAGATATATTCACTTTTATAATAATTCCAGCAGTATTTGTAATAGCCAACATAAGAAACCAATAGGACACATGTGTAAATACTGAATAGTTTCTCTAGTGTGAGAAATTGACAGGGCAAACAAGAGTTAAAATGATTAAAATGAATAATTGATAATTTTAAATAGGAAAAAGGTCCAAAGATGAAGGAATGAAGGGAGGGGAAGGGGAAAGGAAAAGAGGGAAAGGAAAAACTATGAGAAAAGAAAAAAAAATAGAAATGAAATCTATGTAGATAGGGAAGGGTGGAGGGGGTAAAGGGCACACAGGTAATGGGGAAAAAAATAAGAACCAAGATATATCATATACAAGTACAAACACTCAATGATAAATGTAAATGAATTGTATACCTAAAATGTACCAATAAAATGTACCAATAAAATTTTTAAAAAAGAAATCAACATTAATGTCCATGAAGAGATGCATGGATAACAAAATGTTATATATGTACACCATGAAATACTATTTAGCCATGAAAAGAAGGGAACCTTGCTATTCTGAGAACAATATGTTAGGTTGAATATTTAAGTCCAGCATGGGCAATCTAGTAGTCCCTCTCTCTACAGATCAGGGCAAAGGTGCTGGGTTCAGTCCTATGCACTGGGGAAAAACATAATTATATAGTGAGAATAATTTCAAGATACCTATTGTACAGCTTGGTAACAATAAAGATCTATTGTATTTCTTAAAAATGGAAATAGAGTGGATATTAAGAGTTCTTACAACAAAAATGATTACAGAATAACAATACACTTGTGGAATAGCTAGATTTAACTACTACACAATGAATATACACATGGAAGTATCACATTTTACATGATAAAAACATATAATTTTGGCTGTCAATTTTTTAAAAATTAATAAATCCCATTGCCTCCCCCAGTATCCTCTCTCAATTTCCTACCAATCATCACTCTACAACTTGGACTACATTAAATATCTGTATCAGCAGAATCATATGGTATTTGCTTATTTCATTTCAAGGTTCATCCATGTTGTAACATGTGTAAGACTTTTCTCTTTCATTAAACAGTTCAAAAAAATTCGTTCTATATGTATGCCATATCTTCTTTATTCAACTCTTGATAAACAAGTGGGCTGCTTCTGCGTTTTGAGCATTGTAGATAATAGTGCTAGGCTCATGTGTGTTAGTTTCAAAGATCAAATACCTTAGGTATGATATCATTGTGCTATCATTGGAAAACTCCTGATAAATTTGCAAATTTAATTTTCAGACATGTCTTTTCTACTATTATAATTCTTGTGCCCAAGTTATCAAACAGTCAAACTCTCTGAGACTCTCAAAATGAAGTGTTACTTTTTTTCTGCTTCCTCTGTGATCTTTATTTTTCTTTTCTCACAATGCCTTACAACTCCTCAAAGTCCTTTTCTTGGGGAGTTTATAGGCTTAGCAAATGTAAAGTTGTCCAGTTGCTCCTTAACATTCCTTCTTGAATTTAAAACATAAAATAGATTAAGTTCTCCATCTCACATGTGCCAGCAGTTATATGCAATAAATAGTTGGTGCAAAATGAAATTGATGTTTGAATAAAATCACTGAGGTGGTGCAGGCAGCTTGCAGACTGAAAATATTATCAATAAGTTGAAACGGACTGGGATTTAGCTCAGTGGTTCCAGAGCCTTCCTCGCAAGCAAAAGGTCCAGAGTTTGATCCCCGTATCAAAAAAATAAAAAAAATAAAAAAAATTTAAAAAGTTGAAACATGGGCCAGGGATTTAGCTCAGTGGTTCCGGCGCCTGCCTCTCAAGCGCAAGGTCCTGAGTTCGATCTCCGGTACCAAAAAAAAAAAAAAAAGTTGAAACATAAGGCTAAGTGCTTTTCCCTGAGAAAGATCACATTCAAATAACCATAAAAGTATTTGCTATGGACTATCCATCTGAAGAAAAGCACATATTAAGAAAAATAATAAAGTCTACCTAATCCTCCAAAGAATTGGAGTCTTTATTATTTTCTTTAGTTTTACTATCTTACCTTTAGAGCAATAATTCAGAAACAGAGACACCAAGTCACGCATTCAATACCAAGGCTTTGTCTTCTATTTGACTGTTATTTTTGCTTCTTCTTTAAACAGAAGTGAACTGTGAATGTATCCTCAGCAAGTCTTATGTCAAACACAGAGGAATTCAATCAAGTATAGGTTCAGGAGGATCACCTTTCAGAAATAATAGAAGTTGAATTTGAAAAAAGAAAATGATAAAACAGAAGAAGAGTGTTCGGAAAATCCTGAACAAAATATAACTGAATCAATGAGCTGTCTGACCAAACTATCTAGAAGCAGGTGAAACTTTTACGTCAACAATAAAATGAAAGTTTGTATTGATGCAATACTGGTTCTTGGACTGAATGGCTTTATATGGTGACACTCATTATCATTAAATTATGTTTTATATAAAATTCTAATGTAGAGTCATAGCACTTAACAAATATACTAAAGATTTACTAAAATATTTAGAAAGTATTGTAGGTATATATTATCCACATCCAGTTAGCTGAATATTTTGTTCCTTCTAAAAGTTTTACTTTTTCATTGATTCTCTTCCTGTGTGTCATGCTATTGCCAAAATAACTAAACTATTACTGGATATTAGAACTTTTTTAAGATTTTAAAAATATTTTATATCTACAAAATCATTCTCCTCAAATTTATGTGGGGAAATAATTGCTGTAAAATTATTCTTCAATAATTGTCTCATTATGTTAGTACAATATTCAAAACCCTCAGCAGAACACCTTTATTTTAATTTAGCATTGTTTCAACAAGTATTTTTAATGTGTACTAAGTGCTAAACATTGTGCTAGGTGTGTGAAAATAACTGTGAAAGAATAAGAGCTAAGAATATTTAGAATTGTGTGTGACTGTATAATTTTTCATGTTCCAAGAACTCTTTAATAAACCTTTGTTTTTCTGTCATTATTCCTTGTCTCTCTAAGAGAGTAGTTAGCAAACATTCACAGTAAAAATCAAGTAGTAAATGTTTTATCTATTGTGGGGCATTAAATATTGATCTCAACTTCTAACTCTCTTATTGTAGTTCAAAGGAGTATGGCTGTGCTCAGATCAAATTTTATTTTCTTTTTCTTTCTTTCTTTTTTTTTTTTTTTTTTTTTGGTACCTGGGATCGAACTCGGGACTTTCCGCTTGCAAGGTGGTGGAACCACTGAGCTAAATCCCCCGCCCTCAAATTTTATTTTCAAAAATAGAAAGTCAACTGGATTTGGTCCAAGAGTCATAGTCTGTTGCCCTATATTCCAGTGCTCTCATTCAATTTGTTCATGCAAATGGTCAACCATACTTCCCACTCCTTCTCATGAAATTTGACTAATATATATATATCCAATTTGAAAGTACACAGGTTTAACTCATGGTTCAAATATATATTTATGTATCAAAGGCCAGTTACTCAACTGAATCTCAAGTTCTTCATATGTGACAGGAATATAATAGCACCTACTTTGATGTATGGATCATCATGCAAAAATTTAATTATGTAAAGCACCCAAATACATAAAGCTAAGGCAGCGAGATTCCTGAAGAGAACTTTCTTGATCTCATTTCAATCAAAGCTGATGAACTTCTTTGCAATGTGTAGAAGAGGACAACAGTACCACTGTAGAATATGGTAGGTCCACGGTGAACAGAGCCCTTTAGGGCATGGTGCTTCCTTCTTAATAAGGTGTGAAACAAAATACAAAAAGTTGTCTCTCCTTTCATGATCTACTTAGCTCTCAAAGATTACCAAAAGTCTAAAATTTTTACAGAACTGGTAACTTTTGAAACTCTGTTAGTTTTACCCAAACCTTCTGAGAATGTATTACCAATGCTTGGGGTATTTTACCTCATTTATCTTGGCCCTCTAACATGAAATCATTACAATAGAATATTAATGTGTTAATTCGTGGACTGTCTACAGAACAGAGGTCCAACATATTGGCTGGCTCCTGTTTCATTTTGATAGGCAGTATCTTTTTTCTCTGGGTAGATCCAGAGCTTTCTCTGTTGAGTTACAATGTGACGGGGCCTTAGTTTTAAATCTGCTGGAGCAGAGAAGTGCTACAGATAGATCCTGAGTGAAATATGTGTTCCATAGAAATTAAGCCTTTGCTTCATCTTAAAGGAAAAGGAACACATTTGTTTTAATATGGGAAAGAAGAAAATTTTTCCAGTGAAAGGTTTAAGAGAAATGGATTCACAAATTTTCAAGTTCATTAACCTGTATGTTTTAATGTAAGCCATGTCATCCACCTTTTTAATGAAAAGCCTCTTCATTATGGTACAGAACTGGAATGTTGTCAATCTAAAATTTCTTAGAGGACTCTCCTCTTATAGCTAAGTGCTAGCTCAGATTCTTAGCCTCTTTTTGTCCTCTAATTCTTTGCATGTTAACAAGAAACCCTCTGGCATTCTAAACATGCTTTTTAAAAAAATAACTTTATCGGTACATTTTAGGTATACAATATAATGACATTCATCACTGGAAATTTCCTCCATGACATAATCTCTCTTGATTTTCATTTTTTCCCCACTCACCAGCCCTCCCTTCAACCCCTCCTTCCCTCTCTATTTACAAAGACTTTGTTTCCATTTTTCATTTTCTCATATTAATTTCATTCCCTTCTTTCCTTTCCCCTACCCCTCCGACTTCCCCTTCCTCTTTGCCCCTTTTCTTCCTATTTCACATTATCTATTA
>NW_004624767.1:8847126-8888320 GCF_000247695.1 Heterocephalus glaber | reverse complement strand
TTTGCACTCTCTCCTGTTTCTTCATTGACTCTGATCAGTCTTATGCTATTCTTCTTTGCATTGTCCTGCAGCTGCTGGATTGATTTCTCGTGATCCCTAATTATTATAAAGCAATTTTTCTTTTCCTGGTCACTAATTGCAGTATTATCTTCTATATCTGAAATTTTGTCCTCATATTGGCCCATTCTGCTGCATAAACTTTCAATGGAGATTTTTAATCTCCAGGAAATCTGCTTGCATCTGTTTTATGGATTCTGTTTGTTTCCTATGTTGGGATTCCATCTTGTTCCTCAGCTCCTCTAATTTTTTCTTTAATCTGTGTCCTCTCTAGATTTATTCATCATGTCTTGCACCATGGGCACAATCTCTGGTGTTATTGAGAAATTATTTTTGATTTCATTTTTTCCATATCCTCTTTTGTTGCCAGTTCAGGGACTCCAGGTCATTGAGTATCAGATTGTTCTATCTCGTTTCTCTTTGGGGTTTCTTTAGGTGATCTGCAAGTCTGTTTTTGAGACTTGTTTACATGTCTTCTCATTTCAAAGAGTGGTGTTGCTGCTGTAGCCCACGCTGCTCACCTCCTTGGTGCTGGGGGCGGCTTTTCTCCTTGCCACTGGGGGTGATGGTGCTGCTGCCTGGAAGGCTCCTCCTTGGCACTGGGAGAGGCTTTGCTCCTTGGTGCTGGGTGTGGTTATACAGTGGCTCAACATGCTTTATGTTACTTATTTTAGCCTTTCATTTTTTTTCTTCACTCTTTGACATCGATCTTTTAAAAAGAGCTATTCAGCTGGGGATTTAGCCCAAGCACCAGGCCTGCCTCGGAAGTGCAAGGGCCTGAGTTTGATCCCCAGTACAAAAACCAAAAAAAATTAAAAATTAAAAATTGAAAGAGGTATTCAATTTAAGAGACTCAGAGGCTCCACTGTTTCAACTTTGAAACTTCTCTTTAAAAACCCTGAGACTTCACAACCCTCTGTGTATCCTTTTGTGTAGTGACTCAACCCAGCTTTCCATCACAGAAAATTTTAGTAAATCCTCTACCATCATGTACTTCAATCTCTTAGCTCTCCTCCTACTACAAGTGATGGGGCCACTGACCTAAAAATGTAGGTAATATACTCTAAAATCTGCTGCCTAGAACCCCTTCTAGTAACATCCCTGGTTATGCAGTTTATGTATGGATCAGAATTGAGCCTTCTGAAATTATATGTAGGAATTTATTGTGGATTAGCTTGGAAACAGTATGTGCCAGCAATAAGGGAAAGAATATTGAGAAAAGGGATAAATTAATTGAAATTACAATTACCATAAAGCTTTACTGGTACTCAAGGGAACAGAATCTCCCTGTTGAGGGAAGGAGGTGGCCTTCAGCAACATAATGCGATTACAAAATGTGAGCTGGTGCCAGTAACCTCACATAATTTGGAGTGAGGTATCTTCTTCCTTTTAATGAAAAATCTTGAAAGAGCCTTAGGTATATGCAAATGTACTTCACCAGCTGGGGGAATAAGTATTTTTTGTTTTGATGTGGGAGCAATATCTACAATATCCAATTGAGTGCTAAACAAATATTAAAACTAAATCCAAAAATTTTGAATTGTTAATTTCAAAAGACATCGTTAACAGTCTCTTTATGAGGGATCTCTTAAGAATGAATTCTTGTTTAAGTTAGTGATCATTTTTGATGGAATAAAGAGAAGGTATTCTAGTAAATCTAAGCATTAAACTCACTCCAAAAACTCCTCTGTGGTTAACTTACAATTGGGGATAACAAAGCACTTGGCAAAGGAATAATAGCTTTATACAATTGCTTTGAAGAACATGGAACATTCCACACACATAGTTCAAGACATGGGGGGAAATAAAGCATCATTTATATTGTGCAGTACCTGACTGAAGATCTTTACTCAGGTATATGTCTAAATTATCATGAAATGCTTTAAGCATTTCTCCTGAGATCTTCAAGGCTGACTGCAATTAGTAAAATGGAAAAGTGAATTTACATCTCTTCTAGAACTTAAAATACTTATTTTGCAGCACTGAGGGATAATTTCTGGAATCCTTTGTAGTCTTTTTTTTTTTTTTTTGTACCAGGATCAAACTCAGGACTTTTTGCTGGCAAGACAGGGGTGGCACCACTAAGATAAATCTCTAGCCCCATTCTTTGGTTTTTGATCATCTTCATTATTAAACTATGGCAAATTGATAGTCTCTCTAATTTGGTGCTATATTCATTATGTGCATCATCAATATTAACCAAAACAATTGAATACCTACATACAAACGGATCCTTTGTAGGCCTTGACAAATTTAAACAAGAACTTCTTGTGGTTCTCTATCAGGAACTCAGCCCCATTAATAGTTCTGCTCAGAAAATTCCATTTCCATAGTTACATTTCTCATGAGAAGAAACTCTAGGAAGCAAAGAATTATTACAAAGACTAAATATGTCATTCAAAGAATACATGTAACCAAGGTATTTTGTGAGTGGAAAAATGTTGGGCAAGGCTAACTTGATAATATTCAGGGTAGTTTTTATTCCACTCAGAGAAACTTTCCTCAGTGATGTCTTTGGTTGTGATCATGTAGTTGCTATAATTTAGAGTAAAAACAATTCTTCTGAGTACAAGAACAATTTTGTTTTGATATATTAGGCTTGAAAATTAGATGTGTGGTCACAGGAGCTTTATTTGGTTTAAGAAAGTCTGAAGAATTAAGATAACTTGAGAAGCACAATGTAATCCAAATTTATTCTCAATTCTAATCACAATATTTATAAAGCAATAAATATTGACCTTCTTAATAAATGCCAGTGGTCCTTTGCCCCTAAGGTATGAAATTATCTTCTATTTGGAGTTATAATGTGATGTCAATGTTCACACAATTTATGGGCTTTGCTCAAATATTGTTAGGTGTTACCACCAATCTGTATCACATTTTTCATAGCAGGAAATAGTTAAATATTTGCCATAAAATATTAAAATAGTCGTAATCATTCCTTTACATGGTATACTATAAAGAGCATATTTTAAATAATACTTTGAATATGAAAACTCTATATTATCCATTGACTTATAGTAAAACATCTTAAATAATAAAAATATGGTTATGTTTCTTGATTACTTACTGATATTATTACTATGCAGTGTTCAAATTTCTATGTATTTAACATAGGTAAATCTCTTAGTCATCATAATCTTGAGATGGGAAATATTTCAATGTCCATTTTTCATAAAGGAAGTAAGGAGAATTTAAATTAGTTGCTCCTGATCTAATACCTAGGAAGTAGCTTAGAGATGAACCCAACCAGGTGAATTCTGAGTCTATGTAAAATAAATATGATTTAAAAATAAATTATTTAAATGAAATTTCAAATTCTTAGAATGATCCTGAGATGATATAATCTGAAGAAATCAGAAGAAAAAGTAGATCTATTTTTCTTCCCCTCATACTCATTCACTTCTGTCTGATCTGTTTTAGAATTTAAAAAACCCTAGTTGAAACCTTTAAAGATGTTTTATAAATGTGGAGGAAAACAGGAGCCTGTGTAGGCGACATGATTCACTTTGTCCTGTAAGTGTCTTAGTTAATAGTGTGGGGGGTACAATGAGAAGAGCATAATGTGCTTAACACACTCTAGACCAATTCCTCTATGTTGAAAACCATCAATAACGACCAATATCAAATTTAAAATATTGATTAAATATAATTACCAGTCTTTATTTGGTGGATACTTAGCTTTTAATAGCTCAAAACTTGCTGTTTTTTTGACTGAGTTAAATTGAATATTTATATTCATAGAAATAAAGTTTTGATTAAAGTTGCTCATTCACTTCACAAAGGATCAAGGAAAGCTTCCGAGGGATGTTTTCTTTCCCACTCTCAATGTCCTCTAGGACATATGGATGCCATCAATATCCAATATGATTTCCATCAATAACTTCTCCTGTCCAATATGATCTCATCAGACTCCTGTGGATATTGAACAGAAATGTTGCTAATTTCATTAAGAAACTCAAATATAAATTTATTAATTTATTTAATGTTCACAATTGTCGTGTTTTATTTTTTAAAGAAACTTGAAGAGTTTTCATTTTTTATTTTTAAAATTTTATTAGTACATATGGGTAGTATATAATTTTTCGTAAATTAAAATTAAAACAAAATAGCCACATGTGCCTAGTGGCTAATTATCAAACAACTGTGTAAAAATTTTCTCCTATACTTATCCTAGCTGTAATTTATTACTTACAAATTTAAGCATACTTATCACAATTATCTAGCAATTCCATGCCAGGCTGTTCAATCAAAAAATTAAAAAAAAACTGTATTCATTTCTGCACAATGCTTAATTCATATCTGTTTCTCAGTCCTAATGCAGAAATAGCCCTATGCAGAAAGAACTCAAGAGTCTCCATCAAAAGTTAAATGGAAAAATGCATCACAATATCCATTTAGTAGAATATTCAACAGTAAAATGGACTACTAATGCATAACTGCAAAAGAGATTTATATGAAAAATAAGAGCTGAAGAAGAAAAGTTGAATATTAATTTGAAATTCTAGAAAAAGACAAATTAACCTTCGAAGACATGAATGACATGAGGAAAGAAATATAAGTGTTGAAAATGTTCTGTATCTTAATCATGGCATTAATCACATGGCTGTATACATTTTTCAAAATAATCAAGCTGCATGTTGCTTATGTTTATATTTGTGCATATTGTATTTTATTAATGATTAAAATCAGTCAGAAGATAAAATGCTTGGGTCAAACTATGAATCAACTTGACATAATTGACATATATTGACAACTTGCAACAACAGCAAAGGGCTACATTTTTATTCACGAGCATATTAGCATTGACCAAGATAGATTATGTTGCAGGTTATTAAATGAGCCTTAATAAATTCCAAGTAGTTGAAGTCATAGAAAATATGTTCTTTGACAGTAGTAGAAATAAGTAAAAAATTAATGGAAACCAGATAGAAAATTCCACAATGTTTTTAAGTAATATATCTGTTATGCATAGGACAGATAATAATTCTCTGAGGTAAAATGTAATTGTTCATGTTGAAATGTAATGAGTGTACAAAATATCAACTTATGTTATGCAACTAAGGCAGTTCTTAGAGGGCAATTACTAAATAAAAATGTACTACAAAGGAAGATATTAAAATAGGTCTTCAGGGAAAATTTTGAAACATGAAATAAAGTTAAAATAAAACCAAATTAGAAAACAAAATAAATTGCTAAATGTTAATGTATTAGTTAATAAAATGGAAAAGAGATAAACAATGACCAATGTTTAACATGGACTAAGAATGAAAAATAGAAAGGGCAATAAAATATGTATCACCTTCATGTAGTATAAACATTATTAATGAATTTGTACAGGTATTTGAGAAAAAAATAGTAAGAAAATATTAAAAAATTGTGTGAATAAGCTTGAGAAATTAGATAAAATGGATAAATATTGTAAAGGTGTATAAAACTAACGGAGAAAGACATTCTGTATATATCATATGTAGTTGAAATTGCTAGAAACAAGACAAATGTTCCTAATAATACTTGCAAGCCTGGAAAATTTTAATCACAAATTATATAAAGTATAATAGAGCTAATATAATTTTATTCAAAGAACTTCAAAAAATAAAAGAGAAAGAAATATTTGGCTAAGATTGCTTATACGAGACTAGATAAACTTTACACCCAAACTAGAACATGTAATATCAAACTTTGTAAGTTCATCATAAGAAATTTAGAGAACAATCTTCTCAGGAAAAGAATTCATAAATTTCTAATCCTAACATTTTCACATCAAACCTGACCAGATACAAAGTTCCTGTTCTCACAAAGCGTATCTTAGAAACTACAGTTGATGAAATATTTAAAACTCAGTAAGTTTTCATTCACTATAAAGGAATATATATGTATCATGATGAAGTATTAAGATTAAACAGTTATTTTCTATAATGGGATAATTAAAATATTAAAAATTTAAAGAAAGAACTAAAGCAATACACATATTACAGATGTTTGATGTGTAAGATATCATAAGAAATCTACACTGAACTACCAGAACTAAAATTAACAATGGAAAAAAATATTTATGTAAAACTCACTTCAAGATATAGGAAATACAATGTACAATTTAAAACTATAAAACTTTAGAAGAAAATTTAGAGAAAAAGCTTCAGACTTGGTCAGTTGTTAAAATGACAACAAAACATCATTAAGAATCTATAAATTGTTTCTCAGCAAAAGTTTTTTAAATTGTTCTGCAAATAGGCCTATTGAGAGCATAAAAAGAGAAGCAATAGTCTGTGAAAAATGTTTTAATCACATATTGAGAAGCGGATTTTTATGTAGAATATTTGAAAATTATAATTAAAAATCAGATTGGGAAATGGCCAAAATACATAAGGTTTTTCTGAAAAGTATTAATGGATGGCAAACAGGCACATGAAAAAAAATACCCACTAGGAAAATACAATTTAAGGCCATATGACTTCAGTATACGTCTTTCCATTTAATTTAAGATCAAAGAAAAATATAAAATGCTAAATGTTGATGAGGTTGAAGCATATTGCATTTCTTATTTATTGCTGGAGGTAATACAAAATGAAACCACCAATTTAGAAGAGTTTGCTGGTTTCAGAAAAAATAAGTAAGCAAATATTTACCTAAACATTAGCCCAACAATTTCAGTTTTTTGTATTTATCCCAGAGTAATTAAAAAGTGACAAAGACATATACAGTGGAAGGCTCAGAAACAAACACACACATATTGTCTACTCATCTTAAAAAAGGGTATTAAAAACACTGTCTTCAAAAAATAGTGTCAGGAAAATGGGATATCCACATAGAAAAGAATGAAATTTGATTGCTACTTTATACACAAAGCGTCAACTCAAAAGGGACTAAAGATTAAAACCTAATACCCAAAACTACTGGAAGTAAAAATAAGGGGAAAACTTTCTTGATATTGGCTTTGGCAATTATTTATGAAGTATGACTTTTAAAGTACAGGCAATAAAAACAAAAGTTAATAGATAGGACTACATCAAAATAAAAAGCTTCTGTGCAGGAAAACTTAATCAACAGTGATAAGCAAACTTATGAAATGGAAGAAAATATTAGCATGCCATGGGATGAAAATATTTTAATTCTTGGCCAGTGTGTTGGTTAAATGGGTAAACATGCCTGTTAAAACCCATTTGTCTATATTCTTAAAATCTGTGAGTTTTATTATGTATGTTATACTTCAATAGAAAATAAGTTTTATTTTGACAATTAATTTAATAGGATTATTACTTGTAATATTTAAAATGTTGGATGCACAAATTCTAGTCTACAGAAAACTTTTAAGAATTATCCTTATAAATAGCAGAAATAAATATCATCTTCTTCCATGCAATTATAACAACAGTATAATTTCCAAGCATTTTTCTTCAGTTCTTTGTAAGTCTTCCTTGAATACTGTGATTGTCATAAAAAGAAAACAAACCGAAAACACTTCCTGGAATATGTGGTGGAACATACCAGGAGACTCTTGTCCTTGAAGGAACTAGTGTTCTGGAGCTTCATACATTTTTCTAGTGGGATTGTCTTGCTTCCAAAAAATAGTCACAAAACATGTACTTCATGGCCATGAAATTATTTTTGAATAAAATGTACAGCCACTATTTTCTTTCAGATTTACCTTTTAATAACAAGAGAGTGTATTTCAAGTAAAAATTTTTATTTCAGACATTGCCATATTATAATCCAAATCATGTATTATTATTTTAATAATTTATAATAGTTAATATAAATTTATATGTGAATAAATATTTATAATTAAATTATATTTAACTAATCTGCAAGAAAATTCAGAGATTTAGTTAGAATCAAAAATTTGAAGAAAAATTTAATTAAATTTAAAGGATAAAGGAAAGATTCTTTATCAGTATTGGTCTTTGTGTGATTTTGTTCCTGTCATTTAATGTAGGAGGTATAACCAAAAGATAAAGTGAATATTTAAATCAAAACAAAACTTTACAGAAAAAGACACATTCCCATTAATGCTCCTGGAAATATTCTTCCTCATATCTAACACACTTATTCCAATGTAGGGGACAGGGAAAGAGGACGTTGCCAGAAACCCTGCAGTGGCTCTTGGTCTCCTGTGAGTCACAACAGCACAAGGTGAATTAAAGAGTAAAGACAGGAAAGGAGACTTAGAGAAGAAGCTGAGTTCTGTGCCTGATCAAGGCTGCTCTGGGAAGCAAAGACAAAGGCACTCCAAGCTTGCCACTATTTATTGGGTTCATAGGGAGTAACAGATGGCTCAGAGGGCAGTGATAATCCTAAATTGACAAGGATTTTTTAATCAGAGGAAGTATCAAATAACTGGGAGGGTGGAGGATCTTATGCTGATGAGGATTTTAAGTCAATAAGGAGTTAAAATTGATTAGGACAGTGAGATGATCAAATGTTCTTACAAGAGTAGGTGGGATAAGTTAAGCTGATAAGGAATTTGTCCCTCCCCAGGTGAAACCTTTCTACCCGGTTTCAAAGAACCAGGATGTCTTCAGTTGATATAATCTTTCACTTTGAGAATCACAGGACTATTGAGGCCTCAAACAGCCTTAATCATAAATTAACTTTGAAACTATTTTTCCCCAAAATTATATAGAATGCCTCCCAACATTCCATCATTCTTGCCACTTTCTGAAGCAGTACTAGAAGCCTTTTTTTATGAGTATCTTTAATTGTGCTATTGTGATTGCACTAATGTCTTGAATGGATTTAAAAGGTTTGCTGACATTTCTGTCAAAAATATTACACTGTGTTATCTGTGTACCTTATTTACTGGATTTTGCACTGTGCAGCTTCTGGTTCTTTCCTAAAGTCAAAATTGTCATGAAAAGTAGATGCTATGAATGTATTCAGCATGCAGAGGCAGCACAGTTAAAGATAAGGAGGAGGACATCCACAACTGTTTCAGAATGTAGAAAGAACCATGACATTAGTGTATTACAAGAAAGGGGATGTTGAGCTGAGGATTTAGCTCAGTGGTTTCGCTGCCTACTGTGTAAGAGCAAGGACCCGAGTTCGATTTCCAGTACAAAAAAAAAAAAGAAAGAAAGGGGTTGTATTCTGAGGAGGATTAGTGGCAATGTATATTTTCACATAATAATTTTTCTTATTTAAACATTAGATTTTTCATTTGATTGCACTGCATCTAATCTTGTTTCTCCTTTTCAGTGTAAATCCCTGAGCTTCTTGATTTGGGACACAGAAGGATTGCAGAGGGTTTATAAAAAAAAAAAATGAGTTACAAAAATCAATGGGAGCACTCATTTTAAAAAGAGTCTCTACATTACATTCAATAGCATCTGCAGAATTTTTATGTGACCAGATGTAGGGGACTGCAATTTTGATTATGTCCAAAGCAGGCTGTAAGCAGTGCAAGCAGTGCAGAGTTAATCCTACTATTGGCCTGTTTTGAGAAGCAAGTTTGGCTGAAGTGAAGCCTCTGTGGTAAGGTCAGAGTAACTCAGACCAAAATTCTGTTCCCCCAACTAAAACCTTCTTACTAGAAGGACAATGTTCTAATTACAACCATGTACTTTGTCTATTGTGTTTCTAATTTGAGAATGCTTTGTCTTGTCCTTTAGGAGACTTGTCTACATTAATTTCCATAGAAACCACACAATTGTGCATCCTTGCACACAGTTCTGCTCTTGCACATAGCTTGCTTTTACCCCAGTTTATTACCAATAAAAATTCATGGCTTGGACTGCCAGCACTTTTGTTGGTTGCACCAACATTGTTTGTCCTGACAGCAATATTCTGTTTCTCTTAGTTCTGTCTTTTAGGTTTTTTTTTCTCCCGTCAGGCCCACATTGTAAACTGAGTAGGAGACTGAAGCCTACATCACAGGTTTCCAGTAATGTTTCAGGGGACTCAAAACTAAGATTAAGCCAGGTAAGCTATACATATTTAGATTATTTTAGGAATCACCTATTAAGCAGCTACTATATGGCAGCATTAAATGTAATTAATATAATACACAAATATAATGAATATAAATATACATAGAAATAACAGCTATCTTCAGAAAGCTGATCTTCTATGTGTATTTTCTTGCAAAACAGCTCCATCTAGACTGTTTAAAATGTATCCTGTTGTTACAATTAGGAATCTTTCTTGCTTTCCGTTAAAATTCTTTCATGCATTAAATCTATTTGTTCACATGTTCATTTTTCATAAATGTTTCATAGATATACCTCACCCAGAATCCTAGTGCTAATTCTCTAAGTAGAAACCATTCAGGACCACTAATGCTTAGAAATTTAGACTTTAGCAACATCATGAAAAAGAGCATCAGAGAAAAAAACTTTTTAATAAACTTCTAGTTTTGACACCTTTTACTTATCTCAATATCTTTTCTAATATCTTCCATAACTCTCACATACCTGTCTATGGCTATCCTAATAAGAAAACTAATAGCTAAAATAAATACAGTCATTATCAAGAGAGAAGGATAGTCACTTTTAATGAATCCCCTTCAAGGTTGCTCCTCACTTCATTTTTTATATTATAATCTTTAGATATTTTGATTGACAAGGAAACAATTAGTAAAATGAAAGAATGAGAGTTTTTACTGGTATATGCACTGCAGCAGAGACATAAATGTATCTCACTTGAGACAATACACATGTTAAGGCAGCACATATGTTCATCTATGTATGCATGGATGGCCAGGCTCTCTCAGTACAATCAGAGAGAAATAGAAAGTACTTTACATTCAAACCTCTTTATAGGAAAATCAATGTATTAGATAACCACATATCCACTAAAGATTTAAAAAAATATTTAGTCAAAGTCACACAGACTCCTGTCTGAAAATCTGCACACAAATCAATCACACCTGGTCACACCATGTCTCATAAAAATGTACCCATCTCTAAAGTTTAAAATGCCAAAAATTGTGAAAGAAAACTGAAAATTAATCAATGCTAAAAGCAAAAATATAGCAATATTTTTTTCTCATATCTTTTTGAGATTTAGGTTAAAAATGCATTAAAGAGATGACAGTAATGGTGCAAATTGCCACAGTTTATTTTCTTTCATGTTGGTAATTTTAAACCAAGATAAAAAAATCATCTTTACCAGAGAAGCTTGGAAAGTAAGAACATGTGACTAAAATGATGATATATATAAAGTAAAGATGAAAGACACAAATTACTGTAGACAGAAGGAGCACACTTGGGAATTAACTTAGAAACTATATGAAGACGTTATATTGAAACCTTCAACAAAATAAGGAGAAAAGAATGATGTCTTTAAATCTAAGTGTCAAATCGTAGAAGTTTGAAAAATAATATATTTATAAAGACATTTAAATACATTTTTCTTAAGGGACACTTTAAAAATGAAATAACTTTTTTTTCTCTAAATGAGTCATTTCTGAGTGAATTTTGGGTCCATTACTTATCTAAAAAGTCTGGTATTTGTGGAAAGTCAAATCCTCAAAATAAAATGTATAATAGGAAAGAAAGAGCTCGAACTATTGCAAAAAGGAAGGGGACTAACAGATGGAGGAAGGAGGAGGAGGGAAGAGAAGGGAGAAGGATTAAGAAAAGAATTTTGATGTGCTATGTACATGTTTCAATCCCCACAATGAATGTAATTATTATGCACTGCAAACAGGGTTAATAAAAATAACATTAATTAAATGCAAAAAATGCCTAAATGGTAGATCTTAGTGATTCTGGAATCAGATGTTCCTCAAATATTCAGGGGAAAATTAAAAAATTAAGTCAGTGTGACTTTTATTGCATTTGTAAGAAAAGTAGGAACCATGTTGACATCGGTGTGTGTGAATTATATTATTTTCACTGAACATTAAGAAATGTCTTGAGTTGAAGTGGATGAAAGATCTGCAAATGGAAAAACATTTCCCGAGTGATGCACCCACATGATGCTCTGTCACGTGTCCCTTTCCTCTTATGTCAGAAATGACATTAGAAAGAATAGGCATGCTCACCCTGTACTTACGATGACACACAGTGGACCTCGTCTCCTGCCCATCAGGCACTGAAGTGCTATGGAATTTTTAGACCTGACATGTAACATAACTTTTCATCCTTAGTTTCAGCTAGAACTTGTTTCCCTGAGAATGACTAAACCCAGTTAGAGGTGATGTAAAGAAAGGAATTATACGCACACTTCATGATATTTCAAATTTGTTCATTTTGTTTTGTTTCAACTACCCTGGATAGAAGCTGTTTTGCTCAATACTTTTCCACATTTATAACTGTGTGTTGACTGCACTTTCAAGGAAGCTCTTTCCATTTAGCCTCTACATGACTGACACAGCTCCAGCTTCAACATTTACCTCAAGTTATTCAAGATTCCCATGGAATAGTATAGGCATCCGTGCTGACAGAAC
Organism: Heterocephalus glaber; assembly: GCF_000247695.1. The sequence goes on along the minus strand of NW_004624767.1, from coordinate 8,875,875 downwards.
GAATATACATTTATTTTTAACCAACACTTGATTATAAGGAATGCTACATGGTTCTTTTGGTTTGCAAGTAAATCATATGCTCTGTTCCTAAAAGCAGTAGTGATTAGAGAAGTATAAACTCTCCCAATCTGCCAGATTCCCTACTAATTTAGAAAATTATACAATAAATGTTAATATAGCTACCTCCACATAGTTATCACATATTAATTTATCCATTAAACTAGAGAAAAGAAGTTATAACAAATACAGAAATTCTAGGTAATTATGTAACTCAGAACAGAAAGTGAAGAGGACGAACAAAGGTTTTTATTTTTAATCCAAAATTTTAACCTATGGAAATTCATCCTTAGAATTAAACCTACAATTTATGAAAATCACCTACTATAAATTATGCAGATTTTGCCCATTTATTGAATGGGAGACTTTAAAATCGTAAAATTTTGGACATTAGTATCCACAGGAGGAAGTTGATAGTACATTCACACATTCATTGGGCAGGGGAGTGGTGTGAAAAATACGAAAGAAACTATGTATCAAAATAAACTGCAAGGCTATTTTCCTCTAGTTTTATACTGTCTTTTATCTCTGCACCTCATCTCCTACATGAAAAATTGCAGCTGTAATGAACCCTTAAAATGCTGGTGTTATGCCACAGCTATCATTTCTGTGAGCCATGTTATAATAGAAAAATATTGATAACCAGCTCAAAAAATGATATCTTACATAATCATTTATATAGCAATTTTGAAAACTAATAAGAGAAATATTTTATAATTTTAAAAATATTTTATAATTTAAATTTAAAGAAAAAGAATAATATTACATTCAGTACACATTTTATTAGCAAAAATAAATATGAAGTTCTGAAAGCTAATTTATATTAGGCTAAAGAAATTAAGGGTGTTTTTCTCTTTTATACTTATTTTTGAAAAGGTTATATGGGCTTAATAATATCTCAGCATTATTTTGAATATCTATTTTTATTGCACGCACACAATGAAGATAATTTTTCTCTTTTCTACATAGACTGTCAAGCATATATGAGAAAATTAAATTAAAGAACAACACAAGTTGCAAATTGCTATGTTTATCTAAGTTGCACTTAAAGGTCATATAGAAAAGGTAAATCCTATAAAGATATAATACTTAATAGAACTCATTACGTAAAATTCTTTAAAAAGATAGTAAATTGTTTTGCATCTAGGCCTATTAACTCTGGGCTATTTTATCATGTTCAATCACCAAAGAAGAGTCTTATCCTTTACAGTATTATTTCCAAAATGAAAGCAGGAAATTAGAATGATTATTTTGCTGGTAAAATGCCTGCTGATTGTTAATGCACAGTATCTGAAAGGGAATTAATCCACACCATCACTCAACTGTGATTGTCGGCTTTTCATTAATATTATTGCTGCAATGAGACTACCCTATTACAATTATGCCTTCAATTTCTTTGGAGATAGGCGATTCTTGGAACATGACCACTTGATGAGTGTTAGGGGAACAAAGTATGAATTTAAGGGGAATTGCTTTTTTTAAAAATATCCTTTCCATTTAACACCCATAAAAGCTAACACTATGATAGTATTTCAGTTTCAAAACATGTCAGAACTCTGTTGTTGAGTCCTTCTATTTAGTTTTAGTATATAAAGAGAGACATTGATTTCTATCTTGCGTGTCTCTGAGACCAGAAATTGCTCATTATTTTTACCCACACAGTGGGAAAACTTGGATAGGAAATTTTTGCTGCCATTGTCACTGCCAGACCAGAAGGCCAAATCATTTTCAGTGACTTAAGATTCTTTAAGTTTAGACAGAATATCCAATGATAATATGATTTTCCTAAAGTTTGGTGAATTGTCCCAACCTGTGGGTGTCTTCCATATCCAGGAACATCCTATTTAAAGGATGAAAATCATCAGTCTTCTAGTGAATATTATCTTGTGTGATGGTGACACAGCTACCTTCAAAGTGCATGAACTACATCTTATATTCACTTATGTGATCTCAAAGGCTTGATATGTGTCCAGGACCCTTGGGAATAGATAACAACTTAGCAGTGAAGGGACTGATGACAGTGGGAGTTACCTTCTCAAATAGGTCGGATACACAAATGCGACTAGGTCTGTCTCTATGCTGTAGGTCATATTTCTATTTTAAAAGGAAATTCAGTGGCCATGTCAATTCTGTGAAGTGCTTCTTCCAGGCCAAAAGGCATAATTGTCAGGTGAATTCAGAGAGTACAATGACAGCATTCATTTTCAGACAAACGTAATACGTGGACAGTTATTTTCAGTCTGTGTTGCATAGTGTGGACCAAGGAAGATGGTTCTCCGTGAGACCATGAGCAACTTATAACCATCCCAGATAGAAACTACAGTGGCATTATCAGAGCCTATTAAAACATTTGGAGTGAATACTCTGGAAGTAATGGTGTAGTCCTATAACTGCAGCACTCTGGGAGGCTGAAACCAGAGGATGACGTTTTGGTCCAGTCTTGTTAACAGTGTCACATCAACAACCTGTTTCAAAATTTTAAAATAGGCTGAAATGTAGTTCAGTATGAAGCCCTTGCATTCAATCTCCAGTTAAAAATATTTATTTCAATTCCCTACAGTGAACATAATCATTATGCACTGCAAAAGCATACTAATGAAAGTAAACAATAAAACAAAATAAAACCAAACACTTGTATAAAGAAGGAATCTCTGTGTGTCATTAGTGGAAGTACTTACTCTATAGCAATGGAGTGTGTGTTTTATTGCATTTTGGAGAAATTCTAAAACTTTTTGTTTGAAGCTTATTCAAACTAGAATTATTTTTTGGGGGATTAGTAGAATTAAATAAAATTCATCCACAAGGAATATAATGACAGCATATTCCAAAATAACTCTTAAAATACTACATTTATAACTAAAGTTAAAATGCTTTGGATGCTAAGCACAGCAATAAAGGGTGGTTCTTTGTTTGTTTGTTTGTTTTACATTTTCAAAGATGGAATTGCCAGTGAATGATTAAATGATGCCCAGAAATGTAATTGAAATTGTAGTCATTCATTTGCACAGAACATTACCCTACCCCTTTTTCTGAGGTCATTTGTTTGTCTTGAATGTTTGTATTATTTGAATCTTCCCGGGGAAGATGGCATGAACATAATGTCATATCTGTTCTTGCGGAGAATATTAGATGAAGTTAAGGTCTTGCCTGCAAAGAATAAAGAGGTAACAAGGATGTTGAAATTCCTCATGGGTAGCCTGCTGAATGCAAAGTGTACCTGAAGGGCAATGAAAAGGCATAGGAATAGAACATAGTAGCCACATCTAGAAAAGTGAAGCAACTACCAGGTGAAGACTATGTTGTGTCAACAATTTCAATAATAGTGGATATTGGGAAGCAAACAGATGTGTTAATGGCATTAATGTTGTAAAATACCCTAAGAGATACCATTAATTATTTTCCAGGTGTGAGAGAAAGCCAAAGGAGTCCTTAAACAAAGAAATAAGAATGATAGTGCCTTTTAACATGGATTTCACCAATGTTCTTGAAGGTATTCATTTAATATAATCCACATATTTAGATTCTAGAGCTAATTTACCATCCAACATCAATCTTGGTGGCTTAGAAATATGCATTTATCATCTAACAGATTTGTAGTTTAGAAATCCATCATGGGTCTCACTGGACTAAAATCAAGATTTTGAGAAGAATATAATGAGGCTCTAGGAGAAAATAATTTCTCTGCTCTTTCCAGAGCATATAGTGTGCCCATATCCCTCTATTCCAGGCTTTCCTTCTCAGTCTCCAGACATCCCTGTGAGTCAGGCCCATTTCACAAAGCACTGATCTCATCTTTTCCTCTACCCCACTTCTGTGTTTAAAACCCTTGTAATTAGACTAACCTACACACATAATCCAGAATCATCTTCCCATTTTAATACCAGCTGATTAGCAGACTTAATTCCATCTATAATTTTAATTCATCTAGTGTTATATACACAGATTCTAGGATTAGGACATGAATGTCTACAAGAGTATTATTGTGTCCACTATAGGATAGGATGTATGGATATCTCTATCTCTATCTCTATCTATATCTATATTTATCTATCTATCTATCTATCTATCTATCTATCTCCTTCAATGGGAGAAAGTCATTTTATATCATTGCATTGCTTGTCATGTCAAATAATCCATATATAAGTCAGCGAATCCCATGAATACAGAGGATGTAGGAAAAGCAATAGTTCTGGTGTTTAATGCCAGCCATTCCTGTTTTTTCCCTATTCATGTTCTCTATTCACTTGATTCTAGAAACTGTTTAATTTCTTCTTCAATTTAATCTGTGACCCACTGATTATTCCAGAAGGTGTTATTTAATGTCCATGTGGTGTCTTCCAATGATATGCATGGGATAATTTTTATTCCTTTTCATCTAAGTAAGTGTGCTTTATTGGCTAGTATGTGGTCTATTTTGGAGAAAGTCCCAAGTACTTTTGAGAAGAATATATATTCTGTTGTAGTGGCAAGAAACACTGTAGGTATCTATTAAGTCCAGTTTTAAAAAATCTTTGGTTCAACTCTGATATTTTTTGTTGGTTTTTTGTCTATTTGATCTGTCTATTTGTGACAGTGGTGTAATGTGATATTCCATTATAATTGTACTGATATTTATCTCATTTTTTATGTCCATTAGTGTTTACTTCATAAAGTCGAATGTACTGGTATTTAGTGCAAATATGTTTATAATTGCTATCTCTTCCTATTGAATTGTTCGCTTAACCAACATGCAGTGACCTTCTTTGTTTCTTCTGATCAGTCTTAGCTTGATATCCACTTTGGCTGAAGTTAGGTAGGTAACTCCTGCTTTTTTCTGAGTTCTTCTTGTGTGGAATATTATTTTGTATTCTTTAACTTTTAATCCATGAGTGTCTTTTTTAATTAAATGTTTTTCTTATACGCTGCATATTGTTTATTTGAGATATTTTTATCCATTCTGCCAATCTATGCCTTTTGATTATGGAATTGAGACCATTCATGTTGACGGTTATTACTGAGAGGTATGGACTTATTCCTATCGTTGCAGTATTTTCCTGTTGCTGAATTCCTCACTTTTTTTTCCTTTTGCTTAGGCGCTCATCCCTCCAGGTGTATTCATTCTTTTTGACTCATTGACATTTTTGGAAAATTCAGATGAAATTCATAAATTCTTAGATACATATGAACTACAAAAGCTGATTAAAGAAGATAAGTAAATCCTAAATAAAGCCAATATTAGTGATATCCTGGAAGTAAGCATTACCCTGATCTCAAAACCAGAAAAGGACTCAATCAAAAAGTACTCTGAAAAAGGTGATTGAAGAAGATATAAGAAAGTGGAACCATAGCCTCTGTTTTGGCTTAGGCAGAACCAATATAGTTAAAATGACGATATAGCCACCTGTTATACAGATTTAAGGCAATTCCAATCCAAACACCAATAACATTCCTTGCAGAACTATAGAAATCAATCCTAAAATTCATATGGAACCAGAAGAGACCAAGAATAGCAAAAGCAATTTTGGGTAACAAGGGCAAGGCAGGCAGCATCAAAACCCCAGACTACTACAGTTCTACTACAAAGCTACAATGATAAAAGAGATAAACAAACAAAAACCAGACTCATGCATCAATGAAACAGAAGATGCAAAGCAACTGCAGCCACACTCAGCAAGATGATCTTTTTTTTAAATTCATTAAGTTTATTGATACATTTTAGGTATACAATATATTAATCATTGGGAATTTGTACCTTTACATGATATATCTTGGTTCTTATTTTTCCCCCATTCCTCTCCCCTTCCTACAAGCCCTTCCACCTCTCCCCATTTTTACAAAGACTTTGTTTCCATGTTTTCCTTTTCTCATGTTTATTCCTTTCTCTTTTTTTCTTTCCCCAACCCATCCTACTTCCCCTTCCTTTTCACCTTCATACCTTTTTTCCTATTTCACATTGTCTATTATTCATTTTGATCCTCATTTACACTTTCAGTTTCTCATACCAGAGAAACTATTCAGTATTTCCACATGTCTGTCCTATTTATTTCATTTAAGAATATGGCCTCAATGTGCATCCATTTAACTATAAATGTCTCTAGTTTCTCATTCTTTATGGCTGAGTAGTACTCCATTTTATAAAAAAAACCAAAACATCTTCTTTATCCAGTCTCCAGTTGATCCACAATTGATCTGTTTCCAAGTTTTAGTTATTAAAAACTGTGCTGCTATAAACATGGGTGTGCATATATAACTGTGGGTATGATTATTCTACTTCTTTTGGGAGCATACCCAGAAGTGGAATAGCTGGGTCAAATGGGACCTCTAATCCTGGTTTTTTGAGGTATCTCCATACTGATTTCCACAGTATTTGCACCAGTCTGTACTTCCACCAACAATGGAGAAGGGTTTCTTTTTCCCATAACCTCCACAACATTTGTTATTGGTTGATTTCTTGATAGCAGCCATTCTTTGTAAGGTAAGATGGAATCTGAGTGTTGTTTTTATCTGGATCTCTCGAATGACCAGTGATGTTGCACATTTTTTTCTTATGTTTATTTGTTGTTTCTACTTCTTTGAGAAATTTCGGTTCATTTCAGATGTCCATTTTTGAATAGGGTCTTTAAATTTGGACAAAGTACCCAAATAGGTTCATTGGAGGAAAGAAAGCATCTTCATCAAATGGTGTTGGGAAAACATGTTCCACATTGCTGGACATTGAAGAATTGCAAACTAAAACAACACGAAGATTCCACCTCTCTCTAGAAATTGTGATTACCATCAAAACATCTACCAATAACAAATGCCATTGTTGGTTGGACTGTAAACTTATGCAACCTTTATGGAAATTAATCTGGACAGTCCTCAAAAACTAAAAATAGAAATTCGATTTGACCTAGCTCTTACCCTTCTAGGTATCTTCCCCAAAGAGTTGTAGACATCATGCCACAGAGATGTAGGAGAACTCATGTTTATAGCCGCACAATTCATAATAGCTAAATCATGGAAAAAGCCTACATGTCCATCAACAGATGAATGGATAAAGAAAATGTAGTCTATACACAATTAGAATATGTGAACAATGGATGCACAATGAGATCATACTGTCAAGTGAAGTAACTCATACAAGCTTAAGGATAGAATCATTTATTTTATATAAAAACCTCAATATATAGGGGTTCCTTGATTCATGAACAGAGCTTGTTCCATGACCCAGTGAAGATGGCCATGGTTGTATTCATCACTCAGTAGTTATCAAATGAAAGCAAAATTTTGCTGAACACTTCTGTTTGTGAACCGAATTTTTTGCAAACAGAAGCATTTGTAAACCAAGATACAAAAAAGACAATAGGAAAAAAAGAGAAAAATATGGTATTATAATCCAACATGAGTGATGTATCTAAAAGTGTACCTTGATTTACTACATGTTTTATATGTTCTTTGGCCTATTAATCTGCTTTTCAATCTGTATATATGATAATTAACTTTGTAAGGTGTTACAAGATAAATAAATGAATCTGATTTTGGGAAAATAAAAGGAGAGTAGATGGAAGGGAAGGAAATAAATGAAATGAGTTAAGTACATATACCAGTTCCCCACAGTGAATATAATAATTATGTACCACAAATAGGTACTAATAAAAATAAAAAATAAAAAAATTGTCGATTACTTTTTTTCTTATTTTATGGTTACTGAATATATTTATAGGGTGAATCTTCTTTGTCTTGCTGAGATTTATAGCTTACTTCCCCTGGAGAGACTGGAAAAGAGACACCAAGAGAGAGGGAGGTGTGGGGCATGAGTTCTATACCTAGGTCATGCTTCTAGGAAACAGTGAGAGACTTCCTCCACATGGGCCCCAACTCAGAAACACACAGAACCAAACAAATTGTCTAAAAAATCAGTGTCTAAGCAAAAATGCACTGAGTAATTAAGTTTAGTTCATACTTAGACAATGAAGATGATATGAAGATTCAAGTTTTATACTTTAGAAGAAACCATCACCATGTAACAAATCCCTGACTCATGGCTGGAGACACATGGCTCAGCCAGAACCAGCAGCTGCCAAAAGACAGGTAAACGAGGTCATCTTAAAAAATCCAAAGGCTCAGAGTTTCTAGAGTGGCTATGGGAATAAGAGAAACATGTTCTTAATGAGCCCCACCAAAATTGTTGGCCAGTGAGTAGTGAATAAATAAAACTGTTGTATTTCTATTCACTCAGTTTTATGGAAATGTGGTAAATAAACTGAGCTATCTGGCACAAAATCAGTTGTCATCTGCGTAAAAGGTATAAAGGATTCTCTGCATTTTTTCCTGTTTTGAAATATTGAAATTATATCAGAATCAAGAGCAAACAACTAAAAACAGAAAATATAGCTCACTTCTCTCTCTGCCTCCCACTGACTTGTCCATTGCCATCAGCAGTCTTATTTAATATTTTTATTTGTGTTCATTCAGAAATGTCCTACATATGAAACAAGTGTGCACATGTGTGCATATGTATATTAAAAATAATTGTTTTTCAAAAACTCTAAAAATAAAGTTTTAAGACTCCAAGCACAAGTTGAATGCTGCAAAAAAAACCATGACTGTCAAGGAAGACAAAAAAATAAAAAGTATTGCAAAAGCATAAAGACTAATGGAAGCCTTGAAAGCTGTGAGTAAATTTGAATCATTTAATTTTTAATTTAAACTTTCTGAAAATAGATCATAAAATTGAAAATAAAAATAAAACAAAAAGTTAAAGGAGGAAAAAATAGGTTCCAGGAAGAAAGTAGGTCATATTTTATGCACAGAAATTTAAATTTTATCTCCCATGTCGATATTGAAATGATTTCCAATGAAATGATACCAGAATGAAAGAGTGCTTTGCTATACTCATTTGCCCTGTTATATGAGTTTTAACAGAATTTGAGTAAATTGTAAAACATATCTACAACTTTCTTTTCCCTGATAGACTTAGTTTCTCTCACTGCCCCCTCAATATAGGATTGTCTTGTGAATATCCGTAGCCAATTATGTACTAGGAAACATGAAATAAATGAAGGCCTGAAAACATTGTGCACACTAAAATGTACTCACTGGCTGGTATTTAATCTCTGTGATAATCAGGAGAATAAGCCCAGGCCAGAATGCCAAGGCAGAAAGGCCCTGCGACCTTTTCTTCTGTAAGTCCTATTAAGGCCGTGAAAAAAATGCCTGCAAATTGAAACAAATCATGGGAAATTATAAATGAGTCTAAGCACAGTTAGCTGACCCTGGATGAAGCAAAACAATGACCTACTCCCAATTGGTAACACGCAAAATTATAAATTTAAAATTAATGATTTAAATCATTACATTTCAAGATGGTGTGTTATATAGCAAAAGGTAACTGGTGTAATATACTGTAATATTTTGTTTAAACTCATGCTCAGAATGATGCATAGTGGTCTCTCATTTCAATCTAGTATTCTAAAGGTATGAAATTCTATGGTCTCTAATTATATTAATTTTTCTAATTTCTGTCATCTAAGATGTATCCAAATCACATGGAAAATTCAAGAAATCTGCTCCAGGTTTAAAAACAGGGAATTTATAATGCAATTTAGATATCCATAAAACACCATGATCAATTTTTTCTCACACTGACATACTGTCACACTTAAGCATAGCTTTGCCAAAGGGATTCAAAAAATTGCATGTTAAAATGATAAACATGTCATAAAAATGTGTCCAACATTTTATTGTTACGGGCATGACATTGATGATAGAATGAAGAAAGAAAAAGAAAGAAATTGCAAAATTCTCCTCTCTGGTAAGCTTGGTGCATCTGGTCTTAATTTGCATTTACCCAAGTGCTTTCCTGTACTTGGTACAATTTTTCTTTTCCACATGTATTCTTTTCTCTCTTCCTCTCTCTAACCTTCTATCTCAGTTCCCCTTCCTTCTTTCCTTCCTTCCATCCATCTTTCCTGTCCCTTTTTATTCTTCTATGTTTATATTTCATTTTAGAAATCTATAATCAGAGATTTGACTTAATCACAAACTAATTCAATTATGTCCTTTTCTGTAGTGCTCATTGGAGGTTAAGTCCATCATCTGTTGAAAGAGCCCTTAGAGAGGATCTAAAATACACTCTTGATTATAATGAATTTCATTTTCGATAAAACAGAAATGTTCTACTTTTAAATAGGAAATGTCATCATGAGACAGTATGTTAATTGTATCCTGACTTGATGAAAAAGGGAAATAGGATAATATTGAAGGTTATTTCTTTTAGAAATTCATCCAATTTTATGGTTTATGTGTGTGAGTTTTATGTTTGGATTAAATAGAAATGTTAATTGTGATTATTTTCTTAAATAATTTATTCAGTAAAGATTTATCAAACAGTTTAAATTACATATTCTACACTGAGCACTGGAGATATTGATATTAAAACAAATAAAACAGCACTTCTGTTGCTTCTTGGTCATAAGATTTGGTCAGGATAGAAATACATCAACTATAAATCCTATAATATAGGGAAACAAAAAGAAAAAAAAATAGATTAACTTTGAGTTTGAGAATGAAATTGTTTATGTGGATCTTCATGATTTGGGAAAAGCATCGTTTTTTGTGGGCTACTAAGCCAAAGAAGCAGAATAATTTAATGTAGACTTAGAGCCAGATGTTTGACACAGGCCTGTGAGTGCACGTACTCAGAAGATTAGGGCAGGAAGAGAGCAAGTTTGAGCCCAGGATAAATAACAAAGAGAGACCCTCTCTCAAAAAAAACCTGAGTGAAAGTAGGAAAGGGCTCGGAAGGTAGTTCAGTGACCCCAGTGTTCTGTCCTCAGTACGATCCTTCCTCCAAAAAGAATATGAAACTATAAAACTATAGAGAAAATTTTCTGTACATAACTGAGACTTTAGAAAATGAAACACATGTCCTTTATTTTTCTTAATAACTGTTCAACTAATTAAAGAATATAGTTCAGTGGATTTTAATATTTTTACATAGCTTGCAACCATTACTACAACTCATTTTAGAACAATTTTTGAGTCATCTCCAGAAAGAGAACTATCCCATAGAAGTCCTAGGTAATCACTAATCTATCCTGTGTCTCTATTGATTTACATATTCTGACGGTGTGCATAAATAGAATCCTACAATACATGGTCTTTAAACAGAATCACACAATATGTGATCCTCTGAATTTGACTTCTTCCATGAAAAATATTTTCAGGATTCACTTACTTTGTACAACTTCCTTTTGATGGCTGAATAATACTCAATTTTTGGGCATACTATATTTATCCACTTATCGGTAGGTATAAATTTGGGTTATTTCTACTTTTTGGCCGTTATCAATAATGCTCTTTTGAGCACTCATGTACAAGTACTGTACGCATATGTTTTCATTTCTCTTCATTACATATCTAGGTGCAGAATTGCTAGGTCATGTGATAACTCTACCTTTTATTTTTTTTAAGAATGCTGGATTGTTTTCCAAAGCAGCTGTACCATTTTATATTCCCACCAGCAGTGCCTGAAAATTTGTGTTTATTCAATATCCTCACAAATATTTGTTATTATTGGTCTTCATTCTAACCATCCTATTGGATGTAAGGTGGAATTTCAAGAATGTCCTTTATGTGATTCCATCTTGAAAGCTTTCCTTTCATGCATTCAAAAATAATAATTGTCTTTTCCAGCCAGTTAAATAGAACTCTCTACTGGAATGTTCAGAAGATATCTGGAGTGAGTATGAAATGTGTAGCTTAAGGCAATACTTCTAAGAAACTATGAGTATAATTGCTAGTTCAAGATCCACTAACTCTTTCCATTTCTTTAGGCATTTTAAAACGTTAAGTCATCTTCTATAGTGAACCACCCTGCACGTGGAATCAGAAGGCAAAAATGATTTAATCTGAATTGGATCATATATATTAAGGTCTAAAATATAGAGCAATGTCAATTGAGAGTTTATTTCCATATCCTGCAAAATCCACATCTAGAAAAAGATGGGATGGTAATAATCTACAGCAGATGTAGCACAGAGCAAATGCAGATATTGGAAATTTTGCGTATTTTATTATTTGGGATATTGTTGTTAATAAGTATACAATCTCTTTCTTTGTTTAAAACTCAAAAAGTTTGAACACTAAAATTGAACCTCATGCATAAGCCTAAATGGAGTGGAAATCAACTAACTGTAAAAGACTAAAAACACTACTTTTCCTTAACACATCCTCAAAATATTTTGAACATGATTATGTTACAAATACAGAAGAAATAAGGCAATTTAATGCTTCAGAGAAGACATATAAAATATGCCTCTTGTTTTCCCTGAGTTTCTTCACGTGTTCTCAAATCCCTTATTATTTTAATGTGACCTAGGTGATGTAATATCTTGATAATAAATGTTCTTGGGACTCTAAGCACAGATATGCTTTATTTTTGCTTAGCTTCTGGATTTTTACCATCAATTTTTAGAAATATTTCTTTAAATGAAATGTTTAATACATTTCATTATAGATACTACAATTGTCACCTACCATGATACTAAACAGAATTAATTCACTGGATCAATATTGTTTTAACAGTATAATATAAAGAAGCAGTGTAGATACAAAGAAAACTAGAGAAGTTATATTTCCAGGAAGCGTTCATGTGTAAATCCAACAATTCAAACACCACTACAACTTTTAAAAGAAAAATCTCTAAAAATAAAGGTAAACTTTACAAATTACTGCTATTTTATTATTCATGGTAAGGAAAGAAGATTCTCCAATTCATCAAAACTTCTGAGAAATAAGAATTTTACCATATTTATAATGCATCTATTTAACTTGAAAAAAAGTTGAGAATAAAAGAGAACAGGCTTGAAAAACACGCAGGCCAAACACAACATATGACAAGATAATTATCTTAAATATCTTATCACAGAAGTGGTATAAAAATACATTATACAAAATTTATAAATATTAAAAATTATTATGCTCTAATTAAACACACTGATGCAGAAGACTGACAATAATATCTGCTTTACAATGTATATGAATATTTTAAGTTAAACAATCTTGTTCATGTGCCGGGATTTAGCATAGTGGTTCTGGCGCCTGCCTCGAAAGCACAAGAACCCGAGTTCGATCCCCGGTACCAAAAAGAACCCAACAACAACAAAAATCTTGTGCAATAGTATTTATAAATCATAACAATTATTTCTCAATATCTTTGCCAAACTTACACTGACCAGATATTGGACTTGAACTATTGCTTTTTAAAAACAGTTTTCCAGAGCAGAGATGAACTTCTGTGCCATTCTTTCTGAGGGGTTTATGTTAATTATCTGTATTATTATCTGTTTTATTATTTGATGCCGTTTCTTTCTTTTTTTTTTTTTTTTGGTACCGGGGGTCGAACTCGGGTCCTTGTGCTTGCAAGGCAGGCGCCGGAACCACTGAGCTAAATCCCTGGCCCTTGATGCAGTTTCTTTAAAGGTTAATATTGCCATTTTCAGTTTAGTTTCCACTTTTGTACATTCATTGGGAGTATTGCCTCAAATTTTAGAACATTGATAGTTTTTAGATATAACTGTGAATAAAACTTATACTTTTCTTAAGAATGCCAAGGCTACATTTACTCAGATTATTACCTTATTGGAGGCCCAGTGAGCTATACTTGAACTGTTACAACTACATGCAATTTGTAAGTTAATTGCTTCTATATCCCTCATTGCAATTGCTAAAATACACCCTAGTACAGAGAATATACAAAGCCTTGTTTTCATGATTAGATGAAAGAACAGAGAATGTGGATTATGAGGATATGCTCTAAAATAATATCTAGCAATGATAGAAAACAATTCTATCAGGCATATTATATAAAGGGCAAAAGTTAAGTCCATCAGATTAAGACAGTTAATTTTTATATTATTATCTTTAGAATAACAGTTCTTGTGATATCTGAATTCAATGTTGAAAGGCATCATTTTTGAACGAATTTCCAACCATTTAATTTACTTTTACAAATAAGATGTTAACATTCTCTTTTGAGCCGAGAGATATATCTCATGCTCCTTGGGATGTAGAAGCAGCACACTACTACTTTCCTTAAATTGAAAAGCATAACAGAATGCTGAACAGAAAAAGACATACCACCAATTCCTATTCATTACATCGAAAACACAAAAATATTACTAGTTAATGTTACCATTTACTATTACCTTAAAAGACTAGTGAAATGAGCTATTTAAGAATCTTAAGAGCAAATGGGTTTTGTACAGACAAAATAATTACTTTACTTCATATGTTTTTTATACTTGATTCATTTTCAAAGAAAAATTAGAAAGTTTGAAAATCTAAAACAAATAAAATTATCTTATTAATATGAAAATACTTTGTAACTGCTAGAAATTGACTGATAATTTGCAATTGATTTTTGATGGTCAGATTAAAGTGGGAAATGCAATCAAGAGTTTTAGTCAACTGATCCATAAAAATGAAAATAAAAATTGAGTTTAAGTGTTTACAATTATCATATAACTTATATATGCAGATTTGTCAGTGGTAGATAATATAATGCAGAGAATGATTTTAACTTGCTCTATTCTTTTTTTTTTTTTTTTGCTGTTTACATTTTTTCCCATGATTTACCATTTAGGTTCTTTATAAAGAAAATATTTTTTAAAGCTCTTTCCACAGGCTTAGTGGAAAGACTTATGTATATTTTGACAGGTTCAAAACAGGAATAAATTTTTTTATTATTTCTCTATATAAATTGCATTAGGTCTGAACAGTATTAAAGGGAAACTGAGAGAAAATATAAAATACCCTTTTTGTAGAAACTCTTAGAAAACAAAAAGACCTAAAGTCCTTCCTTGGAATATTAGAATAAGTAGAAATAGAATAAGTAGGACACCTACTGATACTTTAGTTTTACTTATTTTATGATTTTTATTTTCCAGGAAGGAACTGTTTAAATACTACTCAAAAACAATAGAAGCCATTATATATAGATATAAATGAGCATAGATAAATATTTAGATATAGATCTTTCTCTATATAGATATAGATATGTATGTGTATATGCATAGTTTCTGGGAAGTAGATATTAAATTAAAGAAATGCACACATACAAACATATACACACATACCATGTCAGATGGTTGTTAAGTAGTAAAGAAAAAAAATTTAAGAAAAGCTAAAGCTGAGTGATTCAGAGTCCCATTGAATTCTACTTTATAAAGAGTGATAAACAAAATTCCACTGAATAGTTAAAATAGGCAAGGAATACTTTCTGCGAGATCATGGCAACAAGGAAGACATACTGAGCTCAACTTTACTGAAAGGAAAGGCAGGAGCATTCAGCACCAGGACAGCCCCTGAGAAGTGCGAGAGGGGAAGTTGGTCATGATTTTAGGCCACTTGTGTTCGCTAATTGACAACCACCTATTCATGTTAACCTCCTGCCCTGTCCCAAACACTTATAGGATAGGTGATTTATGTTTCTAGATGACAATAGTTCAAAAGGAAGACCTTTGGCTACCAGGTCATTTAGAGAGACATTCCTGGTTTATAAAACTGGCAACAGGAAAGGAGATTTGCATTTCAAAGACATGCAGAAATAATTTAAAGTGAAATTTGCTAAGGTGGATGCTGTACAAAAAGGGAGGTCCCATGCCTGTTATTAGGAAGAAGATTGACTAAAATTTAATCAAGCTAAGGGGAATGGTAACATCAATTTCATCAAGAGAATTTCATGCAAATATGTGTAAAGATGATGATGGCTTGGACCAGGTGGAGAGGGGTGAATATATAGAGAAGTTATCAGATTCTGGACATAAGTTGAGCTCACAGGAGTTTTTGAGACATGATGGGGAATAAGTGGAAGAGAAAAGTAAAGAATGTTTGCAACTATTTTGGTTGATAAAATAAAAGATTTAAATTGATCTTAATGAAATTTAAGAAGATTTTGTGGGAAAAGGTTTATATGAGAAAGGTTAGAAAGGAAATGATAAACGAATGTGAATGATTAAAACCCAAATATGCTGATGTCTGTGTCTCCCACCAAATTTATGTGTTAGAGTTTTTCACTTACAAGGAGGGTATTTGGGAAGTAACTAAGTACTACTCTTCTTAAAGAAATAGTTCTAAGGATCTTGAGCACCTCCTTCTAACCTGTGAAGTCACAGAAAAAAGAATTCAGTTATGAAAAGTGGGGCTCACCCAGACATTGAATCCACTGATGTTTTGATTGTGGACTTCTCAATCACTAGAACTGTGGGAAATAAATTTCCATAGCTTAAACGTTAACCAGTTTAAGGTCTTTTGTTATAGCAGATGGAGCACACAATGAAAAAATGATTGTATCAATCATAAAGCAAAATGATGACACTAGAATATTTCCAACAGATTTTCTCTTTGGCCGCTTATCACTCATTCAATTACTTTCTCTCCATATGTAAATGATGATGTATTTCTTTCCACTTTCCTCCTGAGCAAAAGTTTAATTTTATTGTGCTTAGTATCTAACTTTCACTCAAAAAATTTACCCCTCATTCTGAGAGAGAACCAGAATATCTATTATGGATTAATTATAGAATGTAAATTATCTGAGTCAGATATACCTTCAGAAATTAATTCTGCACAGGTTATTCAAAGAATTGTGCTTTTAAGAAATAAGTGAAGTTTATATTAATGCATTTATTATGTGGATTTTAATGCAGATTTTGAAGATTATTTACATTGAAAGAAAAGAAACACAAGATTGAAAAAGTGGAGGGAAGAAACCTTAGCTGGTGAGGTGACATTTCTAAGCCATTAAAACTTTTAAATCTACATTGTCAGAAGCCAATCTCATGAACTGCTTCATTTATTCATCAGTTAATTTTTTAATGGTTTAGGAAGTCACCTAATGAGATGATAACAACATTATACTATAACATATATCTTACAATTATTTTTACATGAAGAAGCTACAATCTTCTGAAGAAAATATATGCTATTTTCTGCATGGGATGTTGGCATATTGGTAAGTTTCAAGAGAATCCATTATATGTACAGGAAGATAGTATCCATCACATAATATGTCCAAATCTGGTCATTGCCAATTAATGCTAGTCATTATTAATGATAAGAAAAACTAGTGATATTTTCTTTTTTGCTTTGTTTTTAACTCGGTTTGGGGTTGATTGCTCTCCAAGTGGACTTTTTATTATTTAATTTTGCTTTTCTTATTATTTTTAAGAGCCATGTATAGGTATTGAAATATTTCAATGAACAAAGATGGTAAGAAATTCACAAGTAAACACAAAATTTTATGTCTTTATGAAGGGTAACAAAAAAAGCTGTCAATATACTGGCACAGGTCTCATTTTGGAAATTTATTTAATACTCATAAATTTGATTTTGTGTTCTTATTATTTCTTTTAAGTGCTTTCGCTTTCATCAGTGCTTTTGATTTGCTAAATGTCAAATTTGTAGCTATTTCATTAAATTACTTAAAACTATCTATTTTTTTCATGACACTGCTTTATAGGAAAATTTATACCCCTGACACACTAAATTTTCCATTATTCTTTTGTCAAAGCTTAGTAATGACCATGCTATGCCAGCTTAGAAGTTACTTTTCATTTACCTTTTAATTTGTTGTGAGATAAGTCTTTGAACATTTTTTTCATGAAGACACTTTAAAGAATAAATTATTTGAGATCTTTCACTTTTGAGATGATTTCTTCTCATAAAAAATGAATGGATCATTTTAGAATCATTACTTTACAGGAAATCTGTATACATGTCTCCATTTCCTTTTGATACTATTGTAGTATAAATAAAAATTTGAAGATGATCAGGTAGTCATTCATTTTGGTAACTTCACTTTCTTTTGTGTAGTTTCAATGTTACTTTTTTGTATATTTTTTGAAATGTTCATATATATCTATTCTGATTATATATATATATATATATATATATATATATATATATATGCCAAATAGGGTGATACATATGTGACATAAGGCTATATTTAATGGGTACACTGTATCATTATCCACATATATTGCCTCCTTTTCCTGACTGTGAAAGGCTTAATCCTATGAGCAACTCATTTGCAATGTTGTCATAAGATTCACCTTCATCAGTGAAAGGTGATAATGTATGACAGAGCTGAGCAGAGCCTTTCAGTGTTATTAAGAAATTTGCTGCAGCTCATTGCTCCCGTATTTTTGTACCCATCAGCATGAAATTATCCATCTTTCAGTCAACACTGGGACTGATGTGAACCCTCCCTACAGCTGGCAGAAGTTATAACATCCAATTTGCAAACAGCAATATAACACCTGAGGAAAACAATATGTTTTAGTCCACTGAGACTTAGTAACTGTTTGTTATAAAAGCATAATTCACACAGAGATTTGGCAATTTGAGACTCATTCTTTCAAATATCTTGATTTTGTCTAGAGAGAACTTTTAAATCACAAGAATCAGACTTTTAATCACACCGACAATGATTTCTTGAAATTTCCATTTAATTATGTGTGTTTCTACAAGTATTTCACTTAGAAGCTTCTCAGTGATGTGTTTATGTAGAATTGTCTTTTCTGCATTCCACGGATGTTATCTTTTATTATTTTATCAAGAATTTAAAGAATTATCAAAATCTGTTTTTCCAACATCTCCAAACATTATGAAGAAATTTTATTTTAAATGTCTGTACTACTATTTCAATATCAACTGTGCAGTTATTTAATTTTGATAAAGTATTTTAAACATTTTTATCTTAATTCTTCCCCCATAGATTTCTGCCCAAACAGTCTTTCTATCTCACTTTTTCTCTCTTTATTTTTCTAAAATTCAAGTCTTCCTGAATACATTGAAAGAAAGATTAACTGCATAAATGCATCAAATAATCTAAGTATGATAATTTTTTCTGCTTGAAAATATCTATATTCCCTAGATAATGCACAGAAAGTACTGAGGCCCAATCTTAAGAAGTTTGAAGTTTTTTCATGTTAAAGATTCCTCTGTAGACAACGTGTGCATATTATAGTCCCTTAACTGAATGTTTATTTGGTTTAGAATTGTCCCTTGAACTCTTAAAGCAGAGTACTGCATTTAATTTAGTCCTTAACACCTTCATAGTGTTCTGAAGGCATTTACTGTATTCTTTTCTTTTCCTATTGATAACAAAATGGTTAATTTCATGCATACTGAAAGTAGAGTTATATGGGATAATCTAAGCAGTCTGTATCTCTGTTCTACATCCACAAAATGCCACCTTACACATTCTATCAAAAGTGCTATACTAAAACCATTGACATCCATGTGGACAAATTTATTTGACCTCCTCTCCACCCCGGTGATAATTAGCTACTATTACACCTTAGCACAATTTAGTTCTTTGGTTTCTGTGGGAGCATAATCTCTTCTTCTCTTTCTTTTCTTTTTTTTTTTTTCGCTTAAATTCTTTTATTGGTACATTTTAGTATACAATATGTTTACATTCATCATTAGGAGCTTGTACCTGTACATGATGTATTTTGGTTATTTTTCCTCATTCCCTGTGCTCCCTTCCCCTCCTCCACCCTTCCCTATTTACAAAGACTTTGTTTCCCCTTTTTTCTTTTCTCATAATTTTTCCTTTCCCTTCTTTCCTTTCTCCTTCCCCTCTCACTTCCCCTACTCCTTTGGACCTTTCCTTCCTATTTCAAATTATCAATTGTTTGTTTTAATCATTTTTTATCCTCATTTACACTTTCAGTTTCTCACACTAGAGAAACAATTCGGTATTTACACATGTGAGTCCTATTTATTTCAATTAATGCACACCTATTTCTCTGGCCACTCTCTCATTCTACCCTTCTATTAAGTTCTATATTTTTCAGTACTTATACTGTAATTATCCTACACAGTCAGTATTTTCTTCCTAAGACTGTAGATTTCAATAAGCATAAGGACTCTTAAATTTATCATGCACAAAATTGTATTGTATTTCCAGCAAATATCAAGCCACCTCCAAAATGTGTATTAAAATAAGCATCTTCAACATCTGCAGAGACCAATACTAGACATGCAGGAGTTTTTATAAAGTAAAATAAAATTCATCCCTTTTGCCTGACAATAAGTCCCTTTACTCTTGTATCTGTAAACTTATCACTATTCCTTAAAGTTACACTTCCTTTTATACTAAATAATTTTAGACATCATCAAATAAAATATAAGTAATTGTTGATGCTTAATTCGTGCTTATGTTTCTCTATAACACTTTCTATGATTGACTTGAATAGATAGAGCTCATATAGAGCCTGTGGATCCTAGAAAAACCTTAATATTTTACGTATGGAGTTAATTAATCCTATCATTAGATCTAGATTTGGGAAAGAATGACATCTTGGTGAAATCCTTATAACTGCTAAAGATAAAGGACATAAAATGCTGTCTACATGTCCTGCTTTTTGTGTTGTTCATTCTTTGAAGACAATATTCATCACGAGGTCATGTATGATTTAGATATTGTATGGAATAAATAGGAGTCTTGGTATGAAGAAGGGAATTTCTGTAGAAAAACTAATATTCATCCCATATCCCGTGTATATTTATTCACTATATCATAAAGAGATTAATCTCATTAATCTTCTTAGCAACACTTTAAGATATATAATATTGATCCATTTATTCATATTGGAAAACTTGTTTCAGATATATTAACTATATATTCAAATACAAATATTATTAGTCATGGGTTTAAGATGTAAATCAGAAAATAATTGCAAAGCTCATGCTCTTTACATGAATTACATTATACCTAGCTTTAATTCTTTTCGCTTTCATTTTTATTGAATTCTGAAAGATATGGGTTTATATGCTATTGATAAAGAGAATATATTTCCTGTAAATGCAATCCTTATATAGAACAAACGTGGTAATAAAAATAAAATTGTTTAAAAAAGAGACTATATTTCCTGTACACTGCATTCAGTAGGAAATAGCTTCAATTTATTCTATGTGATTTTATGTATTTCACAAGACTTGACTGAGTTGTGTCCCTGTCATATATCATTTAAGCAAACAAAATATTTTATAAATCAAATCAAGGGACTGAATTTTAAGTACATGTCAAGCAGACAGAGATACCAATTGCAATATTCAAAAGATGAATGAGTAAGAGGTAATGTAGCATTCAGATTTCATATTTTATAACTTGAAAAAAACACTTAAAATTCAGAGAACATAATGGATTGGAGAAAATCAATGTTATAGTTTATTAATGGATTTGGGAAAGTGAAAGAGAAAAGATTGAAGTGGAATTAGCATTTCATTATGTCATGTTTCACTAAACCTTCTCATCTCTTAAGATTTTCCATTTCATCTGCTGCTTTGAATTTTATGTACTAATTTTGGAATGGTAACAAATGAGTAATTAACATTTATGAAGTGTGTTACAATTAATTTCTCAAGTCAGCATTATTTTGTTCGATTCTATGTAACTAGGTATGAAGAGTTTGTCAAAATTATTATTATTATATGATAAAGTAGCTGTCTGTACCTATACAATTCAAACTCTGATTTACTCATCTGAGTCCATCCAATTGGGAAACACAGTAGAAAACAAGAGCTATTGAGCTATATAGCAACATTTAGAAAATTGACACTCTTCAAAAAAATGGAGGCTGTGTGTGTTTATTTATTTATTTATTTATTTATTTATTTATTTATTTATTTATTGTGGTGCTAGGGATTGAACCTGTTTTAAACAGATTCTTCCTAAGTCATCATTTGCTCAGGCTGAGCTAAAACTTGTCATTCTCCTGCCTCAGCCTCCTAGAGTTTTGTAATTACAGGGATGTGCCACTACCCCAGTTAGCCTTCTGGAGAATCAAAATGCATTTATTTTTAGTGTATGCATTTTGTATTTCAGTCAATAAATAGTTCTTGAGTGCTATTTTTTTCTTATTATTTTTAGGCTCTGTCATTTATACTGTTTTCATAAATGGTAAGAGAGATACATCATAAAAATATTTTTTAATGATAGCTTATCTAACATTTTTCAAAGTTATTTAATGAAAAATATTTTAAATCATGGAACATTTCACTCTTGTTCAAAATGTTAAGCTAAGGGTTTGGAAACCTACTTGTATGTCCCATTTGTAGTATGAAATATGAGGATATGCACGTAGCTCTCTTGGCTTCCTAAAATTGTTGGCCATACAGATCGCATCATGGACTAATATGTGCACTTCACTTGGGTAAGATCCACCTACCAGATCAGTACATTCTGGGTGTGTCTAAGCATGATCAATAGGTACACCAGCAAGCAGAGAGGGGAAAGACACACCCCAGATGTTAGTGGCACCAAAAAACAGGCTTATAGCTTGGACAGAATAAAAAAGTAAAGAAGGGACTGTCTCCCTTTTCTGGAAGAGCTTCAGTCTTCACCATTGCTTTTGGATGTTGGTGTCTTCCTTCAGTCTTTTAGCAGATTTTTCACCCTTCCAATGCAGACTCTTCAGCTTCCTGACACAAACTCACACTCCTAACTCTGCAGTGAGATACCAGGCCTTTGAACTTCATGTTATTGGATCCCCTGGCTCTCCAGTACACCGGCTGCCATTTTGGATTCTTCTGTCTCTGATCCACCTGGGGGCCACTGGGACTCTTCTGCTTTGGATCATGTAAGCCTATCTAATAAATTCTCTGTATAATCATATGGATATTTTATATTGAACTTATTTCTCTAAAGAAACTTAATACACAGATGTAAGTCCAAATTCATGTATCCCTAATAACATTATACTTTTAAATATATTTGTCTTTGCATTGTCATCAAAAACTATATTATTCACAATTTTATATCTGTATTGATAAAAATGTAAAGCCATGAAGTATATATGTGGCCTGAGCCACTAAATTTTAATTTCTTCTGCATAGGATAAGATATTTTTTCCTTTTTTATTTCTATCTCATTTTTTTCATTTGTATCCTGTTTATCATAAGATCACATCTGTACTTAAAACTCATCTAGAAGTTTCCCTAAGTACCAGTAGATTCATTCCTCATTTTGGACAATGAAAATAACAGGCAACATATACCACCTACAATATGAAGGTTGGTGTAATAACACATTTAACCTTGGTTAAATCCCCCAAATCAAGATTTATATCAAAATTATATACTTAACTTCAGGAAGAGTTATGAGAATTTTAGGGAAATGGTATAAATCATATAAAAATTTTACCTATATTAGGCACTCAGATGATGATCATGATGTGAATTGTAAATAATATGACATAAATCAACATTACTTGGAATCTGTTTATCATAAAAGGATGAAAAAAAATCATTTCTGCCTAAAGAAATAAGATGGTTTAGCAAGACAGGTTTAATGATTATATGTACTAGTGTAACAGAGCAACCACCATCCACATGTGAAAAAAATATTTAAGAAGTAGTACAAGTGATTCTACTTTCAAATAAAATATTTTATTATTTTAATATTTTATTATTTAATATTCAATCTTTTATTTTAATATTTAATATTCTTTTTAATATGAAACAGTTTTCACATTCTTCACTCTGGACAGTGAAAATTAGATATTGTATGGTCATATAACTTAATTGTAAGCACTAAAGTAATTCAAAGACAGTATCTGTATTAGTCACTTTGCTGCTGCTACAAAAAAACACCTGATAGCCACAGCATAAAAGCAAAAAGGATTATTTTAGCTCATAGTTTCAGTGGGTTCAGTGCATGCTTGGCTGGCTCCAATCAGAAATAGCATGGCGAAAGAACTCACTGAACAGAACCTTTCACACTCAATTTCAGTGAGGAGGCAGAGAGAGAAGGGAAAAATCAGGTATAAAAATGAGCCCTTCCAAATTATTTCCTCTATAAAACACCTGCTACTGGGGCCCCCTCTCAACAACACTTTTGCCTATTGAAATAATCAATGGATAAATCATTTTATGAGTATAGATTAACCATGAACCAATCACTTTCCAAGCACGTGAAATGGCTGGGAGACAATATAAATTTAAATTACAACAGTACCTAATTTGTGGTAGCTACCATTAGTAAAAGAAATAGGAAAATAAACCAAATCATTTTAATGTATGATAACATAGATGTAAAAAGTAGTACAGATGTGAAACAGTGTAAAGTTTACTTTTCAGGTGAAAACAAATGGATTGAAGTGATAAGAACTCTCAGACAAATAATCATTTGAGCCATATTGTTAAAAGATTTGTATAACTTTACCAAAGCATGAATATAATGAGAAAGACATATAAGGATTACTCATCACATGTTTAAGAAAAAGTGTATGAAATTAATGACCAGATTTAAAGTAGGAAATACCTTAGTTACTTTCTCATCCCTTAGACAATACTTAAAACCAACTTAGAAGTAGGAATGTTTAATTTTGGCTTACAGTTTGTAGAGATTTCATTCCATAGATAGCTGGCTGGCTTTAAGGCAGGGCAACATGGCAGAGAGTCAAGTTAGAGAACTGCTCCTGGCCTGGCCAATGATAAGCAGAGAGAAATCAAGGGAGGAGAGGAATAGAACTTTCCAGGCCAGGCCCCTAGTGATTCACATCTTCCCACTAGGCTTCACCTCCCAAAACACATTTAACCTATCATTAGACTAGTCCACTGATGAGAGTCATATCCCCATAATTGAATCACCCCTCAAAAACCCAACCTATGGGTATGAGCACAAAGGCTTTGGAGAATCGTCTAGATATAAAACATAACAGTAAATAAATATTATATTTGTTGTGTAAGCATAATGAAATGAAAAGTATTTAACATTACTGTTTCTTTGCATCTCACCTATCATATGTATTAAATTATCATATTATTCTTAGATCAGTTCCCTAATCCTAGCATTTTGTAAGTATTATAGCTATCATTTTTATTTTATTCCATGGAATAAGTAATAATTTTCACTTCAAGTCATATATATATATATATATATATATATATATATATATATATGAAGGATATATTTAGTGATTCCTCTGGAGGAATAGGTAGAGTAATTTGAAACCTCTATTAATTGATTTACCATTCTAGATGACATTGAAAATATTAGTGATTTGGAGAAGATGGTGAAGTTATCAGCATCAGGAGGAGTATGGAAAAATTTGGATCCAACCCTCAAAGACTACTTTCAGGGGTTTAATACTTAAAATGAAGGAAGTGACTGTAAATGTGATTAAAAATGTAGCCAAGCCAAAATTTGAATCCAGGCTTAGAAGATTTG
The DNA here is from genome assembly GCF_000247695.1 of Heterocephalus glaber. The sequence goes on along the minus strand of NW_004624767.1, from coordinate 8,850,611 downwards.
TTTGAACTGTTACAATGGCATGATAAAACTGGAACAGATGACAAGTGTCTTCTTATAGTTGAACAAAGAAAGTGGTATCTGGAGATTTATTTACTCCTGATGAAGATACTGTGAACATTGCTGAAATGTGGGAAGAGCCAGATTTGAGATAAAATTAACTCCAAGTTTGAAAATTCTACTGTGGGTAAAATGCTGTCAAAAGCATCACGTGCCACAGAGCAGTCATTCATGAAGAAAGTCAGTCAGTGGAGCAAATGCTTTCATTGTCTTAGGTTAGGATATTTCCACAAGCACTCCAACATATCTCAGCCATCATTCTGGTCACTCAGCAGCCATCGATATCAAGATTCTCACAATCAAAATGTTTAGAATTTACAGAGATAATTGTTACCATTTTTTAGCAATTAAAAAATTAAGATGTGTACAATGGATGAAAGTACAGTTTTACTGGGACATTTTTATGCACTGAGAAGCCAGACAGTCCCTGTAACTTGCTTTACTATGATACTGTTTTTATTCTGGTGGTCCAGGATGAAATTCACAAAATATCTAAAATATTCTGCAATTAAAATGAGTCAGATTATATTTAAGTCATCCACCCATTAAGATTTTTATTATGGTGATATCACTATTATGATGATTTTACAGATGTAAAAATACAAACTTACTTCTGGTACTCGTGAAAGAATACATAATTCACAAGAGGCCTTGACATGATACACCAATATTCATATCTGTGCTCATATTTGGCACTGGAATTTGAACCATTAATAATTATGTGGCATGGCTTTAGACTGTGACTGTTTTATTTTTAACTGATTGATATTTTTTTTTGAGAAATGTGGGTATTGCCTAATCTACAGCAGATACATTTTTTCAAAAGATTTAGTACTAAAAGCTTTATGAAAACAAATGATATCATATACACTAAATATAAGATTTATATCTAGGTTACAGTAAACTTCTTAAAACAATTAAGTGAACTGGAATAATTTCTTATTTGCTCTTCAAGACCAAAACACAGCCTATTAATTTTAAATCATATTTATTATGCTTTCAAATTACTTTTAGAAATAAGAAAATAATATTCAAAATATATTTCCAGACAAGTATTGAAAAATAGTAGTTGAGTGATTGTTTATACATCAATCATTATGTTAAAGTTTTTAGAAATGCCTTTAGGAGCACAAATCCTATAAAGGAAACTTTATACTTTATTCTGAAGAGAAGCAATACAAAAGAAATAAATGTCATGGAAAATGACTAATCATTCTGGAAATATTATTCTTAGAATAATGTAATGAATTGCTTAAATATATACAGATACACTTCAGAGTATGTAATGAGCTACCTTAGTTTGTCATAAAGACTTTCAAAAAGTGATTTAATACATTATTTCTTTCAATTCTAAGGGCCAAAAAAACTGTGACATCCAATTTAACAGAATTAACAACTTTGAAAGGTGCCATGCTTCAAACGCTGAAAAAAATTCTTAATCATCCTTTGTTCATTGGCCACAACTATAAAAGGCAGTAGGAAAAAGTGAGCATTTTCACTGTGACAGTTATTGTTGTAAATCACATATACAATTCGACAATAAACTTGCACAGCAGCCAACATGATTATGGAAACCAAGGCTCAGAGGAACTAAGTAGCAAATTCTGGGATGGCTCCATGTTATGGTTTGTGTCTAGATTTATTTAGCTCACAGTTTGTAGGTGCTCGAGTTCATAGTTGTTTTCCTTTGGAAGTATCATTTTTACCTTACTTTTTCATACTATTTGTGACCCTGTGTTGGATGTTTGTAAATATAGTAGAACAGTTCTCTCTGTAGCTTTTAAAGAGTAGCTTGCATGGTAAAATGCTTTTTGCTGGTGATGACTCTTTGGGCTACTTTGGCTTTGGTTCATTTGGACTCTATTGCATCCTTCCCCTGTAGCTTCTTCATTAATTGATGGCAGTGGTAGTGGGGACATAGAACACTCGTGCCTTGTGCCAGAAGTTGTCTTTAATGTTAGTGGAGGGAGCAGCAGGGGTGGCGATGGTGGTGCTGGAGTCCTAAGAATGTTTAGTTGCAGTCCATGAGGGGTTCAAGGGTCTCAGGCATGATGTCTGGTGCCCTGGCTGGTAGAACAAGGGGGAAAGAGTGGATAGAAGATCCCAGGAAGAAGAGGGAAATCACACTGGCTTTTAAAGTGCAGGGTGTAGCATGCTTTTTCCATCCTGAGTCACCTGTTCCCTGTAAGCAGGCTACTACATGGGTTAGGGTGTTGGGGTCATAGTTCAGCTGTAAGGTTCATGAGCCTATAGTCCTTTTCTTTAGTATGGTAGACTATGTCTGGGGTTCAAAGAATGCTGCTGTGTAGGGCTATGACACCTAAGGTTGTATGAGTTCTGATAGTGGCTGTTTCATTAAGATGGTTCCACCCTGTCACAGCCTGTGACCTGAGTTTTGGGGGAGGGACAGTATGAATTCCTTCCATGGGTTCCTAATTCTTTGCACACTCAAATTGGATTCTTTCACCAAGAAAACAAAGCTACAATGACTGTGGCTCCATCCTGCACCCTGAAAGGCTAAAGCCCTGTGTCAATGTTGATGCAGTCTAACGGGGCGCTCCTAAAAACAGTTACCCCTACAACTGGAATCTTTTGTAGCCCTAAGGCCAGGGTTGAATATTCCAGAGCACCTCATTTTTCTCTCTGTACTGACATCCCAGATCTTCATGTCTTAAAAGGTTCTTAGTCTCCTGTGATGAGCTCCAATAATGTCCCTACGGCACTCATCTCAAGTGCAATAGTTTATTTGTTGTTTTGTTTCTTTTTTATGAAGGTAGAGGTGCATGCTAGATAACTCCTCAAGGCCGTATTGGTATCCTCTGGAAGCTCTTCTATAGTAAATTCTATAGTATGTCTCCTTGAAGGGCATTCTTATGATCTCAAAATCTGGCCCACATAATACTTGAGGCATCCAAGTGTGACAGAAACTTGTAAAAATAGTAATGATATTTTCATTACAGTAAGTCACTCAGTCTTCATTTTACAAGAAAAGTAAGGATAAGAGGTTAACGAATTTCCTCCAGCCCTCACAGCTAGTCCCCAATGTTATGGCATTTAAAATAAGGAGTCCCAATGCAGAATCTGTAATCAGAGCTGCTGTACTATACAGACTCAAAACACTGTAAATCTTCTTGACGCATCAATTTTGTTTGAAGATTTGAGGGAGACACATTACTTTCATATTAAAATAAGCAAAGATACACCCTGCCTAGGTTCCCAGGCACACGGAACACACGCCAAATCAGCTCACTGCAGACAGGCAGGTCTGTGCACACCCTACCAAGGTCCTGAGTCACGCAGAAGACACCAAATCACCCCACTGCAGACAGACAGCCACCGGATTCCACAATACCAAGGCACAGAGGACACCAGACCACGAGACCAAGGTACTGAGTCCCACTGTTCCTGGCCCAGAGGTAGGGGATTCT
>NW_004624767.1:8822808-8833335 GCF_000247695.1 Heterocephalus glaber | reverse complement strand
CTTTCTTTTCTTTTCGTTTTTTTTTTTTTTTTTGGTTTCCTTTTCTGTCCTGAAACTTTTAAAATTTTTATGTATTCACACTTGTCTCATTTTGCTTTTGATGTCGATCCTTTTGACATCATAGCCTATAAATCATTTCCATGATCAATGTCAAGACTGTCCCCTTTTCTTCTGGAAGCTTTATATTTTTAAGGTCTAATTATTAAATATTTAACTTTAATTACTCTGATTAGCACTTTCACTGCTATGTGTAATTGAAGCAGTCAACATGGGCATCTTGGCCTTATTACACATCTTACAGGGCAAGCTTTCAGTTTTTTTTTTTTTTTAAGTTTGATGTTAGCTGTGGTCTTCCATTATGTTGAGGTCCATTACTTCTAAATTTATTTTGTTTAGTGTATTTTCCATTCAGTGGTGTTAAATTTTGTCAAATGCTTATTTTGTATCTATCGAGATAACCTGAACTTGCATCACTGAACATGTTCTTGTACGAAAACCATTAATGTTAGTACAAGGGCATTGTCTGTACCAGCAGAGTTCTCATCACTGTGCTGCTTTAATTCCAGTAAGTTCGAATATTTACATTTTCTTGTTCTGGTTCCTCAGAAGTAGATTTTTAAAGGAAGAATCAAGATTGATTAGAATATATGAAATGTCACAAAATTGTTAAGGAGAATAAAAATATGTTTCAGAAAAAAAATCTAGTAGATGGTATATTTTTCAAGATGTTTGACTCTTTAAATAACTGGAGCTCACCAATTTCTCTCTAAAACCATTGAAGATATTGAGAAATGTGGATATGGTTTATCCCATCCTATGAGTGAGGAATCTGGGCTATTTATGTATCATCCTTCAATGCACTCTTTGCAGAACGTTGCTTCCAGAGTTGAGGTACTTGTAGCCTTCAGACTGTGTGCTGAGTGTGGGGACATGATTGGCTCTTTCTCTATCTGCTATAGAATTGCAAAGAATCCATGTATTCTTCACATTAAACCTTTTCAGATTTCCTTCATATTTGGGATGTCTTTTTGTACAGGATAATCTGGGAAAAATCTATCCACACCAAAAGACAGGTTCTATGAGAATACTAACTTTCTTACTAAACCTCAGAATATTTACCACCAATAATCAAAAGTTATCTCAATTTATCAAGGTGCCAAGATGCATCACACCTTTCCATTTACACATACTTTGGACATAATAAAACATACAAGTAGAGGAAGAGTCTAACAAAGAGGAAAATGATGGCTTACAAACCCTCATTACTTGAGGATCAAAACAGCAGTGATTTCCCGGGGCTTCCTTTCTGTTTTCTATATATATTGAACAGTGAGTTGCAGAAACCTACAAACAAGAACCTCTGAAATCATGCCACAGAAAATAGCTTCAAGTAAAGTTTGACTCTTATAGCTAAAGGGTCAGAAAAATATTAAATTAAAAATAAAAGAAAAAATATATTTTTGGAAATGTCTGCTCTACTCCAGTGAAACCCAAAAGAAAAACTTTCCTTGCTCTTGTGATTTTAGTGGGCTTTGAAGATCCAAATATTCCATGGAATTATTCCCTTTCCCTAACTTATAGACATGGGTGTTATTCTCCAATTTTCTTGCCAGATGATATTCAAGATTCCAAGTGTGGATGTGATTCCCTATACACTGCCAACAATAACTAAATGACAATTTAATTCCTATTCTAGTGTGGTCCGTGGTTCAAGGGTAATGGAAGTAAGAAACATGAAGCTAATTTTCCATTCCTCACTTAGTGGAAGCCAGAAATGCTTTCTTTTTCCAAGGCAATATCAGCTGGGTTACATGTGTGAGCTGAGCTTCCATGTGTCCTGTCTAGCAGCAGTAACATTGAAAAAAGATAGATGTAGCAAACAGTCCATGTTCATCTATTTTAGGGGTAACATGGCTAATTGCACAACTGTGCTATGCATGCACAAATACAAGAATTTGAAACACAAATTGGATCAAACTCAAGGAGATCAATTTTGGGGCATCTCATAATTAAACTTCTAAAAGCTGAAGGCAATGAAAAAATATTGAAAGCAGCTAAAGAAAAACAGCATTTTAGTGGCAGAGATGTAAAATTAGAATGACAGCAGATTTCTTATCTGAAACCATGGAGCCAGAATGAACCGGCACAACATTTTTCAAGAACTGAAAAAATAAGTTCAGTCAACTGCATATTTTATATCTAACAAAAATACCTTCAAGAATTTAGGGGAAATCAAAACAATTCTGAATTTAAAAAAATAAAACAACTGAGAGATTCTGTTTCTAGGAAGCCAAACCCAAAGAATGGATAAAGAAAGTTTTCTAAACCATAAATCTTCCCTTCTGGATCAAGTCAGATAATTCTGAATGTCACATATATTCAGTTATGTACCTTACGTCATTATTTATTAATTCATCTAACCCAGTAGTTATAGTATCATAATTATTAGAGACTCTAGCTTAAACTTTGTGGTTCCCAAAGAGCTATGCACTACCTTTCCATGGTAATCTTTACAAATATTTACTTTAAAGAACTTTTCACTTTCCATCTTCTAGAAACAATATATTGTTGACACACTCGCAGCTTTGTAGCTGGGGTTGACTACTATTATAAAATCGATGGTACCACAATTAATGATTTTAAAGAACAATTTATTTTAGGATTACATTAATTAACAATTCAGGCTGAGCTGTGTTAAATGATTTTGTTTAGGTCATTGTTTGCTCTTTTATAATCTCTGTGCTCAGATTCAGTTTGGCTTTGCTATAAATTACTCTGTTCCCTTACATGTCTTGTATTTTGACATAAGAAAGTGGGTTAAACCACTTTTTTTTTTAATCCTTCAACAGATAACCCTGAGTTTGTTCATGTGATTGTTGCAGGATATAATATTCAGTTACTGATGGCAATCTCTCAGTCTCTGCCAGAGTAATTTAAAATGTTTGAGATGCTGGATGGCTGTTCTTCAGCCTGGCTGCAGAAGGAAAGCACCTTAGAGAAATCTTTTTTTTTTTGGTACCTTATATTGAACTCGGGACCTTGCATGTGCAAGGCAGGCCCCGGAACCACTGAGCTAAATCCCTGGGCCAAAAAATCTAACATGGTTGAGAAATACATTTTTGTTCTTTAAGTCACTACTCTTTGTTATTGAACTGTATCTTAATTTACTCTGACTCATATTTGCATACAACAACTTCTGGATAAATGTTTACTGAATGAGTGTTATTTTTTCTACTATTTCAGAAGGGTAGTCAAGGAAGTCTGATCTACAGAGAATACGTAGATAATAAAGAAAATTTAAAGTCTATAGGGAAAAAAGACATGGGCAACCAACAAGGATACTGTTTAACTATGAATATCAAAAGAAAGGTACTACTTAATTCCTTAACATAAAAAGAAATCTAAGGTAGAATATCAGATATTTGATGATTAGCAACTGAAAAAGAAAAGCCATGTTTTGAGATGCAGTTTTGAGAAAGTAGATTTTAGACCTAGGTGAAATGCATGAATGAAGAACAGACAGGTCTATTGAAGGAAGGATACTATGCCACAACAGTAAGTAGACAAAACCAAACTCCTCTTATCCCTCTTCCAAAGGAACATGATACTCTGATCAGATGGCTGTGCATTGGCAAAAAGAAACATTTCAAGGACAATTAGACTCGAGACCAATTTTAACACTGACATCAAAAACAGCATTAACTATGGCACCGTTGTTACTTTGGGATTTATCCTAAAAACTCCCATTTAGTGTTCACTCTACAAACTATCATCAAGCAGTTTATTCTTCTGATATCAGTTATTTTAAAAATAACTGATTTTCACATTTACTGAAAATGCTTTTTCTATCTTCAAATTCCCTAAGAATTCATTTCCAGGGCTCTTAAATCTTTTCTAAAGATCTGAATTTCCAACTGGCAAAATATTCGTTCCAGCTGAGAAATTTTATTTAACATTTCCTTTAGTGCACAGCTGCTGTGAAAAATTCTCTTGATTTTCTTTTTATTTATTTGCTTCACATTTATACTTGAATGATGTTTTCATAGAATTGGAATTATGTGGTAATATATTTCTCTCACTACTTTAGATCTATTAATCCACCATCTTCCAAAGTTCAGACTTTTAATTGAAATTACAGCAACAATTCAGATATTTCCTCACTCATCCATTAAGTAATTTGTTATTTTATCTTCGCTGCTTTTAGGATTTGCTATCATGGATATTTGGATACTTCATTATGGTTCTTCCTGATGTGTTAATTTTCTTGGTCATTCTTCTTGAGGTTAACTGAGATTATTATATCTGTAAATTTATATCTTTGAAAAAGTAGAGATTTTGTGATTATTCCCTTAAATAATTGTTAAGCCCACCATTTCTCTCTTTTTCAGTATAGAAAACCTTGAACCTTTTGATATGATCTCAACTTGCTCTAAATTTGTATTCATTTTATTTCTCTTTCTCTCTCATAATGATGTTTTCATTTTCAAATATACTGATTCTTTTGTTGGTATCACCACTCTGTTAAACTTAGGAAATTTAAAATCTGAAACACTATAGTTTTTAGTTTCAAATTATCTGTTTTCCTTTTCTTAACAGTTATGAGATTCATATACATCCATGTATCACTAGCATATTTTATCTTTCATTAGGTGTAGTTATAATGTTTAATTTTCTCTTCTGTTTAATGCAACATTTGAGTTGAATCTGAGTTGTTCTAAATTGATTTTCTTTATTGTTAATAATGAAGTTTTTGTCCTGGTATTTCATTTGTTGAGTAATTTTAGATTGTGTCCCAAGTATTTCATATATTCTATTCAAAGAGTCAGAATTTTGTTTTATTTCTCCGAAGATTATTTAATTGTTTGTTTGTTTTAGACTTTAAGTGGCTGGACTCAAGCTGTTGTCTTTGCCTGGAATACTAATCCAAATTAGAACTGACTTTTAAAAAAATTCCTTACTAGGGTGCTTTATTTCTTAAATGTGCATATGTCATTTAGATGTAAATCAAATGTCATCACAGTTTATATACAACATTTGAAATTACTTTCTCTGGCTTCCTAACTCTCTATTTACTAATGTACTGATTTAAAATTTTAATTGTTGCAGTTGCTTCAAACTACATCATCAAATTTTCAAAAGGCAATAGAAAGGTTAGTTTTTATTTAAAATTTTAGCCACTGTGATGCTGGATGTGCCTCCCTTCTCTAGTAGGAAGCTGTAAAATAGGAAATTCCCTCTAAATCAATCCCTATTAAAAATCTTAACATCCTTCCAGAATCATCCTGTATTTTTCACAGGCCCAACACCTCAGTTTTTCTTTTCCCATATTTATAGTTGTTATTTATGAGACTGTGAATGTAATATGAAGGTATTTTAGTAGAGAAGTGGAAATCACAAGTACTACAATACAGTTAAAATCCAAGTTCCTTTTCATGTCTTAGAAGGACTCACATAATCTGGCTCCTGTTTGCTTTTCATATCTGTTTGCCTATTGTGAACAAAAACAGTCTTTGTTTGCACATTCCACCCTACTGTAGCAATGTTTGACTTCATCTCTACTTACAATATCTGATTCTAACTCTTTACCTAATGAGCTGTTCATTTTCATTAATATTTTATGTATCACTTTTAGAGAACTCTTATATGACTATCAAATTTCAAGAATTTTTTGTTTTGTTTTACATTTTCTTTCCCATCACATGCACTTTTTCTCATATCATATATTTCTATATGAAATTATTAATAAATTTATTCACACTTAAAACTCTCCTCCAACTACATGTTAAAATTATAGATCAAATTTAAAGCATGTATTTGTCAAATAATGTCCAGATTCATTGAAGTTATTAGGACCTGCACATGACACATCTTCACAGCACCTACTTCCAAACCCTCACTCCCTAGCCCCTTAGCCTTGGTCTCCTGGACTGCTTCTAGTCTGCAGGAATGAATAGGGGGAGAGGGGAATTAGAGGAAAAGGGAGGGGGGGAAATAAGAGGATAAAAAAAAAACACAAGCTGTATTATGTACATGTACCAACTCCCCAGGATGACTGCAAAATGCATGTACTACAAACGTACTAATAAATGCTAAAACATTATTTACTGTATTGCCACAGCATAGAAGAGAGCTTTAACACATTGGAAGTAATTTAATAAGTGAAATATAAATTGATTTGGGGGTAAATTTGGTAAACAAAAAGACATTTTTAAATTGACAAAGTCATGGAAGATTGTTTAATAAAGGATTTGACATGTGTAAATGTGCACATATTTATTTCTCTGAAATTTTATTTGTATGTATTTCAGTAGGACTGCTTAATGTCCTCTGTTATAGGAAAACTGTACTTTTTATTTTCTTAAAGTATTTGTTGTTAAGTTTAAATATCATTCCTGGGCCAGGGATTATTTAGCTCAGTGGTTTAGCCGCCTGCTGCACAAGCACAAGGACCCAAGTTCAATCCCTGGTACCAAAAAAAAAAAAAAAATCATTCCAATTAATTAAATTAGTAAATAAAGAAGAAAAACTAGAGGAGTTGAAATAGTGTTAATGACTCATTTGAATAATTTTAAACACTTTGGAGCAAATAATATTCTGATTCCCAAAATAAGACCATATATACTGATCACACAACAAAGAGCCTGATTAGAAAGAAAAAATATACTAGGTAATATACACTCAATGATGATTTATAATTTTTAATTGTGTAATCATTACACTTCTTTTGGCTTGGGCTAATAGCTAAATATTGTGCATTCATTTATCTTATGACAAGAAATTAATTTATATGGGGCATTTACTGATTAGCACTCTGAAATCCACCAATGGGTATCAAAGCACATCTCCTTCCTCTCCTTCAATCCTGTTTACCAGTTTACATATAAGTGAAGTGCATCTGACAAGTTATTATTTGAGTCTGAATTGTGCTGACACCAGAAATATTTGCAAATATTTCTTGACATGTCATCAAGCATCTTGTCAATTTGTACCTTCAAAATTTATGCACATACAGACATTCCAAATGCTGTCATCTTTGGCTCAAGCAAAACACCAAATTCACTCTGTAAAAGGGATTTGTCAACCAGATCTATGTGAAGGCCTATTACTGTCCAAAATTCAGCAGAGTTTTTCTCTATTTCAAAATTTCCACTGCATTAAACATTAATCCTATACAAATAGTTCTTTATGAAGAAGAATAATTACATCAAAAATGAATAATTAAACATTTCTGAAGATAATATGTCTTCTTGGAATTTTAGATTGGAAAATAACACACTGTATACTGCAAGTGCAGATAATGTACTGCCCATTCATTTGTTATAATATTCAGAAAAAATTATTTATATCATTCCATTAGATGCTATACGATTGTCTGACTACTTCTGTCTTTCTCTCCTCATAGATATTAGCAATACACATATAAAACTTGATTTGGTATTTCTAGTAAAATATGAATTCTTAAAGTTGATTATTAGCAGTAAATCTCCTTTAAGAAAACCAAACAAGTGTAATTCTGGTTTTTCAGAAGATGCAAGGAACAAAGAGAAGAGAAAATATTTAAATAACAGTCACATTTAACACTCGATTCTTTAAACATCAAATTTGATTTATGATTTAATATGAAAATGTATTCGTGTAGATTTTGTGGAATATGATGAACTTATCTCTAAGCACATGATAAACTCATTATCTGAATTGTGATTTTGATTTTAACTACAATACAGAAGTAAAAATATAGGTTCAAAACTTAAAATAGGCTGATTCATTATACATTGGATTTTTCAAAACTTCAACTATTCTTAAAATAACTTTATTAAAATTTAATACTATATAACATATTTGATAATCTCACATGTTTCAAATAACTCGATTTTAAAATTTAAACTCATAAGCAAGGCAATATCTCCCCTTCTTATTGTCTATAGATAACTTTCCCTCATCATTTTGTTAAGTTTTATTTTGTGGCCTTACACAATGTTTAATTAAGAATGTACTTGTCTCATATCTATCCCTTTCCCTTCTTTCCTTTCCCCTACCTCCCCACTACCCCTTCCCCTTCCCTTTGGAACTCTTCTTACTGTTTCACATTATTATACATCTTGATCCTCATTTACTAGTTTCTCATACCAGAGAAACTATTAAGTACTTACACATGTGTGCTCTATTTATTTCACTTAAGAGTATGGCATCGATGTGCATCCCTTAGCTATATATGTCTCTAGTGTCTCATTCATTATGGCTGAGTAGTACTCCATTTTATTAAAAAAACACACACACATCTTTTTTATCCAGTCATCTATTGATGGGCAATTGGGCTGTTTCCAAATTTTAGCTATTACAAACTATGCTGCTATAAACATGGGTGCATATATATCACTGTGGTATGATTAGTATTATTCTTTTAATTCTTTTGGGCAGATACCCAGCAGGAGAGTAGCTAAGTCAAATTGGACCTGTAATGGTAGTTGTTTGAGGTATCTCCCCACTGATTTCCACAGTGGTTGCAACAGTCTATACTCCCACCAACAATAGAGAAGCATTCCTTTTACCCCACAACTCCTCCAGGATTTGGTATTTGTTGATTTCTTGATAGCAGCCATTCTTTCTGGAGTGAGGTGAAATCTCAGAATAGTTTTCATTCACACTTCTTGAATGACCAATGATGCTGAACATTTTAAAATATTTTTATTTGATGTTTCTACTTCTTTGAGACTTGTCTGTTCATTTAAAATGGAAACAAGATATTTGTAAATAGGGATGGGTGTTGGGTTTGAAGGGAGGGCAGGGGAATGGGGAAAAATAAGAATCAAGATATATCATGTAAAGGTACAAATTTCCAATGATGAATATCATCATACTGTATACCTAAAATGTAATAAAAAACTTAATGAATTACCAAAAAATGTATTAGCCATGTAAGTAGTAAAACAATGATTAGCATCAGATTCTGCAAATAATTTTGTGAGATGTTCTTTTTGAACTTTGTAAACTAATTAGTATTTCATTTACCCATCAAGTTTTCTAGTTCTCATTCATGACAATTCTGTATAAATATATGCATATATTACTCTAAATAACTAAAGAACAATATAATCTGACCCCCCAAAAAGAGAGAGAATATACTTGAAAGTTGTGTACATCTGAAAGAAAATGGTGGAAAGCATATTGTGATTTGGATAAGTGAATGAGCACATGTGTGAGGTACTTATATTTTTCTAGAAATAACCTATTCTATAACTCAACTTTTAGTCTAAAATAGTCTTAGATAGTTTCTTGAAGAAATTGGAAAGACAAGGAGCAGAGCCCCCACCAAGTGCCAAGGAGGCGAGCCTCTCAAGCCCCCTTACCACCACCCCCAAGTGTCAAGGAACAGAGCCCCCTCCAGCACCAAGGAGGTAAGCCGGCACCAGCAGCACAGCAACCCCTCCTGCCCCCCGCAGCTGTGCCAAGCAATTACCTGGATCCACACCGAAGAGTTGCAAGGATCATAAAGGACTGTTCTGGACTCCAGAAGATATAGGAGAAGTGAACAACAGAAAGAGGGTCTCTCTGAGCCTCCTTGAAGAAAACTGAAGCCCACTGGAAAAGTGAAGAAAATCTCTGCAATCAAGGCACACCAGACCACCTTAGTTGGGGGAGCAGTGGTGTGACCCACAGTGGTGCAGCAGCGAGCAGATCCCAGCCAGGGTTCTGCCCTGACCGCAGAGGCTCCAACACACTGGTCCAAGCCAAGGGCCCACCTGGAAAAGAGCTACACAGGTGCACAAGAAACAGCCAGAGGTTAACCCTGATACCATCAGTAAGTGTGTGAGACCCTAGCCAGAAGCTTGCTCACACAACAGGAACTAGGGTGCACAGCCCCATCCAAAGTCCCTCCCAGACAACAGGTACATAGGGGCCCTAGTCAGAGGCACAGCTAGATATCATCCCAAGTGTGCACAGGCCACAGCCAGAAGCCCACCCATACAACAGGTCAGCTAAGGGATCCAGAAGGCCACCATTCTGAACACAGGAATTGATGCACTGGAAAGCAGCAGAGAAAAGACTGTTTAGTGAATTGCTGAGAATTGAAGACCACTGGGTGCAAAAAGTTGCCTCAACAAAGGCACAGCAGGCAGCATCTGTTGAAATGAGAAGATACGTAAACAAGTCTCAAAACCAGACTTTCAGATCACCCAAGGCAACCCCAAAGGATTGACAATGCCAACACAACACATCAGAATATATGGGACACAATGAAAGCAGTCTTACAAGGGAAATACATAGCAATGAATATTCTTAATAGGAAAATAGAGCAAGCCCAATGAAACGACCTGATGCTGAAACCAAGCTTCTAGAAAAAGAAGAGCAGGACAAACCAAAAGCTCATACAAGGGAGGAAATTATAAAGATAAGAGCAGAAATGAATGCAATGGAGACTAAGAGAACAGTACAAAACAAATCAATGAAGCCACGAGTAGGTTCTTTGAAAGAATAAACAAAATTGACAATCCCTTAGCCAACCTTATCAGGAAAAGGAAAGAAAAG
>NW_004624767.1:8779328-8820999 GCF_000247695.1 Heterocephalus glaber | reverse complement strand
TGAAATCAACCAATAACAAATGCTGGCGGGGCTGTGGAGAAAGAGGGACCCTGCTCTACTGCTGGTTGGAGTGTAGACTGGTACAACTACTGTGGAAATCAGTATGGAGATACCTCAGAGAACTAGGACTGGAAGTCCTATTTGACCCAGCTATTCCCTTGCTTGGTATCTTCAGCAGAGAATTAAAAGAATCATACCACAGTGATATATGTGCACCCATGTTTATAGCAGTACAATTTGTGATAGCTAAAACTTGGAAGCAGCTCAATTGCCCATCAACTGGAAACTGGATAAAGAAAAATGTGGTGTTTTTTAAAAAATAAAATGCAGTCCTACTCAGCCATAAAAAATGAGAATTAGAGACATTTATAGCTAAATGGATGCGTGTTGAGGCAATACTCTTAAGTGAAATAAATAGGACACAATTTTGTAAACATCAAATAGTTTCTCTAGTGTGAGAAACTGAAAGTGTAAATAAGTACTAAAAGATATAATAGATAATGTAAAATAGGAAAAAAAAGGGGGCAATTGGGAAGTGGGAGGTTTAAGGGTAAGGAAAGTAGGGAATGGAATTAATATGAGAAAATGAAAAAATGAAAACAAAGTCTTTGTAAATAGGGAGGGATGGAGAGGTTGAAGGGGGGGCAGGGGAATGGGGAACAAATTGGAACCAAGAGAGATTATGTAGAGGTGCAAATTTCCAATGATGAATGTTACCATATCGTATACCTAAAATGTACCAATAAAATTAGTTTAAAAAATTAGAAATAACTAATTATAGTCTTGAGCCTGAAAGTGGCAATAAGTTGAACACATATGAGAGTTGCACTGAGGGTTCTTTTAATTTGGTGATAAACAAAAGATAATTAATGAATGGATAAGTTTAACGATTTTTTTATAGTAAGTATACAGTCTGTTTGGGGAAGTTACTAGGAATACAACCTAGGGACAGTCTACCACTGACCTACATCTCCAGTCCTTATTTATATTTTTAAATATTTTGAGACAGATTCTCAGTAACTTGTCCTGGTGGGCTGGCAGACTTGAACTTGCAATCCTCCCAACTCAGCTTACCTCAGTTCTGTGATTATAGGTGGGCATAATTGTGCCCAGTTTCAGAAAAAATCTTAACAGAGATGGAAAAGTAAAAATCTCATTTTCAGGGCTGTATTCAGAATGCATAGGCTCCCATGAAAATGTTATTTTAAAGACCATTGTTTATATAAAATCTGATTAGACAATATATCATAGTATTCATTTACTCATGGTACACTAGCTTTTAATAAACATTTATAATAATTGATAGAAAATGAATGATAACACATGTTTTGTACTACCCAGTTATATAAAGATCCTGCACAGTAAACAATACATGACCAGCAGCATATCTTGATAGTTTTTATTATGAAATGACTGATGTTAGATAATTTCCTATCTGCCAATATGTGAATTTATAGGTTGAATTTTTTCTTTCCTTGCTGAAAATGTTAATATTCTGTACCTTGCAATATGACCAATGTAAAAAAACAGGATTTATATAGAGAAAAATTGTTAAGATGAGGTTGTAATACAGAAGAATAGTTCCCTAATGCAATATAATTGATATTCTTGCAGAAAAGGGAATTTGGACACAGATTTATGCAGAGGGGGCAGACCACCAAAGACAGGCCACATACCACAAGCCAAGGCACTATTAGAATCCAGAAGACATTGTTACCTAATACCTCAGAGGTAGTATTTCTATCCAGCACCAGCACCTTCATGTCATATGTCTGACCTCCAGAATTATTACAGATATTTTGTTTACACAATATTTGTTCAAGACACTCAATTTTAGGCAAACTATTGCATGTGGGGGAAAGTAGCTAAGTGGTATTCCCTCCAATGTCATGGAACTTCAGATATGATGTATGTTAAAACAATCCGAGTCTTCAGGTTCTGCAGTTTCCTATTATTACTCATTTAATGCTTCTATTATTTACATCATTCTTTATGACACTGCCCTATAGTCCATACTGTTGGGAATATTAGCTTCTAATGACTTGTAAATGTTGTTGCTGGTTTTATCTGTAATGAACATGAATGAAATTGTTAAGTTTTAGAAAACTGTGAACGATTACAATTTATTTTCTCTTCATGGTTATTTTGTTGGTCAGAATTTTATAGTGTAAAATAGAACAATATATATTCCAAGCATAGATGTTTGGCTCTTTAGGCTGTTATCACTGCGCTACAAGGGTCTCCTTCACTGTTGATTGTGCCTCTGTCTTGTGGACATCGCATGCTGTGGGAAGGACAGTCAAGGTATTCTTGAATGGACTGATGCAAGAGAGTCTGTTTGCTAGACTTTCTGTTGGGCCTTTGTCTGTCTTAAGACTTACTCAAGAGAGTACATTAACTACTCAAGTGAGGACATTAACTTCCATGGATTATTGGTACTAAGTAGTAAAATCTTCCATATACTTAAAGACAAAAGATAGGATATCTTAATGACTTTCTGACATGTGACATGTGACATGATGTAGATCTTGTAGGTATAAGAGTGATATAAATGTCACCACTCCCAGCAGTAGATGGATACAAGTTTGTCAGAGAAATCAGTTATACACCACTGACTTCCAGATCCCTGAACTTGCCGTGTTTTTGGTATGAGTGATAGTAACCTAAAATAAGCAGGTTGGAATCAGTTTGTGTATTATTTAGCTTTGTTCTTGCTGGATAAAATAATTCAGATCTTCAATTTAAAGGAGGAGAGATTTAATTTGGCTCACAGTTTCGTAGCGTTTAGTCCACGAGGGGCTGGCTCAAAGGTAAGAGTATCATGGTGGAAGGGATTGGGAGAAGAAAGCTGCTCATTTCATGGTGCTCAGCAAGCAGAAGGCCAGGGAGCAGATATAGTCTTCAAGGTCCTGTGTCCATGACCCACTGAGATACACCCAGAGTGTGCTTTTTCAATCTCCTTGACAACTCTACAGCCAATCACAGTGACAAATCAGTTTAACGGTCACACTCTGGAACCCTGAATGGTCTCACATATAAAATAGCCAACCCAGTAGGAGTGGTCTGCTCAGCAGGCTGCCTTCTAAGGTGACACACTTCCAGATCCCTGTCCCATCTGTGGTGACTGGGGAAAAAGAGTTGGAAAATTTCCCAATAGATATAAAAGTGACTCAAGTACAAGAGAGTGTTGTCTGACAGTAGGATCTCAGTTTAACAGCAATCCCACTCTGGCTAGTCCCAGACACTACAGGAAGCCTAGATAAAAATTGAAGCAAAGGAGTCTACTCCATGGTATGGGGCTTGGGTTAGGATCTCAATTGTCCATGTCTAAGAATAATATTGCTATCACTTAAATTTAAACATAGCAACATATGACTGTACCTACTAACTTCAAGTGCTTTCAAGTAATTTATCTGCCAATAATTATTTTAAAAATTTTAAATAAGCATTAAGCTCTAACAGTGTTTTAAAAATATGAGTCCCATTCATCATCTGGAAAGCTTGAGAATATTAGAAGAAACAAGCATATGAAAACCAGCAGTTGAAGAACATGCATGCTATGAGCATGAATTTTCCTAGAAACATTGTGAATTACAAATTATTTGAGAATATCAGGTAACTAGCAGTCATAGAAAAAGTTGGAAATATTGTTTCTTTTCATGGAAAATAAAATAGCTATTAGCATTGTGGACAGCACCGCTGCCCTTCTCCAAGGGGAGAGAATCAGCATGGGCACAATTTTCCAATAAATCGACCAGGAAAAGTCAGATATGTATCCAAATCAAGTTACACCCATACAAGGAAACCTCTTGGACAACCTCAGGGCTCACCTCGGCCACATGGAACTGCTACTTTCACCATCCAGAAAAGAGTGGGTGGAACCAAAGCAGCAGTAAGGAAAGCTGTACAGTCTCCAGTTACCTTCTGGAAAGGCTGTAATGCTCCAGGTAGCAGTCTGCAGCATACCAAAAACCACAGCCATGCTGGCCTTGCAGGCCCAACAAAGGAGGTGTGTATGGAGTATGAGAGAGAGGAGATGGTGGTGAGCCCTTGGACCTTACCTGAAGAAATCCACAAGATCCTCCATGAGAGTCACAATTCTCTTCCATGGGACTTGTCACCAACTGAAGAAGAAGATCTTGAGCCTCCTTTTGGGGTGGGTGGCACAGACAACATATCTGAGAGCACCTGTAGCATCCTCAGCAAGCTTGACTGGAATGCTATTGAAGACATGGTGGCTGGTGTGGAGGACAAGAGCCTGTCTGTCCAGTGGGCCCTTGACTTGTAAGACCTGGATATCAACCTGTGTCAAGGCACCAGCCAGCCCTTCATTAATATGGTTCTGAAAGACTTGAAGGGAGCAATGTGAATTTACCACCTCCAGCCATATTATTATATAGATCAGCCCTTTCAAAAGGGAAAATAAACATTTCTCAATCATTTTGTCTTCACAGGGAAAGGTTTGTTTAACTATAAAAAATAAAAAATAAAATAAAATAAAATAGCTATTAGGAGGGGTTTTGCTTTCAAGCTGGAAACTATCAATTTTTTTCTATAGCATGGAAATATGTTTGGTGTGTTTTCCACATGAGGTGCTGAGCACCTAGAGAAGATAGGCACTATAATTTCTTTATTCTAAGATAAAGATTCTTCTTATTTTGCTCAATGTGGAGATCATTTCAGAAACTCCCATAGCAACTTTCTCTATTTAAGGGAAATAATAATTA
This sequence comes from Heterocephalus glaber, assembly GCF_000247695.1. The sequence continues at coordinate 8,816,272 of NW_004624767.1, read as the reverse complement.
TTTCCATGTAAGGGTAGCATTTTTTGGAGAAAGTGTTGTGTAGCCGATAGAGAAACTATGCTAGCTCCTTATACTAGTGATAAAGCTCATGTGTAAGAAACAGAAACATTGAAAGAATGGTAATAGTATCTTTGAGAGAAAAAATAACATGAATAAAAGGAGTTTGTATAGTATGAAAAACAACATATAAATGAAATAAACAGATAAAGCAAAAAATAGAACAATGGACAAAGCGATATTTCAGGAAAACAAAGATATTTAGTAAATTAGTAAAATTATAATTACCATACCAAGGCTCAAGGATAGTAGTTTAGACATTTAAAAATGTCTGAGCGTGTTGGTGAATGCTTGTAATCCTAGGCACTGGGGAGGCTGAGGCAGGGGGATTACAAATTAAGGGGTAATGTGGGCAATATAGTGAAATCCTGTCTCAAAAAATAAATAAATACATAAAATTTATGATAAAATTTATAGAGAGGGAAAAACAAGTTGTTACGTATTTTAAGAAATCAATTCTGTGAATAAATGAGACAGAATTGGGGTCGATTAGTTTTTCCATGAGTGAGAAATGAGTTTTAAGTTTTGTCAGTGCCACTGTGGTATTTCAGTCTCCTGTCAGTTTTGTCAAAGCAGAAATATATTTCCCAGAAATCACTTTCCTGCATGTTCTTCAAAACGGAGGTATTCATGAGATGTATCAGGTGAGATTTGGAATAGCAGTGTGATTTCTAAAGGTTATTCTTACTACAGATCATCAAATACAGCCACAGAAGCACCAGTGAGTCCGAGCCCTCATCAGACTCCCGCAGTCCTACTCAACTCTTTTTCCTAAATCTCAGGTCCATCATCCATGCACTGGCAGAAGGTTCCACAGATTTCTCTACCAATTTTCCTCCCTGACCTTATTCTGCAAAGGATACCAACTTAATTTCCCACCTTTTCTTGCAAGATGTGATGTTTTCACCAGCATGAACATTTCACTAGAGCTGACTGTTGCTGGTTCTCTCACTTCAGACCTTCACTTTCCCACCCTTTCGTACAATCTGGTAAGTCTCACATAGCTCTCTCATGTTATAGTACTCTCTTTGATTCTGCTTTTTTTCACTAATGAGCATTTGATGCATGATTTTGCTACTAAATAAATTAAAGGTGTTAATTAAAGTAGGCATTTCCACCATATGATATCTGGGGTAAAAAAAAAATTACAATGAACCACTCATTGACTTTCACTTTGAAATGGGTAAACAGTCAAAAGATCACACTTGCTCCCCCTTCCTTGAACAGATTTTGAAATATTACCTATTATTTTACCTAAATTGTATGTTGTACTTTTTTATGATTTCAAGAGAATAAAATGACCTATATCATATACTCCCATAATTAAAACTATAGCACTAGACATCTACTCCATGTCATTTAGTTCAAAATCTTCCACAATATAGTTCTAACAATTCCAAAACAATGTTTACAAAGCTCCTCTGTGGTCTCCACAGTTTCACTCTATTTACTTGTCTCTACTAAAGTAATATTCTTTTTGGGAAAATCTTCCCACTTCATTTATTATTGATTACTTGACCAATGGTGACATTGAAATATACAGTTGGAACCTAAATAGTTCTCCTAAGTTGCATATAAATATTAAAAATTTATTATGGTTTATATCGTGATGTTCCCCCAAAGCCTCATGTGCTCATGAATGGGATTTTTGGAGGCAATTGGAACATGGAGACTTGATAACAAATCCCCTGGGGAACTTATAGCTAAATTTGATGTTTACAGGTGAAGCCTGATGGGAGAAGGTGAGTACTGGTGGGGGCATGGCCTGGCCTTCCTTCATCCCTTGATCTCTGCTTTCTGCATAGCAGGCCATGAGCTATTTCCTCGGCCATGCTCCTCTTCTTTGCAGCCAGCCAATTAAGAACTGAAATTTCTACAAACTATGAGCCAAAATAAAACTTTCTTCCTCTAAGTTGTGGGTGAAAAGTATTGAGTCTCAGCAATAGGATAGCACCAAGACAACAACCTCCTGATGATCCTCATATGGATCATATAAGCAGTTTAAAGTCAACATGTCACTCACCAAAATAGTTAGATGTCATTATGTGAATGCCAAAATATACAATTCTCCTCTAGGTCCTTTTTTGACAATTAAAGTCACTATCACTCTGTTGCTTCTGCAAAAATAAGCTCGGATATACTCATAATTTTTCTCTCACATTTGCCCTACAGCTGTCCAAGTACTTCTCTTGGTCAGAAAGAATTTCCAACCATTAAATTTCTCACTCCACTCTTCTTTATCCTTAACACTGTTACCTTTACTTGAGGTGTTGTAACTTGTATTTCTTCCTTTTTAACAGCTTCATTCTCAACATGGTGGCACACAGCTATACTCCCAATGCTCTGCGACTCTGATGCAAGACTGCAAGTTTGAGCCCACCCCAGGTAACATAGGAGTTTAGAGACCCTCTTGCAAGAAACAAAAATGTGGGGCCAGGCAGGTAATTTCAATTCCCAACACTGCAAAAACAAACAAAACATAAACCAGTTTCACTGTGGTATACTTCATATACCATATATTTCATAATTTATAGCGTATAATTGTTTTTAAATAATTCATAGATGTTTACATCTGTAACTGCCACCTCAAAAAGAGAAACCCTGCCATTTTTCTGTCACCTAATTGTCACTTAAGTCTCTCCCAGCCTTAAGGCACAATAACCTATATTTTCTCTCTGAATATTCTCTACTATGGATTTTGATATAAATATAGACTTTAATAATAAGGTTCTTTAACTCAGTACATTTTCTAGGTTCATCAGAGTTGTAGTAGGTAAAAGCATTCTGTTCATTTTAATAACACCATAGTATGCCATTGCATGGATATCTGATGTTTTTATTTATCCATTCATTGTTTAATGTGTAAACGAGCCATTTCCATAATTTGGATATTAATCCTGACACACACATTTGTATAAAAGTTTTTGTGTCAGCATATGTGTTTACTTCTCCTTGGTATATAATTAAGAATGGAATTCCTGGGTCACATAATAAATTTATATCTTATCATTCAAAGTTGAATGTTCATTGGCACACTGTTTTCCAAAGTAGATGCATCATTTCAAATCTTGACATGATTCATCATTTCTAACTTGGATTATGCTCCACCTTTCAATCTCTCTGCCACTCCTTTACTCTGCCCTTTCAAACCATCTTGAAAATCGTTCAGCCTAATTCCAATATTGTCATATTACTCTCACCATAAAACCCTGCAGGATTCCTGAAATTCTGAAATTAAAAGTGAATTTCAAACTCCTACTATAAGTGCCCAGGTCTCTTTCTATATAGCATATTCTTTAAAATACATAACCCTACCTTCCAGTAGTAACAAATGAAAATGTGTGAAGGGACTATGCTTATGTTTTACTTTGAAATTTGACCCTTGATGTTTGTTCAAGCAAATTTTCTTTCCCTATTATTTGTTTACATAATCACTATCACTCAAAAAAGTATTTGCTCATTAATATCTACCAAGACATTGTCTAGGTCAGCATCATTTGATCTAATTTAGCAAAAGATTGTGATTAATTCTAATTTCTGGTTTCTTTAATATATCTTTAAAATAAAGTGAAAATTTATTGAAGCCAATGACTGTACATTTTACTTCTTTTTTCTAATACCGAACAGATAGCAAGAAACATAATAGAAGTATTGAGTGAATTCATGAATGAATGAGTTAAAAATAGTGTCATTTCAACATAAGACTGTGAGTCATTCTAATTAAGAAAGTAAATCTTTACACAGAAGTCTATATTCAAATTAAATTATAATCTAAAATGAGAACCCATAAATATTTGAAGCATTATTAAGGTTGTTAAAATAGTTTAATTAAGTTTACACACATATTGATCTCATATCAAAGGCTTATTTACCAAATGCATGAGAATTGAGAACAACAGGAATTCATCTCAGAATAAAAATGATACCAATATTTGATATTCTGAAAGTTAAATAATAAAGTCAAAATTTAGGATTTTGAATGTGCCTATTATCAGGGCAAATTGAAAACATTTTTTTGAATGTTGAATGAATTATCAGAAACAAGAAAATAGTTCTATCAATGAAAAATAAATAAGCATTCATTACTTGTGACCTCTGAAATGTTACTGGAAATCTTCAGAGTAGGCTCCAGTCTCCTACTCAGTGGAAGATGTGGGCCTTAACGGGGTGGAGGGTCAACTAAAACACAGAACTAAGACAGAAAAGCAGACCACCAGGATGATCAATGCTGGTGCAAGTGACAAAGGTGCTGGCAGGTCCAAGCCACTGATTTTTATTGATAATCAATTGGGTAAAGAAGAGCTATGTGCAAGGGCAGAACTATGTGCAAGAACATGCACTTGTGTAGTTTCTATGGAAATTAATGTAAGCAAGGGTTGTAAAGATAAGACAAAGCACTTTTGAAATCGGAACAGAATAGTAAGAAGGTTTTAGTTGTGGGAACTGAATTTGGGTGCGGGTTATACTGATCTCTGCACATAGGCTTCAGCTGGACTCACTTCTATAAACAAGCCAGTTGTGGGGCTAACTCTTCACAGCCCACTTTGGGCATAATTAATATTGCAGTCTCCTCCAGTTCATCACTTGTGTATTCCAAAATACCTAGCCCTGAGAAATTCCTAAACTAGTTGTAGGTAAACTTGAAAATTGTCTTTTATCAAGACAAAAATAACTGAGCATTGTGGTACCACAGTTTGAGCCACCAGCTTGTTAAAACAAGTAGGTCTGATATATCAACTACCAACTTCAACAAAAATTGCACCAGAATCCCTTTGAGATGAGGTCAACACTTTCAGTGAGACTTGAGGGAAAAGAAGGGAGGCAGAGAAAATGCAGAAGGGCAGAAATATTACTGCATTTTTATTTATTTTATTAGTTTCTAAATGTCTATCAGCTAATGAATATTAATATTTACTGAATCCCCCAGAGTTGCATTACTCATGAGTAATTTTAAGTTTCAACTTCTCTTATTTTTTCCACTTTTAGCTCCTACCTTTAAATCTTCCATTTAAGGGCAACCGGCCCAGACAATATATGCTCAATATCACAGGGTTTTAAATACATCTTGAAATACAGGGTTTGAAAATATGAAAACACAGACTTAATATTCTTCTTCACATACTATTTATACTCTTTAATTTCTGAATATTAAAAATGTATAACAATCTTTACTACATACTACTTTGTAGAAATTCCAGTTTTTTTCATGTTTTGAAATATCCTCTAATATAGAGTATATTATAAATGAATATTTGTCTTTTGATGCATATGTTAATTAATGATGTAAGATTATTGTTTTATTTTAACTCAATAAAATTAAACATTCAATTTATGTAGCTTATCATAAAAGGAAAATTGAACATTTTGAAAAATTTTGCAAAAGAATTTTTTTTTTGTGGAACTGGGGATCAAACTCAGGACTTTGCACTTGCCAGGCAGGAGCAGTGCCACTGAGCTACATCCCCAGCCCTAAAGAAAAGTTTAATTCTATTTCATTTCAATTTTTTATTAAAAACTAAAATAATTAAAACTTTACAATCTCAAGTTTTGGATTTTTACAGAAAATGATATAGCTGTAGAACATTATTTTACAGAAAAATAAGCTTAACCAAGAAATTATCTATTTTTATCTTTCTTTTGACCACGTTAGCCCTGAGACATAATACAACAAGGTTATCTGAAAACTCTCTTAGTTTTTTATTGTCATATTTTATTTATAAAACAGTCAACCATTTTGACCAATAATGCATGTTGTAGAAGCAAGGGGAAGCACAGAAGCTATTCTACATTAAGTCCAGGAATGACTGCCAATAGGCACAGTCTAGGAACTCAATACACTGAACTAGTGTCTATTCAAACCCTGCCAATGAGCCATAAATCAACAGTACCACCAACACAGAAGTAACTCCCAGCGAACACAGTATGTGTCTCTTATGTTAGGTTTTCACATGTATTAAATGTTAATAAATATACATGAAGGCTTTAATATTAAGGGATCTTTTTTTTGGTACTGGGGATTGAACTCGGGTCCTCACACTTGTGCAGCAGGCGGCGAAACCACTGAGCTAAATCCCTGGCCCGATGTTAAGGGATCTTAATCTATTTTGATAATGCTAACAAGTCAAAAATATATCAAAGGACATTCATAATTGCCTTAATATTTAAGCTATAATTTGACAAGATCTCCACAGGAAGTGATATAATTTTTATTCTCAGCCTTTGCAAAGCAAGATTTTTTCCATCATAGAATAACAATGAAATTATGAGCTCAAAATATTTTCCCACCTCAGCTTCATTTTTCATTCAAAATGATAAATGGCAACTAAACAACATCCCTCAGAAACTATATATGTAATCAAAGGCAATCCCAATATTTCATGCTTTCTGAAACCCCAATTAGTTGTAGTTTAAAATGAAATCATTTATTTTCCAAAACCTGGAACCTGTGTATGCCACTGACTAAACTAAGCATTCTTGTTATTACCCAGTGACCATTGTTAAATTGTCCCCATAGTTAACCTCTGCTTTCATATCTTTTACAAAGAATCATTATTTCATTGAGCTCAAAGTCCACACTAGGTTCTTAATACAACTTGTAATTAATAGCACAACCTTGAAAGTTGAATGTTATTACTGTGATTAAATAAGTAAAATTCAAAAGGAGTGTTCAAGGGAAGTAGAAGGATAGAATTGAATGCAAAGCTAATAAGTTATAATTGCTAGGCATAAAGCTAATAAGATATAATTGTTAAGTGTGAATGCTGCTATAGTCATTATTAATGATTAGTGTAATTAACACAGCAAATACAAGTTCACTATATAGCTGGCACACTTTTACATATCCATTGTCAAACTCTGACCATTGTCAAAAGAAAAAACTGAAACATAAGGAATAAAAGTAACTTGAGAGACTGTTATTGAAAACTAGGCTAAATCCTAGACATTCTGATTGACCCATCTATGATCTCACCATTCTATCATGCCTGTTCTCCCTTGCCTCTTTTGATTTGAATTGCAGTTCCACTGCAGAACTGCTACTTTACCCTAATCCCTAGCCTGTAGCTAAATAACAAAGGACTTGCTAACAACCAAGGGTTTGAACTCTGCCTGATTCTACTACTACTGGATTTTTGTTTACTATGTAGCAGTTTGAAGAATAATAGTCTTTGAATGGCTAGTATACTTCAAATACATGTTAGACTATTTAGGTAACTCAAGAGACCACTTTTCAAACAGATCAGTATTTCAAGAACCTCTTTGTTCTCAAATAGCTGTGGTTATATTGTATTTTCCAGACTAATTCCTTCACTCTTATGGAGGAACATAAAAATATAGACTAGAAGCTTGAATATGCTTTCACCAAGCATTAATAAATGAACAGAAATTTTGGGTCTGTTTTTCAGTACGTGGTCTTGTGAGGTTCTTTAGGTTATGGCATATCTGATTGATATATCCTTCTTACAGTTCATTTTAGTAAATGTGTAAAGAAAAATTTACATTCGTATATAAATGATACTTTCAGTCAACCATTTTTCTGCTATAAGAATATAAATTAGCATCTTATACAGGTCACAATAGTCACTTCCACCAATGGCACAGTTTCTACAAAGTGACAATAAGAGAATGCATCCCTGCTCAATTGAGTTCTATGATGCAAGTGTTTACATGCATGTGTTAAAATCACTCAAGAAATTAGTCCTATGAATATGATTGGTGAAATTTTCAAGGGTTTCAAATTTTAGACCATGCTTTAGATCTCTATAATACAATTTAAACTCAGGAAGCCTTATGTCTCCAGTTTTATTCTTTACCTTCAATACTCCATTAGCTAATCAGAGTCTTTGAGGATACATTCACATTTTAGAACTGTTGTTTTATATTTCCTGCTGTTTGATCGTGTGAATTTTATTATTTAATTTTAAAACATTGGATTATTCTGACACTCTTCTTATAATACTGTTGGTTTAGAATTTGTTTTGCATCTATGTGTTTATTGCCACTTTTATATTACTACACATTAGATATAAAAATTAGTGGGTTTAATTTTGGCAGATTTGTACAGCCACACAAACTACTTTAGTCAACCCACTCATAAGACCCTTGGCCTAACCCTCTCCTCTTTTTCACATGTACTGGAGGTGCAATTTGTATAATGTGTTTTGATCATACACATGGCCTTTTATTATCTACTTTTACACATGCTTTTCTTCTCTCCTTCTTCCATCCTCTTTTCTAAAAAATAGTCTCCATTCTGCTTTCTTGATATCTTTTTCAGACTCTGCATTTTATGGAGCACATGCGATATTTGTCTTTCTAATTTTGACTTATTTCACTTATGATGATCTCCTGATTCATCCATTTTTTTTGCAACGGAAGATTTTTATTGGAATTTTAATAGTGATTTCATTGAATCTGCAGGTTCCTTTAGGTACTATGTACATTTTAGCATTATTAGCATTAATGATTCTTTGTTACATAGGTCATTTTATACACTTTTTTGGGGGGGTACTGGGGATCAAACTCGGATCCTCGCACTTGCACATCAGGTGGCAAAACCAAATTTTATACATATTTACTAGCTATTTGTTTTCTGGACTATTGATTTCATATATATATATATATATATGCAAAATAGAATTGTTTGATTGGTAACTATTTTAGGTGTCTAACAATGAGTACCACATAATTGAGATCCAACAAATTAGTTGAATATAAATTAAAGAGGAAAGATGTGTTTTATTTCAAAAGGTGGATATAGGTTAAGGAGAAAAAGACAATAGTTTATTAATAAAAGCTAATGTACTTAGTAGAAAAGGGGAACTTAACTTTTACCAATGATGTATTATTATGTTGGTAACTCATTAAATATGTGATGCTATGCAAACAGACACACCCTTTTAGTTTGTATATTTGTCATAATTATTCAGTGACAATTTTAATAGAATGAAGAAAGGTAAGACAGCACCATTGCTATGAGGTCAGAAATATGACAAAATGGGCATAAAGCTATTCTTTATCAAAAGTATTATCAATATAACTCGAAATCAACAAAACATTGAAGAACTGACTCCCAAGAAAGCATTCCATATGTGAGCAAAAAACCTGAAGAAATTCTGTACCTGGTGGTACCATCTAGTCTGGATATCAATGGAGAAAATTAGACTCCTCAATAGTTGGAGCTACTTAATGTATAGAAGAAAAATATCAAATGTCGCATAGAGCGATGTGACCAATGTGTGTCTATACAGAATAGAATCTCTAAGGTACCAGGCACAAGGGAAATATTTTCAGTGGGCAGTTTTTCCACAAGCCTGCTATTGTGGATGAATACCCATTTCCCTTCCCCTAAGAGTCAAACGTTGAGATCCCAAACCTCAATAAAGAAAGCCTCAGAGGAAAGACCATGTAAAGACAACAAAAAAGGCAGCTTTCTTTAAACCGTTAAGCTGTCTCTGAATAGTTTCTCTAGTGTGAGAAACTGAGAGTGTAAATAAGGATTAAAAAGTTTAATAACTAATAATTGATACTTTGAAATAGGAAAAGGTCCAAAGGGGTAAGGGTGTTTGGAGGAGATGGGGAAAGGAAAGAATGGAAAGGAAAAATTATGAGAAAAGAAAAAAAAATGGAAATGAAGTCTATGTACATAGGGAAGGGTGGAGGGGTGAAGGGGGCACAGGTAATGTGGAAAAAATAAGAACTAAGATACATCATGTTCAGGTACAAACACCCAATGATAAATGTAAACGTATTGTATACCTAAAATGTTCCAACAAGGAATTTAAGAAAAAAATGTCTCCATGTACAAGCAATTCTGTGAACAACTCGATCTTAAGACTTTCAGCTTCCAAAACTACCAAAAATAAATTTCTGTTATTCAAGTCACCAGTCAGTCACATTTTATAATAGCAGCACTAGCTTGCAAATATTCTTACTCCTCTTTCTGCTCTAGATTTTGCTGGAAACTTGAGAATGTAGAAGGTATTAAAAAAAAGAAAAGATCCAGAGACCATAATGCTAGGTGAAATAAGTCAGATATAGAAAGTTAAATATCACATGAGAAACTAAAAATACATGAGAAGCTGAAAATATAAATATGTTAAAGAGTAAAATGGAAAAATGGTAGGAAATGGTGAGTCAGACTTTTTGAGATGGAGATGGAGGTCAGGGAAATAGAGGAGGTGAGTTAGGAAAGGGGTGAAAAGAAATTGAAAATTACCAAGATATCATATACTCATTGTATTGTGGGATCTGGGACATAATTTTGTCATCTCTCTCTTATATGCTTACTTCCCTTCTAAGTTCTTCATGATGTATCTCAAATTTTGTAATTATTTAATATATTTTGACCATTAGGATGAGGAACATCAAGAGGATTATCAAGACAGAGATGCATCTATATTTATCATTCCTCAGAAGTATCATTTCACAGGGCAATGATTCCCAAAATCTCCTAGTGGAAATGTGAGTGTGAAAAGGAGTAAAACAAAAACCAAAGCAGAAATAAGAAAACGGGGTTTCATATTTACTAGTCCTGTAGCCATTGAATTCACTCAAGTGGAAAGTTATTGAATTTGTCTAAATAGAAATCTATGTAGCACCGAGTTCACCAAGTGGGAGTATGGAGAAGTATTGGAAGTGTGGTGGCAATGATTTAGTGAATGAGAGTTAAGGAACTGATTATGCTCTCTGAAGTGTTGAGCATATGATCTTCAAAGGAGCACATGCTTCAGAAATGGATAGAACAAGAATGCTTTAAAAATAACATTTGGAAATGACATAGTTTTCTATAAAATTTCTGTGGACTTGCTCAGCCAATAGAAGAGAAGTAAGGTACAGAAGGATACATTGCCATGAATTAAATTAATCCTTGACCTTATTTGACACTAATAGAGTCCTTTCCATTTTCCATATGGAAAAATCTTATTTTCACCATTAGTACTTTTAGAGATGTGTTAAATTTCTATAGACATTATAAGGACCAAGTATTTTCCTAAATCCAAAATGGTACGGAATATATAAATATTATTTTTAAAAGACCACTACTATCTTTTTTATTCTACTCTATTTTATTCTACCCCACTCCACAAAGCACATGGAAAAATAAAAATGTCAGAAAGTTCAAACCTGTACAGACTCGTTTGGCTGTGGGGTTTCTTTGAGTGGATCTTTCACTAAGCTATTATTAGGTTCCTGTTGCATTACTTCTCTGTCTTTTATTTTCATTAGTTACGCAAGGAAACAGTGAAAAACTACATCACTCATAAAAACGACATGGTAGATTCATTTTCTTGCAAAGCTGAGAGACACATGGATGATATACAGTATGTATTGTTTGTCCTTACCATGTGGTCTTATGACCATGTACACTTGAATCACACCAGTATTTTAAAAGTTAAACATGCATATTATGAGTTATTCTTCAGAATAACTGAAGCAAAATCTCTGGATTAAGACCTAACAATCTGTATCATAAATCTTGCTCTTCAATCTGTTATATGCTTAATGTTTGACAATTGCAAACTTCACTTAAAATATTTGTAGAAGTATGTGCTGAAATAATGTGTTCATTTTGATATCCCTTGGTACACTTCCTCAAATGTTATCAGTCATTAGTTTTCTTTTACATTTAATTAAATATCAGATTAATGCCAAAGTAAGATTTTCGAACTCCATTGCAGAAAAGTATATTTCTTGTTGCAGTTCACTTAGTAAGTTAATGATTCATGATTTAAATGATTTATAGAATATGAAGCATTCTCCTGACATGGCTGGATTTATGGCTGAAAACGTCCTCTGTTCTCTGAACTCTTCAAAGAAAGGTAAAATACATTTTATCTGAAAGTACATGATGGAGAAATAATTAGGATAATTTTTCTTTCCAACTTGAAAGAATGGGAGAAATCGAAAGGAATACTGATAATATTAAAATCAGATATATAATGAAAAGTAATTTCTTGAAATGTTTTCTCTTGCACACTCTTGCAGCTCCCCACACACTAAGCCTTCTCTAGAAAAAACTAAACTTGATTCTTGTAAGAAAAAAGCCTGCAAATAACATTACTAAACTACCATACATGATATGCATGAGTGTTGCAATTATCCAATATATTAAACACATGGAAGCTATTCTTATCTACCAATATGTCTTTTAGAGAGTAATGTTTTAATATTACAGAGAAAAATTATGACATGATTTTGTGTCACACCTATGCTTGTGAGTCTCTCAAAGTGGAAAGGGTGATCCAGATACCACAGTCTATTAGGAAGAAGTCAAACAAATCAGCCTTGCTGTAAATAAATAAGGCAAACACACAAAAATGCATAAAATATAACAGGATACAAACAACATTTAAATTAGCATTCTTTTACTTTGGAAAAGCTGTAGTCATTTAGAAAGTGAATTAGACACATGTTATATGGGATAAACTGCCATAACATGTGTCCATGCAACTACTTCATGCCAAATCACACATCTTTTTCTTTTAAAAATCTTTTAACATTATCTTTTTAAATATTATTTTATTGGTTCATTTTAGGCATACAATATAATGAGATTCATCATTGGAAATTTGCATCTTTATATAATCTCTCTTGGTTCTTAATTTTTTTCCCCTCTCCTGCCCTCCCTTCAACCCCTCCATCCCTCCCTATTTACAAAGAATTTGTTTCCATTTTTTCATTTTCTCATATTAATTCCATTCCCTTCTTTCCTTTCTCCCACCCCTCCCACTTCCCCTCCCCCTTTGCCCCTTTTCTTCCTATTTCACATTACCTATTATACCTTTTAGTCCTTATTTACACTTTCAGCTTCTCACACTAGAGAAACTTTTTGGTATTTACATGTGTGTCCTGTTTACATCACTTAAGAGTTATTGCCTCAATGCATATCCATTTAGCTATAAATGTCTCTAGTTTCTCATTTTTTATGGCTGAATAGTACTCCGTTTTATAAAAACCCCACATTTTCTTTATCCAGTCTCCAGTTGATGGGCAGTTGGTCTGTTTCCAAGTTTTAGCTATTACAAATCATGATGCTATGAACATGGGTACACATATATCACTGTGGTATGATTCTTTCAATTCTTTGGGGAAGATATCCAGCAAGGGAATAGCTGGGTCAAATGGGACTTCCAGTCCTAGCTCTTTGAGGTATATCCATACTGATTTCCACAGTGGTTGCACCAGTCTACACTCCCACCAGCAGTGGAGCAGGGTTCCTCTTTCCCCACAGCCCCGCCAGCATTTGTTATTGGTTGATTTCATGATAGCAGCCATTCTTTCTGGAGTGAGGTGGAATCTCAGTGTTGTTTTCATTTGCATCTCTCAAATGACCAGTGATATTGAGCATTTTTTCATATATTTATTTGCTATTTCTACTTCTTTGAGAAATGTCTGTTCATTTCAGATGCCCAGCTTTGGATTGGGTCTTTAAATTTGGGAGGTCTGATTTTTTTAAGTTCTTTACAGATTCTAGACAGTAGACCTTTGTCTGAGGAACAGCAGGTGAAGATTTTTTCCCACATTGTGGGTTTTCTCATCACTTTGTTGATGGTTTCTCTTGCTGTGCAGAAGCTTTTAATAAGAAGGGATCCCACTTTTTGATTGTCTGTGCTAGTTCACAGGCAACTGAGGTTTTGTTCATAAAATCTTTTCCTACACTGATGTCTTCAAGAGTTCTACCTAACCTCCATTCCAGCCAATTCAATGTTTCTATTTTAATATTTAGATCTTTAATTTATTTCTATTTTAGTTTAGTGCATATAGCACACATTTAAAGACTAATGTGAACGGTTCCTTATTCAGTTAGAGAAACACAGAAAGTGGAATTTTTAGCAAGAAATTTGGAATAATATTTTTCACAGTACAATCAACCTCAAATAGCAGGTAAAATGAATAGACACTTCACAGGAGAAGTACAAGTGGCCAATAAATACATGAAAAAATGCTCAATGTTCCTGGGTCCTATAGAAATGTAAAATGAAATAACACTAACATTTCATTTAACCCACAAAGAATGATCATTATTAAGAAATAAAAAAACAAACGCTGAAGTTGTTGAGGGAAAAAATATAAACTTTTGTATTTTGCTGAGTAAAGGTAAACTAGTACAAGCACTGCAGAAATCAGTATGGAAATTCCTCAAAAACCTAAAAATAGAAATTCCATTCAACCCAACTATTTTCTCTCTTCCCCAAAGAGTTGAAGACATCAAACTATGATAATACATGCACAACTGCTGTTTATAGCAGTGCAAATAGTCATAGGTAAATGTTAAAAGCAGTGTATATGTCCATCAACCAATGAATATGCAAAGAAATGCAGTACTTATACATAATGGAGTACTACTCTGAACCATAAAGAAATATAAGATTGAATAATTTATAGGAAAATGGATGCACTTTGAGACCATAATATTTAGTGAAATAAATCAGACCCACAAACAAATATTGTATGGTTTCTCTTATATGAGAAGCCAAAATTAGAACTAAAAAGTAAAATAAAAGATAGATAATGGGAAGTAGGGAGGTAGATCTTTCTGGAATGGAAAACAGACTGACTGATGGAGAGGGGGAAAGCAAGGGGGAAAAAGGAGATAAAAACAGAATTAAGATGTGTTATGGACATATACCAACTCCACACAAAGACTGTAAACACTATGTACTGCGAACAAGTACTAATTATATAAATATATTATTTGTATGTATTAATTTTATATTTGTACAATATCCTGGAAAATAGACTAAATTTAGCTTGATTATATACTGATTTTTAAATTTTATGTAACAGTTTATCCCACAAGGTAACAGCTCAAAACAGCACACATCTTGTATCTCACACATAATCTTAGTCCGAGTTTACTCAGAGATTTTTTGCAAGCTTTGCATTACAGTCAGGCTGATAAATTAGGGATCACCAGCCAAATTTCAATCTCAGAAAACAACATTTTTCAATA
Organism: Heterocephalus glaber; assembly: GCF_000247695.1. The sequence continues at coordinate 8,801,262 of NW_004624767.1, read as the reverse complement.
TGTTTGTCCTAAATATTTTATATGACACATTAAGTTAAAAATGTTTGTTGCTATTTGAAATTCAAATCTAGCCGTATGTCTATCATGTTGTTGGATTTGGTTGGCTCTTTGCTTTCTTTCTTTCTTTCTTTCTTTCTTTCTTTCTTTCTTTCTTTCTTTCTTTCTTTCTTTTTCTTTTGATTTTTGTTTGTATGATTGCACATTTTCTTGTCTTTGTTGTTGTTGTTGTTGTGTTTTGTTTAGTTTAGTTTTTGAGTATTCATACAGGTTGGGCTTTTTAGGGCTACTTGACCTAGAACCTATAATCTCATCCTCCCTTTTTGCTGGGGTTAATAATGTCCTCCACCTTTCCTGACTTGTTTATTGTTTTCTAAATCTAGCAAACCAGACTCAGAATCTAAGGCATGAATGCAGTCATCTAAAAGCCTGACTTTCAAGGTCTATTTCTGAGCTCATGCGGCTACTGCCAATGTTTGTGTCATTGGGGTTGTTGTGCTGAAAGCTTTAGTTTTCTCTGTTGGCCATAGGTCATTTCAAACTCTTTGCCAGGTAAACCTCTCCAATGTGATTGCTAACCGGTATGCATAGGCTGCCTTCCACCAGACGTCCTCTAATACTGCTTCACAAGGCAGCTTGGAGAACTATGGAAAATATGTTGATTTTTTTTTTAGTAGTTACTTTAAAATGATTTAATAATGTTATTCAATCACAAAATTAGACAGAGAAGATCCACAAAAGTGATCATACTTCCCCATTCATTTTATGAGTAGACTGCAACCACAGTATTACACTTCTCTCTAAATGTCTTGTTTTATAAAGGGTATGAATGAATTGGAAATATTCAGATTGGCAAAGAAGCTACAAAATATATGATTTTTTATTAGGAAGAGTCGAAATTCTTTGGCAGAGTTCTCTAAGAATTGAAGACCCAGAGTTAACATGATAACTAGATCCTTTCATGAATATATTGTCACAGGAAAAAGATTGAAAGGTCATTGTGAGATTTTGAAAGGAATGCAAAAATAAGCACAAAAAAATGTGAAGAGGAAATTTCAACCTAAATTACAGAAGTGTTTTTTCTCATATACATTCTCAAAACAAAATGATATACATGAGGTGGTAATGAAATCAGTGTTTGTATTCAAATTTATGTGAAAATCATTTAATATAAATTCTGTAGATAGTTATTAGATGAATGTTTGAACTGAATTGCTTTCAACATCTGAGAGCTGGCATTCTTTCATTCTAGATGATCTGTATAATAGACCGGAGAAGAAAAAAATCAATGTTAATGATAATAAGGAAGAAATGCCTTTTGAATATAAAATGAAATTTCCCAATCAAGAAAAAACAGAAAAGTAACAATAACCATTATTTCTATGGATTTCATTTTGTAGAAAATAGACAATCTATTAGAAAATTAGGCTATTTTGGTTATTGCACTATTAGTTTACTGCCAATTGGATTGAATCTTTTCTTACTATTTTTTGAGCTGTTATATAGTTCCCTGACTTAATCGATAAATAACAAAATTTCCTACAAGGTATTGTTCTTGAACACTATTTCAGTAATTTCAAATTGACTTTTTAAAAATCTATAATGCTTATGGGTTACTTGAAGGACAAAATTAAGGACCTATTTTAGTACATTTGACTCTATCTTACCTTGAAAGAAACAAATGTGTTGTCAGGTATGGGAGTTAAAAGGATGAAAATTTACATCAGTCCTATTAGTAGTGACTAAATACACACAATTGTGGCTGGAAATAACACATACACACAGGTGTATACTTAGGTTTGGCTATAGACCTATAATAAATTTACATAGACACCTAAACTGTATTAAATGTAACCTAAGTGTCCAGAGATGTGGAGTGGTGGATATGCACAAAGTTCATGTCTATATAAGCAAAGGGGGGACTGAAAAATAATCTTAAGAAAATGCTTTATAATAAAAATTGGAATTTTTCAATTGGATCACACTGACATGATGCAATTACATAAAGTTTTACAATTTGCCTTGAAATAAAAGTAAGGAGGAAGGGAGACTTCTGAGGTGGAAAAACATCTATATTGATCATTTTCAACCTTGCAGAAGTATTATATTCAATGGATTCTATCAATTTCTGCCAGAATTATCAGGAGAAAAAAGTATTTACATGTAAAGGGGGAATGACTGTAGTTTATCAATAATGAGCCAAATTCTGAAATACCCTATTTCAACATTTAGAAATGCTTGTTCTGAGTTAGTCAATGTGTTGGACATTTTTCCTGTATTATCTCCTTTAATTATTCATACAATGATATAATGGAATATTTCCAATAATTCAATTTAGAATATTATTTAAATTTTAAAATCATGATACAAACATCATAACATTTATTTTATTTTATTTTTTTATTTTTATTTTTATTTTTTTGGTACCAGGGATCGAACTCAAGTCTTTGCACTTGGGTAGCAGGCGGCGAAACCACTGAGCTAAGTCGCCAGCCCACATCATAACTTTTATAAGTTATGAATTTACAGCTGATGATAAATAGGTGTAAAATAACTTTCCAGGAAAATTTTTAAAGTTACCCATAAACAAATACCATAAATGAAACATATCTAAAATTCTGTTTATTGTGTCAATTCAGACTTTCCCTCTGCAGTATAGAATTAACTTATTACTGGCCTTAATGATTATACTTCACATTGGTAGTCACATTTGCTCTTTACTTTTATAAGCTTTTCATATAATCAGCCAGGTATCTTTCACCCTTGCTTTGGTCCAGCCACAAGTTCTTCTGTTTCTAGGCCCAGTGTATGAAATAGCAGGTCTGACAAGTCTTGGTCCACTTCCTTTAGGTCTGATTAAACCAAAACTTCACCTGATCTCCAATAAGGCCATGAGTTTTATTGTTCTGACATAAAGTTCAATTTAAGCTATGAAAAATAAAACCCTGAAATATTGCTCTGAAATATGGCTCTTACAGCAGGAATATTCCTTTATACTCCACTTCGAATCAATCCTTTGAACAGCACTTTTTCAGTTGCAAATATCAGTACAGTCTCCATGATTGGAAAGTATTTTCTTTTACTAGCCAATCAGTAACTTTATTAACTGATATGCAGAATATTTGGCTGTGTCAATTCAATCATTCTTTAGCTAGAAGTGCAAGTATGAAATCTCACAGAGTTCAAATAATTTTGGAAAACAAAAATCCCTTATGTTTTTAAACTAACCGCTAAAATGTTTAAAATTCTATTGCGCTATACGTGAAGAGTAAAAAAAGTGTGAATGCATTAAAATAACAAATATTTAGTTTTGATATATTCAATATATAATCTTTTGAGCATTCAGTGTGGAAATAATTTAGATATTGAAAATGTCAGTATAAACAATTCAAGAAAAAATAAACTTATTTTTGAAGAAAGTGGTTAAGTGTCAAAACATCAAATAGCATGCATGAAGTACTTATTGTCCTATTAGAAGAGATGTAGAATATTTACTTGGTTTATGTAATATATGATTGCTAATAATATATACAAGATTTTCATTGAAGTCTTAGTTTATTTCTTCTATTAACCTTGAATTCATACTTCGTATCTTAGACCTAGGCTTCCTACATAACTCTGAGACACAATGCATTTAAAAGAGGCATTCTCAAGCTTATCCTAATACTTGATGAGAGTCTATAATCTTATTAAATACATGATGGGGCAGGGATTTAGCTGAGTGGCACCACACCTGCCTCACAACCAGAAGATACTGAGTTTGATCCCCAGTACCAATAAATAAATACATAAATAAATAAAAATTTGTTTTTGACCAAAAATATTTAAGCTGATCATTTCAACTCCAGCCTACAGAACTAAGTGAATTGGGGCTGATGTCAATGGTCCTTTTTGAATTCTGATAAACATGGATTGTTATAAATTTTTGAATTATCCCTGAATAAAAAAATAATATTTATGGGGAATATTTAAAGAAAACAATCAGAAAGATAGCATTATGGGCAAAGTACTCTGTATAATACAAAATGCTTGGTACGTTTACTGACTCTAGGAATTTCCAGATTGCTTAATGAATGAGAAGATAGTTTTGGAAATGGACCCTTTGGTTAAGAATTTTGATCCTACGTTTTCTTTACTATGTTACCTTACACAAGTCAGTTCACCTCATTTTTATCTCTCCTGGTTTGTAAAAGAAAACATAGTGCCAACTGCATTGGTTTGTTGTGAGGTTTAATTTAATTCATATACCATACTGGTCAGCTTTCCACTGCTGTGAGAAAATACCTGATATATACAGCTTAAAAGAAGGAAGTTTGGGCCAGGGATTTAGCTCAGTGGTTCTGCTGCCTGCCTCGAAAGTCCAAGGAGCCGAGTTCAATCCCCAGTACCAAACCAAACCAAACAAAAACAAAAACAAAAACAAAACAAAAGGAAAGGTTTATTTTGGCTGATGCCTTCAGAGGTTTCATTCTATCATCACCTGGCTCCAAGGCAGGAATATCGTGGTGGAAGGGCACAGTGGAGGAGAACTGCTCAGTTTGTGGCATCTGGAAGGCAGAATAAGTGGGAGAAAGTCAGAGAGAAAAGGGCTAGGAACTAGATGTCATCCCCATGACTTCCTCCCTTCAACTAGACCCCACCTATGAATAATGCCATTAAAGTATGATCCAGTCATTGATTAAACCACTGGTGAAATTAGAACCCTCACTATCAAATCACTTTCTGAAGCTCAATCTGTGAATAAATGAAACTTATGGAAGAAAATTTACATCTAATCATAATAAACACACAATGGCATTAGCTGAGCTCACAGCATGTGATCAATAATATTAGCAAGGATGTGTTGATCTTCATTTATTCTTCTCCAGAAAAGCACTTTTGTTCACTGAATCCTAAAGCTCTATTTGTGTCAAATCTTTGCTTTCTGCCATCTCTTTAAAGATAAAATGGGAATGGGAATACAGCATGGGAAAATAGCACAATAGTTTATTATCAACTGTGGTCAAATAAAAATAAAAATACAACAATTCTCATCTCTTGGATAGGGGACAAGAAACGTAATCATGTAAAATCGAGCAGAGATGTTATAAAACTTAGTTATCAGCACAGAGACTGCACCTCCATCAGGTTTTATCCACCAAGTTCTGTCACAAAGTACTACATAAACAGAATATTTTATTAAGGACACATGCATTCCTTAATTTACTTCTAATATCAACCTATAACTGTAAACAAGCAACTGGAATTCAGCACAACCACAAAGAATTTTAAAAATCTAAAATTTTCTGTAAGAGTGAAAAGGGTCCAGGGATCCTAATAAAAATGACTGAAAATATGATTTTGTTGTAACTGTGAAGAAGTTAACTGAAAGGAAAACTACTTATATATTTATTAAGCTTATTGTTAGGCACAAAAGTCATGAATTTAAGTCTTTTCCTGAAAAAAATAAATGCAATATGAGATATTAGCATCAAAGTCCTTTGCTAAATCAATGTCATAAGAGTGATAGCTACCAAGCAGAAAAAAGAACCTCTCAACAACTAAATAATTTGTATTCCAAGGATGAACAGCGCTTTAGAAGTGCCCAACAGTTTGTAGCCATAAGCTAGATCTGAGAGTGTCAAACACAAGAAATATATTAAAGTTAATTTGTGGCTCATTAGAAAGAGAACGCTAGTTTATAATTTTGTTACATGGTTCGGAGTTTATTGAAGTTGGTTGCTAAAGCAGTAGTGGATCAGGGAATGTTTACAGAATCTGTCTTCACATCTAGAGACAAAGACTAATAGAAACTTTATGTTTTCTGTATCATTCGGTGGACTTTTTACTTCATAGTTCACAGGAAAACACAATCTGAATCAGTGAGAATTGGGAAGATCCGTGTCAAATGATCTATCCCCATGAATAATATAATCAACATGTACTGCAAACAGTACTAATAAAAAACAAAAATTTAAAGACTAACTGACGGTGAATGAGGGCCAAATGAATAAGGGAGTACTGTTCAAATTGATTAAAAATGAGGAAGTAGACTGAAAGTAAAAGATCTTAGCTACAATATTGTGTGATTTGTAAAGTGAAAGGAGGAGTAGTGATATGGATTGTTCCTTGCAAGGCCTAAATAGGTCAATGGAAAAAAAGGAGCAAGCAAATAGCCCAAGTAGTGTACCTTTTCAATCCACTTCATCTGTCAGAATTGGAGGTAGATGCAAAAGAAATATCACTGGGAAGATATGAGTTGTCAACAATGTTGAAAATATCAAGGATACTTCATGAAATGATAAAAAGTTTTGATTCTAAAAACCCCCTAGCTCTCAACAGAATATGGAGAAGCAAAGTTCAGCCTCTAATATTCAGTACTTAATAACTGGCTACATCTAGGTTAGACATGGAAAAATAAAGATAAAAGATTTGATGTTTCCTAGTACACTCTTGCAATGGGTAGTAGTTTGTGTAATTTTGTAATGTGTAACAATGCTACCCCTTTTAAGAAACAGAATTGACCAATATGGTGCGGCATAGATTGATAGATGTAACACTAAAATAGTTATAGTATTTAAGGCTGTATTAGCTGCATATTGGAATTGTGTAATGATAATTATGCACGTGTACAGATGCAATAGTACTTAGATGCCTTGAAATCAAAGCAGTCAGGTGGCAAGCACATTGATAGTTTTTCAGACTTAAATTGGTGTCCACTAATGTTTTAGATAGAACAAAAGAATAGCTTGTATAGACTTGGTTCATGTCTTGCAATTTGGTAAGGGAATGCAATAAATGACTTATAATTTAGCTGTAACTTTTGCCTTTATTGAGGTGGCAAAATCATATCCAAAATAAAAGAAGGATTTCAACTGAAAAATTAGTACAGGGTTAAAAAAAAAAACTTTAGAACTAACCATGTAACAAGTTATTCTCTAGAAATTCTATGGTCTTGAATATTGTTTTCTAAAGTCAGTTTAACCTGACACCAGTTATTTAAGTCTAAAACTACTGTACATTTCAAAGCCTTTGTTAGTACAGATTATATACATATAATTTCTTGAAAAACACTGTATGCTTTCATATATAATACTTTATAGTGTCTTATGTTTCAAATGGCACTAGTCTAATTGCTAAGGAATTAGTGGTTTTCAGTGCTAAATTTCAAAAGTACAAATTACTAAATACAGTTGAAGAAAAAAAAATTAATCAATTAAAATTCACTCACTTAAAAGAATGCTTCCTGAGATCTCAGAGACATTTCTAAATGTTAATATTAAGTAGATGAAATTATTCCTTGTGGGGAGCCTTGTCCCCCCCCCTCGCTAGTACTCTTGAGTGCCTTTTACGGGCATGTCTAAGCCTGCTGCAAGTCTACCCGGCAACAAGGAAGTAGCCCCAGTACCCTCCCCTTGCTCCCTCCCTCTAGCCCTACGGTATATATGTTGTAACAGCTTCTGCAATAAACGAGACTTGATCAGAAACCTGTCTTGTCTCCATCTCTCGTGTCCCCTGTCCTTTGTCATTCTCATCCCCCTCTAGGGTCTCCGTTGACTTACCCGCAGGCCGGGACAATTCCTAACTCACACTATAAACAAAAATTAAGTTTAGAAGTATTATAAATAAATATAACTTTAAAGCTAAAATCATAAAACTTTTAGAGGAAATACAGAATATTTTCTTGGTTTGAAAGGAGTCAAAAATTTTAATTTCAAATGGAAATAAATTTCTAAAATATAATGTTCAATTCTCTGTATTGAAAATAAAGGGAAAATCATTCCCAACTTTTCTTAGAAGATTTTTTTATAATTCTTTAATTTAAAATTCTTCCACTATTTTTGTAGTGTATATAAATGTTCAAAAACTAAATAAGCTTCTACTCAGCATAAGATTCAAGAATCACTCTCTCAGAGACTGGGGATCCAAATCTGTTTGAAATGTAAAAATCATGGAAGTTAGAGATCAAGTATCTTATTTCCTATGAAAGTGTAGAAATCTGACATTTTTGGGTACCTAGCTTCAAGTCCCAAAATCATTCTTATCATAAAGATGGAAATTTATAGTGAGACTCTGTCTCAAAATTTAAAAATAAATAAATAAAAGCAGGCTAGTATGTAGCTCAGGCTCAGGCCTTGATTCACTTTATTTTTTATTTCAATATAGCTAAATATCTAACACAAATGATCACCCCTCTTGCCAGATGAATTTAGGATGAACTATATTCACCAAGTGATGTAGTCAACTTTTCTAACTTGGGGACCTTATAATATTAATCTTGTGAAAGTAGTTTCATTTGATGACTATATAAAAGAGTGAGCATTCTGTCTTAGATTTATTAGTGTACAGTTGATGTTACGTATCACATTTTGGCTGGATAATTATTCAAGAACACTGATGTTTTCTTTCTCTTTATCCTTTCTAGACCCCTTCTAGACACATGGCAACCTTCTGCTACATAGTGTGTGATTTCCCTGTAGAGAGAAATGAGGGCACAATTTCTTTGTTTAACAGTGAAATACCTGCTCTGTTTTCTTATACAGGCTTCTGTGTCTTATGCTCTTTGAAAACTTCATAATTACCCTGATTTCCTCTCTAAAAGTCCCTTACAGTGCACACTTATGCAGCAGACAGGATAAGGAGATGAGATGAGAGAGTCACTGGGAACTTGGATTTAAAAGAAAAAATGTGGAAAAGGAAAATTGTTCTTATAGAACAACAGGACTGAGAGCAGCCACAACAATCATGTGGAAAAGGGCAAATTAAAAATATGTTAAGTGGATAAATGGAAACTGGCGTGCCATGTACAGCTGGTCTTCCATATACATAGGTTCCACATCTATGGTTTAAACCAACTGCAGAAGAAAAATAAGTTTCATTTACCCTGAACATATAGACTTTTTGTTTCTTTAATCATTATTTCCCAGACAATATAATATAGCAGCTATTTTCCTAGCATTTATGTGGAGCTAGGTATCACAAGTAATCATATGATTTAAATTATGGAAAAACATGCCTAGGTCATGTGCAAGTGCTCTGCTGTTTTATATAAGGGACTTAAGCATCTTTAGATTTTAATATTCAAGAGGCCCTGGATCCAATCTCCAGCAGATAGCGAGAGATGATCACAATTTGGGATTTTCTTGTTTCACTGCAAGGAAAAACAGCCATGCCTCTTTGAACAATAAACAAAGCAGATGCTAACAATAAAGTACCCAAGACTCCCAGGTTTTCCATATGCCTCACTTGCCAACTGATATTACTCACTTTAACGCTTCTTTTCTTGTCAAGCTTGCAGAAACATTTAGAAGTTTACAGTCTCATCTTTAAGATACACCATGGCTACTTCATGGGATTCTATATGCTGTAGATTCTGCTCATTTGATGGAGAAGCTTGATAAATTCATAACATATTCACACAAAAAAGTATGGTGGCTGAGGAGGTCAACTCTTTTCTCCATCAATCCTTCTGAACACAACTGCAGATAAACTGAGGACTCTAGAGACCCATCTAGAGGTGCTGCTAAGAACCATGCTTGAAAACTTTCCTTCGAATGGGAGCTAAGAGAATTTTCAGTGGCTAAGAGTGGCAGGTGAGTTTCAATATTAATTTTAAGCAGGGTTGGGTTTTTTTTGAGTATTTTGCATAATCTACTGGAATGGAGCTGGGACCTGTCCAAAAGATGCTCTCTTGGCAAAGTATCTTAGATTTTTGGAAGTGCTTAGTCTCAGATCAAAGAAAAGATGGTATGATGACAATAGCCCACTGTTACTTGAATCTTAGCATCAATTAATAATTTTTGGCACATTAACTCTTTAAAGACAAAATAAACCTTACAGAGTACTGCTCTGTTGCTCAGGTAGAAATATTTACTAAAGAGAATAATCCCTATTCCTATTTATATAAGTGAGAATTTAAAAAGGAGATGCTAGGTTTGTACATAAAAAAATTGAGATATTTTTGAAAGAGATTCAAGAAAGTAGAAATTGCAGGAGAAAAGGAATTTAAAAATTCTACAAGGACAAAACTCCAGATGAGGTAGTACTTGGAAAATAGTTCAAGCTTGACAGATTGATGGACTTTCAGAGGTGGAACTGGTAAAGTGCTTATGTCAATAACTTTTTATCAGGCTAAACTATCCTTCACTTTTCTGGTAGATACCAATGCCCTCATGCTTATTCTGTATTTGGTCCAGGAATTTCTCCTTTCTGTTTATAGATATATCCATGCAAGTTTTCAATTTCTTTCCCCAGTCTTTGATGTCTCTTTCCTTCATTGTTTGCCTTTGGAATGGTTCTTTTACAGAGGAACATGCACTATTTATTTTTCTCCTGATTCTCTGTAATTGAAAGATATTGATTTGCGCATTAATGGTGGTAATAATCTGTACTCCAGATATTATGTCTACGCAGCTTCTGGGGGGAGGGGAAGCCACCTGATTTGGTCACAAGGTACCTAGAAAAGTGATATCCTGAGGATGGCAGCCTTATATTGTGCTAAGAAAGCACTCTGATGGAAATCAAACATGTATTGCTTTTGCCCAAGGAAATGATGATACTTCTTTAATTTGAAATGTAGAACCAGTTAAAGTAGTTTGCTAAAATGATAAACTATGGACATATGGTGCAAAGTGTTCTATGTTGAGAGCTCCATTCAAAATAATAAAAATTGACTATAAAAAGAATAGATAATTTGATATATGGGGCATTTATGCTATATAACCAGAGCATAGGCTTGACCAAGATGTTAGCTGTTAATCCCGGTAGTTTCTTACCCCACAAATATTTTCATGTTTGAACTCAGTACTTTTGGCTACAAAGATTTTTTCTGTGATTAATTTATATTCCTCCAATTTTATGTAATTTTTCTCTTCCATTCAGTTTTATCTCCTCCCATCTTTCCTTTCTTTTCTTCCAATGGCCAAGTCTAAATTTTGGTTTACTGCTTTCATGATGGGGCAAAGCAGTCAAGAATTCCTTAAAGTTTTCCAAATCTTCTTGTTATTTTCTCTGGCAATTTACAAAAACAGAAGGAAAGAAAGGAAGGAAGGAAGAAAGAAAGAAAGAAAGAAAGAAAGAAAGAAAGGAAGAAAAAGAAAAAATGAATTATGTAAAGGTGTAAATTTCCAATGATGAATCTCATTATATTGTATACCTAAAATGTATCAATAAAATTAATGAAAAATGAAACTGAGGGAGAAGGAAGGAAGGAAGGAAGGGACAGTGAGAGGAAAAAGCAAAGAAAATTTGTCTCACTAGAGGGATCTGTAAGTATTCCAAATTAAATGACTATTTGTAGTGTCTGATAATAGGAAACAGTATAAAATCAATATAGTGCCCTTGTACAGTATCTTCACTTTGGACACCCACTAAATCATTTGCAATTTAATTCAATTAAGGGAAGATATTTTGGTTATTTGTTATCAAGTCTAGGCTACAGAGTATTACAAATCTAGAAGTCAGGTTATGTTCTTAAGGTAAAATTGTCTAAAACAAAGAAGAAAAATAAAGAAGAGAGAAGACAAGCAAGACCTTAGACAATTTCAGGTACTAATGTACTTTAGACAGTGGACTCCAGCACTTGCAGAGTAGACAAAACATGCAAAGCAGTAACTGCATGATAATTCTGCAGAGGCTTTGGTCTACGAGCTGGAGTTTGATGAGGCTTTTGTACCATTTCCCCTTGTGTTTGAAAGGCCCACCAGCTTTCTTTGGCATTCCATCTCTCATTGTATATTTGATGAGATTTATGTCTCATACATAGGACTAGGTTAAGGTTTCCTACTATACAGTAACTTATCATGGAATATTGGCAAAAAGTTTTGTCTAGAATTAAAACTCTAAAAACATTTGAGTAAATATCTGTTACCAGAGATGAAATTCTTGGTTCTAAATTTAATGTGAATAAATACTAATAGATATGTGTTTGGTGACTTTTATGAAACAGCACATTTTTAAAATAGAAGATCTTTTACTGCAAGATCTGAAGTAGCTCTTGAAAAGTTGATAGCTAATTTGTCAGAAGCTTAAGAGCTGCCTACTCACATATCAGTAATTTATTGTAGGTGCACATAGAGAAAATGACAGACTTCCTAGAGGCAACAGTTTTACTTATAAATCTCCAAAGGATGCTGTTAGAACATACCAGTTTCTAAACTCAGAAGTTCCAGCCTTAGTACAGTAAGAAACCTATGTTCATTTACAACAAAAGAAACACATCTTTATGTTTATTAATCAATACGTTCTTCTAATGATCAGTATCCAAGAGAAGTAAAATATAATCAGACCATTCTTATTCAGGTATGGATTCACCACTGGGGAGGAGCTTGAATATGAGGTTTTGTGATAAATGGATGAACGTTAGCAATATTAGGCAATGATATTGTAGGAATGTTTCTGAATATATAAACATGTGTCATCTATTTCAATGATTCAGTGGATTCTCATTTCCCTAGTTTTTTGACAACATGTCATGGACATTTGGATATGTAAAATATCTCTGTAGTATGACATTATGTTTATTGTTAACCTGCTAAAGTTTCAGGAGGCCTTCAGGAGAAAATAGTAACAGATTTTGTTCTGAAGGGTACTAAAATACTCCAGTCTGATTCCATAAATAGTTTTTCTCTAGCTTACAGGTAAGGGGATTATTTAAAAAATGCATCCAATCAATTGAAAGTAAATTCCAATAGCTACTGACACTAGCTATTAAAGAGTAGCTGTGGTTATTAGTAAGCTAATTTCAGTCACATTTCCACTTGTATCACCTTTGAATTGTTCCGGAGCCATTCCTTATTCTCTGGACAGCACTGCCAATACAGTTTAAAGACGTGTGAGGCCTCCCTGTCAACTCCAGCAGTACTGTTTTGTTAAATGTTTGGAGAGTAATTACTCCCTGGGGGCCACAACATGCCCTGTCCAACGTGACTTGTGCAGGCTGACCAGAAATTCTGATTGACCCAAGCTTGGTCTCCTGCCAACTCAAACAGAAGGAGGATTTTTTCTACTAAAATATTTTAGGTACACAAAGAAGAACTTCTGAACACTTTTCTTTGACTTTAGATTTTAAGCACAGAGTCCCTTGAACAGATTAGCTTAATTTTTAAATCAGAACTGGAAGACATTGATGAAAATTGATCTTTTGTTCTTTTTCCTAGGTAATCCAGGCTACTGGAGATAAAGTATTTCAAATTGTTTAAATGGGGTTATTTTTCTCAATCTAGTTACCATTAGATTGATGGAACTTGCCGTTAATCTAGGGATTTCTTCAGGATTTGATAGCATATAAACAGATGAAAATAAATGAAATAAATTAGAAAATCTTTAGGAAACAACAATGAAATAAATTAGACAAAAATGAAATAAATTAGATAAAATTTAGGAAACCTAACAATGAATTACATATTCTCATTACAAATTTAACTAATCAGTACAAAACACGATGAAAGAAAAATTATCACTTGAAAATTAGAGAATGTGTTTGGCTTTTTAGGTAGTATACAATATGCTATTTCTCTAAAACTCTTAAAATAGTAAACATTCATTTATATTATTTAAATGGCACACAGATTTCAAACATAAATACATTTTTTTTGTACCAGGAATCGAACTCGGGTCCTTGAACTTACGTGGCAGGCTGTGAAATCACTGAGCTAAATCCCCGGCCCTCAAACATAAATACATTTTATTGAATTATATAATTTTGTTAAATCTTATTGAAGTTAACTACAGGAGATATGCTTTAAGTGTGGTACTATATAACTATATTTGAAGAGAAAGAAATTCTGTGATGGAAGAAGAAAATAAAGACCCTATTTATTATATTATCCTTTTGGTATAATTAATGAACTTTTTATACAAAACCCCCTAAAAATCCTCATTAACACTTCCTAATGATCCCAATATCCAGTAGTGTAAAGAAGCATGCAGTTTGAAAAAATACTGTAAAATATCAGTGGGACAATAATTTTTAGTGCAATACCTGGAATTAATTATCATGCTGTTTTTATGAACCATGATTTGAAGCATAACATTTTCTAAATTTGTCTAGAGAGTAAATTCTAGGCTTATGTGGAAGTCAGTTATTCATAAAAAACCATATTGAAATTTTACTTAATCTGACACTTTACAGGTCCAGAGATGACAGCAGTTGCAATGGTTTAAAGATTTTTGCTCTTATTTATTCTTCTCTTCAACAGAAAGCCTAGGTATATCCAAATCTATATTTCTTCTATATTATGTAACATTCTTCTAGTCTTACACTATTTTCCACAGAATATTATGTGACTCGGGGCATTTTGTAAAGAAGCATGTTGGAGATACATTGAGGGAGGGTTATCTTCCTTATTATTCTGCCAGGAAATTAGACTATCATGAAGGAAAGTCTACTTGAAGGAACTGTATTTTGTACACCACTTACTACTGTAATATATTTCATTATCCACCTCTACTTTGAACAGTCTTTGCAAATGGACTACATCTCTATTTGGGCTACCTCTATTTTCAGAGATAATCTTTATTTCTCTAAGTCAGTGTTGGTGCTCCATTTGTCTCATCAATGATAGTACAGAAGCCTTGACCTTAAGCAATCAATACATGGTATTCCCTGATGATTATTATTGGTTCACAAGTAGACACAGTTTTTGTAAGTTCAATCAAGCTGAAGAATAGTGTTTCTGTTCTATAACTAAATTAACAGCTCTGTACTCCACTAAATGTGAAGAGGTAAAATGTGGTCCTTATTGATGCTGAAAGCCACTTTCAGGCATAAGTGAAGCCAGCTTAAAGGAAGAACCATGAGAATGAGTCAACTGTTTCTTCATTGTTTAATATTATATAATGTATGAAGAAAAAGGACATTCTCAGCTTAAACTAAATTTTTTATAGTAACTCTAAGCTGAATGTATCCTCACTTAATGAAGCAACTTAACAGAGACTTTCAAATCTAGTTCTGTCTGACTCTCAATCCAATTACATGTCACAGTGCTTAAATAAGCAGAATATGTATTCAGTGATATCTTGAATTAATGTGTCTTCATTACCTTCCCACCACTAGACAAACAATTCAACATCCCCGTTTAAAGGAGAAGTTTATTCTAGCTCATGGTTTTACTCCATGTTCAGCTGGCTCCAAGGCACAAACAGAATGGCAGAGGGGCATGGTAGAGGAAAAGGTGTTCAACGTTTTGCATCCATGAAGCAGAGACAAGAGAGAGGAACCAAGTACAAGAAAACAGCCCTCCAGATCACAACCCCAGTGCCCCACTCCAACCAGGTTCCACATTATAATTGTACATTCAGCTACTGAACTTATCAAGTGAATGAATTCATTGATGAATACAGAGCCCTCATTATCCAATGAACTTCTGAAAAATGGGAGTTTTGAGGAACATTTTAGATCTATGTCATGACATTCTACCTTTGGCCTCCAAAAATTCTCATTCCATCTCATTACACAAAATGCATTTAGTGCATCTCTATGAGCTTCTAAATTCTTGACATTTCCAGCATTGCTGAAAGGTTGAAGATCAATGGCTCCTCTGAGACTCAAAGCAAACCTAGCTGTTCATCTTTGTGAAAATCAAAAACAAAGTTAAACATTGGTGACACATTGTACAAAGGCACAGAGTAAACATCTCCATTCCAAAAGGTAACAATGGGGACTAGAAAGAAATTGGACTAAGGGAAGACCAAAACCCAATAAGACAAACATGAAATCCTGTAGCCACATGACCAGTACCCGGATCAAGTTGTGGTGCTGGGTAATTCCACTGAGGAGTATAGAGCTTCCATGGTCCAGACACCTTCCACCTTCCACAGACGTGAAAACTTTGAGGGACATTTTAGATCTAAACCATCACACGTGATTAGAGCCGGTTTCCGTATTTGTCAAGTAGTTGATTATTCAGATGACTGGAAAAGCATAGCAAATTCAGAGAACACCTTAAAACTTAAAGACCCAACTAAATCAAAGAGTTTCTTAGAAAATCTAATCAAGACCTACATCATCACCCTTATTCCAAGCAGTACATTTTTCTTTAGTTTATGACTATAATTATGAAGATGAATGTTTAACTTGACTCAGTATTTTTGCTACTCTTCTCCCTTTATGTGAATAAAACACTTAGAAATGTGTTTTGGGATTGCAATATTTTTTATAAAATGATAGAAAACTTTATGCATTTATAAGGAATATATATGTGTGTGTATATATATATATATATATATATATATATATATATGGATTTCTACAACTTATATGTTAAGGAAAGTCAGTTAAAGGGAAGAAAGAAAGCAAGCTTATAAATAGATTGTTTCAAATAGTATATTCAATATATAGTTTTATGAAATATAATGCAGGCTCATTAGATTTTCTGATTGCTTCTAGAAAATTGATTAGATGAGAAATTGATGGGGAATGCTAGTAAGAAAGAAAAATTAAAAGAAAAAAATTGCAGTCCTGGGATTATTTGAAGAGAAGATTAAAAAATTTAAAAGTAACATTGATAATCAGATAGGTGGGGTTGGGTTCTGCTGATCAGAAGATGTTCAGGGAAATTCATTACTTTTGAGTAAGAAAAGTGTTTGTTCCCTTTGTCTTGCTATGTAAAGGGATTATGGATAGCTCAGCAAAACACAAAGCATAAACAAGATATCAATAAGAGTCGGTAAGTTATTTTTATCCACGGAGCAATAAAAGCTATGTGAACCAAAATAAAAAATGAAATTTTTCAGTAATGGAAGAAAGGATGTAACTGACTGAGTAATATGAGAATGAACTATTTGTATCTCTGTCAATCGTATAAACCTGGAATTCATTATTATGATATTATAATAACAAAAGGTCACCTGAAAATGCTGCTCAATATCAAAATGGAAGGCACTAATTTTGGTTAGGGAAGTTTGGGAAAAGAGTGTAAGGAAATTGTGTAATCAACAAAAGATGAAGCTTATAATAGAAATGCTTGGACTATAAATAGAAGAATAAAGTGATCCTGACATTCTGGAGAATTCTTCAGTTCTATAGACAAGCTGTATATCCTTCTGAGATTGTAATAGCAGGGGTAAAATGTTACTAAATATTTTAACCAATATTTTCTTATCTGTCTTTGATAGCATCCGTGCAGAGAGAGAAATAGGAGAAAATCCAGTTTGAATACATACATTGGTTGAAGTACAGATTCTGTTGCTAAAGTATATGCCAGAATAAAGTTTCTTAATTTTCTTGTCATTTGTTTATTTGTTTGCTTGTTTGTTTTTGAGACAGAATCTTGCTCTGCAGTTCATTCTGGGCTTGAGCTCAGTATGTAGTCCAGGCTGGCCTAGATCTGGCAGAGATCCTCCTACCTCAGCCTACCAATTGCTGAGATTTCAGTGTGCATGTGGCATTGCCAGGACAGGCTGTTTTCTAAATTACCCTTAGCAAGTAAGGAACTCTTAACATAAAACTTAACAGTAACAATTAGTGAACATACTGACGCCCTAAATGACTTTAGAATTTTTTTTTACCTCAGAAATTTTAATTGCATGTACTTAACAGTAGTTGTTAGAATAATTAAATGTTAGTACCTATCCAACAACCTTTCAAATATCTGAATTATATATTGCATACAGTACTGCATAAGAATATTAGTCATTCATCAAACTAACTGAACACTAGAATCATTGGGAAATATATGAAATAACTGAATAATCCTTTATAAATAATATATCTAGTCAATAATATTATCTTGGTATAGAAAATTGGAACCAGTGTACTTGTTTCTTTATAAGCTGTCCAAGTGATTCTGAATATCAGCCATTTTACTAAATTTTAGGAATTTTTCATTTAATGTCCTATTAGATCAAATTCTAAGAACACCAATGATAACTAACACTGCTAAGATCCGATAACTAGTAGAATATTCAGATTATCAAATAAGTTATTTACTTTTTACTATCAAAACTACTGGTGCCCAGTGCGAGGCTGATTGGTCTTACAAGTAGCACTCATATGTACACACATTTGCACACACACACACACACTCACAGACACCATAGATATTACTGTCAACAGATTTAAAATATGTTAAAAATGAAAATCAAAACTTCACTGGATTTATTAGGGATCAAGATACACTGATGTACATTACTGTTTTCCAATATTTATGTATTTATTTATTTATTTATTTTTATTTATTTTTTTGGTACTGGGGATCAAACTTGGGACCTTGAGCTTGCGAGGCAGGTGCCGGGACCACTGAGCTAAATCCCTGGCCCCGTTTTCCAATATTTAGATAAAATATCTCTACTTTCCATTTAAAATTGATCCTGAAGTCCTATTTAGTTGGAACATATTTGGAGAAAAAACTGACTTCATGAACGTCAGAGTACACTCTGATTTATAAATATAAATTTAAATATCAGTATTAATATATAACATTTTCACTGATATAACTATATATTTATAAATTAATTTCCTGTTTGCTCAATTTTATTAATCAAACAAGGGTCTTGAATCCATTAGCAGAACTTACAGTATTAATACAGTTTATTCAAAAGTGACTCTCAAGACTTTATTTTATTTAACATTTAATAACTTTCATAAATTATAAAATTATAAAGAGTACAACAATTGTGACAAACTGTATAAAGTTCAAGTGGTAATCATGAAAATTTTCATCTTAAAGTTATAGTTATTTGAGTCTTATTCAATCAGAAAAGTATTACATTTTAAATATAACCTTTTTTACTTATCTATTACTTGGCTACATTTATTATTTAGAACTGACAGATTGCTATTTTTATTATGCCAATAAATTAAGATTATCTCATTGCTACTTTAGTAAAATATTTAATATTTGATCAATACCTTTTTAAAATTGTTTATTGGTACATTTTAGGTATACAATACATTAGGCATACATTGAGAATTTTCTTCTTTTACATGATATATCTTGGTTCTTATTTTTTCCCCATTCCCTTGCCCTTCCTTCAACCCCTCCACCCTTCCCTATTTACAGACACTTTGTTTCCATTTATTTGCTTTTCTCATATTTTTTCCTTTCCCTTCTTTCCCTTCCCCTACCCCTCCCACTTCCCCTACCCCTTTAGACCTTCTCTTCCTATTTCACATTATCAATTATACATTTTTATCTTTATTTACACTTTTAGTTTCTCACACCAGAGAAACTATTTGGTATTGACAAGTGTGTCCTATTAATGCCTTTAAAATATTTTCAGATATATCAAATATTTAACCTCAGATTTGGTAGATGTTATGATAAACTTATGCTTAAATGACTGGCTAGTTTATGCAGCTAGAACAAAATTAAACCAGAAATAGAATGCAGGTCTCCAGTATGGAAATGAATAGATCGCGTGACTGTGGCAGATCATCCTAAACTAAGGTTTTAAGTGGATGAATAAAGAAAAATCTGATTGTTCATTTCATCGCTGATGTGAAACAAATATCTAAGTAAGACATATTGACTGATGGATGGTGTGAGAAAGAGAAATAAACAAGTCTCAGAAAGGCATTCACCTCAAAAGTAACAATGCAAGTTTTTCAGAACTATTCCTAAGTACAATGGAGAGCCTTTGCTAGAAATATTCAAAGATATCATAATACATCCCTTATAAGTTCTTTTTTTAAATCTTTTTAGTGCAAACGATGCTTTGCTAACACATTATGTTTCAAAACACAATAGAACATCAACTGAACTATTCTAACTGCTGAAAAAGTAGGCAGTGGAGGTAGTTGTTTGTTTTCTTGGTCCACTATCCATTTTTTTGATCTATTGTTATATCCTTAGAGCCTGGGGACACTGAACCTCTATATCAGAAATAAATTGCTAATGCAATTGAAATTGCAAAATATTTAAATGGATTGTATGCCTTTGTACAACAATATATATTTTAAAAACCTACATACTACAATTTCCTATCATTAATCTTTAATAAAATTTCTAAGCTCTTTGAAATATTACTTAAATATTTTCTCTCATTATTCAACTGGTGCACTTGTTTTTACAGCTTGGAATTGGCAGACTCTTTATTCTAATATTAAAATTAACGCTTCTTTGCACGAAGGAACAATTAGCCTTGGGATTCCTTTTTTTGTTCCCTCCCCAAATATTTCTTGATCTATTAGGTTTTCTAGGAGGATTGGCAGCATCAGTGAAGAAAGATGCGTGACTAACAGACTCCTCACTCAGCTGTGAAAAGCCAACCGATAATAAGAAATAAGAAAAATGTGTATTATGTTAGGGGTGACAAGTGCTATGCTCAAAGACAAATAAAGGGAAATTAATGCAAAGTACTAGAGACTGGGCTCAAAATGGGTGCAGGTTGATGTATTGGACAGGTAATCAGTTCTGGCTTCAGTGAGTGGAAGGAAAATGAGGGAGAAGTGGAAGGAGGTAAGAAAGTAGGTCAAGTGATACTGTTCCAGAACAGCTTAGCAGATGCCCTGAGGGGGAAATGAGACTGAATGTAAAGGCTTGGCCAGTGGTGGCAGTAGGAGAGGAGAAGGGTACAGAACATCAAAGGAAGAAGTCAAAGTGTTTGTCAGGTGATGGTGGTGGTGATGGTTAGGGGGTTTAGAAGGACTTTGATATTTAATTGAAATAGAAAGTCAGTGCAAGCCTTTAAAAAGAGAAATGATATGATTTGACTTTCCTTTAGGTAGCCTCATTCTCACTGCCATACTGATAGAAACTGTGGGCAAACAAAAAGGAAACCGGAGTATTGGTTAGGAGATTATTGGAATAATCCTGGCACAGATACGTATAGGAGAGGACTGGAGCAGAGAGTGGTATGAAGAGCGTTTCTTCACTGCTGCCTTCCCTGACTCCACATGGTGTTTTCAGTAATGCCTACCTCTCTCCACATGCACACTATCGCATTTACATTACAAAATGGAAAAGCATTTCATTCTTTAGGGAGAAAAGCCACCTATAAGTAATGTGCCTTTGTAAAAAAAAAAAAAGAGGTGAGTAATAAAAAGAATGAAAGCTAAATACATAAGCAAAATGACATTTTTGTGTTGTTACTCAAATGGAGAAATTTGTATTAACAAAGAGCTAATTTTCAATCTGGACTCCTTATTTTGTGTATTCACCATCCTAATCACCCATAGGTGTTAAAAATACTCATACTGGGTAATTCCATGAGCCTTAATGTTCCATATTAGATTCACGACTTAGTTCTGACAATAGTGTAATGATTTTATAAACACATTTGAAAACATGGTAAAGGAATGACTTCTTAAATATTTTTCTGGATTGTGAATGTAAATTTTCCTATACTATATAAACAGTATGAAACTGGTGAGTTACAATTCATTTACTAGTAGCTGGGGCCGGAGATTTAGCTCAGTGGTTTCGGCGCCTGCTGCGCAAGCGCAAGGACCCGAGTGCCATACCCAGTACCAAAAAAAAAAAAAAATTTACTAGTAGCTGAAAGTTTAGTAATAGATCATTGGTTTATGCTATGTATGTTTGAGCCTGGAATGAAATGGGTATTTATATAATTATTCATATTTTGCTAATTCAAAACCAAATGTTTCTAGAGGTATTACAAATTAAACTCAATAAATGTTGGTAGAACATTGATTATGTCATAAGCTTTACATTGATTATGTCATGCTTGATATTTTGAAGAATGTAGATGAAATAAAATAAAATGAATGACTGCTTCAGTCAATAAATTAATGATCTTTTGGGGGGAAAAAGAAACTAATAGGGAATTATCTCTGTCTATAAAATCTGCATAGCTTGGCCTGTTTCCTTTGAACATACCCTCCATCGCTCATCCTAATATCGGAATTAAAGTAAGTATGTGCTAATTAAGACTTAAAATTTTATCTTGATCATTGAATATATCATTATGCTCAATTAATCTGACTTTTGTGTCTGACTCTAGTGAATGTAATTAAACTCTCTTGGTGAAAATGCATCATTAACAATATATATGTAAT
>NW_004624767.1:8745417-8765192 GCF_000247695.1 Heterocephalus glaber | reverse complement strand
ATTATTATTATTATTATTATTATCATCATCATCATCTCTAGTCACCATGCTAGGGAGTAACACCAGAATTTATTTGTTTATCCTACATAAATGTAATTAAACATCCATTATCTCACAATTCCTTGTTATCCACCCCACTTCCTGCAGGCTCTGGCAAATATTATGTTACTCTCAACTTCCATGAGATCACTTAATAGATTCTACATATGAATGAAATTATGCATTATTCATCTTTCTATGCCTGTTTTATTTTGTGTAACATAATGACCCAGTTGGGTCCACATTGTGATAAATGCAGGATTTCATCTATTTACTGTAGAATAGTATTCCTTTATTTATACATACTCCTTTTTTCTATTCATCAATTGATGGGCATGTGGATTGTATCCATTTTTTGGCTATTGTGAATAGTGTTGGAATAAACTTTGGAGGGTGCATATTCTACAATACTCTGACTTCATTTCCTTTATATATAAACCAAGTTTTGCATTTGTTAGACTATCTAGTAGTTCTGTTTTGAATTTTTGAGGAACTTCTGTGCTGTTTTGGGTAACTAATATGTTAATTTACATCACACCAACAGAGTGTGAGGTTTCCTTTCTTATGCACATTCACCTAGCACTTATTTTTGTTTTTGATAGAAGCAGTGGTAACTGGAGTGAGAGGATATCTCAGCATAGTTTTAGTTTGCATTTTCCTGATGGTTAGTGATGTTGAGCAGTTTTTCAAACTGTTTTTCAAACTGCTTTTCAAACTGTCTTCTTTTCAAAAATGTCTATTTAGGAGTATTGTCTATTTTTAATTGGATGATGATGATGATGAATTTATTTACTTTTGTTTGTTGTTCAGTTTACTTTTTATATATTCTCGATTTGAACCCCTTGCCAGATATGTAGTTTGTAAACATTTTATCACATTCTGTACGTTACTTCTTCACTCTTGAATGTTTCCTGTGCTTTGTGGAATGCTTTTTAGTTTGGTGCAATCCTATTCACTGGCAGAACTTATCTGTTTATGGACTGGTTAATAAATATGTTGTTTAATTCCAAGTTACAGTTTTAGCAGGTATAAAAACAACAGCCCTCAGCAAAAACATGCTCTCCTTCAAGTGACTAAGGACTAGATTCAGGCTGTACAGTCTCTTGACAGATAGAACACAGAATGGGATGTTATGGAAAAGAGATAAAACTACAAAGTAGAGCACAGCATCTTCCCAGCACCAAGTCGCCTGAAAACATTCCTACATCTGCCTTGACCACTGCAAGGGTCCCAACCACAAATATTTGCTCTGGCCCCTGTACATGACAGATGTGGCAGACGTCTTCCCAATCCCCTATAAAATCCCCTGCTTTTTCTTTGTTTACCACTGACAGCCTTGTCACCTTCAGCCAAGCTGCATCCAGGTAAATAAAGCCTGTGCCTCGCTGCCTTCCTCCAGCATGCTTGAGTGGTCTCATTCCTCCATTGTTTGTCACATTCATTACTTATTTTATATTTTGTTTTGGGAATCTTATTAAAAATCATTTTCTATTCTGTTCTACTGTTTATTTTACGCTTTTTTTCTATCAGTTTCATAGGTTCATATCCTGCATTTAAATCACTAACATATTTTGAATTTATTTTTGCAATCAATAAGAAATTAGTCTAATTCTATTTTCTCAATGTGGATATACATTTTTTTCCAGCACCAATTATTTAACAGATTGTCTTTTCACCATGCTTCTTCTTTTTTTAATTATCAAAGAATAGTTGACAGTAGATGCATTTGTTAATTTCTAGGCTATTTTATTGTTTGTCTATGTATTTTCTATAACTCTATACTGTTTTTGCTTTCTTTAGCTTCATAGATTATTTCTTAAGTCAATTGGTGCAGAGTTCTCATGTAGGAAAGTGAATTTTATAAGTCTGCGATATACTACTTTTAGATTCTTATATTAAGAAGTAAGTTTTCCCATATAGAACCCTGTCAAAGTTGAAAATATTTTCTTCCCACTGACAATGCAGAACATTGTATTTGGATGTGAGGATTGTAGGTTTATAATACCATTTTCACATATTGTGTTGATCAAAAATTTTTCTTACATGAGAAATTGTACTTCACAGTAATAGTTTTCCTTCTTTTTTATTTGTATTATCTCAATTCTATAAATCTTAGAATCTTCATGCCCTAAGTTAAATATTGTCTTTCTTATTTGAAATTAACCTATGTTTTACTTTTGCTTTTATTAATGTGTATAAAATTTCAGTGGAAATTAACCTTATTTCCTATTGACCTCTGTACTTGTTATTAAAATGGTACATGGACTATGTCATGGATTTCCAGATATCTTTAAAATTGTCATTTGGAAAAATTTCCATTTCTGTGAGGAAGTGATTTCTTAAGGACAGACTTAGGGAAATGTTCTATTTTAGGCAGTGACCATAAGGATCAAAAAAAAAAAAAAAAGCTTGCTCTCATAACAATGCAATTTATCTTTTTGGAAGTATTAGACATTAATTAATAAAGGGAAATTGCTCAGGCAGAAGATCAGAAAGCTTAAACAGAACAATAAAAAAATAGGAAATGAAAAGAAAGTGAGCAAAGTAAAATAGAAGAGACTAATTATGTTCAGCAAAGTGTTTGAATTATTTTTAAATTTTGATACAGAAGAATTACAATTCCCAACCTGCTAGATGTCACATGCACCACGTTCCTGTCCCCTGAAATGAAACAATGAATTCTAAGGAACAGCAGAAGTTAAGAGTAGGATTTTTTTGAGAGATAGGAGGGCTTCCAAGAATGAGTTGTCACTGAGGCATTTTGTCAGGGGTAACTTATACAGCAAAGTCACAATGTGGATACAATGTGAGTCAAGCAACAATCAACCTATGGGATTACAAGTATAGCCACTTACCTAATATTGATCCTACAGGGAAGCAAGTCATGTAACAAGGGTACATGGAAAGTACAAAAGGCATTTTTGGGAAGCATTGCTTCCAGATGCTCTGGTCACCCACTTGTGTGACTGATATCTCTCTGGACTTTACTGGACCAGGTGATACCAATCATGGTACAATCTCAAGGTATTGTTTATCCCTCAGGGAGGCCTGATCATTGCATCTTTATCTGGAGGCCTGGCCTTCACCAGATGAGCCTCCAGTCACAGTTTTGATGTGTTTTCGTCTTTTGAATGGACTCTCTTGAAGGCCTATCCTTATTAAAGTGCCTATTAATTTCTGTCTAAGTTAGCTGCCTGTAATATTTTGTATTTAATATCATTTTCTAGCAAAATCCTCTAAGAAAGACTTTTTTCCCCAAATTCTCTCCAGATAAAACATTGCTTTCAAGTTAATCCAGAGCATATTACATCTTCTACCTCTGGGTTCCTTTTTCACTTTCTCTTCAATCCATACATTCAGCCTCTCACTTGTCTAAAGTATGTATTCAACTATAGGTTTTCAATTTCATTTCAATCATGTCAAGGCATAATAAACTATACCAATCCAAAGTAATCAATTGTGAAACTATTTACCTTGACTTAACGAGTGCAATTGTGGAGATATGGTTTGTCCTTCAAAGTTTCATGCGCTAGGAGAGTGGTCTCCAGTAATAACAGTAAGGTGGTGGAAGTCTTTCAGAGGAAGTGCCAATGAACAGTTACATTATGAGTGATCCACCACTCTCTGGAAAATATTAACCCCATCTTATGTGTGAATAGTTTTGAAAGGAATGAGTTCATTACCAAGGGAAGATATTGGTGTAAGAAGAGTGCATTTGTACCTAGTCTCTTGATTCCTTGCTAACACATAGACTCTCGCACATGGGTGCTTTCCTTCCTGCTTCTCCATGTGGTCGTGTAGCCAGGGGTCTGTCACCAGGATGACAGTGCCATGCTGTTTGGAGAATCAGCTCTCAGAATCATGTCAGTTAGAAGTTTAATGAAATAAAATTAAAAAGAAAGCAGCAAGTAACTTCAGGACATAGAAATGGAAGTTTCAGATGCCCCTAAAAAACTTAAGAAATTGGAAAACTATTCGAGAGCCCCCAAATCTGCACAGCCTATTCATAACATTGGGCTGACAACTATAACTATCTCAACGACAAACATTTCTACTATTTTGAACCCAGTAATTATCTTAATTTTAATATCTGAGACCACAGATCTTTACTTTACTCAGTTTTATTAGATATTTTTTCTCCTCAAAGTATCGACTCCTATATTTTAATATTATTATGCTTTTTTGTACTAAATATTCATTCTTTATAGTCAATTTGTGGAAATTGTCCTTAATATGACTAAACAGGGTGCATCCATTTCAACAGTTTATAATTCAAATTATGCTCCCAAGTAATAACAGTAAACAGATTTTACTATCTCTATCAAATGACCTGAGCAACATTCAGAATTCAAATAAGATCATATTTTCAAAATTTTTTGCAGTGTCTGCACATGGGTGTGTGTGTGTGTGTGTGTGTGTGTGTGCGTGCGTGCATGTTTTCCTGGGTACTTTTTACAGCCCCCCAGGAACTAGTCTGTTTATGTTTCGAGAGTACAGTTAATACTTCCTTAAGGACGACCTCTACATCAAAGTCACTTTGGGAGTTCATTCACCTAGAAGCCAATAACATCTATAAATGGAAACTTTCCAACCTCTAAAACTAAACCAAAAGAAACAAGAAGTTCAATATGCTAAATGTTTGAGAATTTGACAGTCATTTTTCAGTACTTTGACATACCTCACCTTGTCAAAGATCAACACGGTCAGATGTAAGATGAAGTTGTAAAATAAAAAATCTGACTTTATTCATTAGCTAATGACTGCAGGGAAAAGATCTGAACTGTTTCTTAATTTATGATTTGTACCCTGGTGATTTGGGTATTCTATATGGAGAACAAGAAGATGGGGAAGGCAGAGACTCTGTCAACTCAGATAAGTGAGGAAGTACCAATGGTTATTAGACAGTATAAATGTGGTTAGGCCTGATGCTAGCTAGCAGTTGTTTCAGATAAGTTATCAAAGATCCTACCATCAAAAATGGGAGATTTAGAATCTTTCTTGATTATTAAAATTCAAAGGTACTACTCTTGGGTTCCTGAAAGAGATGCTCATGAGTTGTTAGAAATACATATTTGCAACCATAGGTTTTTATATTAATGTTCAAAGAAAGACAGTTATGGGTCCATTATGAGATGTGTGTTGACAATAAAATGAACAGTGAATTTTTCTTTCAGCCTCAGGCTTTCTCAAGGAGGCACTTGAAGGAGGGATAGGACCATCATAAGACATAGCTTTATGCTTCTCCAAGCCACTTAGAAGCTGAGTCAAGTTACTTGACGCTGAGGTTTGGACATAGGCTTTTTATGAGAAGAGTTCAGCAGTCCTTACTCAACTACCTATCACTTGAGATGTGAACCCAATTAGTGGCCCCATTAATAAATGAAATATTGACCAATTGATGGTATAAAATATCTATCTGGAACTAGGACATAAAAGAAATTGCTGCTTCCATCTTGTTCTTTTGAATCAACTTGGAGATGGATATTTCAGGGTAAAGGCAGCCAAAGCCATTAGGTGATTTCAGTTCTGCCCAACTTCAGTTCTTCGAGATGAAGCCACAAAAATGACAGACCCTGTAAAATGATCACCATTATGTCTCCTTAAAATTACTGACCCACACTCCTGGATGTAATAATTATGGTTACTTTAGTCACTCTATTTTTGGATTAGTTTGTTGTGAATTAGCAGACAGCTAACACAAAATGTATGTGGGTTTTCTTCCTTTTTTATGGTGATTGAGATCAAACCCAGTGCCTCATATATGCTTGGCATGAAGTCTACCACTATAGATATTTTTAATGTCATAAAACTTATACTACCAATGGATATACATGGTTTTGTATTATAGAATGATGCCATACTAATCTAAAAATAAGATGATTAATTTATTATACTTATTTTATATCTTTTACAATTTTGCATATACATTTTGCCCAAACCCATATAAAGCAGATACCAATGAAGTATTACAGTCTACAAGCAATTTTTGGAGGAAAATGCTTCCTTTAGTAATGGGGCTATGGGAGATTCATATTTTAACTACAACATATAAATGTCTCAAAGCCTAGCTATTTCAAAGATATAGGCCACAAATATGCAAATATGCAACAGTACACATTTTATGGTTTCACAAATAACCTGCAAAATACTGGAGAGTGATTTATAATTAACAGTTGAAAACCCAACAAATGAATATTAAGACCAAGTCAAGATATTATATGTGATGCTTTACCAAGAAATTAGTCTTGAAAAATCTCTAATCTATGGTCATATGCATACAAACATAAGCAGACTCATTGGATTGTTAAAGCCTCAATACCTCCAACAACAAAATAACATTCAAGAAAACATATATCAATTTAAAAATTAATTAATTAAAATCTAAAACAAATACTCAATTTGTTGTCCTTACATAATTTACATAATACATTACTAATATGTCCTTAGCTGTACGCAAAAAGGAAAATCCATTGAATTCAATCCTGGTACTTTTACTTGAACCTTTAAAAACTGTTTGTGACCCCTGAATAAGTATTTTCATAGTCCATATGCACTGGTATAATTTTGTAGAAATTATACCTGGTTGCTGACCCAGGTAAGGAGAATACTTACTATCTTATCTTCAGTTATTTTCTTTCTCTCTCATTTGTAGCTTTAACATCAATGTACTGTCTGAACATTTTGCAGAGAAGTCTAATGATTTCATGTAAGTAGATGTGGTTTATGCTCAACTACCCCAGAAAAAACATGGAGACAAATCCTGGGCATTGCAACCAGATGTCAGCGGTCTTGCTACTCCAACCACACATGCAGGGTAGAATTCTAGGGCAGTTAGTCCAGATTCTGACTTCTCCATCACAGGACTGAACTTTAAAAACTAAATTCTCCCTACTTTGGTTTCCTTGTATGCATAATAAAAATTATAACACCTATAATATAATTTTTAATATTGTATTGAGATCTAAGTAAAAAACATAGAATACAGCAGGGTACTATTTAGGCTTTGTTGCTTTTCAATACTATTATATTGATGTTTTTCAGAGGGTATCTACATTTTATACTTGACTTGAGGATTCACAATTTAACAAAATGAGAGTTTTATGTGCAGACCTTTTGTAGTCTATTTGCATTATAAAATAATTACCTGAAAGTATAAAACATTGAAATTCATGAACTTCTCCTTTTTATACAAAATCAAAATATTTATGAATAATTAAAGATTTATTGCTGCAATTCACCTTGACTCTAAAGTCAACCGTTGAAAATTGGAGAGGTTATTTTCAGTGCTCAACAATATACATTACAATAAACTAAGGAATCATAATACCTTAAGTAAAGAGTTCAAGTTTAGTAACACTTATGGAAAATTTATTTAGAGCACTATGTTCTACTTTTACAGTAGGGTGTTTTAGGAACTCAGAGTACCTAATATTATGCATATTAATCGCTTAGTGTGAACTTGTGTTCACATTACTTTAGGTAGTTTCTTCTTCTAGTCATTGCTGCACACTATGGTGCATTTCATTCTGTCACGCTGTTATTGCTGTTCCATCAGCTCTTTGAGAACTTTTCAGAATGGCAGTTTCTGCACTGGGCACAGGCAGAGGTTCCACTGGCAACCCTGTGCACTGCTTCCCTTTTTTATAAGCTTCCATGTCTATGTCTTTTTTGATCTACAAGTCTTTTATTTTATTTTGATTTAGGCATCAGAAAGTGTGTTCTTCCCTTTCTTCCAGTTACCTGAGTTTTCAGTTGATTTTCTCTGAGAATCTTCAAAGTGACTCCTCCTCTCTTCAGCCATGTTGGAAATTCTGGTCCATTTCAAATTATGATACTTGATGAGTTTAATTGTATTATTCCCCCAGTGACATTTTATGATTCCCATAAATTTAATAGTATTATAACACACACATAGTTTTTCATATTTCTTTCTCAATTTTTCAATTAGCATTTTTTGCTCATATACAAAAACTATAAATTTAATGTCAAATCTTAATGATTTCATGTTACCTTTGTTTTCAATATTTATATATTTGCACTAGTAATTCAGTCAAGCTTGCTTTAAATACTGTATGGTCTAAACATCTTTTCTCCTCCAAATACATGTATGTCAAAATTTTGTTCTCCTATTACTAGGAGATGGAGTCTTCAGGTAGTGATTAGATCAGTACACTAGAGGTCTCATGAATGTAATTAGTGTCTTTATTAAAAATACTTCACAGAGCTGTATTACCCCTTTCCACCATGTGAATACACAATTAGAAGAAAAGGAGACCCTCACTAGACACCAAATCTCACAATACCTTATACTTGGGCTTCCCAGCAACTAGAACTACAAGAAATCAAATCATATGGCTCACAGGATACTAATCTGTGATGATTTGTTTTGCTGGATAAAATAGTTTAAGGCAAATGCCAGATTCTGCTGGATATCTATATATGTCTTCATAATTTCTGTACTTACTGTGGGTAAAGCCCTGAGGAGTGAAAGTGAAGATATTATCTCCTGAACGGGAACTTTCAGCTCTTTTCTTTAGACATTATTTCCCAGTGAAGTCCTCAGATTTAGTCACTGACTCAAATTGAGAAAGTTAAATAGGAGCCAATAGTGAAGGGTTGGGACAGCAAGGAAAGATACTCTGTGGAGAATAGTGATTTATTTTTTATGGATTTCATGAATGGGAATGACCTTTTGTAATTGGAAGTTTAGAAAGTGTATACCAATTTTAGAATGATACATTGATGCTTCTTCCATTCACTGAAAAATACTTTAGTGGCTACTCCATGGCACATACTGAAAAAGATAGAGCTTTAACATGTTAGAATATGTCTTTTTGTCTCAAGCTTAGATGGCACATTAAATTTTTAATCTATTTATTTATTCATTGATACATAGATCCATTCAGTGTGTGGTCAGGTTCATTATTTTCATGGGTTTTTGGGAAAAGTGATAAATCTGAGAGTGAACTTGATTTAGTGAACGGATGATTAACTTTCTCTTATGAACGAGTCTGAATTAAATGCCTTAACATAATTCTATAATATTTTGAAATTAACTGTTTAGTAGAATTTGTTTCAGGGTCAGGGATGTAGTTTAGTGGCACTGCACATGCCTGGCAAGTGCTAGGTCCTGAGTTCTATTCTCAGTACTGAGGGAAGAATTTGTTACTATTGATATTGTAAATACCAAGAGGTAGTTTTCTTCATTAATGAAAATATTAACAATGATTGTTAATTTTTATTAAGCAACTGATATTTCAGATTCTACATTAGCAACTGTATTATATGATCATACACTAGTATCGGATTCAATCATTTATCAAGTCGTATCTACCAAAAATGAATTCTGAGTTAGTAAAGTGGCTAAAGGTTTGTACTTAGAAGAGTGTTTTTCTGTTTTGTTTTTTAATAACATGAGACAGAAAGCCAGAGTGTGCAGATTAAGATGGGTAAAGTATAGGTAGACTTGGGAAGGAATGAAGGCCAACCGATGTAATATGGAAAAAGAAAAATAAAATATTGAGAGAATAAATTATAGATTTCTTGTTTAGACAACAAAATAATGATAGTTTCATTAACCAAGAGAGATTACAATAATGTTTGGTAGAATAGAGGTGAAAATCAGTGACTACATCTTGAAATTGTAAAATTTGAATTTAATGAATGCAATGGACATTCCATCCTGGAAAGTGGCTCATACACCTCAGTTAAGAACAGAGATTTCCTTTTAATCTTTAGAGTATGCAATTGTTACAAAAATAAAGTTAAAATAATTGCATAATACAATTGTTAAACTTATGTCTATATAAATATATATGCTTATCTAAAACCATATGGAAGAGAACCATTTTTTGATAATGTAGATATACACACTATTTTAATCATTGTGCAAATATGTCAGAGAGAATATGATATGGGAGACATAAATGAGAAATACAGAGTCAATATTTTCATAATTCTTCACTAGTGTCTTGATCTACTTAGTGCTTTAATCTTTACTTAAATAAATAATTTGATCACCATGATACCTAAATGGATGTAAAAATATTTTATGTTCAATAGAGGAAAAATAAAATATTCCCTGAATTCATTGTGAATTTTCATAAAAGATTTCTAAAGATCATTCACATAGTACACAGTTTTAAATGCACTCATTTTGTCACCTTGATTTTACTTAAGAGTAAATTTGGCAAGTGAAGCTATCACTAGTACTTTTTGGCAGTTACCAAGATAAGGAATCTAGAAAGTGTTTTAGAAAAAGGAATGTCTGATGCAATTGGAAATATTCAAGAGAGGACAAATTACTATTTACCAACAAAAGTGGATGCATTTCTTCCAGTAATTCCTGTTTATTATTCTTTGAAACAATCTACTTTGGATAGAAATTATTTTATCTTATGTCACAATCTTTCTCAAGGTACCACCATATTTCCTGTGAATTATTGAAATTTCCTCCTGAATATTCTTCACAGTTTTCCCTTGCACCCCAAAGCTTGGTCTCTATTGAGTGGCCAAAGTGACCTTTGCAAAATATAGAGTCCTTTTGGTCTATAACTTCTATCCTGAGTAACATTTTGGCCATTCTTTTAAGATTATGGTATATATTATTATTATCTTTATTTTGTTATGAAATTTTGTTTTTATTTTTTCATGCAAGTAAGAAGAGCACATTTTCATATTTTTAATTTCTCTATCTATATGTATTACATTAAAACAAAAAAGAAATATTTAAAAATATAAAAAGGTTAATGCCATATTCTACTCAAAGCTCTCCAAAGGTAAGAACTACCCAAATCTATAAGGACCTTCATCCACAGTGGATAACCTTGTTACCTTTGCTCTACCATCACACACTTATTACTGTTCCTCAAACTCTAGGGTCAGGGCCTTTTCATGTCCAATCCCTCCTGCATAGGGAAATTTCTCTCAAGAACTCTTCCTGTTCTACTGCCTTTTCTCCTTTCTTGTTTTATAGTTTTCTAGAGCATTCACCATCATCTGATATAAAATGTATTTTATTTTATACTTCTTAGTATAGCAGTTTTATTCACACAGCATAAGATTCACCTAGTTAAGGGGTGGGCCAGGGATTTAGCTCAGTGTCACCATGCCTACCTTGCAAGTGCAAGGTCCTGAGTTAGATCTGCAGTACAACAACAACAAAAAAGAAGGAAATATACATCAGAGTAATTTAATATTTTTGCAGTTTTTCAACCTATCTCTACAATCCAATATTAGAACATTTCAAAAACTTTATATTAGAAGATACTGTCCATTCTTTCCTTCCATTCCTAGGCAACCATTTGTCTGTCTTTATAAGTTTAGTTTTTCTAGATATATGGTAAAATTTTCTCTCTATATATGGAATATGGTGAAGTCTTTTTAAACTAGTCTTTTTAAACTTCTTTACTTAGCAGAAAAGTTTCAATATTCACCCATGTTTGAAAACAAATTTTATTTATAAATAATATTATATATATATATGTACTTTGATCTTCCTTTGAATGATTTCTTTCTATGCTCCCATTCTTCTGTTTTGGAATAGAAATGTTTACCTGTGCCAGTTTACATCAGCACTGTTAAGCTTTCTTTTTGATTTTTTACAGGGTTCAAAGCTATATGCTTGTCTTGAGTCTCAGAATATACCTTGAACTTGGACACTATAGGAATATTGGAATTGTCCAAATTTTTGTGGCTCTGAGACCTAGACTAAATGCATTTTGCATAAAGAGATGTATATGAGTATTTGGGGTGCCAGGGGCAGGATTTTGTGGTTTGGATCTGTGAAATTCCCCCAAAGCCTCATGGTCTTGGAAGTGGGGATTATGAGGTTGTGCTAACTGACTTGCAGTTAAGAGATGAGGCTTGGTTGCAAGAAACAGGTTTTGGGGAGCATATCTGGAAAGGCGTATATTTCTCCCTGGACCCTCTATTCTGTCTTTGCTTTTTCACCATTATGACATGAGGTGCTTCCTTCTGCTTACCTCTTTCTACCATGTGATTTTTTGTGTTTAATACTAATGAAAAATGAACTGAAACTTCTAAACTTGTGAGCCCAAATTACCTCTCACCCTTTAAGTTGTTAACGTCGGATATTTTGTCTCAGGGAAGAAGAAAGTGACTAAGACAGAAAGGTAAAGTGGGAACAAACTTAATCCTCTCACCATTTTATAAGGTCAGTAAACCCAGGCCTAAGGGTCCAGCCCTCAAATGACCCCTAGTCATTTCTTAAAAGGCCTCATCTTTTAATATCATTGTAATCATCAATAAGCATTAACATAACTTTGGGGATGAACACAGATTTTCAATCATGACAATCTCCAAAATTCATTTAATGAATGTGTTCAAAATTATATATCTAGGAAGAGATGTGGCCAGATTTGGAGGTCCATGGATTCTACCTCTAACATCTACACTTAGTATTTAGATAAACCACATTAGTAAATATCATACCATATTTGGTTAAGCAAATATTATCTTTATGGTTCTTCTTTGTCAGTTTGCCCTATTGCTTTTATTTTTATAGTTCCAAGGATGAAACCCAGGGCCTCACACATTCTATGGAGCTACTAAAAAATTAAGCTATGCTTCACACCTCCCAATTTTCCCCTTAGATGTCTGCATCTCTAGTTGGCAAATTAATCAACACTCATGGCTTTCATTACAGTCTATAATGTTAATGAATCCTTAGTCTTTGTCATTTCAGACTTCTCAGTTACATGCTATTTATGGGGAAAATTTATATAACTACTTTCTTTGATATTGAATTGATCTATCAGACCCAGCATATTAGAAACAAAATTTACCATCTTTTATTCAGTGTATTTCTCTTCTCCAGTATCTCTTTTAGTTTTAGTAATTAATGTCAGGAACAACATATGTGTCCAAATCAGAATACTGAGTAAAATATTTGTCCTTTTCCTTCTTATCAGTTCTTCCAAAATTTTATCTAAACCTGATCCATACCTTGTATTTTTTCAATGATTATCATATTTATCACTATTTATCATACAGCGAACTACTGCTTTTGAAAATTTGGCCTATTATAATAACTACATTTCCAGTCTCTAATCAGTATATCTTCTAATTCATCTGCAATTTTCTAAAGAGAGTATTTTGTTTTTAAATCATCTTAATGATATTTTGCTTTAAATATTTCCATCTCAAGTCTACACTTCACTTTCCAGCCTCATCTCAAAGCTTATTGCTATTTATGATGTTTATCCTTGTAATTACATGAGGTTCATTCAGAAGTGAAATGGGTCCAAGGACTATTATTTGACCTAGAGTAATTTCACTGACTTATAATGTACATCTTACCAAAATCTTAACTTAAACTCTCAAGCAAAGTAGGATTTATTTAGAAACTCAATCATGGCTCTGGCTGGAATAAAAGGCATTTCCCAAATGTAACTCTTATATCCTTACATAGTATGGAATTCAATCACCTTTCTTGAACTCATGCCATTGCACTTTATTTTTATCTGATCTTGTTTAATTGACTATAAATCCATTGAGAATAGATACCTTATATTATTTAATCTGGTATGTTTTATGTTTACATAATACCTATCATGCAAATAGTCAAAATTACAATGTTTGTTATAGGAAATTAGTGTTGATCCATGCAGACATTGAGAAATATTCAGGTACTGTGATGATAAATGGTTTGTTTCCATCATGATGAGAAAATAAGGCAAGAGTATAAAAGAACTCTTCATCATCTGTTTTCTGCTGTAAAGTCACAACATGTTTGTAAGTACTGCATATGGACACAATGCTAACAAAATACCATTTTTTGTCATGTATCAACAACATTTACACATTTTAAATGAAGGTATTTTTGTTTGATATCTTGTTTTTGGCAGTAGTACTGCTTGTTCAAATATTTCGATAACTTATTAAGGCAATGAAGATGCACAGTAAGTTTATTTCAAGAAGTTCTGGATAATACATGCTGAAGTAGAAACTGTTGAGTTAATCACGTGTCACAAAGCAGGGCTAAGCTACTTTGATAATTATATCAAATGCAATCATCAAATTGTAGAATTGTTCATGCAAGAATAAGAGTGTCTCTATCATTATGAATAAAAAATTTCTGCAGATTATATATAAATGAAAAACCTTCAATATTCATAAAATATCACTAAAAATTAAAGAGATGTATGTTCTTTGTTACATTAGGCAATTGGCATACAAATTGTGCTCTCTCGGTGTGGGGGGTGTTTAGCTAATTAAATATGCCTAAAAGTAGGAACAATTTCCTAATTCTAATTATTTCCCTACATTTTATTTCTTATATTATTATATTGTGAAGAATCCTATGTGCAATTCTTAGAAAAACAAAGTGGCATAAATACTTAGATATTCCTCTAAAGGGTAGGATTCAAGTTGCACTGTTTAATATCTGGACACAGGAATGTAATTTACTTTATCTTTACTCTTTGTTTTCATCATATGTAACTATGTGATACTACTACTATCACCACTGCAGAATGATTCCAGGTTTAAATGATTAAAATGCATTAATAACTTAGTAGTGTGATGAAACTTCATTGTGAGTGAATCAGTTCAAAATTAGTAATTATTTAGGCTCATCACCACTCAACTCAGTATTTGCTGGTGATCATCATTGTAAATAATTCCAATAGACCATGTGATTGTTACTGATAAAAAATACAGGTCTGTGCCACCACTGTCTTTATATATAAAATTTGTACATGTTTATCAGTGAAAATCCATAATAATGAAATAAATATTGTGTAGAACTTAAAAATGCTTTTTAGATCTAAGTTTCTTTAAGAATGTCATTCATTCTCTCCCTCTCTGTCTCTCTCTCTCTCTCTCTCTCTCTCTCAGGATCTCTGCTCCTCATCTGTTTTCATGTACAAGAGAGTGTGTCTACATGGAAATGGACTACCTGTTCAAATAATCTCTGAATCTATTTGTTATACAAAATGTTTCTAAGTTTGTTTTTTTTTTACACCAGGACTATTTTTAAGTTTAAAATAAAAATCCAAATATTAAAAATAACACGAAAAAGAATTCTACTTAGAATGTAGATTTGTAATTAAAAACCATTTCTGATCTCTGCATTATTGAAAGACCCCAGATAATTTATTCATAGTCAGCTGAATTTTCTTAGTCACATATCAGTTCATTTTAGTGACTAATTTTGATATCCAGGAAAATTTTTCCATTAAAGCACAATCAAATTTCGAATGTTTATTTCACATATTCTCCTTCTCTTGTAGCCCTGTGCAAGCTTTCACAATAAAGAAATTTACCAGATAATATGATATCTGTTAGATTATGACCCAACCAGCATAATTAAGTGAAGATAAATATTTCATTTACACAGTACAAAAGCCTATTCTCTTGATTCAGCCTAAATTTAATTGCTGTCTTGAATCTCTATTTTATGTGTCTTTTAATGAAGTATACACATATACAACAGAATGTGTTGGCTCATAAAAAGAGATTAGTCTCTTTTTTTTTTTTGTACAAACATGGTTACTTGCTTTTATCATAGAGAAAATTTCCAGTGTGGATTTTCTGTCTACCGTTCTAAAGCATGTGTAACACATTATAAAAGAGCATCTCATTAGGAACTCCATGAATCAGACATCTAGTTTGGCTCTATAGTTTTAAAGACTAGTGTCACACTTTAGTTGTATAATTATAATCTAAAAAGAAAAATAATAATTCTTTGTTTCATACATTTCAAAGGAGCTGTTAAATTGTATAAGGTTTCCTATATTTTTATGATTTTGTGCACTAACCCTGAATTCAATATTAGTATTAAAGACTGGAAGCTAAATTGTTTCTGCAAGATACCAAAAGAACCAATCAGCAGAGCGAATGCAGTCAGAGCCTCATTTGTATTAACTGGCTGTGAGACATCTGTTACTTGGGAGTCTGTTCCAAGGCTAGGGCAAAGTAAGGAAGAGCCCAAAACATAATGACAAAAACATATTGACAATGGCTACTCAGATGAAGGTACGATTAATGTAAGTGTAAAAATTTGAGGCTTGCTGAACATTGCCTAAACAACCACCTGGAAATTAATGAAGATCAGCATCAGTTCTCTAAAGTTATCATTAGATAATGAGAATGCCATAAAGGACCCAGCATGGTGGCAGGCATCTGTAATCCTAGCTCTGAGGAGGCTGACAGTAAAATCGCTGTCAGTTAGAGGCCAGTTTGGGCAACATACTGAGTTCAAGGCCAGCCTGAACTATGTAGTGAGAATTTGTCTCAAAAAATTAATTTAAAAAAGGAAAAGCCATAAAGAAAACTATAATCATAGCCATTTGGGAGATTAAAATAAAAACAAGTTACATACAAATGATTTGTGAGGACGTCTTTTAAATTGTGGGAAACCAACAAAGACGCAGCCATAGAGCTATCAAAGTGCGCTATAATAATGTAAAGAACAAGAAAGTCAAAACAGATCTGCAGAGGGAAAATATAGAGAATACAAAGCATAATTTCTTCAGGAAAAAAGAGGTTTTTAAAATGTTTCCAAACTTCATTAATCTTATAATGAAAGATAGTGTCACTTATAATAGCAAGTGCCACAAAGAAATAATTTTAGTATGTGTAAACCTTGATTTATTATTTATTCAAGTGTTTATCTAATGTGAATTATAACTTGAACAGTATTTTGGTTCAGAGTTAGAACAGTGTTCTTATATTTTTCTACCCCCTGGAACTATAGTAATATTGTATAATTATAATACTGCATATTATAATTAATTATAACACTGCTGTATCATTATAATACTGTATATTATAATACTGTAACATATTATATAGTGTTATATAAATCTCACTTTTAAATATTTCTTGGGAAGCTATGGTGATTCCAAATTTGCTCTGGTTTCAAATTGTTAATTGTTCTCAGGAGTTTTTCAGGTAGTTTAGGAAATAGTTGTTGGTATATTATTGTTATTATGATCATTTTTATGTAGTGTGGTAAGAACACATTACATATATTTCTCTCTTTCCAATTTCTAAAGTGAATCTTGTCATAGGCCACAAATAGATCAACCTTTGGAATATTATGATGAGTGAGGTAAATACTCACATTTTAATAAAAGGCTATCCATCTCTATAGAGAATTAATATTTTGGCAACTTCTTGTTAATTACTATTTATTTATGCTCTCATTTCCCATATTTTCATAACAACTTTATAAAAGTATCAATAATCAAACTCATTTAGCATGTGGAGCCGTGTTTCATTTTGGCTGGGGTTCAATGTTTTCATGTCATAATAAATAGCTCTGCCAAAATGTTACCAGTCTAAAAGGGATATTTTTTGATTCACCATCTAAGAAGGCTTTAAAACAAAGTCAGACAACTTCTGGATACATCCTTCAGTTTTGTGGGGTTTTTTATTCCCACTCAATTAACTGAGTGCAAAGAGCAACGGGAACTGATCTTTTTAGCTCTGGGCACAATGATGTTATCACTAGTGTAGAATTTGAAGGTGGAAGTGGACTCCGAATTATCACTGTCCCTCTACCTGCTCATTAGCCCAATAAAGGTTTAAAGAGACAGCCATAAAAATTATAGCCTTTGATAATGGAGGAAAACATACAGTTCTATTCATGTTTGTTAATAGGGCATGACAATTGTTCCCAAATTGCCTGGAAGTCATCCTGCCTTGCTACTCCGGAGTGCAGCGTTTGAAGCTCCCAAGGAGACAGTTACTTGGGTAATGCAAGCAAGGCATTTCCCCTACCCTTCAGACTCCATGGGTTTTGGAGATTCTTGTAGGGATTTTCCTAGGTAGGCAAAGAAAATGGCTTAATTTACCTCATTTGTTTGGGCAATAAAATAGATTATTCTATTTGGATTGGAAAAAGAGATTCTGTTTTAGAAACTGTGATTGCCCTGTGAAATGATATGATACAAGGATTTTGTTTCACATAATAATAGGGAGCCTACCTATTTATCAAAAGAGCACACTTTAATTATTACAATTTTATAAATATTTGTGGGTTTTCTGAGCTCTTGCTGATCTTTTTCATTTAGTTCCATAATTCCCGCAATAACACTGTGAGATAGATATTACTACTGTTCCTATATTACAGATGAAATAAAGAAGACCCAGAGGAACTGAGTAATTTTCCTACAATGCCAAGATAGTAATTGGCACAACATGTATTCAATCCATCACAAATATTCACTAGGAAAGCAACACGCTTCTACTAGACCTCATCACTTATTTTTCTTAGTTATATTTATTATATTAAAATACAAACAACATAAAATTTAACGTGTTAACCTTTTTAAAGTGTAATATTCATTGGTATTTATTACATTCATGATGGTGTGTAACAATCACAAATATCCATTTCCATCATGTTTCCATCTTGCAAAACTCAAATCCTGCACTCATTAAATTATTATTCTTTATTCCTTCCTACCCGCAGCCATGATTATTTTTAACTACTCTAACATATAAATAAAATGTTATAGATTTTACCAGTAAAATTTCAGAGCTCATCCACATTGTGACATGTATCAGAATTTCCTTCTTTTTATAGTTGCATAATAGTCCATTGTACACATATGTTTTGGTTATGAATACATCCATATTTGGACAACAGATTTCTTCCACATTTTAGCTTTTGGGAGCAATGTTTCTATGAATGTGGCCTCATATATATGTCTTCAAGTCTCAGTGCTCAGATTTTTTTTTTTTGGTGAATCCCTACAAGTAGAATTTCCATATATTATGATAATTATCTTTATCATTTTTGGGGGAAACATCATATTTCATATCCTCACAGCAGCTATTACATTTTTCATTACCACCTACAGTGAACAAGGGTTTCAATTTCTCTAAATCATAACCTACACTTCTTGCTTTCTTTTTCATAGCAGTCATTCTAATGAGTGGGAGATGCCCTCTTCGCTGTAGATTTGATTTTTATTTTGTGTCTATTTGGTTATGCTGAGCAATTTTTCATGTATCTATTAAATTTATGTGTATCTTCTTTGGAGAAATATCTACTTAAGACTTTCATACTATTTTTAATTGGATTATTTAATTTTGTTGTTGAGTTTTAATTTTGTTGTTGAATGTTCTCTCTATGAACTGGACGTTAGTCCCTAATCAGACATACAATTTACAAATATTTTCTACAATTCCATGAGGGATGTTTTTACTCTCTTGATAATGTATTTTCAATAATTTTCATGAAGTTTAATATGTTTATTTTCAGTGCTATCTTGTGCTTTTGGTAGCATAGTCGACAAACTTTTACAAATGTAATGTAATAAAACTTTATCCCGTATTTTCTTCTAAGAGCTTTTATACATGTGAGACTCATATTTAGGACTTTGATTCACTTTGGATAATTTTGTTCATCCTTCTACTTAAGGCTACAATTTCATTTTTTCTCTTGACCCTTGGTCTAAATAACCATCTTTTACCCTTTGAATGATCTTGGAAAAACTATAAAAAGTCTTTTGGCCTTACACAAAGATTATATCAAGTCACTCTATTTCTTGGCTTTTATCTTTATCTGTACACCAATATCAGACCACTTTGATAAAGCTAACTTTGTAATAAGTTTTCAAGTCAGAAAATATGAAGCCTCCAGGTTTGTTCTTTATTTTAAGATTTTTTTTTGGAATCCTTACAATTTCCTATAAATTTTAGACTTTCTATGTCATTGTCATGAATGTTTTTCTATAATTCATTTACAGATAATCCATTAT
>NW_004624767.1:8704008-8743382 GCF_000247695.1 Heterocephalus glaber | reverse complement strand
TAACTTATCTTCCAGCAAGTTTAGTGTTTCTGTCTTAATATTTAGATCTTTAATCCACTTAGATTTTAGTTTAGTGCATGGTGATAGATATGGGTCTAGTTTTAATCTTTGACAGGTTGAAACCCAGTTTCTCCAGCACCATTTATTAAAGAGGCTATCTTTCTTCCAATGACGGTGGTTGGCACCTTTGTCAAAGATGAGATGACTGAGCATGTCTGGAGCTGTTTCTGCATCATCTAATCTATTCCACTGATCCTTGGGTCTGTTTCTTTGCCAGTACCATGCTTCTTTTTTATCACAATAGCTTTGTAGTATAGCTTCAAGTTGGTTATTTTGATACCCCCCCGCCATGTCTCTGTTGCCTAGAATTGGTTTTGCTATTCTAGGTCTCTTTTGGTTCCAAATGAGTTTTTGGATTGTTTTCTCTAGCTCTGTGAATTATATTGTTGGAATTTCAATCAGCATTGCAGTAAATCTATATAGTAGTTTTGGGAGTATGGCCATTTTCACTATATTGATACTTCCTACCCAGGAACACGGGATGTCTTTCCATTTTCTTATGTCCTCCTCGATCTCCTGTTACAGGGTGCTGTAGTTTTCAGTGTAGAGGTCTTTTGCTTCCTTTGTTATATTGATTTCTAGATACTTCATTTTTTTGAATGTTATTATAAAAGGAATTTTTTCCCTAATTTCTTCCTCAGTGAGGCTGCTATTTGTGTATAAGAAGGTTATTGTTTTTTGAGTGTTGACCTTATAGCCAGCTACTCTACAGAATCTGTCAATTAAGTCTAGAAGTCTTTTGGCAGAGTATTTTGGGTCTTTTATGTAAAGTATAATATCATCAATAAATAATGACAGTTTCACTTCTTCCTTTCAATCTATTCCTTTTATTTCTTTCTCTTTTCTAATTGCTATGGTTAATGTTTCAAGAACAATATTAAACAGCAGTGATGATAGTAGGCATCCTTGTCTTGTTCCTGATTTTAGT
Source organism: Heterocephalus glaber (assembly GCF_000247695.1). The sequence goes on along the minus strand of NW_004624767.1, from coordinate 8,742,394 downwards.
GTGAAAGTTTTCAGGTTTGACCATTTAGTATTATGCTGGCTGTTGGTTTTTCATAGATAGCCTTAATCAAGTTGAGATAAAGACCTTCTATTTCAATTTACTGTAGGGTTTTTATCATGAATAGGGGTTGGATTTTGTTGAATGCCTTTTCTGCATCTATTGAGATAATCATATGGTTTTTGTTTTTGAGTCTGTTAATATAGTGTATTACATTTATTGATTTATGAATGTTGAGCCATCCTGGAATCCCTGGGATAAATCTGACTTGGTCAGAGTTTATGATCTTTTTGATGACCCTCTGTATTCTGTTTGCCAGTATCTTGTTGAGGATTTTTGCATCTATGTTCATTAGGGAGATTGGCCTGGAGTTTTCTTCTTGAGTTGAGTCTTTCCCTGGTTTTGGAATCAAAGTCACACTTGCTACCAGGAATGAGTTTGGAAGCCTTGCTTTCCTTTCAATTTCCTTGATGAGTTTAAAGAGTAATGGTGTTAATTCTTTTTTAAATATCTTGCAGAATTCAGCAGTGAAGCCATCAGGACCTGGGCTTTTCTTTGTTGGTAAATTTTTTATTACATTTTCAATTTTACTCATTGTAATTGGGATGTTTAGAATTTCTATATCTTCTTCATGTAACTTTGGCAATTCATATGTATCTAGGAATCTGTCCATTTCTTCTGTGTTTTCCATTTTATTAGAGTACAGGTTCTCGAAGTAGTTTTTGATGGTACTCTGGCTTTCTCCTGGTTCTCTTGTGACTTCTCTTTTTCCATTCTTAATTGCATGGATTTGAGTCTTTACTTTCCCTTTTTTGATAAGTTTGGCTAAAGGTTTATCGATTTTATTTATTCTTTCAAAAAACCAACTCTTTGATTCATTAATTTTTTGTATCATTCCCTTAGTCTCCATTGCATTGATTTCTGCTCTGATCTATTTAATTTCCTCTCTTGTGTGGGCTTTGGGTTTGTTATTCTCTTCTTTTTCTAGGAGTTTGAGTTTCTGCATTAGGTTATTTATCTGAGTTCTCTCTGTTTTCCTAATATGGGCATTCACTGCTATGAATTTCCTGCATAGACCTGCTTTCATTGTGTCCCATAGATTCCTGTATGTTGTACTGGCTTTATCATTTACTTGTAGAAAATGTCGAATTTCTTCTTTAATTTCCTCTGTGACCCATTGGTTGTTCAGGAGGGTGTTATTCATTTTCCAGGTGTTTGTGGGAGTTTTGCAGTTTCTCATGTTATTTATCTCCAATTTTATTGCACTATGTCTGAAAATATACAGGGGGTAATTTCAATTCTTTTACATTGACTTAGACATGTCCTGTGAGCTAGCATGTGGTCTACTTTGGAGAATGACCAGTGTGCAGCTGAAAAGAATGTGTATTCTGATTTTGTGGGGTAGAACACTCTGTAAATATATATTAAGTTCATTTGTTCAATAGCTTGGTTCAGTTCTTGAATTTCCTTGTTAATTATTGTTTACTTATTTATTTATTTTCCTTGTTAATTATTTGTCCAGATGATCTGTCTATTTGTGATAGTGGGGTATTGAAGTCCCCCACTACAATTGTATTAGTGCTTATTTGGTTTTTCATGTTCATTAATATTTGTTTTGTATAGCAGGGGTCATTTGTATTTGGTGCATATATATTGATGATTGTTATCTCTTCCTCTTGGACTGTTCCCTTGACAAGGATGTAATGACCATCTTTGTCTCTCTTAATTAGTTTTGTTTTGAAATCTACTTTGCGTGAAAATAAGATTGCTATCCCTGCTTTTTTCTGGGTTCCAGTTGCACAAAGAGCTGTTTTCCATCCTTTTTCTTTCAGTCTATGAATTTCATTTTGAGTTAGGTGTGTTTCTTGTATACAGCATATTGCTGGATTTTGCTTCTTAATCCATTCTGTCAGTCTACTTCTTTTGATTGGTGAATTGAGGCCATTAACATTGACAGATATTGACTCATCCTTGTCATGATGTTTTACTGTTGTTGGCTCTTATTTCTTTTTTCCCCTTTCCCTTTAGATTCTTACCTTGTCTGGTGGCCTACCTCTGTTGAGCCTCATGGAGTTGTGACCTTCATTGCCTTTTACTAGGATATTGCTTAGAATTGTTTGGAGTGCCGGTTTGGTGTTCATGAAATTTCTCAGGTGTTCTTTGTCATGGAAGTATCTAATTTCCCCATCGATTTTGAAAGATAATTTCATAGGATACAACAGTCTAGGTTGGAATTTATTTTCTTTTAAGGCTTGAAATACTTCACTCCAGGCTCTCCTTGATTTGAGGGTTTGTGTTGAAAAGTCTGCTGTGATTCTGATGGGCTTTCCTTTATAGGTGATTTGTTGCTTTTCTCTAACTGCTTGTAGGATTTTGTTCTTCTGTTGTGTTTCTTGGATCTTGACTGTTATATGTCTAGGTGTAGATATTTTTTGATCATGGCTGGGTGGAGTTCTATATGCCCCACTTATCTGTATGTCCAATTCTCCACCTCTGTCTGGGCAGTTTTCTGCTATTACTTCTGGGAACAGGTTTTTTTTTTTTTTTATGTCAATTGTAGTTTCTCCTGTTTTTTTGTGGACTCCTATCAGTCTTATGTTATTCTTCTTTGCATCATCTAGCAGTTGTTGAATTGATTTCTCATGGTCCCTTAGTATCTTTAAGAAATCTCTATTTTCATGGTCCTTCACTGCTATTCTGTCTTCTATAGCTGATATTCTATCTTTAGATTTTCTTAATCTGCTCTGCATGCTTTCAATGGAGTTTTTAATCTCCTGAATATCTGTTTGAATCTGTTTCATCGATTCCATTTCTTTTTTATGTTGGGTGATCATGGTTTCCATTTCTTTCTTATGCTGGGCATTCCTGGCTTCCAGCATGTTTCTGATCTCATTTATTTTTATTTTTTTATCAGTTTCTGTTCTAGAGCCTCTAATCATGTCTTTCACTCTGCTCACCATCTCTGTAGTTATCTGGGAGATTATTTTGGCTTTGAATTTTTCTAGAGCCTCATTTATCTGTTTTGTTACTTCCTGTGCTATCAGTTCAGGGTGTCCAGGTGGTTGATTATAAGACTTTTGCACCTCATTTCCTACAGAAATTGCCTTTTGTGGGATGGAAGTCTGGGTTTATTACTTGCCTAAATATCTTCTCATTTTTGTTCTTGGTACTGTCTTTGGTTTAGTTCCTGGGTTGATATTTTGAAGGTGTTAATTGTAAGTATCTTTGTTGATGTATTTAAAACCATTATGGAATGATTGCTTCTCAGAGGTGTCTACCAGATATAGCTGGTCTTTAGGTTTTGGGTCTCTAATGACTCTGAGGCTATCTAATTTTCATTATATCAGAAAGGAAAACTGTTTAGATCAATCACAACACCTTAGCCCAAGTCATACAATCAGGAACACCCTAGCATCAAATACCTCTTAGAGAATGGAAATTTGTGGTAGTTATTAATCTATCACCTTTAAAAACTAAGGGCCTCCTTCAGGGTATGTCTCTGCTGTCACAATAGACAATGTGGGCAGCAGTGTGCAGTTATAAGTCAATGAATCTCAGTAAGCTAGTCTCAGACCCGTGAGATTCAGGCAGATTTTTGGTTTCAAGTCCCAAGTTGAGCTCCCTGTCCTCCTGCAGGGTTTCACTCTGCAAGTTTCTATTTCAGGTTCCAGCCGCCCTTCCCCTGAAGAAAGTCCAGTTTCTCATGGGAGCTGATAATTCCTCCAACTTACCAATCACTGTGGTCTGGTGTGCCTTTATTGGCGATTCCCTTCACTTTTCCATTAGGCTTGTTTTCATCAGGGAGCCTGAGACAGGCGCTGTCTCTGTTGTTCACTTATGCCGCTCAGGGCAATGGCTTGTATGACCCCTGTGCCTCTGCAGTGCGTAACCAAGTAGCTGCACAGCCAAAAGGCCAGAGGCTGGGGGTGTGTGTGTGTGTGTGGGGGTGTTGTTGGAGGAGCCTGTGTGGCCAAGCCATCGGCTGGTGGGCCTGCCCAGGGGTGGGGGGTGGGGGTTCGTCCTCACCCTGTCCTGGTGGCAAGCTGGAGCAAGCAGGTCCCAGTCAGCCTGCAACCGCTCGGCCCCACTTGGACCCCTATTTGGATTTTCATACATGATTTTCATTATATTGAAGTAGAGCCTAGGCTCTCTACTTTATTGACTCTTTTTATCCATGAGAGAATATCGAAATTTGTTGCTTTTTTCCATATTAATTGACATAATCCTCTTGTTTGAACATCCTTGCATTTGAGGAATAAACTCCATCTGACCATGGTAAATATTTTTTTTAATATGCTGCTGAATTTGTTTTGCCAATATTTTATCGATTATTTTTGCATTAATGTTTGTGAGAGATATTTGTCTGCAGTTATTTTTATTTTATTATTTCTGTTTAGCTTTAGCATCTGAGTAGCTTAGTCCACTAGAGCTGCTGTAGTATAACAGGAAAAATTGGATGATTCAGCTAGGAATTTAGCTCAGTGGTTCTGCCGCCTGCCTCACAAGTGCAAGGTTCTGAGTTTGATCCCCCATACCAAAAAAATAAAAATAAAAAAATTGGATAATTCATAAATACTGCAAGTTTATTGATCACAGTTCTAGCGACTGGAAAGGCCAAGATGAAGGTGCTGGCAGATTATTGGTGAGGATTTGTTTTCTGAAGTTTCAAATATGACACCTTCTTGCTGTATCCCTACTGACTAGAGATTACTTATGTAGCTACCTCATTGTCTTATTTATGTGTTTATTTTACCTCACTGTTTTACAAGGTACTCATGTTATTCCTGACCTAATCCCCTCTGAAAGGCCCCATCTTTTAACACTCTCATGTTCAGTTCTAATGTGTGAATTTTGTGCGGCACCAATATCCAGAGCACAACCCAGAGTACTCCTGGCTCCATAGAATTAGGAATTTCTCTCTCCATTTGCAAACTTCAGTGAAAAATTAGATTTAAGTCTTCATGAAAGTTTGGTATTATTCACCATTAAATTCATGAGCTCCAGAGCTTCTCGTGAGGAGATTTTTATTAGTGACACCATTTCCTTACTAGTTATAGAGCGGTTGGAATTTTTTATTTGTACGTGATTTCTTCTTGGTGGATTTGAAGTTTCTAGGAATTTACTTCTTTTTCAAGATTATGCAATTTGTTGCTATGCAACTTGTCACAGTGCTCCCAATTTTTTTTTCTGTAAACTTGATAGTAATATTCTCACTTTCATTCTGATTTTAGTAATTCAAGGGATTTCCTTTTTATCCTTTTAAGTATTTAATAATTTTGCTGGTCTGTACCAAAAACAAGTTTTTGTTTCCTTTTCTTTATTTTCTTTTTATTTGCTATTCCTTCATCTTTTCTCTAATATATACTATTTCTTTCCTTATATAATTTTGAGTTTCATTTATTTTTATTTTGGTTCCCTAAGTTTCAAAGCTGTTAAGTGAGAACTTTCTTGTTCCTTAATGTAAGAATTTCAAGCTGAAATCCTTTAACTTATTACTGACTCACTATATCCCATAAATTATAGTGTGTTATGTTTTCATTTTAAGTCATCTGTAAATATTCTTTAATTTTCTTTTTAATGTCTCCTTTGATCCACTTATTATATAAAAGTGTTTTGTAGGTGTTTTTAGGGGGAAGTACATGGGAGTGAACCAAAGGCTTTTGCAATGAGCGACATAAGCAGACCTTTTCAAAAATTCCATTGTGATACAGGATATCATTAAATTAGTAAGCTATCCAGGCTCACCTTGAACTTGTGATCCTTCTGCCTCCGCATCTCAAAGTGCCGAGATTACACATATGCACCTCTACGTCCTACTTTATTTTCATCAGTAGTTGTATTTTCAAGGTTGACTTCTGTTATTTGTTTATAATTTCATCTTCCTGAGGTCAGAGAAAATAACTTGTACAATATCTATCTTTTTTAAACTACTGAGACCAAATTGTGGTTTCCTATATGACCTATTCTAGCAAATTACCCATGGAATATAAGAAAAATATGTACACATAGGGTTGGTATAGTGTTGTGTACATATCTGTTAAATTTACTAAATATTATGATTTTCAAATTTTCTGTTTACTTAACCTGGCTATTCTTTCCATTTTGGAGAGTTGAGATATTTTTCTCTCCAATTACTTTTGTATTGTTCTTTATTTTTATTTCTAATCTACTCAATTTTATTTTACATATGATTTTAGAGCTTCCTGCTGTACCTTTTATTAATATACCACTTCCTTCTTTGCCAACTGTAATTATTCTATTTAAAACGTAGTTAGTACCATAGACACCACAGTGTTTTTTCAGTACCATTTTCAGTTTTTCTATTGTTTTCCTAGTTTAGACTCCATTTATTTCTTCACTAATTTTTATTGTAGCCTTCCCTCCCTTTGCCTTATGTAGCTTGTTATTCTATTTCTATTCTTCAGAGTAGAAATTACCTTGTTGACTTTATAATGTATTTAACATTTCAGATATACAGTTAGTACAGTACCTCTCATTATGCATTACTTTAGTTGCATTTCAAATATGTTACTATGTAGTATTTTCATTCCCCAACAGGTAGCATGCTCCCTGGTCTGGTCTGGCTTACTTGACTATTTCCTCTGTGTCTTTGGTTTTCTACAATTCAGTATGGCCTACCTCGACATCACATCTTTATTATGTTCCGGTATGTATATTCTCTCAGATTTCAGGATTTATAGTGTGAAGTTTGTCACTTAGGATTTTCAAAATAGCTATCATCAGTTTATTCTTTTTCTCTGACTTATTTCCTCATATTACGAGTAAGTGTTCCATTCATCATATTACGAGTAAGAGTTGGTTTCCATTTCTGTCATATCACAATACTTTGATGTTCTGCTCTATTTTCTTATTCTTTTACTCTCATTGACTTTCAGTTTGTGTAAATTGCACTGCTTTCTCTTCAGCTTTTCTAAATCTACCAAGAAGCTCATAAAAGCTGTTCTTCATTTCTGATACTATTTCCTGTATTTTCATTTTATTCTCTCTTAAATTTTGCATCTCTTTGTGAAATTATTTATCCAGTCTTGTAGGTTGCTTATCTTTTGGACTAATTATTTAAAATGTGTCATCTTAAAATTCCTCAGAGGTCTAAAACCTGTAACACATAAGAAACTTGTCTTGTGATTACTTTTTATGCTCTACAAGTAGATATTTCTGTTCTTCTTTCAGGATTAAAATTCTATGCACTTATCTGATATTCCCTTGCTTTGGTTGCAGTTAATACCAGCCAGTGGTCCTTTCCTGACCTTGAAATCTGCCTTCAAAGTAAAAACACATTTTGTCCCTCCTTTTCCCCTTATGGCCTATGGTAGCTAAGGCCAGACAAGTTTCTTTCTGTTAGTTCTGATGGTATTTCAATAGGTAATAGGTTTCCATTGCAGATTATTTTATGAGCTTAAGTGACTCCTATTCACAGTGATTCCTGATCTTTCTCCAGCCTGGTAATTCTTGTCCCCTAACCTGGCTGTAACTTCAACACCTATTAGAGTTTGTGAAGAAAAAAGCCCCAACATGTATGAAAATCTCCCTTTGACTTTTACCTAAACCATTTGAAAAATACATTTTAACACACAGTGTCCAAGGTCCTGGAGACAGACATAAAGGACATAATGATTGCTCTCTTGCGTTTTATTCATACTCTGTCTAATTCCTTTCTATTTCCCTATTCCTCCTTTTTGGAGTACAAATGTTCACGCTGTGCCCTTGTGTATGGTGACTATATAACTAGAAAAGTTACTAGGGGTGTACTTTTGTAAGATATATCTCTCCCTCATGCTCTTCTCCTGTGTTCTTCTTGGCCACCATGAAGTGAGCAGATTTCCTCTACCATACCTTTATTACCATGATGTTTCTGCTTTGAAATGAGGTGATTATAGATTAGAAGCTCTAAATCCATGAGCCAAATTAATCATTCCACCTTTAAGATGTGATTGTAAGGTATTTTGCCTGGCCAATGAGAAAACTGATCAGTACATTGGGTATTTGAATTGGTGCCCATATTATATAAAAAAGAATTAAACTTCCTCAAAAAATTAAATAAGTAAATCTACCATATTATTTAGCAGTCCAATTTCTGAATATACACCTAAAGAAATTATAGTCATGATCTCAAAGGGATACCTACAGACCTATGATCATTACAACAGTGTTCACAATAGTTAAATAAGGACTGCAACCTAAGTTTCCATAAAAGGTTGAATGGGTAATAAAAAATGTATATATGAATATAATTCTTTGTCATAAAATGAAACAAATCTTAATATTTGTAAAAAAATGAATAAATCCCAAAGGGCCTTATGCTAAATAAAATCAGCCAGATAGAAAATGACAAACACTACATTCCACCACTTATATAAAGAATCTAAAATACTGAAATTCACAAAAACAGAGTAGAATGGTGGTTTCAATGAGGAGAGGAAATGAAAACAAAAAGTTATTAGTTAAAGTCATTACATTTTAGTTCTACAAAGAAACCATCTTAGGGCTTTATTGTATAATATAGTATCTGTTTTATTAATACTGTATTATATGAACTTCATTAATAGGTTAGATCTTGTGTTAAGTGTTATTATCAATAATATTAATGGGAGTAGGCAGAAACTTCAGGAGAGGATGGATTTGTTTAGGGCATACGTTGTGATGGTTATCTCATTGATATATAATTACCTTCAAGCTTGCTGTGTACATAAAATATGTAAAGTTTTTAGTATGTTAATTACACTTTAATAAACTCTTTTACAAATTGAAAAGAGAAAAATGATCACTAGAAAAAATCAGACAAGTTATCATAATAATGTGAAGTCACTTTAGGAAGAAGTAATTATATTTGTAAAAAGTTTTGTAAAAGGGCCTGGGATTTAGCTCAGTGGCAGTGCACCTACCTTGCAAGTGTAAGGTCATGAGTTCGATCTCTGGTACCAAAAATAAAGTATTGTCAGGATTTAAGTTACAAATAAAATCTGCACACATATTAAAGCATATTTAACCAATATTCAAATCTAATGTATTAGAAATAATTCTTCACAATTATTATGATATATGTGTGAAATAAATGAAAATCAATAAATAGTATTTGATTTATTGATTTTTCATGATATCTTCTTCAATACAACCTCCACAGAAAAAGTAAAATATGTATGATGATAAAAAACAATAATTAATCTTACATCTTTATGGAGTTAGAAAGTAGTTTAATAACATCTTTATAAATTTGACAAAATAGGTGTTTCATAAAGTTACATATGACTTTAGAGTCATACATATATTTTGACAATTGCCAAATAGTATGAGAAATTGGAACATCAAATAATTGTGATGTTTATTTTCATCATTATAACCACACAGTCATGAGTATGAATTCAACTTAGAATCTCTACTAAGTATCTTATCTTGGACATATTTCTTAATTTATTTAATTTAAATAATATTTGTGTAACATAATATTGACTTGATTATTTCTTCTTACCCTTCTGAATATTTCTTAACTCCTTCAGTATTATATATACTACATAAAAACACTAGCATATACATTACATGCACATATTCTTATCATAAACATTATTTATTGCACAGTATATGTATATATCTTTATATTAATTATATTACATACATAACAAATATTGTATATTATATGAATATGTGTAATTAGTCATTCCACCTAACAATAACAGTACTCACAAAAGAAAAATTATACCTTTTTTTCTTCTAATTTAAATTTGACAATCTTCAATCTCAAGTTCCCTTGAAGCAAATTCTGAGCTAGAGATATTAGTGATGGACAATTATTATACTTCAACAAAAATAATCACATAAAAGTTATAGAATTTGTCAACTAATAAGGGGACAATAAAAGCACAAAGGATTCACCCGAAAGTTCAGGTATGAGGCTGATCTTTGTATTGTATTATCAAATTAAGATAAAGGATAAAAAAATGCATGTAAATGAAAAAAATGCCTGTAGCACAGTCTTGTTCTCCCTCCTTTGGAATCTCTCAACATCCAAGCCTCTCTGTTCTCTGACCAGCAGAAATGATGTGCCTAGCTGAAGTAGGGCTTTCTGCTTGGTTTAGATAAGCACTTCAAAGGTTGTGTGCTTATCGTGACTATCTGCTCTTTTCAAGACAGCAAAATTACTTTGGATATCTTGCCAGACCAGCTTTACTTATGACATATATTCATTTGTTCCTTTTTCTAAAGACTTCAGGAGAAAAATACAATGAAAAAGCATCAATATCAATTCTGATGATGCAACCAAAGTGAGAAATTCTACAAACTGAAACTAATGTGTACTTCATGAGTCAATGGAAGATTATAAATGTCCTAAATTTATCAGAGTAGCCACACTATTCTTACACTGGACTTTCCAAGTAGATTTTCCACCTGGTTGTCAAAAATGTCCTTTACTTTGAATTTTAAGAAAAAATTTTATTACATAAGGATAGACAAAAATTGAGGAGAAAAACATAACTGAGGAAGAAGATGAATAGAATCAAAGGATATTTCAATGTTATAATTCTATGACATTTTATTCTATATTCTATTCTGTAGCTATGGTTATTATTCAATGACAAGGAGAACAATCTTTGGAAAAATTTCTCAAAATGCAAATTTGTCTGAATATATTATGTCCTTTCATTCTCTCCCCTATCTTTTTCAATATTTTTACCATTCATACATAACTAGATATATGAGTTTTGTTGTTCTGAGATTATTTGATATTCAAAATTCAACACACTGATACATAATACTGCAACATCTCCTACTGCTCCAAAATATTAAATAACACCAGAAATAGTATTTTCATTCATTTATTTAACACCATTTTAGTTTGTGCCTTGTATGTGGAAGATCAGATTGTAAGATACTATAGGGAATAAAAAGTAAAAGTAAATGTATCTAGTGTATTCATTATTTTTTTCTATGAAGAGTGGTAAAATTATAATTTTCTCTCTAGAAAAGACATTTGATGTGATTTTCACAGGAGGTGTCTCTTGACCTCACAGAACATACTCTTTGACTTTCAAGAAAAGAGACCAGTGCTAAGCTTGAGAGCAAACATCAAGAAGAGTTTTGCAAATGTGACAAAATTGGAAATCTCAATCATAGGGCAGGGATTTGCATATCCAAGCTTAGGTAAGATTTATGGAAAGCAAGTCTAGGAAAGTAAATTTGATGCTATATTTCAGGTATGAAATATAGATAAAAATGTTATCACTAACAACACTGAAAATTTTAATTCAACAAGAATGGAAAAGCCCAGACAGATCAGGATGGGGCACTTAGATTTTGATCTGTTTAAAATGGAGAGTTGTTGGAACTTCTGGAAAAAATTAATATGACCTGAATATACCTAGTTTCCATTTCTTAAAAGACACTGAAGTTATTAGTACAGAAAAATAGTTATTTGACACCCAGGAAATTTCACAGTTGAATAAATGTATTGGTAACACTTTCTTTATATCTTCTCTATACTGCTAGTATCTGCTTTGTATTCAATCATGTGAAGTTTGATAGTTTATTTGTTAAGCACTCTGCTTTGCCAGATGAGAGTTTTGAAAAGAATTTTCTAAAAATAGCTACTTCTACATACCGATGAGAAGAGTTTACTTTTGATGTTTTACTTTTAGTATTTTCAACAAGCTACTCTGTATAATTTGATACCTTTAATTTAATAAAAGTTTCTTCCTTTGTTTCATGTTAACAATGAACTTATTTATGATCCATTAATTTCATATATATTTCGCCTTACTTAAGGTACCTGGTTGTGATGTTTTAGTGAGGGTTAGCACTCTGTAATTTCTTATTTGTAAACTATAGATGATAAACAACAAGCCACTATTTTAATTGATAGTTAAAAACACGTAGACCCATTTTCACATGAAATTCCTCTCCATTCACTATTAAGTAAAATGCAAAGTAACAGGTCTTTAAATCATCATACGCTCTTGTTGAAAGAGCTACTATTCTATATATTCATATGATTACAAACTACACTTAAGTACACTCACAGAAAATGTCAAATGTTAATATTATATTTAATGACCTCCATATCAATCAAAATAAATTTGTGATTCAGGGGCTATTCTACAGATCAAACTGGGACTGTGCCTATCTTAAGTCCTTTCTGTTTGCCAATTGTCCTGGCAGTCACTGTCTAAGAGACTTATGTATCATTTCTTCTTTGATATTTTAATTATTGTATTCTAAAATAGTCTTACTAAAAAAATAATTCAAATACCTGTCACAGGCATTTAATACCTGTTTGACTTACTATGATCATTGTTTGGGTTTTCATTGTTATGTTGCTATTATTTCCTCTCACCAGACACATGCTTTTGTGAATTCCTAATGCTGTCGCCCATGTAGATAAAATTAATATTTTCTTAGTGCTACAGGGGTTCTGGCAGGAAGACATTAGTTTGTATTTGATTTAAGATAGATGTACTATTTACAGAAGCAAGTAATCATAAATTTCTCATTTGCAACTAAATCACATCATTAGCAACATTGTGTGAAATTTCAATGGGCAGCAATAGAGATTTATAACCTACAGCTATCAATACCAAGGGAATCTTGAAAAGAGATCATTGTCTTTTCTTTCTCCAGCTATTTCTCTTCCTAAGAATACCAATTTGTACAGCAGAAGGTTCAACTGTGACAATATTGTCTATTCTTGGCTCCGCTATATCTGTAAATCTGGATCATTCAACATTGTTTATCACCCCAAAAGTGACCCTATTCTTCATACTAAAAAATGACCTTTACATTTCCAAGGTGACTTTTCCTGAACAACCAGAAGAAAAATATGTTCTCTTATTTCTCACTATTTTTCACTCCCACACTGCCTCCAGAGAACATACAGTAAAAAGATTTAGAGTCCAAGATAGTCTGAGGATGACCCATTTAATTGACAAATAGACCTTTAACTTGCCAGATGGTTGTCTTTCTAATTTTTTTAAAAAAGCTTATTTTTTTGTTTCTCTGCTCAGGCTTTTTTTGGTCAATATTGGTATTTTCCTTCTTACTCATTATATTATTAACAATGCCTGCATGGGTGGCAACTCCACACTGATCCTTAAGTGTATTCAGACAAAAAGTAAATTAACCTATTTCTTCCCTTTTTAGTAGCTACAGGGAAGATGTTTCTTAGATTTTCTTTTCAGCATGATCTACACTTTTCTTATTTTTAACCTAATGTACATTTTCTTTACCTATTCTTGCATTTTATTTTAGACGATTTTCTGTTGAAATATTTTTCAGTTAATTTCTTTCCCAATGTAGCCATTTTGTTTCTTAAATTATATAAAATTCAAGATATCATATACAGTACTTTTCAAATCTAGAATCTGACCTTCTTTAAGGTCACATAACCTTGTTAAATTCACCTAACTTTCATATTAAACACACTAATCTTTTGTTTTCCTTACTAATTTAAATATAGTTGTATGAAGAAAAGCCAGTTTAGGCTTCTACTCTACTTAATTGTTCTAAGACATTGACTGTTTTAATGCTTCTCCTAAGTATTCTAACAAAGAATATTGTTTAGAGTAAGGATTGCTTATATACAGCTTAAAAGGACATAAAACTTGTACTTTAAAATTGCATGCAACATTCCTAGTGAACAATGCAATTCTTTTTTTTCTCTCTTTCTTTAAACTGTAATATGTCTTTCTGCATCTGATTCTTTTTTATAATATTTATTGCTGGTCATATTTTCTTGCTGCTTGTCATGAACCTGTTTTTCCTTTTTTTCTGCCTGCAGGCAAATAGGATGAGTATGAGTATCTCAAAAATAAATCAATGAGTCAGCACTGGTTACAGTTACAGGAAGGCTTAGTCAACCTCTCTTCCAATGTTACTGTTCTTGCTCAGACTGCTAGAATTTTGATTGAGAAATTGGCTAATTATAGCTTTCTTTACTGTGAAATTGCAACAAACCCTTATCTTTTATTTCCTAGACCACATCTACACCACACCACTTTATGTAGTTCCAAGTCTTAGAAATATTAGAGAGTGATTGTGTGTTGGAGGCAGAGCCCTTCTCTTGTTGACCATTAGCTTATGAACACAGTGAACCTGAGTGATACAACACTCCAAGAAAGCTCGCAGGTTAGGCACACGCCTCCTTGGGTAAACCCAATTCTCAGCAAAAATGCCTGGGTGAAACTGAGGTTTTTTTTTAATGTCTATAAATCTTCAATTTTCATACCATCCCTGAGTGTCCTTTTAGAGGTTCACTGGTTTTTCATTTCTTCAGGAGGTCTTCTGTCTCTCAGATGTTTAAGCTGCATCTAGAATCAAAACCACTATTGGGTGGTAATTGCTCATAATTGCTCATAACTGTAATTCACACACCAAACGCCTCAGAAGGAACAGCAAAAAGAAGATATCTTGGAATTGCAGTGGTATAGAAACAAAGTACAAGAATATATTAAGCCGGGTGTAATGGTGCACACCTGTAAACCTAGCACTTGAGAGCTGAGGCAGGAGGATTACAAGTGCAAACCTGGCCTGGGAAATTTAGTAAGACTCTGGATTTAAAAACAGTGAAAGATAAGATTGTCCTAAGAACTATAACTTCCTCTATTTAATGATATAAGCAAAGCTAAATTGTAATGTTTCATCCTACTTACTTTTCTGTTGTTCTATTCATAGAATTTATATGGAACTTTAATGCAAAATCTCCAATACATTTAATTTCATCTTGGTGAAATATATGTTTGAAGCTCCAACCTAGAAGTTGAAGATCAAGAATAATGAGAAATTGAGAATTGAGAGATTTGGATAGTAAAATATTCTGTCACAATCATTAACCTTTGTCCAATATCTATAAGAAAGGTAAGTGAGAGTCACATGTCACTATTATTATTCTGTATATTTTATCATCTGTTTAAATTTCTGTGAAGATCTACATTAAGATGGGTAAAGCAATTCAACTTTTATTTAGTGGTGCTGTCACCAAACTGGATCTAAGGAGCTTTCTTTAAAGAGGAGATGAGTGTCTCATCTTAGCCTAGGAATGTTCTTGACACATCAGTGCAGAAGAGAATTTCAGGAGATGCCAGTCAGTGAGAGACAGGCTGGTTCATTAGGGAGAGTCAAGGCAATACACACTCAAAGGAGATAGGGTGTGGGCACTCAAGGCTTAGACATGTTATGGCCTGGGGTTTGGAATATATAGCATATGATCAAAAGAAACAGTGAAGTTCTAAATTAAAAGAATTTGTAAAAGTAAAAGACATGGAGTCATTAATCTCCTTCAAAGGACGTCCCCCTTCCTCAGATTCAAACACACTTATGCTAGCATTCTTGCCACTTTCTGACGCAGTTCTCCAAGGCCTGTTTCGTAAGTGTCTTGCGTTCTCACTGCTGCCTGGATGTCCTGAATCCTTTGAAAATGTTTATATTGTGGTCATTTTGACTTTGGAGAAGACCCAGAATTCATGCCATGCCAGATTCGGTTAATAAGGTAGATAAGGACACACTATATTTTCATTTGACAGAATTTGCTAACAACATCTCACCAATTAATTGCAATCAACAAATATGGTGACTGTTTAAATTAAAATTTATTACAGTAAAAAACATTTTGCCTTTAATACTCTTCAAAATACTCCCCGTCATTTTGAATGAACTTGTCCTATCATTCTTGGTAATATGTCTTTTATCTTAATTTTTAAAATTAATCTAGTCACTGAATTCTTATTGTGTATGTGTGTGTGTGTGTGTGTGTGTGCACGTGCACATGTGGTCTTATGGTACCTTTAAGATAGATAATCTAGAATCCTTTTTCTAGAAACATCTCAGGATCATTTATCATTTGTCTGCTGTCCAACTGTTACCCTTTAGTGGTGTAACCAAAAAGTGATTTCATCAATTAGTTTAAAATACAAACCATTTAAAGTGTAGAAATATGATATCTATTTACTAGTTTTGTTTATGTACTATTTCTTTTAAAAATGGAAGTCTTTGCTGTAACTTTTGGAATTTATAGACTCCTCCTGCCTTTAAGATCTTTGTAAATTTGTAGTGATGCTTCTGGAAGAACAAGCTAAGGGCTCAAAGATGTGGTACCCTAGTGTAATTCTGATTATGAATTAAAGATGCATTTTCTTTAAAGTAGGTTTATCTGTCTTTTCTATTCATCTTTCATTTTTTCTATCCTACCTCATTTAGTTTTGGGAGTCCTATGTAGAGTTCTATGTAATTCCAAGATTAGAAATATTTACTATATGGAAATGGAAGTGATGTAAAGCTTATTGTGTAAAATTTTCTTTCTAGTTTCTTAAACTTATTTGTCATAAGAGGATAAATTTCCTCCTCATGATTTTTAACTCATGACTGGAAACTCACTGATAATAGGTTAATTAAATGCAATGGGTTTTTAAATTTTTTTTCATAGTCGACATTGTCTTTTTTTCAGTAAATTATGCTTTAGGTAAAAATGCATGATTCCACAAATTTGAAAACACATGAAAATACTGTCTACCCTTAAGGCTAAGATTCTCAGAAAAACATGTTTATTCTTAACTGTTTTGAATCAAATATGTAAAGTTTGAGGGACAAAGCTGAAAACATACTAACATGGGACCTATTTTTAACTCTTCATGCTCACTTGTCATTTCTATTAATTGACTAATTACGTATTTCCCAAGAAAAATATTATTCTTCATTCATGTTTTTGTGTATGCAATTCCATTCTTTCATTTCAATGTGAAATATTTGTACAACTAAACAATTGCACAAAACCATAGAAACATTTCTACTACTATCAATGAAGCACATTGCACTGGAAATAAAATTGATATTCATGAAAGTATAAAATCCAATCCAATCTAATGTATATAAAATGAAACACTTCACACTATGTATACCTGTATTTAAAATCAAACTAGGAACATGTTTTAAAATGTGTCTTCTCCAAATGCTATTAGTAAAAGTTTAAATTCAAAACTAGGATGATAGTGATAGTTTTAAATTGAATGTGCTGACTTCCACTCTTCTGTTAAAATCTGAGATTATAAAAATTATAATAACCTCAGAGATTGTCCATTGTCATGTTAAACATGGTAGAGAAAAAGATTACTCAAACTGGATACAATGCTTGCCTTTTGAATACTATTCTGAGGGGGAATGAAATTTCATTATATTGCACAGAGCCATAGTCTGTGCAAAATTCTTAAATTTTGAGTTCTCATGATTACATAGATTTTTAGAAAAATTCATACTACTCCTTTCATGTTTTAAATTTTACTATATGTCAAAGAGCTTATGCTATTCCTAATTATTAAATCCTTGACAAACCCTTAGTAGTATATTTTTCTATTCAAATAAAATTTAAAAGAAATTAACTCCAAACATATATCATGGAATCTGATGTAATCACGTAAGGTTGGGATAACTTTATTTGGAACTTTACCTAGTTGCTGACATTTTATATCATTCCTCCAAGATACTGGCTGAAATCTGATGTAAATGAATTGACTAATTTTAAGCAGAATGATAGTCCTATGGTCTTCTATTGATTGAAAGTAAATGTCAAGGTGATAAAAACTAATGAAGTCTGTTTTATTCCATTCAAATATTCAAAATTTCATAGGCCTAAAATTCACAAATAATAGTTGTCCTTACTCAAAGGACACCTGATATTGTCATTTTTATAATTTTCCTTTTTCCAGAATAGCTCTAGATTCATATCAGATGCCTATAAGCGCCTCAATTTTGTGGCTTTCTAAAAGAAAGAATGTCAAAATCTACAATATATTAAATAACTTTCTACTCTTGTAAACTTTTTAAAAAGATGAACTTTGGATATTAGTAGGCAGTCACAATTGTAAATCTGAATGACATAAGTTAGTAAGTCAAAGAATCAAACACAACTGGTATTCATAATTGTTTTGAAATTACATTAGATACCAATTGCTGATTTTTTAAATTTGCATTTATAAATACAAAATTACTGTGAGATGATTAGTAATTTGTGAAGCATTATTGTCTGGAAAGATTTTTATGAGGCTTGAAATTTATAGTAAGTCAAACGTGGTCATCCTTAGATAGCTTTAGAATGAACGACCCTTAAATCTCAATGTGTATATGCTATCTCAATGTGATTGTCCATTAATTCAAGGTAATATGTGAAATTATTTAACCTATTTATTTTATTGATTTATTTTTTTCAATCAGAAGTATGAATTGCTGATTATGAATCAAATTGAAATAAAAATATTTGACATTGTCAACATAGCTAGCAGAATAATAAGGCAGGGGTACACAGATCTGAACAGAGCCTCAGAATAAAATAAAGCATAAGCTGGTAGTTACTTTACAAAAAATTAGAAGACATATTTAAAGGTAATATTGGAAATATCACATAATTGTGTTTCATTGTACTTACATAGTTATCTCAGCTTTATTTTTAAGTTGGAGTTATTTCAATATTACCTGGTTACTAAGCAAACAGACGTGAGTCCCGGAATCCTGGGTATCACACTACATACGAATAATATATCATTTGGTTATTCTCTTAAGTAGCCTGAGAGGTAATATTCAGATGTGAAGGAAATACTATTTGACTGTGTTAAAAACACCTCAGACAGCCCGCAAATTTAGGTCAGTGGTTTCAGCGCCTGCCTCGCAAGTACAAGGTACTGAGTTCAATCCCCTGTACCAGAAAACAAAAACAAAAACAAAAACAAAAAAACACCTCAGACGCAAGTTCTAAAAAAAAAAAATGTTTGCTTAAAAAAAATCAAAGCAGGAGCCAGGGATTTAGCTCAGCGGTTCTACCACCTGCCCAGCAAGCTCAATAACTCAAGTTAAATCCCCGGTACCGGGAGAAAAATAAAATCAAAGCAGAAGGGTGATATAAAACTTAGGAAATAGAATGGCATTAACACTCATCAAAGACTAGACTATCATTAAAGACTAGACCATCCATCTGTCATCTGCTGTGTTAAAAATAAAATAAATAAATAAAACAAGCAGAGATATCATCAATATTTTGGTACTGCATAGATAAATAAAAATTTCTGATTAAAGTACAGCCAAACGAACTAAGATCATGAAGGCAGGTAAGGAAGGCAAAAACCACAGACTAGATTCTGTACTTGATCAATTTGTAGCAGTTGTGGCTGATTTTAAGAATTAAAAGTATTAAAATACTAACTAAAAACTGTTTGTTAAATTAAAGATAATTTCCAAACCAAAAATTACAATATAAACTTTGGCAAATGTGTTAAATTTTAGGCTTCAGAAAAAGTATTCAGAACATAACATTATATTTGTACTAGTTAAGTTTCACTAGAAGAACATATTTAATATAAAATACATGCATGATTGATTATACAGGGATTTATAAAGTGATCTTACAGAATTAAATTTGGAAGGGTCTCAGCAGCCTTCTGTTAATTCAGAATTGGAAGAATCCGAAATGGCCTTCTCCTCTTTGGAAAGGTGGGAGATACAGTAAAGGTCTAAGGTCATAGGCCTGGAAGCTCACTACAGACTCACCAGTGCGAATCTGTGTCAGAAAGCTGAGGAGTCTGTTGAAAAGATGAAGAGTTCACCCTCAGACCCTGTAGTAACATCTGAACCCAGTAGTGAAGACCTGAGCTCCCTCAAACAAAAAGGAAGACTTCTTTCTTGTTTGTCTTTCTAGTCTATCCCTGCTACAAGCCTATTGGTTGGTGCTACCCATGTGGTCCTCAGTTTGCAACCTAGATGTTAATCATTTATAGACACATAGAGAGCTTTACTTAACTGTAGGTGGTTCTTGCTCAAGTCAAGTTGATGTATCATAATTAACAGTCACAATATTATTAAATGTTTAGTATATTTTCTTTGCTAGAAAATTTTAATTATTTGAATTTAGTATTCAAAATTGTCAGCAAGATGGCTATTTTTTTCAAACATGTTTAGGAAACCATTGCTATTATTTCTCTAGAGAAGTCCTAGAGTTCTCGCCAGAACTAGAACAGTAAATTTTAATTGTTTGAGTTTTCCATGGTATTCTGCAAGTATTTGAAATCTTGAACAGCCAATGATAGATGTTCTTCCAGAAGCTTTTGCTGTGGTTTTAATCTCATGCACCCAGAGGCAGGGCTGCTGGAAAGTAAGTGAATTATGGGGCGCGATAGAGGGCAGAAAGGCAGATCAGCGCAGAGGTGACCTGGAAGAGTTTATCTCTGTCTCCAGCTCCTCCTTCCTCCCTCTGCTTCCTAGCTGCCATGATATGAACAGCTTTTCTTCCTCTGCCCTTCTGCCCTGCTGCTTCTGCCCTGCAGCCAGCCGGCCACTGACTATAACTCTGAGCCAAAATAAACCTCTTCTCCCTAAATTGCGGGGATCAGGCATTATGCCTCCGAGACAAAAACAGAGACCTAGACACCTTTTCCAAGAAGGGATCTAAAATATACAGATCTTATCCATTTTTCTCCTGTTCTATTTCAATATTTAAGCCTCTTCCCAAGCGTATCTGCATAGATATGTCAATACTTGTATCTCTACTTGCACTTGTGTACAGAAATGTGAATACCTGGATCTTTACAATACTACATGTATATTTGCATGCATTTACTGCAATTTATTTTCATAGTGGTCTGAAATCTTTTTCATTTAGTACATCTTTTGTACATTACCTTGTTCTCATGTATAAACCGAATTTTAAAATAAGAGTTACAACTGTGTCTTGAACATAGCACTCAAATCTTAGCGATTGGTTCCATTAGTCCTTCATTCCTGTAATATATGTTGGGAAGGCTACACTCCAACGTATTATTAGTAAAGTCTAGGGATTGGATTAGGTAGAGACTTTTATTTCTTGTATCATCATATATTATGAGACTGTGGACAAATTTTGATTTTTTGGTGTGTTTTTAAAATAAAAAGTTAAATTAAAACATGTTTGTGATAGTGAAAAAAAAAAAAGATTTAAGCCCCTTAAAGATTTCTGTACTGCATTTGATAGTACTCATTTGAACAAAGGAGGCTTTTCTCAAACTCTACTTTCTAGCAAGATAATAGATATTCAGTTGCAGTTTTTTCTCTATTAGCCTAGTTTCTGATGACTGCCCTTTAATTTGTAAGCAAAGTTTATTAATTCCTTATTCGCAGCACCTAAAAGAGAGTTTTGAATAAACATAACATGTGTCTATTTTTTTCTGAATATATCCACATCTATACCTCTGATGATATTATTCTATAGAATGTTGAAAAAAAATCAATCCAATGTTGGAATCAAACTCATTAGTCTTAACTATAACATTGAGTTGAGAATGTTTTAGAGAACAATCTCTTGATATAAGTACGAGATTGTATTTTGCACATTAATAACATATAGGAACAATTCTAGACAAATTTAGGCCACTTTCTTTAGGTGTACTTCTATGTGCTTTCTTGAAAGGTTAATATCTTTATCAATATTAGCCCATATTTTAGAATAGTGAAAAAATTAAATATCACCTAATTAAATTCCAGCCCCATCATTTACTACCTATGGAATGTTTTTTTTTTTTTGGTTGTTATTGAATATTTCTGAATCTTGTTTCTCACTGGAAAATGAAAATAGTTATAAATATATGCCTTCTATGTATTTATATGAGGGAGCAATGCTAAAAGCTAAATGAATTTCCTTATGCCTTTATTCAAGACTCAATTTAAACTTCACGCTCCTTTGAAGCTGGCAATGGAGTCTTTTATTTTAAGGCATATATTATGCTAGGCACTCATGTTTTTGCATATGAATAATTATCTATAAAAGTTGGAGTTCTTCATCCTGAACTTATTTAGGTGTTTGATCCATATATTTCTTTTGTTTATTTTCGGTTTCTGACTTCCATTATAATAATTTATCAAGCTGCATATTTTTCACCTAAAATTTTAAACTCTTCGATATTAGTAACTTTTCATGACTTATCTTTGCATACAATAAAATATTTATATTATGATGTTGCCCATGATAGAAATTCAATCATTATTTGAAAAACAAACGAACAAATTCACATTATGGTGAAAACCAGCAACAAATTCCCATCATTTTGAGACACTTTTCCATCTTAATCAACCCTATACAGAAATCTTTATATTGTAAAACATTGTAAATGAATCCATAAGTATATTTTACTAATTAAATTATATGATTCTATTTTAGAAGGCATTTTCAAAAACTAATTTTCACAAATAATTTTATGATCTCAATGCAGAATGCATCTTAGGATTTAAGAAATGAAATGTATCATTTTAAAGTTCATTATCATACCCCCTGTTCTATAAAGTCTGATAGAATAAGAATTTATTATTTTACTGTAATAATAAATATAAAATTTTGATATTCCTAAGGAATGATTAAACTGTGAATCATATTTTTTGCATAATTTTGTCATGTGCTATTAAATTGCATTAAGTTTTGTCTAAAGATGCCTCCATATGTAGAAAACAATAGCCTAATTTAATGTCTAAAGGAATTACTACCTAACTTAATAGTATTCACTTGTAAAATTTATCCAAGTCTCAGACTACCCTAGCAGCAGAACCTTCTACCAATCATGGACTGAAATCTGCAAAGACAACTCTAAGTAAGGAAATAATCAAAGTGTAACCTACCAGACTATTACTGTATATCAGTTCCATTTCTTTGGCCATAATGTTTGCCTACCCTTATGACACAGAGCTCTAGGAACTGCTTCCGGTTCAGTGATGCCCTGCTCATTAGCCTTTCTTTCTTCTTCTTCTTTTTTTTTTTCCTCCTGTTCAGTTAAACTCTATTAAATTTAATGTGTCCAAGTTTTTCTTTCAAAACTTCTCCAACTCATATTTCTCATATGTGAAACTAGGATAATATCCTTATTTCTAGTATTGTTTAAAGAGCAGGATGAGTTGACTCATGAAAAATGCTTAGCAGAATGTTTAACATAGAGAAAGTCCTCAAAAGAAGTTACTGCTATTAACAGGAACTGAAACAAAATCATTTCTTTCAATCTTTTATCTCAAAAAATAACACTCAAATTCCATTATGTTATTTGATGTCTGTGTTGTACCATGTTTTGGAGCATTATGAGGCTTCCAAAAGAGCAGGCAAATCATCACCTTCACTTCTAGAATGGTGTATTGTGGGCTCCCCAGTGGAGAACTTGCTCAGCATGTGTGAAGCCCTAAGTTCAAAACATGGTACCACACACACACACACACACACACACACACAGACACTCACACATGCACAGAGACATATGCAAATTAGGGAAAAAAAACCTGATACAATTAAGATATAGATAGATAATTGTAGAAATCTACCGAAGGAAGGGCAAATGCATGATATGTGTCATGGAAAGGTGATTTGTTGACTCCTATAGTACAAGAAGGATTTAGTGATACCAGATTGGATGTTAGAAAGAACTTTCCAAGACTGAGGGAAAAAAGAAAAAAAAAGTCCTAAAATCTTTGAAAAACACATGGTATGTTTGAGGCATAACAAGTAGTATAATCCTTCCTATAAAATTAAATTATCTGCTGTAAAGGAGATTAGTTTGTGTGGATGAGAGATATTATGAATTACTAATGAGAACAGTCTAATGAGTATAGTATAGAGTTAAACTGATTTCGTAATACAAGTATTGTTATGGATGTTGTGTTTAAGACTAAATAAATGGATCATAACTTTGTCCTACATAATAAAATCAGGCATAAATGAGTGAAAACAGCACTGAATATAAGTTCATCGCATTGAACTGGGAGTTTTAATTACAAAAGAATCAGAGAGTTAGTAAGAATGTATGAATGAATGTCTTGGTTCTCATCTGAAAAAGAAAAGAGTTCCTGAAGTTGCAGAAATCCAGAAATCTGCTCTTGGAAGATATTTGGGTTTCAATTAAAATAAAATCCAAGTGTAAGCTGTGCTGTCAATTCATGAATCTTAAACAATATAACTTCTCAATAGGAAGATAATTATATTCAAAACCACAATATCAAAGTAATTCCAAAAAATGTATATTAGAGAAAGATGTGACATTGAAATAAAGCCACAGGCCCACTGAATTCCTCATTGAAGTTTGTTTTCTTTTTTTACTTTGGATCACTTCAAGTTTATATTTATATAACTAAGCATAAAACAAACTAGAAAATTAAGGATGAATATCTAGAAAATTGGTTTGTAGCCAATTTTTGTGCATTTAACTAAGCACTTGTCTTTAGAGTTCTAGAGTCTTATACTTATCTGAAGAGACATTCTATGTTCATCATTTTATAAGCTCTCTTGGGGCTAAATATTAATCCTTGGTTTATGCATTAATTCTCCTTTATTTCAACATTTAAGGGTATTTTTACTTTCACCTAATATTTTAAAAAGTTTTTCCTTTGCTAACAAAGATAACTCTTGAAATCTAACTGTAGAAGTTGCATGTACAGCAATAAAATTAATCTTATATAAATAACTGTCATATTGCTGGATCAAATACAGATACAATCCTCTTGCAAAGTTCCTGTTTACAAACTCAAAATGCCTTCCAAAGTTAATATTTCATTGTCCAATAATTATAAAAGAAAATATAATGTTAGTGATGGTCCACAGTCCAGAAAAGCTTGTCAGTTGACATTTTATTTGTTTTTGGGGGTTGAAGAGAAATGACAGTTTTAATATTGTGGCTGTTGATCTGATTATATTATACACTGTCACATTTATTTATCCACTATTGCTCAAATGTTCAGGGATGTGCAAGTTTTTCATCAATAAAACACAAGATGATAATCTAGTTCTGAATATAGATTATTTGAAATTATTCCAAGAAGGAAATCCACAGCTGTTCTCAGTATCAACATTAGTGAAGTTCAAGAGGTCTTGGAAGAAGCAGGCCCGGAAGCCAATCAAAGACACAGATGCTACCGCTGGAAGCACATTGGATCAAACTCCATCTGGGCGCTTGATGTGCCAGGTTTCTCTCATAAGTGGTCACAGCAGTTAGGTTCTTTGCTCCAGATGAGAGAGAAAGGCACCAAAGGGAACTATTCTCCACCCTGCAATCAACAAGAAAAATGCTACGCCAAGTGAAATTGTGATTATATATACACTGATGTGTTAATGAGGTTTGAAAATGTTTAGTTGGCTAAGAGCTAAGTGTCTGGATTGGACTAAAGCAACAGTATATCTGGAAATGTAATGCACACTATTAAATACAACTCTGTGTGCCAACATATGTTTGCCTGCATGTGCCCATTTGGGGTGAAATTGTCAAAGCAGCAGATAGATGTCAATGTGGTTGCTTAGACATTTAGCTTATTAAAATGTTTCTGTCTGAATTAAGGAGCAACTTCAGAATATTACCATTTTATTGAAATAAAGGAAAACACAATGCCTTCCAGTAATTTTTCAATAGGAAAACCAAGCTCGGGAGCAATTCTTTTCCAATTCTCAACTTGTTTGGAAATGTTTTCCCTTTAGTACACATCCAACGTTACTGGGAAAGATCTGCAGGGCTTCATGTTCACGGACAATTCACTCCTCACAGTTGGAGGCCTCAGCATTTTTCTGTAAATTAAATAGTCTGGATTTAAAAATAGGGTAGTATTTTTTTTAAGAAATATAAAAGTTGCTGGGATCTTTGAAAAAGTTCCTTAGTATATGTTTGTAGTACAATGACTTATTTATTGGAGGATATTGATATGTATAGTTGATCTTTTGTACTTTTCCTTCCTTTCATTTCCCATCATCCCTGGGTCCCCTTCCCATCTCTACAAAGTCGATCACTTTGTTTCCTATCATCTTTATATTGCTCTTCAAATTATTTATACTTTGGGCTACTCACATAACAGAAACCATGTGATGTTTAACCTTCTATGTCTGACTTAGTTCACTTAGCGTTATGGACTCAAGGTGCATCTGTTTTGCTAGAAATAACTAAAGATTATCCTTCCTAATGGCTAAGTAGCACTCTGGTATGTATATGCACATTATAATTTACATTACTGTAGACTATTTGCTAATTCATACATGATCCTAAATATCCATTTGAGAAATAAGATTTATGGTTCATTTCAACTTCATGCTTCACCCAAATGTAGTATTAACTCCAGTACTGGATTTCCTTGCCTGATGTTCCAGTTCCTCCAGAATTTGGTTACTGCCACATTTGAATGTCAATGTTTCAAACTGTAGTATTGGAGCAGAAGATTTTTCTCAATGCATGGCCCATGGCCAAAATTCCAGACTCATCAAAACAATCTTAGGTGTTGGTTACCGATGCAGACACTGAGTTTGGTATAAGTAGTTTATTAATAATCCATTAAGTGGCGAAGTGTAGAAGTATTTAAATAGAGATAACATGATAGAATTCATATATGCCATAATTTTTATTTATAAAAAAGGTGAGCGTAAGTGTACAATTCCTAATTATATTGAGAATATAAAGACATACAGCAAATCTAATGCACTGAAACTCTGATTTGAGGCTGAGGTTCCCCATAATCTCTTTCAATTGCAGCCATAATTTCTCTTATTGGAAATGCAGCCCTAGGAGTGGTAGGCTCACATAAACATTGTAGAAATGCTTGTGAACAATTTATTCAGCGTATTTTCTCAAATCATGTAAGTACATGCCATTTAACAAGATCTCTAGGTGATTCGTGACATTACAGTTCAGTAAAACTAATCTAATATGTAGATTCATACAGTTTCTTGCCCTCTATAGCATTCAAGAATAATTTTATAATTGGGCTGGACTCTTAAGTCTCTTTTTTTTTTTGGTAGCGGGGATCGAACTCGGGTCCTTCTGCTTGCAAGGCAGGCGGCGGAACCACTGAGTTAAATCCTCGGCCCAGGGACTCTAACTCTTGATTCATCTGTTATATCCTAACACATGGGATGAAACTAAATATCCATTAAATAATCTGACGTCCATTTTGTGGGTAGATCAATGAACCTCGCAATGCTTCACATTACAATCACCTGAGGAAACTACTACTGCAGGGGCTCACCTCCAAAACAATTATAGTAGTAATTGCTAGAGGTAAGTCAGGATTATTGCCAATTTTTATAAGCTTCCAAGGAGATTTTAGTTTTCAGCCAAGGTGAAATCCACATCACAGAACATTTAACTGGACTTGTAATTGAATTAAATTGGTCTAGGACAATTTTCAAATAGTTCTAAGTTCTAAATAAATTCAAAGATGTAAGTAGCATTCATAATTTTAATAAGCACAAAAACTTGATTCCTTCTTTTCATGATCAATTATCTTTGCTCCAATAAACTGAAGTGAGTATTTCTGTATAGAAAAACTTTCTTATTTAGTGTGTGGATATATTTAATCTAAGAATTAAATCAAAAATGGTTTGAGGCATCTAAATAAGATTTAGATTAATTCACAGCAATAGACAAATTTTTAAAGATTTTTTTTCTTTTAAATTCTTTATTGGTACATTTTAGGTATACATTATGCTTACATTTGTCACTGGGTGCTTGTACCTGTACATGACGAATCCTGATTCTTATTTTTTCCCCATTACCTGTGCGCCCTTCACCCCCTCCACCCTTCCCTGCTTACATAGTCTTTGTTTACATTTTTTCCTTTTCTCATAATTTTTTCTTTCCCTTCTCTCCTTTCCCCTTCCCCTTCCACCACCCCTACCACTTTGGATCTTTTCTTCCTATTTCAAATTATCAATTATTCATTTTAATCTTATTTACACATTCTATTTTCCATATAATATCTATCTTATTTATTTATTTTTCTTTCATAATTGTGCTATTGAGTAATCTAGTCCAGTGAATAATTGAGGGAGGACAGCTTTACTCGATTGTTAATCTTAGGGATAAAATTACAATTAACATTGATGTGACCCTTAAATTTACTGTGTAAATGTTCTTTATAAAGTTGAGGAAGTCCTCCTCCATTTCTGTTTTGCTAAGAAATTTTAATTTTGAATTAGTGTGGAATTTTTGAAATGTTTAACTACATCAATTAAATGACTATGATTGGATATTTTCTTTACTTCTTGACTGTATGGATCTGGTAAATTTCATTGCTTTATTTTCAAATATTGAATTAGCTTTGTCCACTAGGGATTGATCTCCTTTGACTGAGGTGTGTAATATTTTTATTAGGATTTAGTTTGTTAATATTTTGCATAGGGATTTTATATCTAAGTAATGAGAGAATGGTCCATGTTTTTCCTTTCTTGGAACACAGTTTTGGAGTTAGAGTAATTTTGGCCTCATACAAGGAGTTACGAAGTGTTCCTGTTCTGTCTAGTTTCTCGGGGAGATGATAGACAACTGCTATCATTTTATCTTTCAACTTTTAGAAATCATCTTTGCCCATTCTTTTGTTGTTATTGTTGAGGATTATCAATTATTAGTTGATTTATTTCATACATATTGTGTTATTATTTTTTCTTCTTTGAGATTTTTTTGGGGGGGTACCAGGGATTGAACTCAGGACCTTGTATTTGAGAGGCAGCTGCAGTGCCACTGAGCTAAATCGCTGGCCCTTGAGATTTCTGACAATTTGTATCTCTAAAGGAAATGGTCCATTTCACAGAAGTCATCAGACTTGTAGCGATACAGTTCTTCCAGTAGTGCTTCATTGTTTTAGTATCTATGATTTCAGTGGGAATGGCTATTCTTTTGTGTTTGGTATTGAAAATATACATATACCAATATTTTTCCTTCTAACCAAGTAAGGGGCTTATCAACTTTATGCATCTTTTTTGAGAATATTTCTTAAAACGAACATGTACTGGCAATAAATTTAACCAGACCCTGTTACCCTCAGAAAATCTGTTTTGCTTCACTTTTGAACCATCATTTGGCCAACTATAAAACAATTTTAATTAAATGCATGTATATTAGTTAGCTTTGTGTTACTATAGCAAAATACCTGAAACAATCACCTTATAGAGAAGAAAGGTTTATTTTTGCTCTTAGTTCCAGAAGTTCTAATCCAAGATGAGAGATCTTAAGACTCTAGGTCTCTGCCAAGGACAACAGATAATGGCAGTAGTGCTTTGCAAAGTAAACCACTGTCCTCATGAACAAAGAACTGGGGGGTGGGGTACAATCTCCTTGGAGTCTACAACCCCAGTGATCTACAAATCTTCCACAAGCCCACTTCACAAAGGTTCTATCATCTCCAAGCCTTTGGACTTTGACATACTGGCTTGTGGGGGAATTCAATATCCACACTAGAGAAATGTGTTAATAGAATTAGTCTGACTCATCTTTGGTTTTTGTGGGGGATTAGTTTACTTGAATAAACAGACACATTTTGATATTAGAGCTATTTGGATCTAATTTCACTTGGATGGATCAAAAGTTGTAGCTGTCTAATATGGATGAATTTCTGAGTTTTATCTCATTGGCTTTTATTATACTTGAGTTTTTTGAATATTTTGGATGGCATTGACAAGTTTATTTCATTACAAAATAATTTTAAAAGGATTTTATATAATAGTTGGCCCTTTATAAATTATATTCAATGAAATTGTACCATTTTAAATGACTTGTATTAGTTCATTTGGTGTATTCTGACTTTAATTTTAATATTAGGAAAATGTTATTTTTATGACATTTTAATTCTTCTCTTGATTAACTTTTATTTAATCAAGTCATACTTTTCTCATGCTCTTCAGAGTAAATTAGACTAGTTGGATTTTTACATACAAGTGTTTATTATTTATAGACTTTGGGAAGAGGAAATAAGAGAAGAGCTTTCAAAAGTGTTTATAGTAGTATAGAATATGGGTGAGGTAATTTCTCTAATTGAGAACTTAATTGAACTGAAAGCTGAGACTACATTTTTTAAGGCTTTTTCAGTTAAAATTATCCAGTTGTCTTCATAAGAGATAAATACTATCAACAATATCTTTTCTTGTTATCCAGTTTTCAATGTGAGTTAGCCACAGACTCTAAAATCTATGTATATCTTAACTGGTTCCCTTCTTTTTCATTCCAAGCCAACAAAAAAATGAAATCAGCTCTTTATCAAGCACTTAAATGAAATCAAGCCTCAAGCT
Organism: Heterocephalus glaber; assembly: GCF_000247695.1. The sequence continues at coordinate 8,712,381 of NW_004624767.1, read as the reverse complement.
ACCTGTTCACATGAAACCTATTGTTCACATGAAATCTCTCCCTGATTTAGGCCAAGTTCTTCATAGTTTTCCATCATATTACCACTGCCTTTAGTTCCAAATATTTGCTCCTCATTTTATACTTGAATGATCACCCTCTCTCTCTCTTCCCATTATCAAGTCACGAAGCTTTTACCATGAAATCTTATTTAATTATTGTATTTCCTATTTTATTATTAATTTCAATTTGCCCAGCACACACACACACACACACACACACACAACCACCCAATAGAAATTTGAGAAGCATAGATTCTGGTTCCTGTCCTAATAGTGACAGAGGGCAGAAGGTAGGTTGAACATGATTAAAGTGAAATATATGCAAGAATAGAAATGTCACAGAGGAAACTATAATTTTGGGTAGTTAATATGTTTTACTAAGAAAAAAATACTGGGCATATTTTATATGTATTGACTCCTAATATTTGTCAAACAGTAATTCATTTAAATCCTCAGAAAAATGCTATATTTCCAATTACTATCTTCATTTTAAGATAAAATATAAGATACAAAAAATGAAAAAGTTTAGTTAAGTCAAGCAAAAGGTAAATTAAAAAACAACATAATAGCCTAAGGTACCTCAATTCTACACTCTTAATCACCAACTTTTATTATGACTTTAATAATTTACAATAGAAAATAAAATGAGAGATTAGGTCTTTCCAGTTTGTAAATTGTAGTTACTACTTTCACATTCCCTTTCAACATATAAAGTAGCCATAATTACTTGCTAAACTTTTGGAAGTGAGGTAGAAGACTATTTAACTTTAAATATTGGTATCATTATCCGTTTGACACATTATCTGTGTGACACTGGGCAACTTATTCAAATATTTTAGACCTCAGATTCATTTTCTATAATCTGGTTAATAGTAGTAACCATGTAATAAGGTTACTGTGATGGTAGATAAATGAAGTAACATTCAAATACCTTGAGCTGTGATTGGCTTTAATATATATTCAATGAATATTAAGTGATATGATTAGAAAAGTAATTTTATATACATTCTTACATCTAAGCTTCATAACCATTTAAATGGAAATACTACTACAAAAAATTTTACAAATCAGAATATTGAAGCTCACATAGATTAATGACTTTCCCAACAGCAAGCAGGTAGTAGTCAATAAAGATAATGTAAATTAAACCTAACTATTCTCATTATATCTACTTATTGTCTTGCTTTCATAGTCCAAGTGAGCCTTGAGGAATGGCAGAATGAGCAAAATATTAGATTTTTTTATAAATGCAAATGATCAGGTCCAATAAAGCTTACCAGTTCAGAAACCTTGTGGCACTGATACATAATCTGTGTTTTCATTACATTTCTGCACATGGATCTTTGAGATAAAAACAGAATAAAGTATAGATGTTTTGCTTGAAAAATCACAAAAATGCAGTGGTCAGTTGGCATTCATTCATTTTTTGAAATTCAAATTGAAGAAAATCAAACTTACATTCCATGAGAGGGTTCAGGCATCCCTGTCTCTATTTCTGACTCTGGCTGTCCTTCTGAGTTTGTGTATGTGTATTTGTTTGTTGATTTTCTTCTATAAGGCTTCGATTTCTTATTTCAACTTGTAATGTTACTGGGTCTTCCTTAAATATTTCACTGTCCTCTACAACCGCTTAACCTTACTGAGAAATCTCAATATCTGCTTTCAATAATCTTATATTCAATTTGTCATAAGGAGACGATTTTCTCTTACAAGTTTTCATGCTGTCTAGTTTATTGAGGGACCTAGTTATAAGTTCCTAAATAATTTGTTTATCTTAACATTCAAAAAATTAATAATAGTTGAAAAAAGTATTATCTGCCTTATCAGATCTTTTATTTGGCTAACTACCACGGAGATAAAGTCTAAATGGAAAGCAGAATTTTTTGTATTTGTAAAAATCTTTTTGCATTTGAGAAAACCTTTGGAGATGAGGACAAAAATTGATTCATCAAATCTAAATCAGCTAAACATATTTCAAACTTTCTACTGTAATATTGATTGAAGTCCAATGTAGAATATCTTGATCACTTAATTATTCATATTGTAATATGGATATCTAATAGTCTTTTATAGGTTTTACAGAAAATGTTAATATTATCAGTGAGTTACTTAACTAGTCTCTATACATAATAAGTTGAACAACTGTATTGGCAAAGCTGATGAATTATAATAAGGGAGGGAGGTGTTTTCAATTTAATATTTGTAACAATGTATATCTATGATATAATAAATCATGGTGTCAGTGCTGCAATCCAATTCATTCTTCTTAGTATTTGCTACACTCATTCGTTAATTTATGCAAAATATGTGTAAATATTAATACATCATAAATATCAATGCAGTGATAGAAAAATTTTTTAAAAATTATGTTTGGGACAGACAGTGCAAAGAATGTGATGGACATTTCTTCATTTTATTATTAAATGATTCATAACATTTTGAAATGATGCATTATCTAATGTATGTTAATTTTCGATGTCCTAGTTTATTACCAAGTACCAAATTACATATAATATCTAGGCACATTTATATATAAAAATACATATATAGGGGCCGGGGATTTAGCTCAGTGGTTCCACCGCCTGCCTCACAAGCAGAAGGACCCAAGTTCGATCCCCAGTACCAAAAAAAAAACAATACACACATAAAATTTGAGTTTACACTATGTAATTAATGCATGTCTGATACTTTGGTAGAATGGTACTAATAATTCTAGCCAATTTAGATAATTTCATTTAAAAGCCAATAATTCAGAAAATCTGTTTATTTGATGAAATAATTTTCTAAATTGTTTTCTATATAATCTAAATTATAGTACAGTAAAGGTAATAGTTGCAGGTTATATATTGAATCAGGTCCTTTACATAGACAGTATTATACTGTATCATATTATAAAGTAAAATTCATATTACATGTAATTCATTTTTTTTACTCTTTTGAAGTATCCTATTAGGTATAAATTAATGAATTCACAATGTTGTGCAAATATCAGCATTGTGCAGCTCTAGAACACTGTAATTTCGACAAAAGATACTCAGTATTCCTTAAGCAGTTATTCTTGCTGTGCCTTGAAGTTACAAATGGGCTAATGTCTATGGAGTTTTGCATATTCTGAAGTTAACACACAAATTGAGTCAAAGAATAAGTAGATTTTTTTGTCTCTGTCTTATATCTCTTAGCACAATATTTTCAAGTTATATCCATGTTGTAACATGTATCAACACTTCATTGCATTTTATGATTGTAGAATATTCCATTATACAGAAATACATTTACACTCATTAGTTGATTGACATTTGAATTATTTCCACTTTTGTCTATTGTTAATTGTGCTATATGGACATTTGGATGCAAGATCTTTTTGAATACCTGTTTTAAATTTTTCTGAATATGTTCTGATGAGTGGTATAGCTGAGTATATGGCAGCTGAATGCTTAACGTGCTGAAGAATGTCCGAACTATTTTCCACAGTGGTGGCTTCACGCTCTCCTTCCATGACTGCATAAAGTCTCCACCAGGTACTGTAGGGGCTCCAATTCATCCAAATTTCCACAGTCCTTGTCATTATAGTAAAAGCCATAGAACTGTGTATGAAATATTATTTCATCATGGGTTTGCTTTGCATTTTCCTAAAAATGAATAATGTTAAGTATCTTTTCATATGCATATTTGCTATTTGTACATCTTCCTTACAGAAGTATCTACTCAACCCCTTTTCTTATTTATAACTGTGTTGTTTTTCTTTTTTGCAATTGAACTGTAAAACTTCTTTAAATATGCTGAATACTAAACCTTCTGTTGCACTTTATGATAATCTCACAAGATATATTAGGACTTTGATTAAAGAATTTAAGTAGTTTTTCCCGTCATGTAACGGTTTATGTTCTGAGATGGGTTTTCTACTTACACATTTCTAATAACAAAATAAACATCACCTGGATATGTACTACAAGAAATGTATATCACTACTTTTATCTTGTCCTTTAATATTATTTAGTAGCATGCAGTCGATATGTGTGACATTTTGGGGAGTACGCAAATATCTTCCTTACAAAATAAATATTTAAACTGAGAATGATGATAGATAGTGGTTTGAGTCCCTTTAAATTAGGATGTAAGTGTATAATAGATAATTAGAAATAGGAAGAAAAGGTCCAAAGGGGAAGAGGAAGGGGCGGGGCGGGGGGGGTGGAGAAGGGAAAGGAATTAATATGAGAAAAGGAAAAAAGTGAAACAAAGTCTTTGGAAATAGGAAGGGGTGGAGGGGTTGAAGGGAGGGCAGCAGAATGGGGAAAAAATAAGAACCAAGATAGGTCACGTAAAAGTACAAATTCCCAATGATGAATGTCATCATATTGTATACCTAAAATGTACTAAAAGGGCCAGGAATTTAGCTCAGTATAGCCGCCTGCCTTGCAAGCGCAAGGTCCCGAGTTTCATCACCGGTACCAAGAAAAAAAATGTACCAATAAACTTAATTTAAAAAAATTGTCTATCTCAAAGAGTTATAATGTGAATTAAAAGAGACAATCAACATGAAACCCTTCATACCATGCCTGCTATATTTTAAGACATTGTAGGTATTGGTTTTGTTCTGATTTCTATCCAGATGTTCCTGCAAAGCCTCGTGGGCTCATAGGTGGAGCTTTGGGAGTTGAACGGACCATAGGGCGTGATGCCTATCAGTGGGTTAGTTCACGGACGAGTTTATAGCTAAATGTGATTTGGCAGGTGAAGCCTGGTTGGAGGAGGTGGGACACTGGAGGCGTGGCCTCTGAGGGTTCCTCTTCCTCCCTGCCTGCTGAATCACTTTCTCTGCTTCCTGCTGACCTGTCATAAGCAGCTGACCTCCACCATACTGCCCTACCTCAGGGCCAGCTGACTATGGACGGAAACCCCTACAAACTTCGAGTCTAAATAAAACTTGCCTAAATTGATGGTGTCAGATATTTTGTCTCAGTGCCAAGAAAGTAACTATGACAAGTTTTAATGAAGAAGACTGGTTTTTCCCACCTGTGGATGGCAGCTATTTTATGTTTAAATTTCTAACCAAATAGGGTGTCTCTTTACAATAAATATAATTAGCTTTTATGAGTTCTATAATTGCTAGAGTGAAAACCCACTGAGGGCAGGAATTGTTTATCTTCTTAGTACACTACTACACCATCAGTACCTAATCCCAATGCTTAACAAATAAAAATTGATGATGGATTCACATATTTGCTTATCAATGTATAGTTTCTAGGAACTTTCATACATATCAATTTAGGACTTATTAATACTAAAGATAACCTTATGAAATCTAACTTTCTCATTATCATTTTGTATAAAAAAAAATTGGGTCTCTGACAAATATAAAGACTGCTCAAGTTCCACTAGGATTCAAACATTCAGACTTTCCCTGCTATCACAAATTTATAGCCTGAAATTCTGACAGTAGTAGATACCATGGTCTTCTGGACAGAAATACAAAAATAACTCGTTATTAATTGGTCAGTATTTGTTTTACAGACTCTATAGTTTTCACTCTCAACTACAGTTAGAGAACACATGGCTATTGAGTAATTGACATGTGTACCCATTGGGGTGAGTAATTTTACACATTCCATGTATTAAAAGGAATCATAGATAGTTGCAAATTTTGCATTTACTTAGAAGATAAAACACGAATGTTTCAAGGAAATCTGTACACTGTTTATTCACACTGCACCTACTAATTGTTCCTGTAAGTGCATTCTTTTGGACTGGCATGATACTAATAGAAAAAAATTTAAGAATCATTGATGCTGTTATGTTTAGAAAGTTGGACTGGCAGGGAAAATTCCATGCAGTTTCTTTCTGAATTTGCTGCTTTAGTAAAGCAAGACCTGTTTCTGTTGAAAATCTGGTAACAAGGACATTGGCAGATATGACTGTTCCTTCTGTTACCACCTTCTGTTTATGAATTTGGAGAAGTTATTCAACATCTACAAATCTCAGGCTACCTCATTTATAAAGAGCATGGGGGATTTACTATCTGAGAAATTAATCATCACAAGTAACTGCTGAAAATTTCACACATGCCTAATTGCAATAGCCAGCAAAACACCATTAATAACAAGCACATTTTATAAGACCACAGATAGTTGCTCATTGCCAGTGGGTATCGTTTGTGTACACTGATTAATTCATTAGATAAACCTTTTTTATTAATGAGAACAAGAGAGAACAAATACCACATTAAGGAAGATGTATCTTACACTGTGGCAGTATAGGAACACCAGTCAGATGGGCTGTATTAGAAAGGCTATATAGATCAAATATCATTCAGGCTCACTTAAATACTTTCTTCATTAATGTCTCAATTGGTAATTTAAAGTTTCACCATAAAATAAATTTAATAACTGAAACACTATGTCCATACTTATATGTATTCATTTCTAGTTGAGAATAGCTTAATATAAAAGGGTAAAATGTTTTACAAATACTTATGTACTCTATACTGTTTTGTAAAATATTTCAATGCTTAACAAGAAGTACATCAGAGTACTCCTGTTATAAAAAAATGGAAAAATTCTTGTTTTAATTTATGCTTTTCACAACCCAAATGATATGTAGTGAAGATAGTAAATTAGGAAAAAAATTCAAATAGCAAAACACAGCTATTTCTATTACTTTACTTTTTAAACAACCTTGTTAAAGCTGAATAGTCATATATATTATTATTGTTATGGTTTGGATCCAGAGTGCCAACTAAATACTCATGTGTTGAGGGCCTGACATGAAAGGGGGTCATGTTAAGAGGTGGGACACTGCTGGAAGATCTTGGAAACTGTAGAAAGCAGGTCCACTGCCAACAATGTCTTTGTGGGTATGCCATGGAAGGTTAGGTTTTATCCTTTGTTCTCTCATCATATTCCCTCTCCTGCTCTCCCTCCCCCTTTCCCTCTGCTCCCCTCCCCCTTCACCTCCCTCTGGCCAGCAAGAAGTGAATAACCTTTTCTTCTCTATATCTTTCTGCCATGATAATTGCCGGAGACACCTGTAGTCAGGTTCCAGTACCCACCTGCCCAATGCAGGCCTGAGAAAAAGAATACACTAAGAGACAGAACTAAGAGAGAGAAAGCAGCGCACCAGGACAACAAATGCCAGTGTAACCCACAAAGGCACTGGCCAGTCCCAGGCACTGACTTTTATTGGCAATCAATTGGAGTAAAGGTGATGTGGTTTATATGGAAATTAATGTAAACAAGGCTCATAAAGGACAAGACAAAGCATTCTCAAATTAGGAACAGAATAGACAAAATAAAAGATTGTAATTAGAACATTGTCCTTCTAGTCTGAAGATTTTAGTTGTGGGGATGGAATTGGGGTGCGAGTTACTCTGACCTCAGCATTTAGGCTTTGACCAGACTGGGTTCTATAAACAAGCCGATTGTGGGGTTCACTCTTCACAGCCTGCTTTGGACATAATAAATACTACAGTCCTCTGCAATATTCAAACTTGGCTCAGGTCCAAAGTAATGGATTCATCAAACCACGGTTTTAAATATCTAAAACCATGAGCTAAAATAAATGTTATCTTCCTCGAAGTTGTTTATTTAAGGTCTTTTGTCACAGTGACAGAAAGTTGACCTAATGAAAATGATGAATTCAACTTTTTCTGTATGTTTTCTATATCCCAAATTTAACTACACTGAAAATGTAAATGAATTGACAACATTTTACCCTTTGAGTGTTCTTTTTTGTCAAACTTTTTCTAATGTTATTTAATGTAGCTGAGATTAAAATATTTTATTTACCGGCATTGTTATATAGTAATCTCTTGGTTGTATATTCCAAAATTTTAAGATATTTTACATTAATGAAAATTTGGCTTGTTTCCTGTTTTTATGTATGTCCTTTACTGAACATACATTCTCGTATTTTAGGAATGCTTCAAAGTGCAAATTTTCGGTAATATATATGCCCAAATAACAATTTATTTTATACTTCCTAATAATTTTCCAATTATTAGTAACACTTATTGGCAGTTTCAAATGTTCCAAGTCCTCACCAGTACTTTCTTATAGTATTAATAGATAGCTTTTTCACCATGAATGAGGTTGAGTACATTTTCACATTCTTTTTTGTAAGTAACTGAGATCATTGTTCTTTTCTTAAATCTTCTCTTTTTTGTTTTCTGTAAATGATGAGTGTGTGTGTGTGTGTGTGTGTGTGTGCGCGCATGGATCTGGGATTTAAGGTTATTGTCAGTTGTGTCCACTGGAGTTCCTTTCCACACTAAGACATTTAACTTTTTTTCTAAAAATAGTATATTTTCATAAAAGAAACTTCCTCAATCTTAAAATGTCT
>NW_004624767.1:8688975-8702910 GCF_000247695.1 Heterocephalus glaber | reverse complement strand
AATAACTTAAAATTTAAATAATGTTGAAGGGGAAAAATGAAAAGATCTTAAAAGAGACACTGGAATTGATAAGTACAAAATACATTTTTGGGGCTTTGAATATTAATTAGAAATTTCTGTAAGGAAATGGAAAGATGAACAAAACATAGTAAACTACATCTAAGCTGCCAATGTGGAATAAAAATATCAGAGAATTTCAAAGGAAGAAAGGTGATGAACTGCCAAGTCACTGGATTGGGTGTAAAGATGAGATTTGAGGATTTCCTTATTTGACACCATATTGTAGAAAGATCTAGTGGAAAAGAAAAATAAACAATACAGGAATGGGATTGACTTTGTAGATTCAGTAAAATGAAGAAGAAAACAGCATATGACATTCATTATGCACACCATAAGTTTAATTCACATATGTGATCACATCTATTTATAGAATATACATAATATAGGAAAACTATAGATAGAAATAAAATTATAGTAATATGTGAACAAAGGTGAAAATTAAATCCAAGAAAATAGAAAAGATGTCTTGTGTTTAAAAAGGTAGAGAGAAAGAAGAATGGCCCTAAACTAGAATTCTGAATCTAATCATATTTGTGGGAAAGGAAGAAGAATGAATAGGAAGATAAAGAGAAGCCTTCCACAAACTCCACCTAATTGTTATGCTATATGACTCTGAATTGTCCCATATTTGCCATAGAATGCAAAGTGTTTACATTTTAAATAAGCTTCCTTTGCTTAGAGTGTCAGGTTAATTAAATAGACCAAATGAAGTATGAGTGCATTTTATTCTATGGGCTAAGTATTTGTTTTTGCTCCAAAATGAACGAGTTGAAGCTTTCATCTCCAATGTGGTGGTATCAGAAGTGGGATCTCTGGAGATAATGAGGTTTGCATGAGGCCATTTGGCTGGAGTTCCCATGATAAGGTTAATGCTGTTTTAAGAAGAGCCTCTCTCTCCTCCCCCAGTCTTGCCATCAACTTCTTCCTCCACCTTTCATGCTCTCATTTCTAAACACAGCACAATGATGTGATGTTTACTAGCATTCTGCAAATGAGCAATTACTTCACCAGTCATAAGATTTCCCAGTATCTTGATCTTGGACTTACCAGTCTACAGAACTTAAATTTCCTTGTCATTTAAGCAACCTAATCTATGTTATTTCATTATCCCAGCTCAAAAATGACTAATATAGAAATTAGTATGAAGGAGAGTAATGTTCTATGAGATACCAGAAATGTGGAAGCAGTTCTAAAACTGAGAAATGAGTAAAAACTGGAAGAGTTTTGAGATTTCTTCTGGAAAGGAATTCTGGCATGAAAGGAGTACTTTTGAAATTCTGCTAATGACTAAGAAAGAAAAGAGGGGAGTTAGAGAAAAGCTTCCATGTGCTTTGAGAATACACAGGCAACCATGAACACATTAGTAGAGACATGAACAGTAAAGGTCATTCTAATTGGACCTCACATAGAAAAGAATGCATCATTTGAAACTGGCAGAAAGACAAATTTTGTGAAATTTCATGTAACTTCACAGAATTGTGTTCTTCTTTTGTTTTATAGATGAAGAACTTGAGCAATGAGATTGAAAACATAGCTGAAGACATTTCAAAGGAAGGTGCTGAAGGCCTGGCTTGGTTCCTTCAGACTCTTCGCAGTAAAATGTAATGATGAGAGGAAGGAATTAGATATGGAACTGGTAACCAGGAAAATAAAACACAATTTAAAACTCTAGAAGATTTTCAAACTGTCTATAGGAAAGAAAAAAAAATCTAAAAAAACATATTTAGAAGAAAACACTCTGGATGTAGCAAACTACTTAATTAAGAGATTAGTATTAGTATCAACTATAGAGATAATCAGCCACCCCAGCAAGGGTACTACTTGACAATTAGTCTTTGAATTTTACAGGATGGGTCCGTGCACTTGTGGAGTTGAAATGTGTGATATAGTTCAAAATAGGAGAATGTCCCCAAAGGTGATTCAGATATATTTCTCATGTATTACATACTTCTTGAAATAATTATGTTCCTTTACTATATATGTCACAGTGACTTTGATATCTCTGTCAAAAACTCCTCTTATAAAACTGATTTCATAGTCCAACCAAAGAAGCCCTTTGAATTATCCTCTTGAATTCACATGACAAAGCTTAATTATTTGTCTGGAAACAGCTGAAACAACCTTGCTAGTAGGAAAGTGGGTAAAGCAACTTATTAGAACAAAAGCAAATCCCTAACTAGATGGCAAATGACAAAAGGTTGCGAATATGAACATGCTAAGGTTGCTCAATGTTTACCTAAGCTGAACTTGTGTATGCTTATGCCTCTTTATGTGTATGCATGGGCATACCTGTGTGAAGTTTGTATAATACATATACATGCACGGCACTTTATGTTTTGATATTTTTATATATTTTATTAGGTCATCACAAAATCATTTTCTTTCAGGCTGAAGTTTAAAATTAACATGTGTTATCAAAATTATTTTCCCACCCCAGACACAATGCCTAAGGGAACAAAATAATTAAGTATGCACAATCAATTTGCTTAAAGTTAGATCTTAATGAGCCTCTCAAAGGAATATTTCTTTTAAAGACGTTTTAATAAATGAAACCAATCAGGAACAAGTAACATTTCAACTTAATCAGAAATTCTGTCTTACCATTAAATCATTTTGAAAGGCTCTCCTAACACCCATAACACTACATATTAGCTGTTGTAATAAAGGTTTTTACAAGCACTGTAGGATCACCATGTAGGGACTGGTAAACTGCCTGGGAGATATCAGAACTCATCACAGAAAAGATAATTTTCCAACTGGGTCCAGATTAGAGCAAATACTTGTTTTTGTCAGATATTTCTCCTTTGAATCAAAATTATAGTTAGGTTCTATTGTTAAGATATATAACACCTGAAATGAGATGGGGATTTTTGTTTTATTTTCTTTACATCTTTTTATATTCTCATTTTAAAAGTAACTTCACAGACTTTTAAACAAGTAAAATCAATGCAATTGTAACTCCCTCCTCAAACACTTATTTCTATGACAACCAAGAATGAAATATGCATTTGTTTTAAGAATATTTTCCATATTGAAAATAATTTGTTGTGCTTCTACATTTCTCAGGTACAAGTAGGGGCCAGAGTGGAGCAGGTCAAGCAGCATAGAGAAGTCAGTGGCTTCCTGTGAATTCCAGTCTCTATGTACTGATCTACATTATAACATTCAGTTGAAACCATCAAACCCTGTAATAGAGTAGTTGTCACAGTAAGAAAATTTAAGGTTTTCTTTCCCTTTTTTTCCCCCAGTGAACTATGATTTGAATGAATGTGTCCCTTCCAAATCCATATGTTGGGTCTTAAATACTGATTTATGTTATTAAGAGGTAGGATTTTAGGAGGCAAGTACAACTTGAAGGTACCACTCTTACAAGTGAGATTAATGTCCTTGCAAAAGAAGTTTTAGAGAAAAATTGGGGGCCACCAGTCTCTTTATTCATGTGAGGACACAGCCTTTTTCCTTTTGGAGTTTCCACTGAGTGAGGAGAGTGCATGAAGATGCCCTGTAAGGAATGGGCCTGGACCAAACACTAAATATGCCATCTTTTTTACCATGGTTTTCCCAAGCTGCAGAACTGTAAGAATAAATGTCTGTTATTTCTAAATTATCCCATTTAGGGGAACTGTGCTCCATTGTGGACCAGAATGAGTCACATCCTCCTCAGCCTGGATTGGCCCCTGTCCAAATCTTTGTCTATGGATTCTACACCTTGACTACGGTCACCTGCCAACTCTGAGTCAGCTCTGCATTTTAGTTCCTGCACAGGGCAGCTGAAGGACATACTAACTCATCGATGTGTTGCTGGAGGAGGACACTGTCCAGGGAGGTAAGCCTGGAGGACCAGCAGACCCAAGGAGAAAGTACAGACCTGGCCTGCAGCTTCAGGGATTCCAGTGTTACCCTTCAAAGAGACAACTATGGGCAAACACAGTGAAGAGGGTGAAAGTTAGACATTGGTCCCCTGAGAAATTTAAATTCAAGCTGGGAAGAACACAGGCCTGGAACTCCAAAGTGAGAAAGCAGGCCTGGTTAGTGGTGTCATTAACTCAACAGTCTTCCTGTACCCCACTGTGCAGCCTGAATCCGGCAGAGACCAGAAGGCTGACTGCTTTTCCCAGTGACCAACTTGAACAAAGATGTGGCTCGCCTTGGACAGTGACCACAGTCTCGGGTGGACAGACAGAGCAGCCTCTGGTCTGGGGAGAGCAAGTAGCACAGAAACCCACAGGCCTACGAGGGAGGTGAACAAAAATGATTTGCAGGATGTGGCAGATTTGGGGAAAAAAATGACTCATTCAAAACCACAGAGGAATTTTTTAATGTAGTCTTTTAAATTTTTAGTGTTTTTGCTATTTCCTTTTCCTTTTTTGGGGGGGGGGCTCTCTTTTTCTTCATTTTTATTCTTTTCCTTTTTAAACTTTTTAATTCCTTCTTATCTTTCCTTTATTACCTTTATTTTATTTTGCTCTCTGTTTTACTTCTTTTTTCTTGTTTGTTCTTTTATGTGTCTGTTTTTCAATATTATTGATTTCTTTTTTACTTTGGAATAGTATCCCCTATCTCACTTTTCTCTCCTCCTTCTCCTCTTCCATTAGTTACTCTTTCAAATATTAGTTTTTAACTTTGTTGTTCCCTACCCTTTCTTTTACTAGCAGAAGTATTAAGCTTTACAAATTTTTAGATAGCTAGTTAACTCTGTGCTGTTACTGTTGAATGCAGTTCTGTTGTTAGTTGAGGTAATGTTCCAGTTAGTAGATATTTAGTATAGGAAAATATTGGCTTTATCATAGCATTTATACTATAATTACATCTCTTTTCTATGTATAAGGTTAATACATTATTATTTTGGGGTATATCAATAACAAGTTTGTCTTCAATGCTATTATTGTTGATATTATTACTGCAGCCAACTACATAGTTGTTGCTATTATCTGTTTTCTCTGCATCCCAATATCTGGACTACTTTTGTGTCATTAACAATCTTTGGTCCATTCTCAAATTGGTAGTGGGCCAAATGCCTACACTCCAAATAAACATCCTCTAAATCCTTCAACAGATGTATGGATAAAGAAAATGTCGTATGTATACACAATGGAATACCATTCTGCTATAAAGAAAGATAAACTTGAGTCATTTGGTAAAAAATGGTTGCATCTTGAGACCATAACATTAAGTGAAAAAAAATCAGACATATGAACTTAAATAGCATATTGTTTCTTTTATGTGAGAAACCCGAAATATAAATAAAGAGTAAAATAAGAGATAGATAATAGAAAGTTGGGAGATAGAATTTCTCAAATGGGAAAGGTATCAAGAGATAAAGGGATGAGGAAAGAATTAAGATGTATTATGTACTTCTACTGAATTCCCTAAAGGAATGTGATCATGCACTGAAAACATGTGATAATAAAAAACAAATTATCCAGTTTGAAGTATTTTACTATAGCAGAAGCAACAAACTAAGGCAACATCTGTACAAAATACACAGAGAAATAGTAAAGTGATTGCTTCCAAACCACGATTGTATTGATGCCTTAGCTTCACAGCACATAATCTTACTTTATTTTTCAATTCATTATTTCATCAAGTCATGTACTATTACCACTGTTGGATTTAAACAAGTATTTAGCCTGTATTAATTATTTTATATTATTGCATAATAAAATTGCCCTGAAAGACTTACCCCTGTATCTTTTTGCTTGATTATTGACTCCTGCCTTATTTTTTTTAACATTTTTCTTGTTGACAATATGCTTTAGATTACTGTGAGAATGATATCATATTTAGGGCCAGATTTAGGCTCGTGTAACTGGAAGGAGCAAGACATGCTTGTGTAATTATGTCTAGAAAATATGTTCTTCACAGAAGACAGAACGTGGCAAGGAGCATGCCAAGAAAATAAGGAGATTCCACTTTCATAGTGGATACGTAAGTCCTCTAGAAATACAATTATAAAGTGAATATAATATAAAAACCAACTAACTAAAAGCATATTGCAGAGGTGATTTGATATGGGAAAGGGCATTTGTCCAGAATAAGTGTTCTATTTTTATATAGTCATTAAAAAACAAACAAAAAAGGCTGCAGTCACTCCTGAGTGGGAGAAAAAAGAACTACAAAATTCTAACTATAAAAAGCCAGGATGCAATTTGAAAAGAAAATTACAGTTACTAAAATTTGAGGGGGACTCTCTGAAGTAAAACAATGAGATAAAGGGAGTTATATTTCTGGTTTTCTACTCTCATTGCTGAAACACCTATGCATGAAGTAGACACATAGCAGCCCATGTAAGGATAAATGGGCAAGACAGAGATTTCACATTCCACTGAAGAATCAGAGGATGTGATCTGAATCTATTCAACAAATTAAAACAAGTGGGTTATTTAACTTTTTTGTTTTTATTTGTTTTGAATAGAAATGCAAGAGAGGGAGAGAAAGAGAATGAACAACACTAAAGCCAGTTCATTTCAATTATAAAAATAAATTTACAAATGAAATAATACTCCTAGTGAGATTGCAGAGAGAGAGAGAGGAGCAATAATACTATGAATACAATTCTTGGAATGGCTAAAACTGCCGATCCTATACAAAATGGAATATCTTGAATACTTTGGCCATAAAATTGCAACTTATATTCGTTAAGAAATATAATTCTTTAAGAAATTCTTTAAGAAATATAATTTGGTAAAACTGTCACAACATCAAACATAAGTCAGAACAGCCCTATACCTACTTATCTCATTAAAAAATTCAATGTTATCCAAAATCTATCCAAATATAAATCTCAAATCATTTCTCAAAGTAATTTTGTGAAATGTTTACGAAATAAATATTAACCACAGTTCATCTCATATAATAAACAGAAAGAAAGATATAAGTTTTTAGTTGAAAGAATATTGTGTGGCACTATCTCATAACCGGGACCTAAAATTTATAATGAGTGTAAGTTCTATTTTACATATAGTCAATAATTCAAGTGGTATCACTTTTATTAACAAAACAGAAAAAATGGAAATATAAATCTATGGCACCATTCTGGATAGAATATAGTGGATAATTAATTAACATTTAATGCAATATAGATTATCATTTTGGTAGTATATAAATAGATTTAAAATAATTCTACCCTGTATTTGTTCTTATTTACCATACTTAATTATGACTTTCTTGTCTTTTTGTAGTAAACATACTCATATAAGTTAAACAATGCAAGATATTCCATCCCATAAGTAGGCAATGGATTGCTTTAATGTCAAGTATTGTTGAATGTCTTATTTTTAGTAACATTTATAATGCATATGTATATGAATGTTTTTCGTATTCATTATAATTAGGCTTATTTGAAGCTTCAAAAGTGAAAATACGTAAGAAGAACACACTAAGTTTTATGACACCCTTTGTTACCAAGTGAGTTTTGCAAAATAGTGTATCAGGATTCTTCCAACAGGTTCTGGATAACTTGTCAATGCTGGCCTCACACATGTGAGCCTCCTGTCTTAGCCTCCTAAATGGGTAGGATTACAGAAATGCATCACCTTGACCAGCTAAGTACACCGATTTATTCAGTTGAGTTTGGACTATTGTATTTCATTATTTGTTGCATATTCCTTTTAGTTTCTATTTTGGAATCCATGAAGTTATTTTTATAAAAATGATATTTTACCTAAATTAAAAGCCAATGTAATTATCTGGAATTACATGGACTAATTCATGGATGGCAAATACCAAAATTTGTAACATGTCTTTACATTGTACAAAATATTTCTTCAACATCCAGAGGCCTTTTAAGAGTTACCAACTCTAAGGGCTCATTTTTCTTATTTGGACACTGAGAGATTTGTTCTGAAAACAATCAATAAATAGCTACTAAATTAAGTTGCTAATGGCATGTGTTGCACTGTGGTCCCTGTGGAACTAAGGGTACTTTTACTGTGAGGCATGTATAGCAGTGTCAAACTTTCTGCAATGAGCTACTCATCTTGAGACTTAATACCTGTGTGTTTCTCGTACACTGCTGGCACATACATGAAAGGAAGCGGCACAAATTAGAAGCTGCAGCTTCAGTGGCTGTTGTTCATCTGCCCAATGAAACCAAAATGCTGCCTAGATATTGCTCTTCCCAATTTCAGGAGACTTGTCAAATTTCCAACAACATTCAGAGATGAAAAATTACAATGTAATTATATATCACAACCATCTCTGCCATAATACAGAGCCATTTAAAATTCTACTGCAGCCTATTGCAATTGTTGTATTAAAAACTGAGCTCCCCTAAACTTACTTTAAATTAGAGTGTTGCATGCGTGGGTATGTGATATACTTAAAATCCTAGACCGCAGAGGACCGTAAAATTGATTATGCCCATAGAAGGCTGTGAAGAGTTAACTCCACAACTGGCTTGTTTTGAGAACCAAGTCTGGCCAAAGCCTATGTGCCAAGGTCAGAGTAACTCACACACAAATTCACTTCCCACAACTAAAACCTTCCTACTAGAAGGACAATGTTCTAATTACAACCATATATTTTGTCTATTCTGTTCCTAATTCCAGAATGCTTTGTCTTGTCCTTTATGAGCTTTGTTTACATTAATTTTCATAAAACCTGCAAGCAGCATGCCTTTACCCCCACTGCTTGCCAATAAGTCAGTGTATAGGACTGGCCAGCACCTTTGTCAGTTGCATTGGCATTGGTCCTCCTGGCACCCCGCTTTCTCTCTGCTAGTTCTGTCTCTTAGTGTATTTATATCTCAGGCCTGCGTCGTATACTGGACAGTGTTCTGGAACCTCACTGCAGGGGCCTTTGATACTAGACTGTATGCATCTGGGAAACAGAAATG
The DNA here is from genome assembly GCF_000247695.1 of Heterocephalus glaber. The sequence continues at coordinate 8,694,014 of NW_004624767.1, read as the reverse complement.
CTTTAATTGGAACACGACTTCTGCTGATTCAATTTTCTTCTAAAACAACCAAACTCCACGTAAGAGGCTTCAGTGAATGTGAACCCCCAGCCTCCATGCCTCTTAATTTTAATTTTTAGGCAGATCTGATCTGACTAGATTTTATTATAGTTAAATCTGAATTTACAGCTCTTAACTCCCCACTGTTGCTTGTCTAAGTGAGTTCTATAACCTAGAATATATCTCATGCGTAAAACACATGTCCTTAAGTATTTAAAACGCTATTCATGTTTTTCCTGCACCACTTTTCATGCCTTCAAAACCTACACCCTCCTCTGCTTAAAAAATACTGGATTACGGGCTCGGGATTTAGCTCAGTGGTTCCACTGCCTGCCTCGCAAGCGGAAGGACCCGAGTTCGATTACTGGTACCAAAAAAAAAAAAAAATACTGGATTACATATATGATGTAAAGTATTACTGTCATCAAATAGACACATACATTATAAAAGAACTTGGAGTACTTTTGGAATTTCTGATCATTATACATTCTGAAAGCAGGTATCAGGAAATTTTCTTCTTTACCTTTTGATTTCTTTTTCTTAAAATTAAAGACTCTTATTTACCGAATCACTGCAGAATTTGAAAAAAAAAAACTCATGCAAGGCACTGTGTTGTCTAGAATTCTCAGTACCTGTTATTACTTTCACCATTTGTTCAGTTTTATAATCATGTTTTTGTACAAATAAATTGTCTTATAAGGTCTTCATTTTCTTCATTTGGTTAGGGATGAATAGCATTATTTGACAGCTTTATGAGGAAGTAGAAACTAAGAATGATTATGACTTTATTCTCTTTATTCTCAAATCTATTTCACATTTAGAACCCAAATCATCAAATTCTGATCTAGTCCAGGGTAGTACTGACTTGATTTTAGTTGAATACATTTAGTTTTATCAATCCTTTTGAGATGGCTAGGGATTGAAAGTTTCTGCTCTGCAAAGAGTAGGTCAACTTAAAATTGTGCATAGGGAGTTATAACACATTCTGGATGGATTATTCAAATTCACCCAGTTTTCAATGAATCATTATCATATCTCTTGAACTTTATTTCTTTTCTATTTCTTACTTTGTAATTTTGTCACCACAACTTGATTATAATACTCTCGAGCAAAGAAAGAAGGTTGAACACACTTTTAAAAATGTTCAATAATTCTGAGTTTATTTACTACTCTTTCACAGCTCCAAGGAAACAAACCATTTTTTTTCACTAGTTAAATTTTGTTGCAACTTTCCTTACAGTTCAGTTTATACAAAGGATGAATTAAATTTAATCCTCACCTTCCAATTTCTTCCTTCTCTTCTTTTAGGTGTCTATTTAAAAGTCACCCATGAAAAGTGCATTTTCTACTCACATTAATTGAAATTTCCACTTCAAATATTACTTCCATGGTTATCTTTCATCTACTTTTGTTTTTATAAAATCTTATGACTCATATTAGTTATTTAAAAAATTTATGACTTGTCTGGTTTGTTTTTTAGAATAGAAGTTCCAAGAGGGCAGATATTGGAACTTTCCTCAATGTATTTTGAAGAAAACCCCCATATATGGGGAAGAATAAGTATTTATTTATTTATTTATTTATTTATTTATTTATATCTAGAACTGTTCTAATAGTTTTTTTAGACATTGGCTGTATTTGTTTAGATATAAATAGCAAATGTTTCCATTCTATTTATGGGAAAAAAGTTCATTTTTCAAGTCCAGGGCAACATTCAGTTCTATGTGCTGATATTGCTGTACCTTTTGTTAAACATATATTACTGGTGTAAGTAACTGCTCTGTCAGCATACAGACATACACATAGTTTCTTTCATGCTCTAGCAAATAAGTGAATATCTAGCAAATCAGAGCATATTTAAGAATCAGAAGTCAACTTAATCTCAGGTCAAGATCTAAAACTATTATGATTTTAAGTATTATGGAAGTTAAATAGCATTTATGGAAAAGTCATTTAATTAAAGTATTGTGTCCTAAATATTACTATAAATGATTGAGTTTGCAATTTCTGTTCTGAGCTTCTAAACTGATGCAATAAATTTTCTACCCAAAATGATTTGGGATTCTTAGGTTTCTGATACAAGACATATTTGGGTTAATTATAGTAGAGAAATACAAACAAAGAAATCCTTTGATCACAAAGGATATATGGTATAATAAAAAACATACAATGATCCACTTTCATATTATGACATATAAATCATATTAGAAATTAGGTAAATTAAAAACTAAATTTTTATAAAAACATTTTGTACTACTACATGTGTAGGTAGGCTGACCATTGTGTGGCATAGGCTAAATGAATAAAATAAAAGAAAAAAGAATAAGATAAAAACTAAAAAGAAAGAACAGAAAAAATTGAAATTTTAAGTGATTTGAGAAAAGTAGGGAAAATAGCTCTGAAGAAAAATATAAAGATGATGACTAATTTGAATTTTAAAATTTTTGTGATGAAGTATTTTTAGTAAAAGATGCTTCATATAATAATTGTCAGTCAATTGAATAAGTCACTCTAACAAATATAGCTTTGTTTCTGTCAAAATTTTCCTCATGAAGTTTAAATACTCTTTCTGGCAACATCTAAACATATTGCTCTCTTCTTGTCCTGACATGCCCTTTAAATTAACTTTACTTCTGGTTTTGAACTTTGAGTATAAATTATGTATTATTTATATTATGTTGATATACATCTTTGATTATTTTACGTTTCACAAATAATCTGTTGATTTCTCATAGGGATCTTTTTGAGAATCTAATGTCTTACCCTTAGAAAAAGACAATTTATGTTTTCTGGTCATGGATATAAGTAAGTTAAATATGATTGCAGCCACATTTTTCACTGCTCAATATTAGTATAAAACCTACATGAAATGATCAAATATTCTATTAGTTTAATATTTAGTTATAAAAATTTTAATGTTAGTTTTAAGAATTTAAATACTCAATTTCTTCCTGATTTTATGTAATCATACATTAAAGATGAGATATTGATTTTTGTCAGAATATCATGATATAAAAAATACCATATGCATGATAAGATTATATGAAAAAAACCTATGATGTTGAAAGGTGAATTTGAGATTGGTTTTGAGACATTGTCTTTTAGAACTAGTTTTTCTTATTTATGATTGCATGATTTTGACTAGCATGGATATATTTAACATAAGTTTCCTAATTTATCTTGAAGTTGGCTTTAACATTTTTACTTCCACATACTATCTCATCCCTTTCCCTGAAATTATCCATAATTGTGCAGGTGGGTCATTCAAATTTTTAAGAATATTATAAGTACACAATTTATATAAGATATTAAAACACCTGGTTTGAACTTCACTTGTAATCATTTAAAGTAAATAAATGTTGAGATATCAATTTAGGCATAGTTAATCCAAGGACCTGATAGGGTATGTGGGTACTAAGTAGAAAGGACAAAGGCAAACGGAATTTTTATCTCCTTCTTCCTGTTTCATTTGATCTTGAGCTTTTCTCTCATGGAAGTGGCTCTACCCCTAGGATTCTGGGAAGCTGGAGGACATAGTGAGCAGTGTGGATTTCAAGGATAGTGGCAGATAGCTGGCGTCAGCACACATAGGTACTGCATGGCAAGGGGTCTCTTGCCGTTCAGGTTTTTCCCTTATTGCTCCAATTCTGCATTCAAATTTCCTTGAAGACATCTCTACACATCAAACTGCAGTATATTTTATGGCATTTAAAATATTTTCAGCAAGTAAACTCTTTCTATTAATCAACAGCTGCCTTTTCTTTTAATTTGTAGAGGGTCTAAAAAAAAAAAAACAGTTTCACTAATTACTTGTAATTTCACATCAATTTACTAATTTGCAGCCCAACAGGAAGTCCCCTGTCATAAACAATCCAGGAGTGGCTTCTAAGGGCCTCACCCAGCTGTCTCTTCTTGGAACACAATTACACTTAATCTATTTGTAAAATCTATCTAGTCATGTATTTACCCCTAATGCATAAATTTCAAAGGACGACTATAAAACACTTTTTAGTGTCATTAACAGGTATATACTTTATCCCAAGAAGTGCTGCTTGGTAACCAAAGAGCTCAGATGGCTAGTGAGTAAAGTGCATGAAATCCACTTAGAACCACTTAAACTTAACAGCTGGAATGAAGAAAAAACACTAATAAGTATCTTTTCTGTCAATTTCTAGAGTACTGTTCAAGTAAATGTCTGACTTATCTCATCAAAAAGTATTCAATATTGGGCTGGGGATTTAGCTCAGTGGTTTCGCCGCCTGCTGCACAAGCGCAAGGACCCGAGTTCGAACCCCGGTACCAAAAAAAAATTGAGCCATAAAAAGTATTCAGTATAAATATCAAAAGAAAAGGCCATAAGAAATTAAATATTTGTGCCTTAAATGTCCTTTTGATTTGTATAGGATTTGGGACACTAATTGCAGTACATCTAATAAATTTTCAGAAAAAAATTAACGATGGTAATAAGAGTTTCAATTTATGATGCAACGTTACAATCAAGAATAGAAAACACAGCAAATGTCACAAGAGCAGCAAGTTATTGGTATATTTTCATCTCTCTTTACCAAATAACTATGTAATATTATAGTTAACATACACATAGATGATTACCTACTTTTTTTAATTCATTAAGTTCATTGGTACATTTTAGGTATATAATATAATTATATTCATCATTGGGAATTTTGTACATTTACATGATATATCCTGGTTCTTATTTTTCCCCTTTCCCCTAACCTCCCTTCCACCTCTGTACCCCTCCTTATTTAAAAAGACTTTCTGTTTTTTCCTTTTCTTATATCTATTCATTTCCCTTCCCCAACTCCTCTCACTTCCCCTTACTCTTTGGACTTTATCTTCCTATTTCATATAATCTATTGTACATTTTGATCCTTAGGTAAGCTTTCAGTTTCTGACACCAGATAAACTATTCTGTATTTACACATATGTGTCCTATTTATTTTACTTAAGAGTATGGCATCAATGTTCATCCATTTAGC
>NW_004624767.1:8671949-8688561 GCF_000247695.1 Heterocephalus glaber | reverse complement strand
GCTTGCACAGCAGGCATCAAAACCACTGAGCTAAATCCCCGGCCCTGTCATTTGCATCTCTTGAATTATCAGTGATGTTGAACATTTTTTCTTATATTTATTTTGCTGCTTTTACTTCTTTGTCTGGGAAATGTCTGTTCATTTCAGATGACCATTTTTGGATTGGGTCTTTAAATTTGGGTAGTCTGACTTTTTTAAAAGTTCTTTTTATATACTACCTAGTAGACCTTTGTCTGAGGAACAGCTGGTAAAATTTTTTTCCCACATTATGGGTTGTCTTTTCACTCTGTTCATGGTTTCTCATGCTGTGCAGAAGCTTTTTAATAAGATGAAATCACAGTTGTTTATTGTTTGTGCTAGTTCATGTGTGACTGAGTTTTGTGCATGAAATCTTTCCCTACGCCAATATATTCAAGAGTTCTACCTAACCTCTCTCCCAGCTAGTTTAGTGTTTCTGTTTTAATATTTAAATCTTTGATCCATTTTGATTTTAGTTTAGTGCATGGTGATAGATATAGGTCTACTTTTAATCTTTGGCAAGTTGAAACCCAATTCTTCCAGCACCATTTATTCAAGAGGCTATCTTTCCTCCAGTGAGGGTGGCTGGCTCCTTTGTCAAAGATGAAGTGTCTGAATGTGTCTAGAGTTATTTCTGCATCTTCTAATTGGTTACACTGATCCTCGGATCTGTTTCTTTGCCAGTACCATGCTCTTTTTATCACAGAAGCTTTGTGGTATATTTTCAAGTTGGGAATTGTAATACCCACTACTTTGTCTTGTTGCCTAGAATTGCTTTTGCTATTCTAGGTATCTTCTGGTTCCAAAAGAATTTTTGGAACTTTTTTCTCTGGTTCTATGAAGTATGCTACTGGAATTTCAATTGGGATTGCATTGAATCTACACAGCCATTTTGGAAGTATGGCCATTTTCACTACATTGGTTCTTCTTACCCATGAGCAAGGGATGTCTTTCCATTTTCTGATATCCTCTTCAATCTCTTTTTTCAGAATACTGTAGATTTCAGAGGCAAGATCTTTTATTTCTTTTGTTAGATTGATTAAAACCTTCATAATGTAACATTAAATTTAAAAAATTTTGTCACTGAAAAAATTAAACATGTTAAAAATATGCAGTTCATTAAATTACAACCATTCAGTGTTACAACTCCCTAGAAAATTTTAAAACTGATACAACCATGTTCAAAAAAGGTTTTCACAGTACTGATGTGTGACAAAATATCTACAATTTATGTAAAATGGGATATTTTTAAACATTAAAAAATTAACTTCTAGCAGAAACCATAGAGTCTTATGGTAAAGGGGAGGAGAGCAGTTTATGTCCACTCCATCTCCCACATTTGAAAAATAATCAATATTTCTAGGCAATAGAAAGGCTTTATGAGACTTAGTCTTTGAACTAATAGTGCAAATTTCCCCAGAGGACCTGTTCAATTCCATTTCCAATCCTACTGGGAGGATTAGTATAGCCTTAACCTCTGATAGACAGTTACACCTTTCATGATGTGGATATAAAATCAGTTAGAGCCAAAATATACTGTGAATTCATGTACTAAAGAAATATATATATATATATGTGTGTGTGTGTGTGTGTGTGTGTGTGTGTATTGTGTTTAATTCTGTCCTACAACACGTCTGTTAAGCACATTATAGTATGTATACTCTCTCTTCTCATATCTTACACACTCAGAGGCTGGCAAATTCTTCACTCTGGGAGAATGACCCCCATGTAAAGAAACACAACCTTTAGTAAAGGCAGCATGTTTCAGAGCTTTGGTTACAGGAAACTACAGACCTAAGTATCTCTTCATACCAACATGTGACCACCAGCTCTACCAAGACCTTCAAATGCAGTTTGAAAGCCAGGGGTCATAAAGGCAATTCTTTTAATAATTGTGCTTCAGTCGATGAAAGCAAAGAAGAATTCAAAGAAGGTGATATGCATTAGAATATTATGTGAGATGTCTCACAAATTGCTGAAAGACTAAAATCACAGATTTCCCTTTTTATCTCAAATGTGTCATAGTTAAGCTGGAATGTAATTTGAATGTAGTAGGAGAATATTATCAAATGGCAGCTTGTGCTGGCTTAGTTTAAGGCAATGAGCACATTGTCCAGAATTCTGTTTTTTTCTGTCTTTATTCAAAAATAAATGCAATTCTTGTTTTGTTCCAGATTCTGGTATAAATGGAAAGGAAGATCCAGTTTCTCTTGACTCACAATGTTGATGTTGGACACAAAAATATAAATAATAATATTGATTATAAAAACATAGTTATGTTTACTTAACATATTAAAAGAATGTCTTTCAGTGACATGAAGAGTTTCATGATACCTTCTTAATCCCCACAACTAATTAGTGAAACGGGCACAGGAAGGAGAAAAGTGCAGATTAAAATTAATATTACTGTCAGATTTCAATGATGCATGAATTTTAACTTTTTGACTAAATTTCAGTTAATATTTAATAATAATGAGTTGAAATTAATTTCCTTTGATTGAATATAGTGCAGTTGATTAACCTATATATGGGGATACGACCAAAACCTAGGAATTATAGTGGAAATGCTTGCTTTATTTGAATAAAAATTATTAATTTTCAGAACAGGTAGGTGATACAGTTTGGTGGTAGATAAAAATAGTAGTAGAAATAGAATGTTGTACATTTTTCTGAAATATTAAGAAAGTAAATTTAGAAAAATTTTGTGATAGACTACAGGAAACTGAAGGAAGACTTCATAGTGGACATCAAATGGAGGTGATGACCATGGACCACAAAGAATAAAATAAAATACAGAGAAAAAATATCAAAACAGCAAGAATGATTATCTAAATTTTGAAGGTATTGAGAACAAGTACATAGCTGCACAGCAAAAATAATTGTTGAATAAATAATAGACTAGTTTGCCTTTAAGAGAATTAAACTTATGAATCTTGCCTTTGAAGATGAAATGAGGGGAAAGGATTACTCAGATGTACATGAATGATGACAGCACACAAGTAGGGCATGTTTGTTACTTAGTGTTACCACTATTTAACTGACTTTCTTATTCCAACCTATGAAAAATGAAAGGGGCATATCAACACAACTCTCTTCTCAGTGTATGAAGTGGCATGATCTTTGTAAGTCGGCTTTATGGTAGGAGGTGACCAAATTCAAATACTTGAATGGTCCTATGTTAGAAGTTGTTACTGAATTATTGACACAAAGCCCAAGAGCTGTACAAGGTGCCCTTTACTGCTGCATCCTTGTCATTTAGTCTTGTTGAGAAAGTGACATAATTCTCTCTAAGCTTTGGACATGCCCTAGAATTGCTTATTTTCCAAGTAGATTATTCATACTCTAATGGATTTCAGGGGCTTTGGAATTCAATGAACTTCTTCAAGATTTATGGTGTCTCACTTTCTGTTTCTTGTAAGCAACAATCTTGACAGAAACAAAAAGCAAGAAGAATGAAACTAACAGTGGGTTAAAAACCCTACAGGAAACTGTACTGTTCACAAACAAAGTAATCTAATGCAAAAAGAGAACATCACTGAAGGTTGATCCCACTCAGCTGAAAAATATTTTTGTTATTATTTGTTTCCATTAATATGTTAGCAAGAGGTCTCAATATCCAACCTTTTCAGATCAACTTCTTGGTCTTGAAATAGGATATATATATATATATATATATATATATATATATATATATATTTGCACACATATGTACTACACTTGATCTTAGCCAAAAGGCCGCGAAGCAATTTTTTTCACACATATGTAAACACATACATATCACACTGAATAAGAACTACATCATCAAGAGTATTATTTGTCTTAGAATATAGATATAAAATATTCACAATGAATACAACAATCTGAACTATTTTCATTTTTTATACCTCTGTCTAGACCATTGTTCTTTTACTTCTTTGGGACAAATGTAGGTTCCTTCTTATTTTAGTTCTTTATACTAATCTTCAGAAAAGTTTATTTTTAAAAGTGAGGTTACCAAGTAATTTCAATATCAAAAATAAAATCTTTGTTAGTTGAAAAATTACAACAATACTCCAATTAATATTTATCAGCATAACTCATATTAGACCATTGTCCTGTCACTTGCACATTAGATTCAATCATTTCTTCCCAACATTAAAAAAGTGATAATATTCAGTACAATGGCAAGTTATCTTCAAATTTCATTTAAAATATTTTTCTTCTTGTTAACCTCCTCACTGACAATCTAGGAACCTTCTTTGAGACATGTAATGAATATACGATGAAATGCATCAATTGAAAATGTTTTGAGACTTGTATCTTGCCAGAATCCAACATCTGCCTGCTGATGAAAATTAAACTGTAGTTTGGAAATGTTTGGGTGTCCCTTTTAGATCTTGCTTTCTTTATAGATAATAGTATTTTAAGCCTTATTTATGGGATGGAAGCCCATACTTATTCATCTATTCCTACCACAATAATAATAATATAATTTGTCAGGTAATTCAATTAGAAAGGAAAACGTCTCCCAACTTTTGATATTAAGAAATGAGTTGGACTTTTGTGTATATATATCAAATTAAACTAGCCAAATAAATAATTGTCTTAGTTACTTTCTTCATCTCTGGGACAAAATACTCATTACCCATAGGTATCCTCCTTTCCAAAGGAAGAAAGGTTTATTTAGTTCATAGTTTGTAGAGGTTTCAGTCCATAGTGGGCTGGCTCCAAGGCAGAGTGATATGGCAGAGGGACATTGACAGGGAGAAACAGTCCATGGTAAAGCAGGCAAGAGGCAGCAAAACAGTAAGCTGCCTGCCTTTCTCTTTTATCCCATCCAGTCTATCAGCCTTTTGGGTGGTGCCAGACACACCCAGGGTGGGGCTTCTGTCTTCAGTAAATCCATCTAGCCAAACCTAGAACTATGCCACCAATCAGAAGGCTAATATAGTACCATAAGCCTTTAATCCCAGTATAGTACACCCTAGATCCAGTGAGGTTTTAGTGGAACATCTAGATACAAGCCATAGCACACATTTTAAATAGAACGTAGGTTACGTAACAAAAGAGAAGCCATCTTCCTTTTCAAAGACCTGACTTTGGCCATCCTCTGCTTATCTTTCACCATAGGCAGGGAATCCAGGGAAAGGCAGAGATGTGGTTAATCAGTGTCTATGTTCACTTATGTAAATTAGGTTCTGATGAACAAAGTTGGGAATTCCCTGCTGAATAGCCCACTGACCCCCAACAAGTATTGGAGAACAGGTAGCCTCTTTCAAAAACACGTATTGGAGAACATGTATTGGAGAACAGGTAGCTTCTTCCAAAAATAGTGCTGGTAAAACTAGATCTCCATGTGCAGAGAACTGAAAATCCTCAAAAAATTTAAGGCGATTTAAGAAATTCTAATACATGTTAATATTAGAAATTTCATAGGATGCTCAGAAGACTTCACTTTCATGGAGAGTTCCTAATATAGCACATTTAAACTGAAGTCACAGTCTCAGTAAGAAATAAAGAAAGAAATGGAATGGAATTCAACCTACTAGTTGATTTTTTTATACTGACAGGATGTGTGAAAACTTGGGCTGAAGTTCTGATTGTTCCTATATTCCTTCTACCGCTAAGTTTTATGCTATCAGAATAGTAAAGAAATAAAAGAAAGAAAGAAATCATTAGTATTTCCCAGTAATGTCACATGTTGGCTTTGTCACTGTTTCAAACTAAAATTTCTTTATCTTATTAATGTTTCAGATCACTAATTTGTTATACCTGCCAGCCTCTTTGAGTATCCAAAAAAGAAATGTCTCAGGCACCAACAGCCTGTTTATTGAACTTACCTTTCACGCTTTTGGTGACAATTTCAAGTCCACTTGAAAGACTTGAGTTACAAAATATTGCTTTTTAGTGTTTTCTTTATTATTGAGTTCTCCTCTGTAAATAATTTTCTGTGTTGAAAACAAACCTGCTGTTTGCCGAATAGGATTTGGCTTTTATTTTTTTCTTTGAAAAGCGGTCTTTAGTTTGAAAACTCTGGATCTCTACCTTTGACTTTCTCTTCACATACCCTACTTTGCTTATGGAAATGAAGCAACCTGCAATTTCATCATTCTTACTGTCTTTCTCTTCTCAATTTAGAAAAAATTAATGCAGGAAATTATAAATTCACTGTCCTCTGCCAGTGAAGCTGCTGAAGGGAGCTCTACCCCGAGAGAGGGAGCTGGCACAGTGGGCTTGAGTGCCTGCTAGGGACCCCAGTTCACCCTGCAGCATGTGCCTGACTACCGCCAGAACCTGCACATCCAGGCAGCAATGCCACACCAACCAATGCAGCTGGCAAGCAGCGTGGCAAAGCCTCAGCAGATGCAATGGCAACAAGGAGAAATCTGGGAAGAAGGAAGAGAAGTAATGAGGAGGACAGGCCTAGAGCCGCAGAGCAGCCTCTCATCCCAACCAGCTTCTGCTTACCTGTACCCAGGCCTCAGAATTCCAGGGCTCACCCTGGGAATCTGGCAGGGGCCAAAGCCATGCTCCCCTTGAGAAACAGAAAGGAGTACCCAGGTAACAGCTCCCTCTCTGCCCCCAGGGGGTTGAATATAGAAAGGAAGTTCTGCTGGGAGCCCCCATCCAAACAATTGCTATACCCAAGGGGTGGTAGGGTTAGTGTAGACACCAAGAACCAGTGTCCCACCCCCCCATTAGTTAGTTACGGCTGAATTTCTTTATCTTCCAAATCCATCAGACCCATCCATCCATCCCCTGACTTCCTGCTTTCCCATCCCACCCCACTTCTTCAAAGTTCCCTTCTTGAGTAAGGAGGTTGAGATATTGAGGTCCCAGGTGACCTAAAAAGGCTCATAGTTCTGAAGAGTTGGAAGGGCGTCATGACCTCCTGGCCACCCCTTTATTACTGAGTCTTCCCCAGAAGCATGCTTTGGGGCCAATCCTTTTACCTCCTTCTACAGCCTATGGCCAGTGCTCAAGTTCAGGAGACATGGTCACTGTCCATCCATGGTACTGATGCTCTCTGGATTTGGGGAGGGCATTTTGCTACCAACCCTCTTCCCAACACCCTGGGGACCAGCCTTTTGTTTTGTTTTTCACTGTTTGATGTTCCCACTGGGGGGGGTGCTAAATACTGATTGTGTCTTACACTTTATGCATAATAATTCTAATGGATAGGATTAATGAATGCCTGGTATGTATTGAACATTATGTTTTACTAACACACTCACTTGCACTCCTAATAACTTTATAAGAAAGCATTATTGGGAGATTTATGGAGGAGGATCACAAATTCAATCTCAACTTTAACTTAACAATCAAGGGAGATACTGTGTCTAAATTTAAAAAATAATTTAAGGGAGCAAGGGTGTAGATCCGTGTGAAGGCCCAAGGTTAAATCCGAAGTGCCACAAAGACAAATAAAATAAAGCAGGAAGGAAGCAAGGATGGAAGGAAGACAGGAAGAGAGAAAGGGAGGGAAGAAGGAAGAAAGAAAGGAAGGAGTAAAGGAAATATGAAGGAAAATATAGCATTATTTTAATATTTTATATAAAAATCAAATGTTAATTCATTAGTATACTGGATCTGTTACTAAATGACAGAAAAATTAAGCATATTCTCAGGAACTCAAAATCCAGGCTCTTTACTACTATGGTGAACTTTAATGTTTCCAAGAGTCAAGTGGTCCTCTTTGGTCATTTATGAATTTTTACAAGGTTTGATCCATGTAGTGAAGAAATTATTTTCGTAGTAATTAAGAAGTCGTCACATATTTAAACTTTGGGTTCTCTTTGGAGCTCAAAGGGCCCAGAATAGAATGTGATCTAGTATTTTGAATTTGGATAGAAAATGCATGTCGAGAAGATAAAAATGACTTAGATAGCATCTGTGGTTAGTGAGTGATATACTGGGATTATAGGTTAGAACTCCTGGATTGCAGTAGAATGCCTATGAAGAGTAATGTAATTTCTGAAAATAAAAGTGTGCCATGTTGGAACTACACAGTGGTTTAACTAGACTAAGAAATAAATTTTTGTGGAATTTAAAAATGAATTAAAATATGATTTGAATATAAGAAGGCAAAATGCTAGATGTTTCCCTAATATAAGACATACATCAAAAATAGAAAGAATGGTAATATATTCTTGACAAATTTGACTAAGTTTTGAGAAGAGTTTCAACTACTCAAGAGTTGGTACACAGTGGGTAGATTTCACTTTTGAAATGTTTCCTTTTAAATTCATTTAGCTTAGTGGTGCTGCCACCTGCCTCCCAAGCACAAGGTCCTGAGTTCGATCCACGGTACCAAAATCAAACAAAAATCCCAGGTACTAAATTTAATCCCATTCTACTTTCAGTTACTGTTAAATTCTTACTAAACACAGTAGTGGAATCAAAAGAGTAATGGAGGAATGTATTGCATCTGTCCCACATCCTCAGCTTCTCATAGCAAATATTATTAGTATAATTTCCTTTTCCAATGAGAAATTTGAGTTGTTAATTTCCTAATTATCAATTCAAAAGTTTTTCAAACCTACAAAGGAAGAAAAGATTATAATCAAGTTTCCAAAGGACAAAGAACAAGCAGAGATTATAAATACCTTTGCTATTGTTTATGAAACTTCTAGCTTGGTTATGAATTATACTGAAAACTACAGGCTGACTTGTAAAAGGATGATGATTTTTTTGATAATAATTTGGAAATACGTATCAAATTTTAAAACAAGTAAATTTCAAGCTGAGATATATTTTTTAAAATGTATGCAGTAGAAATCCTCATGGGTCTGATCAAAGATACTCATGAAAGATGTTTAATAATAATGTTTAGGTTGCTATATAATATTTTTAAATAAAATTTAATCAAGAGAAATGTGAAATAAAATATAGTATAGTGATATTATAAAATATTCTAAGCCTTTAAAATAAGACAAAACTATGCAAACATAGAAGATTATGCTAACATGGAGATATCTCTAGCACGTCTATGTTAAATAAAAAAGAAAAGTATAATTCAGAGAATATGAAAAAAAATTAGGTTTTTAATACATGTAGATGAATCATATAGAGACTCATAAATATATATAGACATATATAGGTACAGACAAAATTATTTGCAAATAAATTTATAAGAGAAATAAAAGAATTGGAAAAATAATCTTCATTTTTTAACCTGCTAGTATTCGTACATTGTTGGTCTAAGTAAAATAATTATACTGATTTATTAACAACTTTTATATTTCAATTAAGAATACTACTTTTAAGAAATCTTAAAACTTGCCACTTGCTTTTGAAAAAATATTTCATAATTTATTGACAAAGGAAGTTATACTGGAAGTTGTGAAAAATAAAACATTATTAAAAATAGCCATACAGTTAGTACACATTTTTTCTTGCCCTGAAATTCTAGGGATGTATAATTTTCCTTAGATAATCAAATTGAACAGCACTGTTTAAGAAATTATTTCAACAATATTTCTTCCAGAAAATAACCCCTCTTAAGTCTTTCCTTCTGGAAATTTATTTTCAGCAGTTATTGTATTGCCTGCATTTCTGCTTCATTGGCTATAGACATGCATTTGTTCTTCCTATTATCTATGAAGTAAAGTTGTGGACTTTGAGCTTTTTTCAATTCTTGTACAAGATATTTAAATCTCAGTGATTGAGTGATTTGACTATCTACTTCAAAATGAAGGTTGCTAATCATAAAGATAAATCTATTACAGGTGGATGGAGGTCTCCAGTGATTTATTAGGGCTTTGCAATAGCATGGAATAGCTATGGATGAATAGGCATTTCTATTGTAAATATCTAATTCTGGGCTTTCTTTTAATGATAAAAGCCATCTATGAGGCTGAAGTTGTCACTACTTTGAAGTTAGTTTGTAATGATTTAATCAACATTATATGTTAGCTATATGAATTAAGATAAATTTGTGGTGTTCCTTCTTATCATGGTTTTCAATGACACCAAAATCTCATTTCTAAATAATTTAAACAATATACAACATGAGGCATGCCTAGAATTTCTAAATACTCCAGAGTTTTATCATATCACACAAAAAGTGATGTATGTTTTTAAAAAATGACATAATGTAGGTCCATTCAATTTATGAAACTGACAAGGCAAAAAGCCCATTTGGTTTAGAAATCATTTTCCATCAATCTAACTTCACCTGAGAATGTTTTATTTTAAAGATCTCTAAAATCAGTTTCCAGGACCATTAATGGTCCTGCATGACTTAAGTTTGATATTTGAATCAAATGGTGGGTAGCCAATAATCATTTCTAAAATGTGGATTGGTTTTGATTACATTTAATGTACGATAAAAGAATATTAAGAATTTTCAGATGTAGTTTTTTTTCACAAACATGAATGTAAATTTAGATTTGAAAAATGAACATAGTTTCTGGTATTTAAGTGAAATTCAACACACAAATATGTTTGCAGAATTATGTACTGACTAAGGGCTACAATTTACAAAACCATATTGGCAAAGTATTGTCACTACTTTCAGTCATGACCAATCACTTCAAACATAAACCTATTCTTATTGAGGCAAAAATGTAAAGGAGATTACATTCATGTTAGGAAGTTTATAGCTTTACCTCATTTATTCCTTTCAGTGACTGAGTGTGGTAATGGACTGAGCAAAATCTCCTTTCCCATTCATGAAAACATGAGATCTTACGATTTCTGTATCTGATTTTTATCACGTATTTAAATAGTTTCATTTCATCTTGTTTTCCAGTAGTCACTACAATAATCACCTAGGGCTGTGATCACAAATCCATAAACTGGGTGCTTAAAACATTAGATGTTTATTCTTTCACAGTCTAGTAGCTCAGATACTAAAATCAGTGTGTTTGAAGACTCTAAGAGGATGAAGATTCTGTTTTGTATGTGTGGAGAACTAGTAGTCATTTTGATAATCAACTGTCTGCATGACAGGAGTGAAAAATTTAAAAATCGAAAAAATTAGTTTTGATTACAGAGATGTGGTTCCTACCGTACAGTAACAAATGCGGGCCTAGTTTCATTTTTTTCTACCTTTGAAAGTTCAACTGAATTTGTCCCCATTGCTGTGTCATAACCTTGTTCCTTCCTGTGAGATAAGTATGCTCTCTTTATCTTTTTAATGCAATTACTGATATAAATAATTACGTTTTTGAGCTCTCACTCAATACATTTTGAGCACTTTTATATTAACTCATTTAATGAAAAAGGCAAAAAAAGTAACATTAATTTTTTATCTTGTATTAAGAAGAAATATTAATAACATTGGTCATTGTCACATAGCTAGTAAGAAAGGGGGCCAAGATTCCATCCGGAGCACTGACTCGAGGGCAAATCTCTTCACTAGCAGGTGATCCTGGGTGAAAGAGGAGATTGAATCAGTGTCCATTTCTACTTCTCAACTGCTGTAGGGCCTGCCTCTTAATATGAATCGCATTTTCCTGCCTTAAAAAGTTCAAATGTATGACTAGGTGATTTAGGTTTTCAGTGTGGCGTTTCCCTTAAATTCCTGTTTGTTTATATCCCTGAAGAGACTTGCGCAGTATGTGTTCTCTTGAAGCCCTTTTTGCTACATTTCTCCTGGTCTCTACAACCTTATGAACACCCCCACCCAACGCAGTGCAGGTTTGGCCCTCTGTAGGTCTTTATGGGGACCTGCTACTTCCCCAGCCCCAACTTTCTGATCATCACCTCGCCCTGTTCATACCCCTGATTTCTCTCTATTAGGAATCCTCCGGCAGCCACATTGCTGTAGGTGCCTAAAGTCAGGATATTGTTTTCATTTACGTAAACTGGGTACTTGTGGATAATTTGGGAGTGATATATAATTATTCTGTGCTTGTGGGCAAGTTAATAAGTACCTTGGCTTTCTGAGAAGAAGGAATGTTTACTGCCTTTACGTCGATGCCTTCAATGGCTTACTCAGTGGTAGACACACAGGAGTTGAAATGAATTTAGGTAATGAATGGATCCATACAAATTAGTCAATGAAGCACCTTGCATGACTTTTCTCCTTGCACATTGCATTAAATTAATCTAGATACAAGAAACATGCAATTGTCACATTCTATGTGTTAAATGTAAGATGTGATATACTGTCCAGTCAGACTATTTGGCTTAAATCCACCATGTACAATAGTGTGATTTTTGAAAATCACTTGACCTGCCTATGCTTCAGTTAATTTGTATATTCTCACAACAATTGTGTAGTCCTGACAAAGTACTTTTTCTGTGATAAGTATTACATACATTTTAGCAAATAATATAGAAATAAGAGCTCTAAATTTAACCATTTTTCTATAGGACGAGTTTGAACATTTGACTTAAAGTCAGGAAATACTAACTTAAAAACAGTCCCTTCTAAAATAGTTGCTAACCTTACTGACATGCACGGTAAATATTATTATTTTCATTATTAATTATTGATTTCCATATATTGTGCAAGAATTCAAATTCTTGCTACAAGTCTGGTAAATCCATCTGTCTCAACCTGAGTTTTAAGTCTCCTGGCTTTTCTTGATTTTTTTTTTTTTATTTTGACTTGGAGATTTTTCATCTAAAGAAAAATGTTGGAGAAGCCACAGAGAGAGCACAGGACACTTTTGAGAATTACCCGAAAGAACAAGCGCCTTGAAGATGCCATTCAAATGTGACACCAGTTAGGGAGGGCATCCTGCAATAACAACTACACACAGTATCTATTGACTTCAGTTTTCTGGCTCCGTTTCCCTGTAGAGCAGACTCAAGCACAAAGCTCCCACTATCTTCAAAAGGAAGCTTTGTACTTGGATAGGCTCAGCAGGAAGAAGATGAGACGCTGACCCCAGCTCCTGTTCTTTTCCCACTTGCATTTGCCCAGGAGATACTGCGCTGAGTTATGAGAATACTATACAATTTTTAATATGCTCATGTGCAGTCTGCTTTAAAAATATCAGTTGTGATATTAATTTTAGACTTCTTTGCATGGAACCGTATTGAGCCACCCTGAAACTGTGTTTTATACTTAGTTACTGTGATACAAGTTGATAGTAAACTAAGTTACATATCTCTCCATAAACTTTGGAAGCTATTACAGTCACTTTTAAACTGTTTGAAGTAGTGACTTGCGCTCTCCTAAAATATTCACAAATCCATATAATATTTTGATTTGACTTTGGAGTATATTAAATACAGAGTTTGCATATTTTGACTCTCCTTACTCAATTCTTCTTTAGTTTCAGCACCACAAGGGAGAAAATTATCACACCTACTAGGTAAATCCTTGACCTAAGGTTAGAGTTAAGTTCACTTCTGTACCTTTAAATATTGTAATCAAGATCCATCAAAGTCTCTAAGTGATCATGGGAAATTATCTTTTTCCAAAGCTTTCTTTGGGGTGTGTATATTAAAAATAATCTTTTCGGGGGCCGAGGATTTAGCTCAGTGGTGCCACCACCTGCCTCGCAAGCAGAAAGACCCGAGTTCGATCCCCCGGTGCCAAAAAAAACACAAAAAACCTTTTCTCCATTCTTATATTCTAGAATGATTAAATATTATCAGATGTTAGATTGCAAAACAGCAAAACAAGATGCAATAAATTGTAAAATTTTCAATGGATTATGCACAGTTAATTAAATCTAAATGGATTAAGAAATTCTGGACACATTCTGTAAGCCAATAGAGTTTCCGTCTGCCATAGTAACACATTGTGAGAAGGACAAATTTTCTTTTTCTATTAGCATGCTCTCATCTCTGATGTACTTCAAACATGCTCCCATTCTTTGTGTGGTTTTGGTATAGGAAGGAGTTAATGATAACCTATTTGAAAACCACTGAACTGTATTTTGGAGAAAATTTAATCTAAGTTGCTCTAAGCAATGGCTTTGTCACTGAGGATATATTAAATAACACCTCAAGGTCTCTCTTTCTTATAGTTCTATGAATTACTAAAGACTACCCTGTATTTTTCAAGCCTCACTGAAATATATACTCTTTGCCCAGGGTAGTTATTAAAGGCAATTCCATTTTTGCAAGAAGGAAAGAAGGAAAGAAAATTAGATACAGACACAGACACTCACAAGAAAGTTTTGAAGTTTAAACCTTTTTCTTGGATTTTTATGTAGTAGAATATATATGAATTGTATTTCCCAGGGGTAAGAAAATACATACATCTTTGCAGAAAGTCAACTGGAGTAATTAGTGTAACTTTATGCAAGAAATTCAAACATAGTTGGATATTTCTAGATTTTAATGTGAATACACACACAACATGAACACAAACATTGCTTCTTTCTGCTCTATGTCAAAGGAAACAGGCACACTGCATTAAAAAATAACCACCTATCTTCTAAGAAATAAACTCTCAGAAGTTCAGTAGAGCTTTGAAATAATGAAATCATGACTTGAAAATATACTACTAGGAACATTCTGAATAAAAATTACTCATACAGTAATAAAATGCTTTTAGCATTTGAAAAATACTTATTTTCTTCATTCATTTTTCATGATACTCTTTGTGTTAAATATGTCATAATTTAAAACTTCAATTATGAACAAACTCCTTGTGATTGTTACCAGCCAAATCAATGGAATAATTCGTATCATTACTGTTAGCCACTACAAAAGGTAGGCACTTTTAGGTATGTGTTATCAGGTAGCTCCTTCTAAAAGTGGCTCATCAATTAAAGTTATGGGTTGCTCACCTTTCCTTCTGGAGTTGGATTCCAGGTTCTTTTCATCTCAAACAAGGAATTGAATGAAACAAGCAAAAAGCAGTGGCAGAGTTTATTTGAAAAAGTAAAAGTGAAAGGTTGGGGAGAAACTGGATCTGCAGAGCAAGCTTGGGCTACTGAGTAAAAGAGGAAAAAGCAAGATGAAAAGACATCCTGGAGAAAGCAGGGCAGGCTATTGTGAGGAAAGCCACCATACCCAGCTCGCCTTGGTGTCTGTGTCCTTTCATACTGTCCAAATCTCAAGGAAACCCATGAAAACTTCTACGTGCGGGTCCTGAGATGTGTTGCTGGGATCCCACGCCTCAGGCTGACATAAGGTCTAGGCCATCCTATGGAAAACCTGTTGGAGTTCTCCGACTCCATGTGCAGGGCTTTGGAAACTCTTACACATATGTGTTCCAGGATACTGTAATTAATAGGTCATGCCTACTTCCCCAGCCAGCTCTGCCACATCTTAATCTCCTATATCACAAGCGTCTCTACTTATGAAGGTAAAGTTGCTGCCCTTTAAAATATAATGTTGATGCCAGGCATAGGGTACCATTCCTGTAACCTCAGCACACAGGAGGCTGAGGCAGGAGGATTGCCAGGAGTTTGAGACCAGCCTGGGCTGTATAGTGAGTTCTAGGCCAGCCTGAGCTGCACAGTGAAACCCTGTCTCAAAAAAATCATCTCTCTCTCTCTCTCTCTATATATATGTAAATATATATAAAATATATAAAAATCATATATATATATGATTATGAGTGAAGTAAACTAGACACAGGCTTAAATACCATAGGGCCACTTTCATTTGAATAGGCAAAGTAAAAACAAAGAGAATAATAAAAGGGACGTGGAGAGGAATCTCTTGTAATAGAGAAGGGATTCAAGTTGAAGGACAAAGGCGAGGGTTATGGAAGAAGGGAAGGGGAAATAAGTAGAATAAAGAAATGTTATGTACAGGAACCCAATAATTTCAGTGAATGTAAACATTATATGCCATAAACATGAGCTAAGATTAATAATATCAACAAGCACGGAAATCAGGATAGAGTAAATAGAGGAGGAAGCAGGGAGGAGGGAAGGGAAAGGGGATTAAAAAAAAGAAACAAGCTGTATTCCATACCTGAACCCACTCCACAAGATGTTTGTAAAATGCATGTACTGCAAACATGTACGAATAAAAAATTTTTTAAAAAAAGAAAGATCATTAGAGAAGGAAGAAGTAAAAGTAAAACAAACAAACAAAAGGCTGTTAGAATTCCTTCAAAGTTGTTTTTGTTACTGTTTCAGTTAAGACTCTACAGAAAAAGTTACAAGGAACCAGAACAAATCACCAAGTTCTGCCTCATTCATTTTAGGTGACCTAGAGCAAACTTTGCTCATTATGATACTAAATTATCTGCCATTTTTAAACATATGATCATGAAGTAGTATTACTCATGCTCAGGAATAAACCCACCTCCCATATGATGATGAACCCTCCCCGTAGGAATTTGTATACATTTTCCTGATAAAAATCCCACTTTCTTTTTTTGGAGAGAACACTGCTTTGCAAATTAACTCCAGTGCTTCTCAGCAAATAATAAACCTCTCTCTAATCAATCTTGTTGTCTCTTGGCTTACTGGCTTTGGCCCACCAAGAGACAAAGCCATTGTTTTTGGTCATATCACCACAGTTATCTCCTCTTTCTTCGCTTGACTTAAAAGCAGATTTTTAAGACAAATCTCTGATGTCATATCATTTCCTCTTAAGTACCTCAGGGAATATTTAGATAATTTTATTTTTTAAAGTGAAGAATTTTCTTATCATTATTTATAATGTTGATACTGTCATCACTATGTACATTCATGCATGTCTTATATACTCAACTTGTTTTTCCTTATGTTTGATAAATCTTTTA
>NW_004624767.1:8596690-8671849 GCF_000247695.1 Heterocephalus glaber | reverse complement strand
TAATTATACTGATTTATTAACAACTTTTATATTTCAATTAAGAATACTACTTTTAAGAAATCTTAAAACTTGCCACTTGCTTTTGAAAAAATATTTCATAATTTATTGACAAAGGAAGTTATACTGGAAGTTGTGAAAAATAAAACATTATTAAAAATAGCCATACAGTTAGTACACATTTTTTCTTGCCCTGAAATTCTAGGGATGTATAATTTTCCTTAGATAATCAAATTGAACAGCACTGTTTAAGAAATTATTTCAACAATATTTCTTCCAGAAAATAACCCCTCTTAAGTCTTTCCTTCTGGAAATTTATTTTCAGCAGTTATTGTATTGCCTGCATTTCTGCTTCATTGGCTATAGACATGCATTTGTTCTTCCTATTATCTATGAAGTAAAGTTGTGGACTTTGAGCTTTTTTCAATTCTTGTACAAGATATTTAAATCTCAGTGATTGAGTGATTTGACTATCTACTTCAAAATGAAGGTTGCTAATCATAAAGATAAATCTATTACAGGTGGATGGAGGTCTCCAGTGATTTATTAGGGCTTTGCAATAGCATGGAATAGCTATGGATGAATAGGCATTTCTATTGTAAATATCTAATTCTGGGCTTTCTTTTAATGATAAAAGCCATCTATGAGGCTGAAGTTGTCACTACTTTGAAGTTAGTTTGTAATGATTTAATCAACATTATATGTTAGCTATATGAATTAAGATAAATTTGTGGTGTTCCTTCTTATCATGGTTTTCAATGACACCAAAATCTCATTTCCAAATAATTTAAACAATATACAACATGAGGCATGCCTAGAATTTCTAAATACTCCAGAGTTTTATCATATCACACAAAAAGTGATGTATGTTTTTAAAAAATGACATAATGTAGGTCCATTAAATTTATGAAACTGACAAGGCAAAAAGCCCATTTGGTTTAGAAATCATTTTCCATCAATCTAACTTCACCTGAGAATGTTTTATTTTAAAGATCTCTAAAATCAGTTTCCAGGACCATTAATGGTCCTGCATGACTTAAGTTTGATATTTGAATCAAATGGTGGGTAGCCAATAATCATTTCTAAAATGTGGATTGGTTTTGATTACATTTAATGTACGATAAAAGAATATTAAGAATTTTCAGATGTAGTTTTTTTTCACAAACATGAATGTAAATTTAGATTTGAAAAATGAACATAGTTTCTGGTATTTAAGTGAAATTCAACACACAAATATGTTTGCAGAATTATGTACTGACTAAGGGCTACAATTTACAAAACCATATTGGCAAAGTATTGTCACTACTTTCAGTCATGACCAATCACTTCAAACATAAACCTATTCTTATTGAGGCAAAAATGTAAAGGAGATTACATTCATGTTAGGAAGTTTATAGCTTTACCTCATTTATTCCTTTCAGTGACTGAGTGTGGTAATGGACTGAGCAAAATCTCCTTTCCCATTCATGAAAACATGAGATCTTACGATTTCTGTATCTGATTTTTATCACGTATTTAAATAGTTTCATTTCATCTTGTTTTCCAGTAGTCACTACAATAATCACCTAGGGCTGTGATCACAAATCCATAAACTGGGTGCTTAAAACATTAGATGTTTATTCTTTCACAGTCTAGTAGCTCAGATACTAAAATCAGTGTGTTTGAAGACTCTAAGAGGATGAAGATTCTGTTTTGTATGTGTGGAGAACTAGTAGTCATTTTGATAATCAACTGTCTGCATGACAGGAGTGAAAAATTTAAAAATCGAAAAAATTAGTTTTGATTACAGAGATGTGGTTCCTACCGTACAGTAACAAATGCGGGCCTAGTTTCATTTTTTTCTACCTTTGAAAGTTCAACTGAATTTGTCCCCATTGCTGTGTCATAACCTTGTTCCTTCCTGTGAGATAAGTATGCTCTCTTTATCTTTTTAATGCAATTACTGATATAAATAATTACGTTTTTGAGCTCTCACTCAATACATTTTGAGCACTTTTATATTAACTCATTTAATGAAAAAGGCAAAAAAAGTAACATTAATTTTTTATCTTGTATTAAGAAGAAATATTAATAACATTGGTCATTGTCACATAGCTAGTAAGAAAGGGGGCCAAGATTCCATCCGGAGCACTGACTCGAGGGCAAATCTCTTCACTAGCAGGTGATCCTGGGTGAAAGAGGAGATTGAATCAGTGTCCATTTCTACTTCTCAACTGCTGTAGGGCCTGCCTCTTAATATGAATCGCATTTTCCTGCCTTAAAAAGTTCAAATGTATGACTAGGTGATTTAGGTTTTCAGTGTGGCGTTTCCCTTAAATTCCTGTTTGTTTATATCCCTGAAGAGACTTGCGCAGTATGTGTTCTCTTGAAGCCCTTTTTGCTACATTTCTCCTGGTCTCTACAACCTTATGAACACCCCCACCCAACGCAGTGCAGGTTTGGCCCTCTGTAGGTCTTTATGGGGACCTGCTACTTCCCCAGCCCCAACTTTCTGATCATCACCTCGCCCTGTTCATACCCCTGATTTCTCTCTATTAGGAATCCTCCGGCAGCCACATTGCTGTAGGTGCCTAAAGTCAGGATATTGTTTTCATTTACGTAAACTGGGTACTTGTGGATAATTTGGGAGTGATATATAATTATTCTGTGCTTGTGGGCAAGTTAATAAGTACCTTGGCTTTCTGAGAAGAAGGAATGTTTACTGCCTTTACGTCGATGCCTTCAATGGCTTACTCAGTGGTAGACACACAGGAGTTGAAATGAATTTAGGTAATGAATGGATCCATACAAATTAGTCAATGAAGCACCTTGCATGACTTTTCTCCTTGCACATTGCATTAAATTAATCTAGATACAAGAAACATGCAATTGTCACATTCTATGTGTTAAATGTAAGATGTGATATACTGTCCAGTCAGACTATTTGGCTTAAATCCACCATGTACAATAGTGTGATTTTTGAAAATCACTTGACCTGCCTATGCTTCAGTTAATTTGTATATTCTCACAACAATTGTGTAGTCCTGACAAAGTACTTTTTCTGTGATAAGTATTACATACATTTTAGCAAATAATATAGAAATAAGAGCTCTAAATTTAACCATTTTTCTATAGGACGAGTTTGAACATTTGACTTAAAGTCAGGAAATACTAACTTAAAAACAGTCCCTTCTAAAATAGTTGCTAACCTTACTGACATGCACGGTAAATATTATTATTTTCATTATTAATTATTGATTTCCATATATTGTGCAAGAATTCAAATTCTTGCTACAAGTCTGGTAAATCCATCTGTCTCAACCTGAGTTTTAAGTCTCCTGGCTTTTCTTGATTTTTTTTTTTTTATTTTGACTTGGAGATTTTTCATCTAAAGAAAAATGTTGGAGAAGCCACAGAGAGAGCACAGGACACTTTTGAGAATTACCCGAAAGAACAAGCGCCTTGAAGATGCCATTCAAATGTGACACCAGTTAGGGAGGGCATCCTGCAATAACAACTACACACAGTATCTATTGACTTCAGTTTTCTGGCTCCGTTTCCCTGTAGAGCAGACTCAAGCACAAAGCTCCCACTATCTTCAAAAGGAAGCTTTGTACTTGGATAGGCTCAGCAGGAAGAAGATGAGACGCTGACCCCAGCTCCTGTTCTTTTCCCACTTGCATTTGCCCAGGAGATACTGCGCTGAGTTATGAGAATACTATACAATTTTTAATATGCTCATGTGCAGTCTGCTTTAAAAATATCAGTTGTGATATTAATTTTAGACTTCTTTGCATGGAACCGTATTGAGCCACCCTGAAACTGTGTTTTATACTTAGTTACTGTGATACAAGTTGATAGTAAACTAAGTTACATATCTCTCCATAAACTTTGGAAGCTATTACAGTCACTTTTAAACTGTTTGAAGTAGTGACTTGCGCTCTCCTAAAATATTCACAAATCCATATAATATTTTGATTTGACTTTGGAGTATATTAAATACAGAGTTTGCATATTTTGACTCTCCTTACTCAATTCTTCTTTAGTTTCAGCACCACAAGGGAGAAAATTATCACACCTACTAGGTAAATCCTTGACCTAAGGTTAGAGTTAAGTTCACTTCTGTACCTTTAAATATTGTAATCAAGATCCATCAAAGTCTCTAAGTGATCATGGGAAATTATCTTTTTCCAAAGCTTTCTTTGGGGTGTGTATATTAAAAATAATCTTTTCGGGGGCCGAGGATTTAGCTCAGTGGTGCCACCACCTGCCTCGCAAGCAGAAAGACCCGAGTTCGATCCCCCGGTGCCAAAAAAAACACAAAAAACCTTTTCTCCATTCTTATATTCTAGAATGATTAAATATTATCAGATGTTAGATTGCAAAACAGCAAAACAAGATGCAATAAATTGTAAAATTTTCAATGGATTATGCACAGTTAATTAAATCTAAATGGATTAAGAAATTCTGGACACATTCTGTAAGCCAATAGAGTTTCCGTCTGCCATAGTAACACATTGTGAGAAGGACAAATTTTCTTTTTCTATTAGCATGCTCTCATCTCTGATGTACTTCAAACATGCTCCCATTCTTTGTGTGGTTTTGGTATAGGAAGGAGTTAATGATAACCTATTTGAAAACCACTGAACTGTATTTTGGAGAAAATTTAATCTAAGTTGCTCTAAGCAATGGCTTTGTCACTGAGGATATATTAAATAACACCTCAAGGTCTCTCTTTCTTATAGTTCTATGAATTACTAAAGACTACCCTGTATTTTTCAAGCCTCACTGAAATATATACTCTTTGCCCAGGGTAGTTATTAAAGGCAATTCCATTTTTGCAAGAAGGAAAGAAGGAAAGAAAATTAGATACAGACACAGACACTCACAAGAAAGTTTTGAAGTTTAAACCTTTTTCTTGGATTTTTATGTAGTAGAATATATATGAATTGTATTTCCCAGGGGTAAGAAAATACATACATCTTTGCAGAAAGTCAACTGGAGTAATTAGTGTAACTTTATGCAAGAAATTCAAACATAGTTGGATATTTCTAGATTTTAATGTGAATACACACACAACATGAACACAAACATTGCTTCTTTCTGCTCTATGTCAAAGGAAACAGGCACACTGCATTAAAAAATAACCACCTATCTTCTAAGAAATAAACTCTCAGAAGTTCAGTAGAGCTTTGAAATAATGAAATCATGACTTGAAAATATACTACTAGGAACATTCTGAATAAAAATTACTCATACAGTAATAAAATGCTTTTAGCATTTGAAAAATACTTATTTTCTTCATTCATTTTTCATGATACTCTTTGTGTTAAATATGTCATAATTTAAAACTTCAATTATGAACAAACTCCTTGTGATTGTTACCAGCCAAATCAATGGAATAATTCGTATCATTACTGTTAGCCACTACAAAAGGTAGGCACTTTTAGGTATGTGTTATCAGGTAGCTCCTTCTAAAAGTGGCTCATCAATTAAAGTTATGGGTTGCTCACCTTTCCTTCTGGAGTTGGATTCCAGGTTCTTTTCATCTCAAACAAGGAATTGAATGAAACAAGCAAAAAGCAGTGGCAGAGTTTATTTGAAAAAGTAAAAGTGAAAGGTTGGGGAGAAACTGGATCTGCAGAGCAAGCTTGGGCTACTGAGTAAAAGAGGAAAAAGCAAGATGAAAAGACATCCTGGAGAAAGCAGGGCAGGCTATTGTGAGGAAAGCCACCATACCCAGCTCGCCTTGGTGTCTGTGTCCTTTCATACTGTCCAAATCTCAAGGAAACCCATGAAAACTTCTACGTGCGGGTCCTGAGATGTGTTGCTGGGATCCCACGCCTCAGGCTGACATAAGGTCTAGGCCATCCTATGGAAAACCTGTTGGAGTTCTCCGACTCCATGTGCAGGGCTTTGGAAACTCTTACACATATGTGTTCCAGGATACTGTAATTAATAGGTCATGCCTACTTCCCCAGCCAGCTCTGCCACATCTTAATCTCCTATATCACAAGCGTCTCTACTTATGAAGGTAAAGTTGCTGCCCTTTAAAATATAATGTTGATGCCAGGCATAGGGTACCATTCCTGTAACCTCAGCACACAGGAGGCTGAGGCAGGAGGATTGCCAGGAGTTTGAGACCAGCCTGGGCTGTATAGTGAGTTCTAGGCCAGCCTGAGCTGCACAGTGAAACCCTGTCTCAAAAAAATCATCTCTCTCTCTCTCTCTCTATATATATGTAAATATATATAAAATATATAAAAATCATATATATATATGATTATGAGTGAAGTAAACTAGACACAGGCTTAAATACCATAGGGCCACTTTCATTTGAATAGGCAAAGTAAAAACAAAGAGAATAATAAAAGGGACGTGGAGAGGAATCTCTTGTAATAGAGAAGGGATTCAAGTTGAAGGACAAAGGCGAGGGTTATGGAAGAAGGGAAGGGGAAATAAGTAGAATAAAGAAATGTTATGTACAGGAACCCAATAATTTCAGTGAATGTAAACATTATATGCCATAAACATGAGCTAAGATTAATAATATCAACAAGCACGGAAATCAGGATAGAGTAAATAGAGGAGGAAGCAGGGAGGAGGGAAGGGAAAGGGGATTAAAAAAAAGAAACAAGCTGTATTCCATACCTGAACCCACTCCACAAGATGTTTGTAAAATGCATGTACTGCAAACATGTACGAATAAAAAATTTTTTAAAAAAAGAAAGATCATTAGAGAAGGAAGAAGTAAAAGTAAAACAAACAAACAAAAGGCTGTTAGAATTCCTTCAAAGTTGTTTTTGTTACTGTTTCAGTTAAGACTCTACAGAAAAAGTTACAAGGAACCAGAACAAATCACCAAGTTCTGCCTCATTCATTTTAGGTGACCTAGAGCAAACTTTGCTCATTATGATACTAAATTATCTGCCATTTTTAAACATATGATCATGAAGTAGTATTACTCATGCTCAGGAATAAACCCACCTCCCATATGATGATGAACCCTCCCCGTAGGAATTTGTATACATTTTCCTGATAAAAATCCCACTTTCTTTTTTTGGAGAGAACACTGCTTTGCAAATTAACTCCAGTGCTTCTCAGCAAATAATAAACCTCTCTCTAATCAATCTTGTTGTCTCTTGGCTTACTGGCTTTGGCCCACCAAGAGACAAAGCCATTGTTTTTGGTCATATCACCACAGTTATCTCCTCTTTCTTCGCTTGACTTAAAAGCAGATTTTTAAGACAAATCTCTGATGTCATATCATTTCCTCTTAAGTACCTCAGGGAATATTTAGATAATTTTATTTTTTAAAGTGAAGAATTTTCTTATCATTATTTATAATGTTGATACTGTCATCACTATGTACATTCATGCATGTCTTATATACTCAACTTGTTTTTCCTTATGCTTGATAAATCTTTTAGAATTGATGTGCATATGCCTGTGTTACAGTTTTTAAAACCTAATCGGTTTTTTGGGCGTGTGCGTGATTTTTTTGCAGTACATAGTCCATATGGATTTATTGTAACCAGCGGTATAGTTTTGTTTATATTTATATCCATGTTTTAGTAGATCTGATTTTTATATATTCTTTTTTCACCATATGGTCATGCATTTGTTCTTCTCTTAACATTTTACAGAACATTTTTTGGCTCTTATTTGGTACCCTGGATTAAAACATGCATTTCTTACAACAATCTAAATGTTACTCGTAGTAATGCTAGAATCTTTCAACACTTTTTCTCAATTTATAATATGCTGCTTTTTACATCATTATCATGCATTTTAATTCTACATATATTGTAAATATCATGAAACTTCAGCAGCTAATTTTCTATGTCATAAAATTATTGTTTCTGAAATTATCTCCCCGCCTTCATAAGGCACATTAATTTTCCCTTTAGGGTTAAAGAATATTTTCACTGAATATAGAATTCCAAGTTAATATTTTTTTCTAGCATTTTCCCAGACCCCAAAATTTATATGTATCCTTTTTTTTCCTTTATTGTCTTTGATAATACTGTGATTCTCTCTCCCAATCTAACAAGTTATGTATACATTTTCCTTTTATCTTTAGTTGTTTTTTTTCCCCCCCCGGCACTGGGGATGGAACTCAGGACCTTGCGCTTGCTTGCAAGGCAGGCTGCAGAACCACTGAGCTAAATCCCCAGCCCTTATCTTTAGTTTTAATCAGATTATTTTGAGTTGTCCAGATATGGTTTTCATTGTATTTATTCTGCAGAAGATCGTCAGTACGTCTTGGATATATACAGTGATGATTTTCACCAATTTTGGAAAAATGTCTAAGATATTTGAAAAATTACATCAGCCCCATTCTCTCTTAAATTTCTGAAATTCAAATTTCAGTCATTTTGTAAATGATCGTTGCAGTCTATATATCTCTCACTCTCTTTGAAAAAAACTTTATGGTTTATTTTCTGTCTTTCATTTGGGAAATTTCAGTTCATTAATCCTCTTTTTTGTGTTCAATAGGCTAAATCTACCTATTGCTAAAGAGAGTTTGCTATACTGTTCACTTGTCTACCTTAACTTATATAATCATGGGACAGTTATCAAAACTAATTAACATTGGCTTAATAGTATTAACTAATTTCAGATCCCAATCAGATTTAAACTGATTTCCCATTAACGTCTTTTATTCTGTTCCATGATACAATTTACAATATAATATTGCATTTTTTCTCCTAGCAAACTATAGAGTAACTCTCAAGTATCATGTTGGGGTGAGCACATATCAAAATAATTTATAAGGGTAATTTTACAACAGAGCAGCTGGTTAAAATCGTATCTGCAGGATTCCCCACAGAAGACTTTCTTTTCACTCTCTCTTATTCTGTTTGTGGTAAGTGAGCCAATAAGTCCAGACTATGTGCACTGGAAGAGAAATACCAAAGAACCCCAGATCCTGTGTTAAAACTAGCACATTTGGGCCAGGGATTTAGCTCAGTGGTTCTGGCACCTGCCTCGCAAGAACAAGGTCCCTAGTTCAATCCCTGATAACAAAAAAATGTGAGGTTATACACATATTTTGTTTTGGGTTAAAATTTTGCCTAATAATTTTAGCATTTGTATGTAAAATGAGCCTACCTCAGTTATTATTAAGATCTGATCCCTTGTTATTTGGCACTTTTGTTGATGGTTATAAGGGAAAAATACTTTACAACACATAAAAATATACATGTAATACACAACAGACTTAAATGCAAGAACAAAATATATAAACTGTCTAGAAAAAAATAAGGTAGTCTTTAGATGACTTTTGTAGGGAAATATTTGTTGGGACACAAATAATAAAATAAAAATATAAATTGATAAATTAAACTTTCCAAAGATTAGAAGCTTTTATTCCATTGGCAAATACTATTGTATAAATGACAACAAGCTCCTCAGGCTAGGAGAGATTGCTTGCCATAGACAAGTATTTTTTAAAATTCATATTGGAAATCTATAGAAAATTCTGTTCATATAGGAAATAAATATGCAATTTTAAAGAAAGAGTTTCATACAAATTCCTTGTACATATCCAGAAGATATGATCAACAAATGTGGTGAACCTTGGGGGCGGGTGATGCTGATACACAAACATTTATATTTGCGCTAATGTATAATTTACACATGATACAGATTCAAAGGTCACTTATTTGCATGAAATTCAATGTGTTTTTTCAACTTTTTCCCCATCCCTTTTATTAGTGCATATTGGTTGTACAGATAAATGGCTTTCACTTTGGCAAATTTGTAAATGCACACGCTAGAGTTTAAACATTCCCCCCAGCACCCCTCTTATCCCTACATCTCTGTCTTGGTTTTACAGGTTATTTGAGGGACACAAAATACATGTATCATGTATTTTGATCATTTGCTTTTTAAATTTTAAACATTCATTGTATCAATCTCTCCCTTTCTATCTCTTTTCATATAAACATATCTACATATTCCCAAGAAATATGTTTAATAGACTTAGGAAATTTTATAATGTCTATAATAATGCTAACAGTAGAAAAGTGTAAAAAAATGTTGGTGAAGCTATGCAGTACTAGAATAATCATTTTTATATATTGCTTTTATGACATATAAAATAAAAGAGATGCCTTAAAATTGACAATTTTGAATAATAAATTTTATGTTAATCCATATTCCCACTATTATTTATCTAAAGAAATGAAACTATAAGGTTACATAAAACTCGTACTTGCAAATTTGTAACAGCTTTATATGTGATAGCTCCAAACTAGACTCAACCCAAATAAATAATAGTTTTCCTCTTAGTGGTTTATAATTTCTTCCACTACGTAATCATATTTTTTCCAGTATATGCTATTATATCTTTTTTTCATTCTAGGAAATGACTTGTTTTCTTGGGCTTTCAGGTCCTACCCAAAATTCATGAACATCCTGAAAGATAGCTATGTCTGGTTCCCCTATTTTAGTTCAAGTAAGGTTCAGTAGATTATTCCTCACTCTGCTCACATATTACCTCAGGCATGTGTATCTCCCTCGGGGCATTACAACACAAGATGCCAGATATTAAATTCTGGACTTTTTCTGTATCACACAGAAGGCAGGGAGAGTGAGGGGTGGAAAATAAGAGTCCTCTCCTCTGTGTTTCCTGTGATTCTGTGCAGTGTCTTCTAATAATTTTCTTTGCCTATGACTGAATGCAGAGTTGTATTGAGTGTATTATTTGTGTTTCATATTTGACCACTCTTTGCTTAACCGTATTTTCCATGTAACTTGGTAATATTCTCCCAGATTGAATCAATGGCACTGGACCAGTAGAATGTTCATAAACCTAACACAAGCAACCTAACATTGAAAATTTTGAAAATTTCCTGTGTAATTGGGGTTGTTACCTTGTGTGCTCTGTCATTAAAATAAGGTCATGTCTGGATTAGTTTGCTGAAGTGTGTAGTGCACAAAGCTCAGTTGTCCCTTTCTAGCCCATGCTACAACCACCTGATATGTGAATGTGACCAGAGCTCTGGAGCCACATAACCTTGCTTAGCCTAACTCCCTGCACTGCAGAATCATTAGCAAAATAAATAAATATTCAATCTCATACCTGAGATTTAGGTACCTCATTATATGCCATTGTGATGGTAAACTGATTGTGTCAACTTGAGTAAGAAACACTCAAATAATTTGTCTCAGCACAGGTCTGAGTGTGGAAGACCCACCCTAGGGATGTTCGTCCGCTAAATGGTATAAAAGGGAAATGTTGAAGGAAGGCTCTCTTCTGTTTCTTTGGAAGAGCTCAGACTTCAACTTCACCTTCAAAGTTGTCTCCTGACTTCCAGCACAGACCCTTCAGGTTCCAGGACAGACCTTTCAGCCTTCTGACAGGGACTCTCATGGGACACTATAGTGAGCTTTGGGCTTTTTACCGGATCCTTTGGCTCTCCGGTGTGTAGACGACCATTTTGTGCTCTTCCACAGCTGACTCTGTAGGCAGCCATTGTAACCACTCTTGTAAATTCTTATGTATTTGTATATCTTGCATTAAACCTGTTTCTCTAGTAATCATTGACTACTACAACTATTATTTTCCCAAAGGATAACTTTCCCAAAGATATATTTCTTTTACAGGCAGAAATTTTTCTTTCACAGTTTAGTTTGGGTTTCTAATGATTTCTTTTCTTTGAGAATATACCAACATGGAATATGTTCCTACATATTTCACTGGTTGGTATCCAGCCAAGTTCTAAAAATCATTTTCATTTTATGTGACATCACTCTTCTGTTAGCTCCTGGCTTAATATTGCTCATGCATTTTAATTTTTTTTTTTTGGATTGTGGACTGAGTTTTTACTCCGTGTTTCTAAACAAAAAATCCCACAATTAAGTTTAAATTGATATTTTCACTCTTTTCCTATGTAAAACAAAAAGATTAAACTATCTAAATGCATTCTCAAATTTCAAGCAAGATCCATTTAGAACCTTGTGTACTTTAAAATCTTCACTTTTCAAAACAAATTAGATAGACTGGGTTTCTATACTTCCAATAATTCTTTAAATAACCAAAGATGTATATTAATAACATATTGGCCATTATTCTGATATATTTGGGGTTTTAAATCAAGGAAAAATATACAAATGTATCTAACATTTAAAATAATTTAACAGTAACATATTTAATGTAAATTATTTTCATAAGATTTTTTTAGTAGCTATCATTTTGGTAACTGTAATTGTAAGTTTAGAAGTTCCTTTTTATAAAATTCAATCTCACTCATTTTTCATGTCATGGTCTAACAACATTATTAAAGAAATTTAAACGTTTCATCTACCACACCACAAAACTCCCATCTCTGAATCTACCTGTGCAAACCCCAAAGACAATACTCTGTCAAATAACATTTGATTACATGGAATGACCATCTATCATCAGAACATACTGATTAAAATGTCCTCTATTATCCACAGCATCATCCATTAGTTAAAGGCAGAATGAATTTCATCGGTGAAGGAAAATTATCAACTAAATGAAATACCACAAATTTGATTAATCAGCTTCTAATTACCTAAGACTCATAGAACACTTCAGAAAGGCAGAGAAAAAAGAAAACTTGACAAGAAAAGAGAGCAAAAGTCAAACCAAAGAAGAATGAGTAAAATATGAATATTGCTGGATGCTCACAATGGCATTTGTAAGCTTGAAATGTCAGCAAAGTACTGTCAACCTTTTGTTAGGAGTCTGCATTTGACATGAATATGTGTATTTCAGCCAAGATAAAATAAGTTCCTTTTTGCTTAGTGAAATGCTTGGCATAGTAAGACCAGTTTTAGCATTAAATGTCATAAATTTCCTGGAATTTAATAACATGTAATTATACAGTTCTGAGAGTTCTGAGAAGGCAGGTGGGGATGATATTCTGCTTAGAAGGCTATGTGAGTGCCAGAAGAGGTACTGCCATCCTCCATTTAGGCCTTCGTATTACCCTGGCCTCTTTGTGGACTCTAAAGAACAAGAAAGAAACTGACATATATTTAGCTTGAATATCAAATAATTTTCAATGACAATTAGCTTTAGCTGATCACATGTAAATTTTCTCAAAACTGTATTAAAATAACTAATTCCATGTTGTAACATTTCTAGATATTAATGCTTACCAGTAGATTTACATATATGTGAAATGTACAGTATTTGGACTCAGTGGTAATCAATTTTTAAGACTGTGTGTTCCTAATGAAAAGTTCTAATATGTTGTCCAAAAAATTACAGAAACATTTTTGACACATGATCAGAAAAAACAGTAACTTACATTTATATTGCTTACAACGTACTACCATATGCTTAATACTGTAATGTCACCTTTGGTAATAACATTGTTTTCCCGAAAGTCCTTGACACCTTTTAAAACTCAGGAATAATAGTTCATATTATTCCTCTGCCCTGGAAAACCTTCTTTGTATGCTTGTGTTCCACTTTAACTTTCCCATACCATACAGGAAGACTTTTCCAAGCCAGTTGAAATTATATCACTAATCATTTTGACCTGTCTCTAAATTCTTTTTATGACTCCAACTTTGTTTTACCCAGTAAGCTCTGTTAGCATTTACGATAAAACATGCCTGGCAAAGAATCCACTTACAAGTATTTTGGAAGCAGCAAGCACTCACTACTTTTTTTGTTTGTTTACTAGAAGCACAAACTTTAAAAAATTCTAAGCTCAATTTTCTGTATGTGGATATCCACTTTTCCCAGCACCATTTATTGAAGAGGCTACCATTCTTCAAGAGTAGTTTTTGGCCCTTTTGTCAAAGATCAAGTAGTTGAATGTGCCTGGGGTTGTTTCTGCTTCCTGTGTTCTGTTTCATTGATCCACACATTTGACTTGTACTCAGTAACATTTTGATCTTTTTTTCTTTTTCTTTTTCAATACTGGGGATCGAACTCAGGACCTTGCGCCTGCAAGGCAGGTGTGGCACCACTGAGCTAAATCCTTGGCCTGTCAGTCTTTTAAGATTATGATATATAGCATATTAACTATTGTAATTCTCTAATTCTTTTGTTATGAAATTTTGTTTTTTATAGAGTTAAGAATACTTTTTTCATTTCCTTTTTTAATATCTACTTGTATTACTTTAAAACTTAAAAAATTCTAACAGTCTAAAAGAAATGAATGGCTTCTATTCTTATAATAGTCTAGCAATTTCTTCTCCGTGGGGTAAAGGAAGAAGTAACTAAAGTCAAGTCGCATGATAATTTTTGTGCTCAAAAAGATGTCCTATGAGACTGGAGATGTCTCTTCCTTGGAGAGATCTGTCAAGAGGTTTTCTGTGAAAATTCACATAACAGCTAGGTTCAAGCAGAGTATTTAACTTGTCTTTAACACTTGGGGCAAAGAGGTACAGAGTCATATATCACTCGGTGACTTTCTTGTTAGAATAGTTTCTGTGACATTTTAATAAAAGCAAACACTTGAATTACTAAGACAATTTTCTTTCTTTTTCTTTTCTTCACTTTGTAGAATGGCAATACCAGGATTAGTGAATTGCTGAAACAACACAAGTGTGGTAAGTTCTACAAGCCATGCCTTTGGGAAAAATTGTTCTAGAGCTTAAAAAATATGTTTGCCATGTTAGAACTTTCAACAATATAACTTATAATTAGCTTTATCCTATTATTCTTCCTGAATGAATTAAGTAAATTAAGAACCTGGAATGACATGTGATATAATCTTTTACCCTAATCAGCACACTGAATATTTCTCTTGTGGAAAGTTCCAAAGCTCTTAAATTCTATGTCCTCAAGGATTATTTTGTTGTGTTGAATTAATTATTTCACAAGGCCAGATCTTCATATAGTCCACAGTTGATTTTGGCTAGGTGCTTTAGGTGATTCATTTTGTTTATTTATTTATTTTTATTTTATTTTTTATTTTATTTACTTATTTATTTTGTACCGGAAATCGAACACGGTCCTTGCACTTGCGCAACATCATTTTATATTTTAATAGCTGCCTCAAAATAGAATGAGTCAACCAAAATTTTTGACATGGTATCAAAAAAATGTTGCCAAAGGACAAAAGCATTGATCACTTAGAATTGTATGACTAAAATATAAGTAAGGCTGATCAATTTCTCATTCTTAGAACAATGTTACCTAACTTTAAAACATGTAACTGAGTCCTTTATCTAAGCTTGATATTTCCATAGTTTTTTTACCTTTCTTAAGAAAAGTGGAAAACAAAATTCTAACATATTTTATTTACCATAGTAGAAGTGAGTATTTACTGGTTATCCATACTCAGCTTTACTACAGTGAAAACTGAACAAAACAGAAAACAAGAACAAAAATCAATCACAATATTTCCTTCTTCTGATTCTTGGCTTTTACTTCAGTAGACATTAACAAGACAAAGACACATAAAAGGCAGTGAACACTAGTGTACAAAAGAAAACCATGAAAATAAAAGTATAATTTTATAATGATGATGAACACGAGCCTACTACATTGGCATACACAAAAGAAAGATTTAACTTAGATAAGTTGCAAATATCATTAAGGAAATAAGATAAATAATGACATTCTGTTAGCTAACTAAAAAATAATAAGAAGGAATGAGTAATCTACCTAAAAAAACCCTAAATTTTCATATGCACACCAAAGACATTCAATAATTTTCTGTATGTCTAGAAACAGAGAAAAGGGGGAAAAACTTATAAACTGTAGCTGGAAGAGCAGGTAAATACCAAACCATACAAGATTTAAAAAGTTATATTAAAGTCAGGTCAAGTTATTTAGTCTAAAAGCAAAAGGAAGCCAAGGATATATACTTAGTTGGATTAGGGCCTATGACACAATCTAATTTGTGTTTTTAAGACTTTAAACTTCAGCACAAATAAATTATTTAGGAATGCAAAATTATTTGCAATTGGACTTCTTAGACCTAAAGTGGTGACAAGTTGCTATATCAGTAGATTGAAAACATATTTGAGAAATAAAAATCACAGGGATATGGAAAAGTACAGGGGAATAAGTTGTCAAGGTTGACTCCTGGATCCCTGACTGGCCTAAATGTTATCTGTAAAGTCCTAGAAGAAGATGAGCTTATTTTCGCAGTATAGGGTGAAGTTCTAAGGTTGCCCATCAATAATCCTGATTATCTGGTATTCCCATTTTTGCATTTCTTCTACTCTTTATAAATCATGACTGTGGAGATGATACCGCAGCATCTGGCTTTGTCTCTTGAATTGCTCACTCTGGAAGATTTCATCTATCATGTCATGGGGGTAAACAGCCCTCAAAAGTATGTATAGAATAACTACACCCTTCATAAAACAGCCAGTAATGATTGCCAGGCATGAATCATTTTTATATTTATTTATTTATTTATTTTTGAAACAGGGTCTCGCTTTGTCCTACAGGCTGCCCTTGGACTCACTGTGTAGCCAAGGCTGGCTTCGAACATGCAGGAATCCTCTTGCCTCAGCCCCCTAAGTGCTGGGATTACAGGGATGCACCACCACACTTGGCTATGATTCAGGTATTTTGGAAGAGTATCCTCTACCTGAATGAAGTCTTTGAATGACTATAGTCATGGACATCTGATTGAATTGCAAGTGAGAGCTCAAGGCAACATAGCATGATGAAGCACCTCCTGAACTCTTGAGGTAGTTTGTTGGGTCCCAACAGACAGTTAATAAATACAGGAAATCTGTAAGCTTGGTTTTAAGCATATTGTTTCAGCTGCTTTCAACCATCCAAGAGGTGATTGTAAGTTAGCCACAGAAATACTGTGGGTTGAGAAGAGAGCCCTGTACTTGAGATACAAAAAAATGGAATGACCTGCTTTGTAGTTGAAATCACCTATTGGGAGAATACAAAATAAAAATTTAGCCCTATGAGAGAGCTTGAGCATTTTGAAATTTAGTGGCTGGGAAGAAATAATAGGAAGGCAAAGGTAGACCAGAAGGAGTGATGTGTGAACGAGAAAGAACACAAGACAAGATGTTCAGAAGAAACATGCTTTAATATGAACAGTATACCCATAGTACCAAATATCTAAAGGCTACACCAATAGAGATAAAAAGGATATTTTGGATACAGAATTCACATCTGTGATCTTACTGAGAATTGCTTACATGTAATGTTAAGGGAGAGTGCTGACTGGAGCTCACCGAGAAGAATGGAAACAGTGGAGAGCATGTGTAGTATCCTCATCTGCTATATTCAGAAGCATCAACTATGTAGTAATTCAAAATGCTTTCTAATTTGACTGTCAGAAGTTCTACTGAGTTATGTTCATGGTTTATTTGTACAATCAAGTAGAGATCAAGATATATTTATTACAGCTTGTGGTTGAAAATGTTGAATGATTAATATTAAAGCCATCAAAATAAACAAACCATAAAACAGCAAAACAAATATTAATATTTTATTTTTCCAAATGTAATCCTACAGAAAAAAAGTCATACTCCACAGATTCACAAAGATCTGCAATAATGGCAGGCAAAGTGACAAGAGCAAATGAATGAGGCATGAAATTCTTACAAATTTATAATTTCCCATGAATTACGGGAAATAAATATATGCGACTAGAAGTGAGTGGCAATAATCACAGGGAACAGACAAAAATATAGGAAAGACAATTTGGCCAGCAGAAGACAACACTATGATGAATTATTTAAACCTAGAAATTCCACATTCCTTATATTCCAAATACATGAATGATAATGTGGCATTGTGATGCTGTGATAATTTTTCTTCCTTCTTCATTGGCCACTTCTGGGACAGCACACTGCCTTGTCCCAAAGTCCTATGTTGCCCCCTGCCACAGTGTACCTGATATTTCCCTCCCTAAAAATGAATATTTATTTCATAACCACTTTTCCCACAAAAGGCCTTTACTTATTTCCTTATTATAAGGAGAGTTTTTCATGAGTTCACTACAAATCAAAATTAAATTTCTTTCTTCCTTATGCAAATAGAAATAAATTATATATGTAATAAATTTAAAAAATAGTAATTTACAGAAAATACAAATTCAAAATTTACATTTAGCTATGTATTGTGTTTCATTATACATAGATAACTCTGACTTTTATGTCAAAGATATTTTCTTGAAATCATCCATTTCTTAGTTTAACACCCAGGATTCAGACTCAAGACACATGTCATTACACTTTTCCTAACCTCCTTTCTTTTAAGTTCACTGTGGATGATGGCAGACGATTTTGTTCACTGCTGGCTATTCACAGTTTAAATTCAAAATGGTCCTTTAAGTCTATAATGTAAGCATTTAACGTACAGTCAAGATTTTTCTCTGTGAGTTCTAATACAATCAGAACCTTGTTCTCTAACATTTCTGTATCAGAAGCCAAGTGGCCTTGGATAGGTTCCATAGTCAAGGTCTCAGGAGGTTCAAATCAAATTTACTGCCAATTGCATTCTTATTGGTGATTTTCTTTATTAGAAGAATCGGGTTCCTTTCAGGGTGCAGCCCAGTTCCTCCTTTGCTGGCCAGCTTTAAGCCAAAGGCCTTGCTCAATTCCTTCAGGCCACTGCATTCTTTCTCATGTGGCCCATCATATCAGCATAACTTGAAAACCACATTGTTTTCTCCTCAAGTTTTAAATCTTCTACCATCAGAAGAAAAAAGCTTTCTGATTTGAAGGACTCATAATTACAAAAGGCCAGCAAGATAATCTCCCTATGCTACAATTAATGGACATATAACTTAAATCATGGTGGTGAGACTCCGTTGTATTCAGAGACAACAAATTCAGTTTTGGAAATATTTTTCTGAATTTAATTTACCATACAAGGAAAAAAGAGAGCATGATTCTTTCAAACAAATCAAAATCAAATCTAAAATGGTTCCTTCAGATGAAGCAGATCAATACTTTCATAGATTTCTTATCTCTGTTGCCCAGAAAGGAAAGGCCATGTTTTATTGCTGTCCTCTGTGTCATTCCCACCACAAATATTCATGTTTGGGTTGCCTTTAATGTTAATCACATTCTCTTGCTTTCCATTAGAGTAATTGTCTCTTTCTCTCTCTCTCCTGTGGAAGATTATTATGTCCACAATCTATCTACCTAAGTGTTATGGGGCTCTAAATGTATATCTTCTCCCTGGGTGACTATTATATACATATTCGGTTACCTTTTACCATTAAGCTAATGAATGGTTGACACATGTGATTAGAACAATCTGGCATCTTTAAATATTGTCTTAAAAGCAAGAAAAAAAAAACCCGGAAATAATTCACAATCAAACCCACTGAACAACATCTGTTTCCCATACAGCATAAGGGAAGTTGTGTGTTCTAGTTCCTACTGACAGCACGAGACAGGATATAGATTATGACTTGATTTTCCCTTTTTCCAGCCAAAATAAACGTGCCGACTTCACAAGTTAGAGTATGAGCTTTGTTTTCTACTGGTTAAAAATATTGACAATAGGCAAACTTTGAATAGTCTAAAGTCATATTTCATTGCTTTGTGCAAAACACCAAATTTAATCATAAACAATGGCAACACAGTTTTGTATATTTAAAAAGTTGACATCTTATCAACGGCATCACTCTGTGCAAAGACATTTTATTTATTGTCTGGAGATAATTCATAAGATTCAATAAAAGGAGACCTAGGAAAATGACATGATTTTACATGAGCTTTCCTTGGTTTGAAATTCACAAATCTAGTGTAACCTCCAAGGTTAATTTTGAAACTTGTGAAGAAACTGACACTCTAGATTGGATCTTTCATATAGCCCTCACTCCTCTACGTCTAGATGTCACTGACATTTCTACACTTTTAATTCTTATTTTCAAGAACAATAAATTCAGAAATTAAAATTGCTATTTATTCCTGAACACAGATATTTTTTCTTATCCCTTTTTATATCGATCCAAGTGTAAGTTGCTATGTCTTATACTAAAACAACAACAAAAAATATTGGTCTAGGTATTTTCCTTTGACTTTCTAAATTCAGGTTTGCACTAATGCCTGTCTACAGGTGCTTCTCCTTTTTTCACTGATACTATGTCAATTCACTGGCCTATCACCTCCACCTTAAATTGCTCAACAAGCTGGTAACTAGTTCCCTTAACTTCAGTAGTCTCTGTCCACACCCCACAGACAGATTATTGTGAAATTCTGATTCCATCACATCAGTAAAGTGTTCAGGGATTTACTGTGGCTCTGCATTAGGGATCAAGTCCAATTTCCTTCTCTTCACGGTGAAGCCCATCCTTCCTTCTAATTTATTTTCTATTACTTTTTAAACACACCATTGTTGAAGTTCGGTGTATATACTCACCACGCTCCTATAAACTTTTGTTGTCTATTTGCTCTGCTATATTGCAAAATATCATGCTGTATTATCTTCTCCATTTCAAATTTGCCCAGTCCCTCTTTTCTCAAAGTCTATTCTATTTCAACCTCAACTATTACATCACTTCAAATTTCAAAAAATTTCCATTGTCCCTTCAAAATGAATGTTTTCCCAAACACATTCAAGTACACATTATTATATGATAGACTCATAAAGCTTAGATGAGCTAGTGGGATATAACATTTCATTTGGTATGTTGTGTATATTATATATAGTAAATCCTTGAGCATTTATTTGTATATTAGAACATACTAAAACACACAAAAATGTATCTATAATTTTAAGTAGATACATTTCAGTTCAGATATTATTGACCCTGCTTCAAGCTCTAGGGGTAATTCTGATTAAGCCCGTGACTCAAGTTCTTGTGTATGCAAGAATGAGCTTTGGCATGGTTAAAAGGATTTTGCTTGGGACAATGAAGGGTAAAGAGTTCTGAGAAGTAGGAGAAGAAAACTGCAGTTTTATTTGACAAATTATATATTAGGAAGGTGTGAATTTTCAATTCATTAGTCATACTATGGAAATCAGTGGAGATTCTAAAAAAAAAAAAAAAGGAAACTTCCATTTGAACTAGGTATTTCTCTTCTAAGTATCTTCCCAAGAAAGTTATAGACATCATATTATAGTGATACATACATAAACTTGTTTATGCAGAGCAACTCATAAAAGCTAAATCTTAGGATGGTCGATATGTGCATCAACAGATGAGTGGATAAAAGAAAATGTGGTATTCATATACAGTTGAGTAATATTTTGTTATAAGGAAGGATAAATTTGAGTTATCTGTCGGAAAATGAATGCTCCTTGAGACCCTAATAGTAAGTGAAATAAATTAGGTCCACAAGCTTAAATATCACATAGGTTCTCTTATATGAGAAACCCAAAATATAAGTCAATTAAAGAACAAAATAAAAGATTGATAATAAGAAGTAGGGAGATAAATCTTTGCAAAGGCAAAAGGGAGAGAGAGATGAAGAGCAGGGGATGGAGCAGAGGGGAAGGGGGTAAAAAAGCTCTCAGATGTGTTATATAAATGTACCAACTCCCCAGAGTGAATGTAAACGTTATGTACTGCAAACATGTAATAAAAATCAAAATTTAAAAAAAATCAATAGATACCTTAATGTTGATGATTGTATTGTTTATTTTTCCTGTTTTAT
Source organism: Heterocephalus glaber (assembly GCF_000247695.1). The sequence continues at coordinate 8,650,339 of NW_004624767.1, read as the reverse complement.
TTTGTTTCTTTAAGTGACACAATCACAGTGTATTTGTGACAGAATGGATGGTATTCACCATAATGATCAAACATTATGATTTTGGAGGCTCATTGAAGAATGAAAGCTTAAAACCTACAATTGTGCCTTAAACAGGTGCAATTTTTATGTGCCATAATTTTCCTCCTCCTGTCTTGATTGAAGAAAATGATTAATTGGTCATGATTTTAAAATACACTAAGTGATACAATAATTCATATTTCTACTTCTTTTATCTCACGTTTTCCTTCAGTGTTGAATTAGTATACATTATACGTTATACATTAGTATACATTATATATTAGTATACATAATTAGTATACAAAAATTAGAGAAAAAATCATCTAGATAGTGTTTGATTCATAACATCATTAGTGCTTCAAAACAGTATAATTTATCTTTCCCTAATTAAACATATCAATCCCAGGACATTGGATGGTTTAACCGAGTGTTATTGGCTGTTGAATTATTTATCTGTTGTTTGGTTTGTTGACTTACTCATTTATTACCTCCAGGTCACTGAGCCTGATCAAATTGTAGTGGAAAGTTGTTATTATAAGATGGGAGTCTTCTGATTTGCATGAATGACCTAGTTACACCAACACTGTTACTTCACATAATGTATAAACATTAATATCACTAATGTATATACTTGCACTAAGACATTATTTCAACCCAGTCCAATAATAAAATCTTGACATTATTTTTAAGAAAGCAAGCTGAAAATAGGATATTGGCTGTAGGTGAAAATACTTTCATGCAATTATAAAATCTTTTTTTAACCTCACCTTTGCAAGCCAAGTCCTATCCTTTAGATCACTAGAGTAATCCTCATTATGATGTATTTCTGGTTAAAACTAATCACTATATATATCTTTCCTCTTTAGTTGTGCCCTTTTCTCTCAGTTGTATGGCTTTTTGCATATGTACATATATGTTTTCAAATTATTGAAAAAATGTAAAAAAATTAAAAGCAGTTAAATAAGTGCAGTCACTTAAATACAATTTTAGACATTTGGGACTAATGTTTTAGATAGATATGAAGGAAGTAGACACCTATTTATTTAGGACTATTGGTTATGTTTAATAAGATATGGGTGCCAATATTTATGTTGTGGAAGGTCCACAATAGGGCTTCCATATGGTAGAAGGTCAATGAAAACTTGTTAAAATTATACCTTATATAAAGATGTACAATTGAATATACATTATTACATTATTAATGTACATTTGAATATATTTTATTACAAAATGAATACTGTACATTTGAATATACATTATTACAAAATGAATACTCTACATTTTTAAAATCTGTTTTATAACTTTATTTTATTATTATTTTGAGACAAGGTCTTACTATGTAGTTCAGGCTGGCCTTGAATTCACTGGGAAAAAAAATGGAAACAAAGTCTTTCTAAATAGGGAAGGGTGAAGGGGGTGATGGGAGGGTGGCGAAATAGGGAAAAAAAATAACCAATATACATCATATACAGGTACAAGACCCCAATGATGAATCCAACTGTATTGTATACCTAAAATATACCAGTAAAGTTAATGAAAAAAAAGGGGAGAAGAATCTAAATTCTCCCTCTATATGCAAACACTTTAGGAGGGTAAAAACAAAGAAAACTTACAGGGGTTTGATGTGTATATATATGTGTGTGTGTGTGTGTGTGCGTGCGCGCGCGCACGCGTGTGTGTGATATTATGATACAGGGTGAAAAGGAAGCACATGTTTCTCTTAATTAGTTTAGAGCCTGTTTTCTTTTCCTCTTTAGGTTAACTGAATGTCCAAAATACGCTCTTGAGAACCCAAAATAAGAGAATCTTGTTTCTCCAGTCATCTTTTTTTCATGCCTTTTCTGTTTTATACATCTGAGAACACAAAACAAGTAGCCATCTATTGATAGAGAGATCTTGTATAAAGTTGTAGCCTGGCTGTAATTTAATTTCCTATGTTCTTGAATGTCTGTAACCTCCTGCAACCTTCATTTTATGTTTGGAGTGTCTGTTTTTTAAAGCTAATTTAAAGTAGCCTGTTTCCTAGCAGCTTGTGAGAATATTTGAAACACTATCTCCTTAACCTTATTGGATTTCAACTTTTGATTGTGTATACCTGGAAAATGGAGCACAAACCCCGGGCTGACACTGTCTGACACTTCCAATTCATTTTCATGTCAGTGAAAGTGTTTCACAGAAGAGTACTAGAAAATATGATACTTCTTTGTATTTTTTAAAGTTTCTATGAGCAATGGTTTAAAAATTCATGCCACCTATTTAATCAAGAGATTTCAGAATATTGAAAATATACTATCTGTATTTTCTATTTTGGATTCTCCCCTAATTGTTATAGGCAGCAACATGACCATTCACCAAATCTTTTTTTTTTCAACTCTTTCAGCTTGCTACTCAATTCAGATTCTAGTCCACCTGCATTCATTTTCATGTTACTGCCTGTCATAGGCCTCTCCTATATGTTACTTGACAATTCTTGTTACTTAATTCATTGTACATTGGGAAAAATGTCCCTACTGCAGACGAGAGTCACTGGACAAATATCTGATTTAAATTTTGCAAATGAGAGGTTGTTCATACTTTGATGATTGGATATGACAGGTAGTGATGTAAAGGTGTAAGTAATAATTTGATTTAAATATTGACATTGGGAAACAGAGGGAAATTGAGGGAAGAAACAAAAAAGTAACATATCACTATTTCCCCTTTCAGCTTAGGAGGGTTGAAAGGAATACAACCAGAAAGTATTTTAAAAATTTTTTTAAAAATAATAATTGAAGATTTAAAAAAAGACAAAAAAGGAAGTCAAGAAATAAATACAACACATGTGTGTAAATACCAAATAGAGTCTCTGGTGTGAGAAACTAAAAGTGTAACTAAGGATCAAAATGTATAATTGATAATGTGAAATAGGAAGAAAAGGTCCAAAGGGGTAGGGGAAGTGGGAAGGGTAGGAGAAGGGAAAGTAGGGAAATGAAAAAATATGAGAAAAGGAAAAAATGGAAACAAAGTCTTTGTAAATCGGGAAAGGTGGAGTGGGTGAATGGAGGGCAGGGGAATGGGGAAAAAAATAAGAACCAAGACACATCATGTAAAGGTACAACTTCCCAATGATGAATGTAATAACTGTATTGTATACCTAAAATGTATCAATAAACTTAATGGATAAAAAAGAGTCAAGGACCCATAAAGATAAAAGATCATTTGACCCAATTTTCTCCTGCTGGGGATCTTCCCCAAAGAATTAAAAGATTCATGCCACAGTGATATAGGTGCACTCATGTTTGTAGTGGCACGGTTTGTAATAGCAAAACTTGGAAACAACACAATTGCCCATCAACTGGAGACTGGATAAAGAAGATGTGGTTTTTTGTTTTTTGGGTTTTTTTAATAAAATGGAGTGCTACTCAAGCAACGAGAAACTAGAGACATTTGTAGCTAAATGGATGCACATTGAGGCTATACTCTCAAGTGAAATAAATAGAGCACATATGTGCAAATACTGAATAATTTCTCTGGTGTGAAAAACTGTAAGTATAAATAAGAATCAAAGTGCATAATAGATAATGTGAAATAGGAAGAAAAGGTCCAAAGGGGAAGGGGAAGTGGGAGGGGTAGGGAAAATGAAAGAGGGGAAAGGAATAAATATGAGAAAAAGAAAAACCGGGCTGGGGATTTAGCTCAGTGGTTTCACCTCCTGCTGCACAAGTACATGGACCCAAGTTCGATCCCTGGTACCAAAAAACAAAACAAAACAAAACAAAAACAAACCGGAAAGAAATTCTTTGTAAATAGTAGGGAGGAGTGGCGGGATTGAAGGGAGGGCAGGGGAATGGGGAAAAAAATAAGAACCAAATACATATATCATGTAAAGGTACAAATCTCCAATGATGAATGTCATCATATTGTATACCTGTAACATACCAATAAACTTAATGAATAAATAACCCTTAGTTTTAAAATAATTTAACTTCATTTGAGACAACAATTTATATATGAAAGATGATATTTATTTTCACAAGATTTTACATTATTTGTATGCTGAATATTTAGTTGAGACCATAGAAAATATTAGGGAATTATTATAAGAATTTGCTCATTATACTCAACACAAATAGTCTTAATTTCTTCTTTAAAAAAATTTTAAAAATAAAAACAAAGTACGTGCTCTTACCATTGACTAACTATAATAGCAGAAGACTCTATTGTGATACACATGCTTCTACATTTGGTAAGATAATAATTGATGTACATTGTGACAATATTTTTGGACAATCCTCAGAAAAACTATAAATTGTAGATATTTTTCAAGGCTAATCAAGACACTATTATTTTGCACTTCAAATTCTTCTAAGTAGACTAATGACATACCCTCAAATTGATCTGCTTTTAAAGAATGAAATGATTTGATTTTATTTAAAGTTTTGAAAAGAAACCCATACAATATCATCACCATCATTATCATCACCTGTTCATCAACATCACCTGCGATACATAAACAATAGGAAGTAAAAGCTAAAATAAAACAAACTTCTATGCAATTACAAAAGCCTTCATAGTCCGTGGATACACGGGCATATACACAACAGCAAAATGTTCAACACATTTATATAAAGGCACAGTGAAAGCTGTTAATGCATTAAAAACAGATCACACTGGGCCGGGGATTTAGCTCAGTGGTTCTGGCGCCTGCCTCGCAAGTTCAAGGTCCCGAGTTTGATTCCCGGTACCAAAAAAAACAAAAACAAAAACAGATCACATTTATTTATATAAATAGGCACAAGCCTCTCTTCTGTTGTGGGGAAAATATAAGAAAGCAGAGAAGATACTTGATTTCAGGATATACTCAATTACCTTTCAGGAATTAGTCTTATTTACGGGTTGTAACACTGGAATCTCAGAAGCAGGCCGTAATTGCATTAGAGACTCCCAAGTGTCTGGAGTTGTTGCTTCATGCACTGGACATAGCAGTTCATTTACACTGATCAGTACTTGAGGGCAATATTTGACCTCAGGAAGATTCGGATCTAGCACATACCAGCTGTAAGTTTCATGTGTCACCTAAGCGCTGTGTGCCTTTATTTAGTGTGGACTCAACCATGACAGTGTGACGAAGTAACATAACCGTTGTTAATATGATTAACAAAGTACGTGGTATATATTGGTTGCTTTATTAAGATAAGTTGAAACCATTTGTGCCATTATTTGGATTGCAATAAAAGCCCTAAAATTGTTCCTGCTAACTCAGTTGAATTTGAGATTTCAACTGAAGGCAGCTAACAGATACCGTGTTCTTCTGTAATTTTAAAGAGATCCAGGCAGTCACCATGTGTAATCCCAATATATCTTCATCTGCCTCTCTAAAGACACATCTTTGAAATGAAGTTTGGATGTGTTAGCCCGGTATCCTGATTCTTCTATGGTGAATGGCTAAACGTGGGGTGACATTGAGGCTATGTGAATTAAGAACAGCTAAAGGAAAAATAAGTGGCTCAGAAAACAAGGAACTAAGGGAAGAAATTAAATCTCAGTAGACAAAGTCATTGTATCCTTCATGATTACATCTCAGATATAAATCAAGGATTAATTCCAGGCAGTAGTTTCCCCAGCCAAATAAATTATGGCCAGTTTTTCTGTTTAATATCATGTTTCTGTTATTTGTGTCATAAAAGCAGGAACTTCCTCATAGCTTCCTATTGATAGCATCAAGAATAGTTATATTGCATGGTAAAAAGATAATTACACAATAGAGAACACAAAGCACCTAGACAGTGTCCCTTCTTCTGACATAATGTCCATGCCTGTTTCCTAATCTTTATTTGTATAAAATTTTTGCACCTGGATAGATAGAAATAGGTAAGTAATTTCAAAATTCGATTTTCACTTCAATTTGGGAATTTTTCAGAAGAGGATCTTATGAAAGAACCAAAAGTATCTCCATTACTCACCAAAATACTTGAAAATTTCAAGGCCTTCGAAATACACTGATCATAATGTTGAAGCCACCAAATGCGGTACCCGATCTCATAAGGACGTCCAAATTTTCTATCAGAATTAAGCACAGAAAACTGTGTTTAATAATCAGTAGAAGCCACTTTCTCTACAAGTGTCTTATCAAAGCTTGAGATTCTTTTTTCTACTCTATCCAATACACTACACACTGACATGTGTGACATTCAAATATCTGAGCCAAGTAATGTTATGTAGTGGTATGTTGGCTTTTTATAAAGAATCAGATTAATGAGCAAGTCCGATGCAAGTCGAAGTCCACACTGTTTAATATTCCTTGCATGTAAAATGAGTTGGATCATCATTAATCATATTTAGTTGCAACTGATTTTTTTCTGTAGAATTTAATATGCCAGTTTTATTAGTGTGACTGTTCTCAGGAGGTTTATAACAGTGATTAAAGCTCTGTTAATTATTCTACATATTTGGGGATTGTTTCAAAGTCAATGTAATTGTTTTTAAAAACCCAAGGTTAGAGTGAGGATAAAGACTAGATAATTTGTTTAGATAGTTCACCTTTCATTAAGAAAACTTTACTAGTATGATATAATTTATGTTTTAATTTATTGAAATTATTTTAAGTGATATTTTCCATTACTTTCACTTCATTTGAAAATTAAAAACAGTTTCTGTAATTTTTGAGGAAATAATTCTCCTTCAGCCTTCAAAGGGCTCCTTTACAGAATAAAGGCTCTAACTCATCTTCAAAAAAATCCATGTCGAACATCCAAGATGATGGCAATGCAATTTTAAAGAAGCTGCATGATTGCCAAGAATGTAATTTATCTCAAAATTATCATTTGGACATCAAAGGTTTATATGAAGATAAGAAATTAAAAATCAAAAGTTACATGGACATACACCTGGCCCAAAGGATCTTTAAAATTGTTCAGAAACTTCACATATATTCTTGATTTTTCTCACTATATGTAATAGCTAAACTAAGAAAATTAAAATGAAAAATTTCTGTTCTTTCTTTGATAGCCAGAGCTTCTGTTTCTAGACTGATCAGGGCCAGCTATGAAGAATTGAATCTGGAAATAGGGAATTAAAGCCAAGATCTGGGCCACATTGGCATAATGACAGTTAGGGGACACCCAGTGGGAGGAAAAAATGCTCAGTACACAGTAAATAGTACTCAGTTCACAGGAGATAGCCAGCCTAGACTAAATTAGAAAATCAGCTAGAGTGTTCTCCTTATATAGCAGGTGCCGGTCTGGTCAGTGAGGGGCAGGGCTGAAAGCAGGACACTTCTGGAACCCTTGCTGTGAGGGTTGGATATTCAAATAAAGATCCCTCCATCCCTGTTCTTAGCCAGGCCATGCGCCTTCTCCTTCTTCCAAAAGCCAAGAATATCATCTGAAGTAGGGGAAACAGTAGAAGGGAGTCACACTGACTGTACATCCATCAGCAGTCATGTTGGAATGGTAAAAGGCAGCTTGATAGCCAGAGAGGATGCCACTAGATAGCCAGGGAGGACGCTGACAGAGTTGTGCTTATCTGTGTCTTGGTCCATGGAGGGCAGGGGATGGAAGAGGGAAGGGAATGACAGTCATCAGCCAAGCTCCCTCCCCATCCAGCGTGGAAAAATGAGAATCAAGAGCTTCTCATCTATATCATTAGGACTCTTGGTTCACTAAGGACTTCAGCTAAACAGTGTTTATCTCCAGGGACAAAAAGTTACTGATACCTTATTTTAATAAAAAAGACAATACTAAGAGTTAGAGAAATTAAATTTCAGAAAAAAAACCCAGATCTTGTTATAGATCTCAGATTAGAATCAAGATTCTTGTTTCAATTTCCTTTCAATTATATTACTGTCTGATTTACCTCTCCATTGATGGACACCGTACACTTCCTAATGTTTGTGGCTCTGTGGTGAAATGATGAAAATAAAGCAAGCTATAAATATATTTCCTTATGTTCTCAAAAACCTATGATGCAGACATATAAGAAGATATGTAAGATAAGTATAAATAAATTGAAATTATTATCATGTACCTGGTTTTATCATAGATAAATCTCTACCTTCCTTCACTGATTCTTATTTAGAAATAAAATTCTTTGTCTGTATGTAGGTTGTGACATAGTATTGAGGAATCGGAATATAGAGTCAGTCTAAATCCACTATGAGTAAATTGAATATAGGAAAGTGGTGTTTTACAAACTAGCCACTTAAGAAGTGTTTCTTCAATATTCAGTGAGTCTTCCTATGATTGACAAAGTTCTGCCATGTGAATGAAAAGCCTTGGGTAATATGCATTCAAATATAATGAATTCAAATATTTAACATGACTCATGCATATCATAGAACTATTGCACTATTATTTATTCTAAGATATGTGTGTGTGAACCCTAACATAATTCTCAAATTTCAGTTTATATGTAGTCCATAGGTATTAGAGTATAGCCTGTATGAAATTCTCACTTAAAATATGCGTCTTTTTCATAAAGTTTATTTTATAATTTTGGACTCATGCTTGCTTATAATTACAAATCATAAAGCAAGTACTGATGATAAGCACTTGATTGGCATATTTTGTTTACACTACATGTGTATGTGTCTGTATGCAATTATATATATATATATATAAAATGTCTTTTAAATATTTCACCATGTTAAGTCTCTGAAAAATAATACTTATTACTTTTTCATTTTGATATATAAAAGATAGGGCACAGAGCCTTTAAATTACTTATTTACCAGTCTAAAAATCTTCAAAATGCTCCCTCCAGAGTTTTTACATGTAAGTATTTGTGTTCACTGAGATGATTTATGTACTCATCTCATTAAAGTATTTTAAATGGATCCTCAGCAAGGTTAGCATTAGACAAGGAAATTAATTCAGTGCTGAGAATATAAATAGAACACTGTAATCATAAAAATAATAGAAATCAGTTCCTTCTTATCTAACATAAACTTCTTTTAAAGAAAAAAATCAGTCAGCTTCTGTAATTACATTTTATTGTGTTTTCCATTTATACCATATTCCTCTGGTAAGCTTGTAATTTCAAACAGCTCTACTTTATGTATTTAAATTGAAACCAAATAGACCCAGACTCCTAGGAGTTTTTCTTTGTTCAGAAGTTGAACAAAAATATATATTTTAAATCTAGTTCTTAAGAAAAAATTAAAAGTATTTGAAGGACTAGTAATATTGCCATAATTCAAAACACTGATTTAGTCAAGGGAAAAAAATGATTTTTTAATTAAATAACAGGTGCTGTTAAATGTTACATAAAAATTTTCAGTCTTCATAGCAACTATAAGAAACACACATCCTAGGACCCTTAATTTTGTAATTATCAGAAATTTCAACATAAAGAGATTTAGGGCAATAAAGTTTGTGTTTATCTCTTAAATGTAGACTATCCAAAAGGACAAAGCAGCCTTAGCTTCAGTTTTAGGTTGATAAGTGACACAAGAGCATTTCTAAGGACATCGTTTTTAATACTAACTTCCCTGAACTTCCTATCATCAATCTCAAGAAAAGACAAATCTCCTTCATTAACAGCATTGGTCACAATTTCTTCTGCTACCTGTTTCCTTGTTGTGTAAGAGAAAGATATGTTTTCCTAGTGCCAGTATTCCATGTGCTGCTAAATTTATTTCATTTGGATTGCTTTGAGAAAGCGATGTGATCATTGATGAAGTCATCAAAGGCTTTCAATAGTTTGTGTGCAGAATGGATGGATACTTCAACAAAATTTAGGTCCTATTATTAAAGGAGAATTAAAAAATAGTTGCCAAGTTTGTAGATAAGACATATCTGCTTAGAATACTGTGATCATTTGTTTAATAAGCGAGGAAAGTGATGTTATAAGAAAGCAACCATTTAAACAATAATTACCAAGAACAGTAGCCAAGTATGTGTTAATATTTTTTACAACCCCAATCCTTTGACTGCCAACTTTACGATAAAAATTCTTGATTTTACACACTGCCATAAGTAGCATATGCCATATTTTGGATTAAGTACTCTGTCCATGCTAACATTACATAATTATCAACTGACTTTATATGATTTGGGTGCCTATCTTTAAAAATCTATTATTGTTTTATTTTAGCTTCTCTAATAAAACTAAAAAAATTGACATTTTCAACAAATAGATATCTACTGCTGTCTTAGTTACTTTTCTCTCATTGCTAAGACAAAATACTCAACAACCAAGGTTAAAGAGGGAAACGTTTATTTGGCTTATAGTTCATAGAGGCTTCAGCCCATACTTGGGTGGCTCCAAGGCAAAGTGATACATGGCACAGGGGCATCACAGAGAACAGTTTATGGTGCCCACAAGTTAGCAAAAGCAACAAGGGATCTTCACAGCCTCGTTCTGGCCCTTTTATCTTATCAAGATTACTAAGGACAGGCAACACTCACAGGCTTAATCCTAGTTCCCTTGAGCCTAGTATTGCACCATGAAACAATTCTAGCATCACATACTCTAGATCCAACCACCTCTGAAGAAACTCCACCTATGATCGCATGAGGGTTGGGGGCGACAAGTAAAAACAAGCCGTAAAGATAGAATGTGATGGATTACACCAAGGTTATTAAATTGTGAAAGATAAATACATATTAACTATTGTGGTAGCTGCTATCTAAATACTGTCACAAAATTGACCTTACTTGTGGGTTTGCAATGAAATGTGGCAGGCATGACATTCTAGAAACCCAGGATTAAGATCACTGACAGTGTTCACTCTCTGCCTCAGGAGGATAAGACATAGAAGGGAAGCCAGAATTGCACAGGGAGCCTATGGGAAAATAATTGCTCTCTTTTTCCCATGTGAACTTCCTGCCAAAAGCCAGCATTAAATGTCAACCATGTGACTCAGCCAGGTTGGACATTTCAGGCCAATGGTGAATTGACTCAATTCTCTAACATTCACAGGGGTGACTATGGCTCAGCCAATATCACATAGGGCAGGAAAGCTTCCCTGCTAAACTTAATCTTCTCATGGAAGAATGAGACATAAGCAAATAATTGTCTTATGTTCCCAGATTGTGTTAGGATTTATAATGCAGGCTAAAAAAGCAAAATAAGCAGCATCTATGTGTTTCTTAATTTGTAACCCTTGCTCGTTATACCCCTGAAAAAAATCACTCAGATAAAATTTGCCTCATGTGTCTGTATCTTATTCTTTTTTTCCTCAATGTATTTTTCTGCTTTCTACCATGTTAATTTGAAACCTAGATTGGTCTGCACCTTCTAGTTCCAGAACTAAAGCAAAAAATATGGGACAAATTCAGAATTGGAAAAAATTGGACAAAATTCAAAATTTAAAGAACTGGTTCATATTGTTAGACTTCTTCTTATTTCTGCCTTTAAATAAGTGGACAGATTGACATAATAGTGCTGCATTCAAATAAAGCCAACCCTTTTCTGATATGCACTTGGGAAGTTCAGCTGAGTCCACTGTTCGGTAGTTATTCATTGCTAGGTTATTTTTCACTCTCGCTGAAAATTTATAGACTTCTTAGATTCCTGTGATTAAGAAATGAGATTCTGAAGGATGGGTCATTTTAAAGATGCATCTCTGTACTACAAAAAAACAAAAAAACCAACCCATTTTGTTACTTTTTATCTAATGCTACAAACCCACTTACCCTCCTCTGCACAATTCTTTCCAGCGAGGTTGTACCTTACCATGTTATAACTGTTTTTGTGAAATCTATCCTTGCATAGAGTATATTTAAAATTTTAATCAGATGAATTAATGTCACACAATTACAGATCATGTGATTCTGCTTCTTTCAACTTTAATTTTTCTGACCTATATGAAGATAATAAAGTGGACCGAACTAATTCATGAGAGAAGACAATTACACATATAATGGTTCAAACAGCATTAGCCTCAACTGATAAGGGATTTGATAATTTTAGTCTTCAGTTTATTTTTTAACATAAGATGGAATCTGTAGGGAACCAATAAATGCAAATCAGAAGTTATATTTTCCTTATATGTTGTTTTTTTAATTATATGAGAAAAAAATTAATATGTTTATCATAACCTATTTATAACAGAGTGTGTGATTTTTCTTGCATAGACATATTTTTCAATAAATTTGTGATACTATATTAACACTCATAATATCCTTCCCTTCTCTAGGCAAAAGCTAATTTTGGACTCCCACTGATTAAGAATATCTGATTTTATTTAAAGCTAATTGATGAGTGCATTAGAAAATTCATATTATCAAAATATATAAAGCACATAATAAAGAGCATTTAAAAGACATTGAATTTTGAAAAGAAAATAATAAATTTAGACATGGATGGCCTTTTTGCTGTCTTGGTGCTTCTAGTTATATCATTTACTCTAAATTTCCTCCCTCAGCCATTAGAATATGCAATGATCTAATATTGCTATTATTAACTATCTACATGAAGGATTGTATGTATATTTTATTTTAGCAAAAAATAAAGGCATAAAATAAATTCCTGCTTAAGGAAGTACTTTGTTTTTAATATGACATACTTGAAGATAAATCTCAGGGAAAAAAACCTCACAGTTTATCTGCCTGATACATAATTTTCTTTAATGTGTTGAACCTATGCTTATTTGCTAACAACTCCCAGTAGCTGTTTTGGGGAATCCATTTAGGTTCTCTGTGTGCATCTGGAGTTAAATTTGAGAGCGCTACATATAGATTCTTATGGAGAACCTATTTTTTCATAAGATGCATTTTAAGTATTGCTTATGTATTAGATTTTGTGACTGCCTGTGAGGACACAAGTACATTAGACTAATGAGGACCAGGACTAGGGTGAGGCAAGTTAGTTTCTTTATGATGTTAAAGATACACACACACACACACACACACACACACACACAACAGAACTCAAGATAATTAATAATGCTTTATAAAATAAAAATTAATGCGACTCTCAAGTATTATATACAAGCTGAGGATCCTATGATCCTAATGTTTCCTTTGTGTTAGGTTCCAGGAGGGCTCAGCACAGAGCTCAAAGATACCAGTTTAGTACTTCTAGTGATATTAGCTTAGAGGAGAAGAACTGGGAAAGCACATGTCAATAAGGATCACTGGGCTGCAGAGAAAGCACATACTCATCAGTTGTAGAGGCAAGACAGATTAATGAATACTTCTCAAGAGTAAACAGCCTAACTCTTGGTCTTGCTGCTGCTGTTGTTCAATTATTTTTGTGCAGATATTTCATATCCAGAGTCACTAAAACGAAGGCTCCTAAATATCATTCTCCTTCAAATATCTTCTCTGTCACTATTAATTGGACTGGAGAAAAAGAGCTAATTGTTTCTAATTTGAATTTGATGTGCTCCTATCTAATTAACAATTAAGAGTTTTTACAAACCTAATGAATCTTTGTCCCCTTCATCTGACTATCTATCTCTTACGTTTTGGCAAATCAGCATATGCACAAAATGGTATGGTTTCACTAAGCTATTTGACCTAAAATGCACTGAACAATTTTTTATCTCAGTTCTCTGAAAGCTTCAGCATTTTGGTACTGACATATTGCTAATGGGAATAAGTATGCCTATATTCTGCTGAATACTGATTAATCTTTATAATTATATCATCTCCCAAGCATAATCAAAATCAGAGGCAAAAGATAGTGGCAGAGAAGTATCTTTATCTGCACGAATGCTTCATTATAAGAAAAGACTTTAAGCAAAGCCAGAGTTTGAGATAAGTGATTGATTTGGTAATTATAGTTATCGAATTAAGAAAAGCTTAAAAGAAAGAAAATAAATTTGCATGTACATCTTACATAATGTGTTTCAATGAGAAACTGAACATTTTTTCCAAATGTTTTGATAATAAGGGCAAATAATTATGTTTTAGATAAAACCATAAAATGCAGCAAACTGCATGGCTTATAACAACAGACATTTATTACTTCACAGTCCTAGAGGCCAAAAGTCTACCATCAAAGTACGAAGAGTTGGTTTTTTGTGAAAACCTTGAAGGAAAAATTCCTTCTTCCCCTCTGCTAACTTTTGGGGCTGTTGGGAGTCCTTGTTGCTCCTTAGCTTACAGCCACACAATCCTTCCTTTAGTCTCTGTCTTCATATCTCTTTCTTGATATTTTTCTGTGACTCAAAATTCTGTTTTGTGTACTTTTAAAGAGAGTATTATTGAATTTAGAGCCTACTCTAAATGTTGTCTGATGCCATCGTAGGATCCTTATGAATTGTATTTGCAAAGACCATATTTTCAAATCTGATCACATTCCCAGGTACTAGGGGTGTGAGTTTGAAATATATAACTCAACTCAATAGATATATATCATATTTTGCTGGTATCTCATATTTTGCTTTATAGAGGGTGAATATATCATTAATTATAAATACATGACTAGAAATCTATGTATAAGATTTTATTTGACTCAAAAATTTTCAGAATGACTTTATACAAGAGTTTCCAAATGCCAGAGAAACAAATATTTAAAGGGACTGTACCAAGGGAGGAAAACGCAATCTTGATTGGACTTATTATGAGTTTTGCTTCAATGACCTACTACTGGTGGGAGTGCGATCATTCTTAAATGTCAAAAAAAAGACGGAAATAAACTACACTGAATTCTAAGGAGACGATGTATTTTTGTTTGTTTTTGGCATTTTCCACAAAATGTAAAGAGGTCCATGTAGGGCAGCAAGGCATATAATTAAGGAATAGAAAGACAGATTGCACTTATTGGAATGATTGTCTAGCAAGAGAAAGAATAAATTTTGTGTCTTATTTTTGAAGCACAACTCATAACCTTTAGACAGTTCTTTCCAACATCCTCACCTTATCTCTTTCCCATCTTGTTTGATATTTAGGTTCAGCCACACAGACTAACAGTTATTAAGGAGAGAAGTGTGCCAAGCAAGCATCTGGTTAAATAGGAACATGACTGGTATACTTGAAAAATAAGACAAATGTCAGAAAATAGATACTTATTGAATGTTGAAAAATGTTTTCTATTGATTCCCATGACGGCTTCCAAGCTTCACGACAATGTATTCATTATGACATATTATATGACTCAATCACTCTCTTAAAAGCAAACCTTTGTAGTTTTGATTTACTCAACATTCCAACTGGTTAACAACCTGACATTTAAGATAATTAAATGTACAGAAATATATCGAAAGATTTTAAAGGAGATCTAATTTGAGAAAAGTAATGAGAAGGTCCTTAATTTATTTGGAGAAGGGAAAATAATTTTTTGCTATTTTCAAATAGAAGAATTACTGTAAAAAGAATCATGAATTTCCTAGATAGTAGGAAAATGTAAGGGATGATTAATTCTATCACAGAAAATCACAAATTTTTATGAAATAATTTGTGAGGTAATGGATTCAGCATTCTGACAGTTAGGGTGGAGTGCCGATTTGATTGGCTTTAGGATGCGCCTCAGTGGTGCTCACTCATTCGGGGATTTCTGGGCGGGGGACAGAGGCGTGGCCTTTGGGTTGTGTCCAGTTCCTTACTCCTTCCCATCTGGCGCTGTTCCCTTTCTCTGGTTCCCAGCCACCTGCAGCTATGCAACTTTGCTGTTCTACTCTTCCACATGGAGGCCCTGCCTAGGGGCCAGCTGATCATTGACTGAAATTGTGAGCAAAGTAAACCTCTGCTCCTTGTTTCCCAGTGACGAGAATGCTGACTAATATAAACATTGGTGGCTGTTTGACTAGGACACATAGTCAATATCCAAAGTGGAAAGACCACTGAAGATGACTGGTCTTCAAATTTACTTTGGAATAGACCTTCTACTTTAGCAGAGAAAATTTATCAATTCTAGACAAGGAATCAGTATTTGATTAGGATTGATTCTTCTAGGGATTGATAAGAGGAGTTGTTTTAAATTAAGCTCCAGTGAATTCAGGTGTCACAGAGGCATGGTTACTCTCCAGCCCTAACCCCTTTCCTTGTATACCAATCAATCACTTCAGTTACCTCAGCCTCATAAGACTAACATTCAAAGATTAAAGATCAAACCACTAGCAGTTTCCCTTAATGGTGAGCATGTATGTGGAGGTTCTAAGGTGTTATGAAGCACTGAAGACCAGTAAGATGCAAGTCTGTTTTGTGTAAATATTTCTCATTTAGATAAAAAAAGTATAAGAAACATGTTAAAGTAATTATAATGCATTACAAGGATTGCAAAATATCACAGGAAATTTAAAAAGTAATTAGTGTTGACTTTCAAAAAGTGAGAGATTAGTTCTTTGAAGATGAGATAAGAGAGTTCTTAAGATCCTAGATTTTGAAGGGTATGGGAAGAATATTTCGGACAGAATATATGACGTGGACAAATGCACAAGTGCAAGACACTGAAAGAAGTGTAGTGGAAGCAATGGATAGACTGATCAAAGGATTTGTCCTTGTAGGATGATAATAGAAAAATCTGCAAAGTCAGATTGCAAGGATATTGCACATCAATTTCAAGAATATGCACTGTGGTCTATAAAGATTCAGGGATGGACTCAAGAGATTACATTAGCATGGCCAGGTAGGAAATTTAAGAAGCCCAGTGCTCTGATATCCTCCAACTGATAAAGTTTATACTGAGAATTCTTTTCTGATTTTTGTATTTTCTTTTACCTGTACCACATGGCACCAAATCTGCTCATTTGCTTCTGTGATATAAAAGGTCATTACTTAATTGGTACAGAAAAAAGAAAGCCAACAACAGACATCAAATATATCAATATATTTTGAAAGAGATTTATCCAAAATATTTCATAAATGTATTAAATGGACTCTTTAAGTAGAATTTCTATTTTTGTGAAACAGTGTAGCAGTGGAATGATAGAACATTTAGAATGTGTATCCTGGAGCTTTCTATATACCCTTACTCAATCACCTACTTTAATCATCATGACAATAAAAATCTATTCTCTGGAACTGTAAGAGGCTCCCACACTTGGGCAGCGACATGGAATAAAACATTCTTTAGTTGAGAACCATTGGATCTTCCATGAAATAATTGCTCATAATATTTTCAAATACTGGGTTTACTGTACACACTCCAGAGTATATTCATAATGTTCCCTGCATAAAGAACTCTGTAGTTAAGGATTTTCTTTTAGAATAAATACTCTCTTTTCTCATTTTTGTATTAGTTTGCACATGACAATAGTTAAGACTCTTGATAATTATAGTATAAAAATCCTTTTAATGTTTTATAATTCATTTCCAATAATTTGTGGTAAGAATTTCTCTTTTATTGTAAATGTTCAAAAGTGTTGATCAGGGCTGAACATGATGGCACACACCTAAAATCTCAGCACTTGAGAAGTTTAAGCAGGATGCTTGCAAGTCCAGAGCCAGCCTGAGTTACATAGTGAGTTCAAAGCCAGCCTAGCCTGGATGTTTAGGTAGACCATGAATCAAACAAAAAATAAAACTAAAAACAAGACAACATACAAATAACAAGATCTATTGCTGATCAAATGTATTAGGCATCTGGTTAGGGGTATTTTAAAAATGAATGAATATATGAATATGGAAAGGACATTCTACTGTCCTTGGAATAAATTAAATATGTGTCAGAATAATTTGTTGAACTCCACTAATCTACATTTCCCTCTTTTTATGCTCACTGAGTATTGGTGAACACACTTCAGGGTGTGTCTTGGTGGTTTGTGAAGCCATACCCACAGCATCTGTGTGTGGTCCCTTGTCTCTTCTGCAAAGACACTGTTTCCTGCTCTGCTTCTCAGCCCTCCTGAGTTCAGTAGCTGTGGTCCAACCCACCCTCCTGCTATGAGTTATCTGCCTTGGAGCCTGCTGACTACATAGCGAATCTCGTGAAAGTGTAAGCTGAATCAAACCTTTCCTCCTTTAAGTTGTGGTTGTTGGATAATATGTCTCAGCAAGAGGAAAGCTAACTAACAGAAATTTGGTACCAGCCTAATGGAGGTCATTGCTGTGACTTTTCCCAACCATGTGGTTTAGAAGTCTTTGGGACTACTAAGCTGGAGGCGTTTGAAAAAGTGAAGATGTGGGCTAGAGTCACCCTGGAACACTGTAAGCAGACTCTAATGGGTGGCTCTGGTTGGCATTCCAAAGACCAGAATACTGATAGGAATACACAGAGTAAAGGCCAGAGTAAGCAAGTTTTAGTTTGGAATAAAGACTCCATTGAGAACTGGACTAGAGGTCATATGCGTTACACTTTGACAAAAAAATCTGTGCATATTTTTTTCCATTTCCTGAGACATTGCAGGACATTGAGATTGAGGATGTTTGAATAATTAATGAGGTGGAGAAAATTTCAGGATGACATAACATTCAGCCTGTGCCATGGGTACTGCCCTGCCATGGACTGTTTCTCCTCTGCCATGCCCCTCTGTTATGAGGAACTGCCTTGTAGCCAGCTGGTTGGACTGAAACTACTACAGACTGAGCCATTTCTTTTCCTTTTTAACATTGGGTGTTGAGTATTTTTGTCTCATCAATGAGAAAAATAAATAGGGCAGCTTCTTAGGGAATTGGTTTCCTGAGATATATTTAAACATGCTCAGATTATGCTGAAGCCATGGTCGAATGATGGCTGGCTGCTGCTTTCACTGACAACATATCTTTGAATCATCCACACTATGCTGTTTTTATGGTACACAAAATGCAAGAGTTGATGAGTAAGGGAAGCTTCACTAAGATTCATATGAAAGTCTAGAAGTTTAGTTAAGGTGCCCCTGAAAGGGTAATTTGTGTAGCTATTGGATGTAGCCAAAGATGCAGTGGAGACTCCAGGAAGTCACAGGTGCCAGAAATGGAACATCAGCTGAGGAGAGCTGCAGGCTACTGAAGGAGTCAGCCCCAAAGAGAGGCTTTATGGGCTGAAACTGGCTGTGCCATGAGGGTATAATCAAACAATCCCTTTGGAATTCACATTTTACTACTGTGTACCACAGGTACCAGATATGGACCTATAGGACTTAATATTTTTCCTGTCAGATTTTTAGACTTCTTTGGTCTGATTATTTTTTCCCCTTATTCCTCCCTTTTGGAATGGGAATGTTTACACTGTGTCATTGTACCTTGGTAATATGTAACTTGATATTGACTTTTACAGAAGTTTTTCTTAAGTCTCAGAAGAGACTTGAATTTGGACATTTGAAAAGTGCTGGAAATATTAGGACTTTGTTGAAGGGGTTATGATGTTTTCATTTTGTAAGCAGGATACTTGTATTGTGTTAGCTGTAATTGTGAGTTTAATAATGTCTTTGGAGATTAAATATGACTTAAGGAGATGATATGTCTGTTTATCAATTTAACCAAGGGTGGATTGTGACCATTAATCATAATATGCCAACTTGAATGGATAAGGACATGCCTAGAAGATTATTGTGCCACAATCCTGAGTGTGTATGTAGATAACTGCCACAAAGGCCAGCAACCTGAAGAAGACCCACCTGAGATTTGAGTGGTCCCAACCAATAGGGTTCTAGCCTGGACAAAATTAAATGGGAAAGAAAGAAGTATTCTCCTTTTGGAATATTGCCAATTTTCACCATTGCCTTTGGACATTGGTCTTCAGCTTTGTCAGATTTTTAACACAGCTTCATACCAGTGATTCTACAGTGAGCTTCCTGGCCTTCAAACTTGGACTGGGGCTGCATCATTGATCTCTCTTGTTCTGTGTCTTTGAACTTCTTGGCCTGAACAATTCCTGGATCCTCTGGCTCTTCAGCATGCAGAAAGCCACTGTGGACTCACCCACCTCTAATGCTATCAGACTAACCAATAATGCCCCTTATATAATTATACACATATTTTCCATTGATTCCATTCCTCTAGAGAACTTAGTGATTACTAATGTGAAATAATTTATGTATATATTTTATTTGATACATGTCTAAATTTTTGTACTCTTAGTTTATTTAAAGAACAATACTATTGTCTTTATCAGTAGGATTTTTGGAAATTATAGTCACTCATGCTTATGTATTACCAAATTAACTTTCTTTTTTCCTTTCTTCATTCTTCCTCCTTATTACCCCCTCTCTCCCTTCTCTCTCTCTCTCTCTCTCTCTCTCTCTTTTGTCTCTCTCTCTCTCTCTCTCTCTCTCATCTTGTTCATAGAATGGGAATAAAACAACTGTAATACATTTATATCTGGTGATATATTTTCGCTGTTGCATATCTTAGTTACAAAAATTATGTGTATATTTTATTTTAATACAATAAACATATATATCAAACTTGTGATTAAAAATGTTTTTTATAATATATGGGTGTATCATCACAAGGGAGTCATGTTTTGTTACATTTACCCTTTTGTTAAACTTGTGATTGGGAGCAGATGAGTATCTTGATAATACATAAATGTATGAGTTATATGAAAGTAAAATTGCTGTTTTGCCTGCCAAGAGAAACAAAACATATTTATAAATAAAACTATAGCTTTCTCATAGGATCTAAAACAAGAAATGAGTTTACAAAATATTAAGAGTCACAAAGTCAGAAGGGCTAATACAATTTAAACAACTTCTCTGTGTTATGAATTGCATAAGACAGCTCCAATGTATTTTGTTTCTCAAACATCCTGAGAGATATTTATCAATAATTCTCACTGACATTGTCTTTCGATTTTAAATATTAAGAAACAGAAGGAGAATGATATTACTTCTCTTGCTCAAGACACAAAATCCCATAGTTGCATAAATCCATCTTTGCCTAAGTATAAGTCCTGGCTTTGTTTACAACCTCTTATTTCCTTTCTATGTGAGACTACAGCTCATCTTCAGCATGTTTTAATTTCAGTTAGCTCATTTCGACGCTCTACTCTTCTTATCTGAGGAATTTTTGCAAGAAATAAATTAACAGCAAGGAGACAGATGAAGTGGTATTAATTTGCACTCTTAGTTTTTTTTTTTTTACTATAGGCTGTTTCTACTTTCCTTAAGATCAAGGCCACATAGTAATTATATTTAAATTAATGTGAAACATGCATATTTAATATTGAGACTACTACTTGCTAGTTATCTGACCTTGAGCCAATTGCTTAGTATCTAAAAATTTGTAGACACACACATATATGCACTTATGCATATATACACATTCATATATATATATATACACATATACATATAAATAAAGAGAGGAAATCATAAATGTCGGTATATATTTAATACAAGGCTACTTCAGAAAGAAGATATAATAACATATAGACATTTTGTAAATCTCTATACTTATTTGATTAAGTTTTCTTTCTTTCTTATTATTGTAAGTTCAATTACTGTAACTCTAGGAAAATGTGAATCCCAAGGTGAAAGTATATCACATTGGAGAATGCTGGTGGATTTATTTTATGGTATAATTAAAGCAATTAACACTGACTGGTGCTCTGTATATCAGCCAGAAAAGTATGGGTCACTTTTCCAGACACTATAACAAACAAAATGCTGGGTTGACTCATCCTACCTGAAAATCTCACCATTGACACTAACAGTGTTTATATCCATCCTTTCTAAATTTAAAGGCATCAAAGCTGCAATGCAAAATTCTCATGCTCCAGGTGGATTATTATATATTTGTCTATACAATTATTTTTAAGATACCATATGTTGAACATTTTTAAATTTGCCTGCTATGCCAGAGTCTCTTCATTTAAAAAATGGTGATATCAACATTCACAAAGTGAACTGAGGCTGTAATATTTTTTCTTCAATTTTTATTTGTTTGATTTGTTCATTTCTGTAGTACAAAATGATAACATTCCTCATTGGGAGTAGGGACATGTACTTAACACATCTTAGTTCTTTTATTTTTTTCTTTTTCTTTTCATGTTTCAGTAAAGCTAAATATAACACAGAAAAACACTTTCATGAATATTCCTCAAGGATCTGTGAAAAAAATGTAATCTGAAGCAAGCTATCACTATGGGAGAATTGTATGTGGGCACTGTACTCTGGCAATGCTTTGGGGTATAGTCATTAAATGGGATGGTTGCAAGTTTGTTTCACTAATCAGCTAAATCCCATAGTATGCAACAAATGTTGTCACATTATTTTGCCTTTCATTTCTTAATGCTGATTGATATTTGGAATTTGCTAAAGAGTTATGAAAGAGAAGTTAGGAATGCTAACATTTTTACATTATCTCATTTTAGTGCAAGGCTGGTGCTCTGTAGTAACTTAAATTTTCAAGTTGGAAAAGAAGGGTGTTGTGTTTTATTGTTGTTTTTTTTTGTATTGCAAAAGAGCAGATCAAAACATACCCTCTATTTTCTTGGCATGAAATCATCCAAGAAGAATAACTTTTAAAATATCCTGTAGGGAAGCAAAGAAGGCATCAGCATTTATAAAACATACTTTATTAACAAGCGATGAGGTGAACTGTGTAAATAATCTCATCGAATTTTGCTATGGCCCTACAATGTGGAGAGAACCGCCCTCCTCTATCCCTGTCCTATTTTAAAGTTAATGAAATTAAAGGTCAGGAAAAACAAGCAACTGGCCCAAGGTTATACATATTGCTGTTTTGTTGTTAAAA
This sequence comes from Heterocephalus glaber, assembly GCF_000247695.1. The sequence continues at coordinate 8,627,816 of NW_004624767.1, read as the reverse complement.
CTTGAATTCTAATGCTTTGAAACTAAAGAAAGGGTTTTTTTCTCATTCCAATTCTATCTTTTTTTTTTAAGTATCTAGCTTTTAAAGTGGTATCATTTTGTCCTAAGGTAAAGAAATAAAAATGAAAAATTGAAATACAGAATATTGTAAAGCCCTATATAAGCAACTATACCACAATCCTTCATTGGCCATCAGCTTACCAAAATCTATTATGAAATGACTTTAAGAAATTATAAATTTTTAGTGCCAGGAATCTCTTTCCAAGTAAAATATTTTTTCAAAGTTCAGAACCCTTCAGAAAAGATACAATACAGTTTATAAAGTTTTTCTGTTATATGTAAATGTAATGTAAGCATTTGGAAAAATGAACGACTAAAATGTGGAGAAATACAATTTTATACTGTCTTGATTTGGATTTATTTTGTCGAATGAAACAGTATTTTAACTCAATCATATTCCTCGCACTGCAAAGACCACGTATATTTGAACAGTAGAAAAACTAGAAATATGAAAAGGGAACAATGTAAATACAATATTGGTAGTGTTGTAAACTCTGAAAAACAAATGATACTTCTCTTTGTGTCATGCAGTTTCATTATTACTTCCAGTCTTGGAAACTGCAATGTAGTCACCGTGCTTAATCTTTCACGTCTGAAAGAGCTGCAGCAGATGTATGGGAAAGAAGCAGAACTGTCTTATCTTTACTTTCTTAATACACATCAGGCAAATAGGATATTACTAAATGATATTTCTGCAGCAAATATGCTCTCTACATCCTAAAATAGAACTGACATTGTGGAATTCCAAGGAATTATTTGATTCACTGAGGGATCTATGGTTTATCTTAGAACATTATGCTTATGTTAATTACTTGCGTTGTGAACATAATTTTATATGTTTCTATTGGTTTTCAACAGAAAAAAATGCTACTGGTAGATGGTGAAAACATATAGATTAAGAATCTGAATCTTTTTGCAGAGAAATTCTTTCTTGAAATTTTATTTAACTTCAGGTTTGCCAAAGGATAATGTGTGTTTTTGTAATACTGAAAAGGCAACAGTGACTTTAACTTGAAAAGGTAAATATTAAAAAAGGTACAAACTAGATCTAGGAAGATAAAGATAAATAAAAACTAAAATTTATAGCATGGGTACTTTGTTTCAAACAATACCAGACATTTTATATGAATTCATTGATCATGAGCCTATAGGAAAATGAAAGTTTCTCTCTTTTGTCAGTGAGGAAATTATATTCCTATTACCACAAGGTTGTAAAAATGTAAATAAATAATTACCTTAGGTTGTAGATTACTGAGTCAGTAATTGAAAAGGAGAAATGATTTACCCAGATAAGAGAAGCCAAAATTGAGATTAGAAGCCACACCTTCTAGACTTTCAATATAACATTCTTTTCATGCAAATACACTTTCTACTAATTATTAGTAAAATTTTTGAAAATAGATTCATTTGGAGGTATGAAATTTGGGCTCTCACAGTTAAAATGGATATGGAATATATATTAAAGAGTGTATGATGATTGTTTAAAAGAATCATTGATAAATATTTTCCAAAAATACTTATATGATGCCTTTTGGGGTTTGGTGACATGTGGAATGAAAGAAAAACTATAAGAAAGATAAATGGAATATTAGCCAAGTTCTAAAACATGTTGAGTGGTTCAATCTCATGGGGCCACTATCAAGATAACTACCAAAATTAGTACTTTATAATTTGGAAGTTTAGTCAAGAAGACAAGAGAAATTGTCCTTTATTTTTGAAATTGATTTTTATCAAATGAACGGAGTTAAATAGATAATAAGGGAGCTACATCACCAGAGAAAAATCATTTTGAATGATTCTTTCCCTGCTTCATCCCTATCTTAGATCACACTCAACAAACTCTTAGAAAAGCTGCTTATCTGGTCAGAATAGGTCAAATTACTCAGGGCGTAACCATCCTGGGCATCTATATTATATATGTTTCTCACTACATTAACATGATTTGGATACATTTTCAATGTCCAGAATAAGTTACAGTACTTGGCACAGTAAAAGAAAATGTCAAATAGAACGAAGAAACAGGGTCTCTTAATTTCATAAATCCATATGGCTGTTTGTTTCATTGAGAAATCAGTCAAAATGGAAGGCCTTTTTGCTTAGGTTTTTTCTTTGCAGAAAGTTGCTTGTTACTTATTTATAAACTTTAACAATTCAGATATTACCTGTCATACTTGCATAAATATGCTTAATAAACGATTAATAAATTTTCAAATAATAAGTGACTATATAACTTGAGGAAGTCCATCAGAGATTTTAATGAAAATAATCTTCCTTATAGATGCATAAGAGTGCTAATGATAGCATTACATTCTGTGAGCAGTTAAATAAAGCAGATGGTAAAGAATTTGAAATGCCCTCAAGAGCCAACCTCTTCATTACAAGCACTTGTAATATCAACCTTATTACACTCTGGAGTACAGTGAAAGGGCAGAGCTCACATATATGCAGATTTTTCAAACCTTTTGAGAAGCTAAGATCCATGGTAGGAAGATAAATGATAAGAAATCAACCCCATATAAGAAGTAACTGGAGCCAGTGCTTCTAGGAAGTGATTAACCCATTGTAAAACCCCTTGGTAAGCTTGGTTTCATCCCCATCACAATTTTACATGCAGTGATGACTCAATTTTTGAGGACTTAAAATAAGTTGACAACCTAGTAGCTGGTCTTGACTACTGAAGGCATGTTGAGAATAATATAAATTATTTTGATTGCATATATTAGTATGTACATGGAGAAAATTAGTTGGAGACGAAGGTATCAAAGAAAACATATTTTATTATCAGAAGCCAGAAAAATCAAAACTAGGTAATGAAACAGAATGTTTGACAGAACTTGAGAGACTTGAAGAGAGGAATTACAGACTTATAGTTATTTATTAAATGAGTAAATATTACTTTAAGTGGGCTGAAAGAAACAATATTAGCTACCATTCGTGAAGAATTTTCTATATCCTATACATTGTGCTAAGAATTATAACTGTTATGAGTTTTTATCAGTAGTATTCTAGGCAAGTGAGTTTATCTAGCTAAGAGGAAGACAAATTCATTCAGAATACCTTCCTTTAAAAAAGGAAAATTTATTATAATGTTGCAAATGCAGTTTGGAACCCAGTACTGCATCTGTTGACAGAAACCAAATGATTTGGATGTACATTCTCATGTCTGTGTAATCTTCATTCCCTTGCTGCAATTTATAAGAGGAAAAGATTTATCTTGACTCACAGACTCAGGGGGTTCAGTCTATGGTAAGCTTGGGTGTTGCTTTTCAGCATGCGCCAGGCAGAATGTTATGGCAGGAAGTATGTGGCTTAACAAAGCTGTTTTCCTATTGTTGTTTCAAATGAAGGAAGAGAGAGAAAGGACCAGGATCCCAGTATCACTTTAAAGCACTTCACAGGAATGATTTAACTTTTTTCCACCTCCTAGAGGTTTTACCACCTCTCATTGGTGCCCTAAGATAGATACTAAATCTTTACCACATGCCCTTGGAAGGACATTGCCCAATGTTCAAGGCTGTATATTCTATCATGCATCCAATTCTTTCTTTGATATCCTCTGCTTTCTGTGCTCATTTTTACATCTTATTTTATCAACACTTAGGTATCAGTTGATATTTATCCTCTTTTAATCCTCATAAATATGAAGTGGCAAAACTTATCCTCATTTTAGGCAAATAAATGGGGCAAAGATTGGCTAGTAGCTTGTGCAGCTAGCATGAGAGCTACTATGATTGAAAGACAAGCAGTCTGGCTTTCTGATTTTAGATTTAATGACCCTCCCATGTGATTATTGAATTGGATAACATGAATAACGGGATAAAATCCTCATCAAGACTCAGCAGTCCTCTCTGGTAGATTGTTCACTGTGGACCTTCCAGGGCAAGTACTTGAAAGAAGAGAATATTCTAATAAGATTACTATATTTCAGCATTTTGAAAAAGAAATGAGGGACACATAGATGCAATGAGGGTTAACAGGAGTCTAACTCATAATATTCTTTGCCAGTCTGGGGAAATATCAAGGTGATATTGTCTGCATTAAATTGGCCCAGCTTGCCTATAGGAAAAATAGCTTCAAGTTTTAGTTATCAAAATAGCATGAAAACTTAGAAGAAATGGTGTGGATGCAAAATAATTTTAAAAATCATGTTCATTAATTACTGACTGGACTTTAGAGTTGCAAGTACTAAGAAACATAAATAAAATAAAACATATATACCATGATTACTGACAGGAAAAAGACAGAAAGATAAAGCAATATAGATAATAAACATCAGCATTCAGTGTGTAGATACTCTACCATATGACAGGAAGACCTGATGCCTGGGATTTGAGAACAGATTCTTTGTAGAAGTATTTATCCTTTATTTATTTTTTTTTCTTTCTCATAGTTTTTCCTTTCTTTATTCCCTTTGTATTTATCCTTTAATATGTATCCTTGATAAGTTATTTTTCTCCCCATGCCTCTACGTACTCATGTATATGAACATATAGTATAAATTAAAATAAAAAATAATTCCTAATGTAGAGCTCTGCTGAAAGTTATTGTGGAGAATCTACATAGAAATACATTGCTGTTAAAAAGTTCTTAAGTCTATGTGACATTCTGAAATAAAGGAAAGAATATGTCAAAGTTTTTATTAAAATGTCTATTGTGGCAAGTTAGATTGGTAAAGGAAACTGGAAGGAAATACTCTTTGGGATGTGAAATTAGATTATATAATTCTCATAAGATATAAGACCTCATTGACTTCTTATATGCTTTTCCATAATAGGTTTAAAAAATAAAACCTGATCTAGTGCAAAAAATAATAGAGTAAAATATTCATATAATCAAATATTTAATTCAATTTTTCTATGACAAAGAAAATGTCTTTGTTACGTACTTCCTCAATTATGCACTAACACAATAAGATTCAACATAATTGTCTATTATTTAAAAGCAATTTTTCAATTAACTCTATAAAATGAATGTGTTCCCAAATTAGTAATGTTAAGTTGACTCAAAACTTTCCTGGATTATATACTCCAGTTATAATGCAAGGTGGAACTATACTGGAAAGAACCTCAAGTGCTAGAGTTCGTATTTCCAACATTACAGACATCAACACAGGGCATCCCTTCCTTGAATTCACATTTTCACCTTTCATTTGAGGTCTTGATCATCTTTCTTTTCAGAATCCCTGTCCTTTCTGAAGGTTACACTGCAAACTGAAGATGAGAGTAATGATCATGTACAGAAGATACAAGCAGAAAATAGTTTAAAGTGGTTTACAATAGCTGTTGAGTCCACACCAAGTTGGCAAGATGGTTGGTACTGGAAAAGATACATAGTCATTGAAGCAAAAGAGAATTAATAATAGGGTTTTATGTTATACTTAGTCATCTCTCAACTCTTTTGTAGGTCTTTATTATTGCAACATAATCAATTTTCCCAAATTTAGGGACAATCCACACTGTCCCCATTTTTCTGCAAAGCAGAAATCTAGGCACAGTTCATTTGTATTCATTGTTCTCCAGTCTCTCAGATGGGTGTAGGAAATGCTATCAACTCTCAGACTAGAGTCTCACTTAAAGCTCATGTGAAGAAACACAGGCTCCTGAGTTCACAAAGGTGGAGGTCGGCAGGACCGAGCTTCCAAGTGGTTGTTGGAAAGGAGGCCCCAGCTTGGGAAGGGTGCTGACTGCAGACCACACTGTCTCTTAACCCATGACCTACTCTTCATGGCACTTGGCTTTCTTGAAGTGTCAAACAAAAAATGCAGGAAAAGGAGAATCTGATATCAACAAAGAAGTTACAATTTGTACAGCCTCACCATAGAAGTTACATCTCATCCGCATTGCATTTTATAGGTAGAAACAAGTCACTAGGTCCAGCCCACACTCAAATAAAAGGATTCTGCAAAGGCATTAGTACCTCACAGAGGGGATATCTGACAACTATCTAAGGACTTTGTCTGCCCATGACCTATCTCCTTCCATTTTATTGTGTCATTGTGTGTCTTTCACAATTAAAACCCAGCTAATCCCTTACCTCTAGCTCATCTAAAACCAAAATTTAGGAAGAAAACACATTTTACTAAAATTTATACTCCTATAAACTTTACATCTATTTGTATCTTTAGGCCTCAGAGGTGAATTCTGGGTTGGATCACTTTATCCTACTGATGCTGTCAGCTGTATTTAACTGAGATCCTCCACTGTTGTCAAATGAAAGCTATCAATGTGAAAGTGAGACTCTCTTTTGCTTTCGAGTTATACTATATCCAGCTTGCTTCGCAGGTAGCTAATGAAGAACTTACTTCTTCTGGAGAAGAGCATTTGGAAAACACAGCATTTGCATATTACACAGAATTGACATTTAGCAGCAGGAAACATGATGTTTCCCAGGGAGATATAAAGTCTACATATGTTAAATGGCACTCCACGAGTTTGATTGGAATTGCAGATCTGTTTTTCCAAATTAGTAATATCTGACCAGAATTATGGACTCAGACAGACCTGGGTGAAGTCTCTGGATTAATTTCTGTGTAGTTTTTTTTTTTTTTTTTTGGCTAAGTAAGAAACCCAATCTCAAGAGCCTTAAATTTCCTAATATGTAGATTAAAATATTCGTATCCACTTTTATAAATTAGATTTTTCTATGAGGAAAAGGTAAAATTGATATAATATGGTTGTTACTTTATTTAATAATTTAGTTATTATCACTTGATTGTGTCACAGGTATCTTTTTCTTTTCTTTTAACTGTTGACTGTTTTATTTTTTCAAGTTTACTTTGCTAGTAATTATTCAGAGATGTCCCTAAAAGTTGCACTTTTTAAATTAATTTATTCATTTATGATTGCTCAAGGTCAATTTAAAGTCAGTTATTACATTTGTCACAGCCCCTGTAGTATTCACTATGTAATTTTGTTGAGTATCTAGTAATTATAAAATGTTGGCCTGGCTTGGAAGATGCACAGAAAAAGACAAAATAACTCTTAAACCAATCACATCATATAAATATAAGTAGATCTAGATGTTTGAGTTTCAATCTTGGCTTTGAAAAAAAAAATGAAAGATGCACTTTTTAATTATTCATAAATTTTGTATTAGTTTGACTCTCCTTGTGCCATATAGTTATGCAATATTTATTGGCCGCATCAAGTTTTGGACTTGTATCTTAGCCTAAGAAGTTCGTCCTTATCTTCATTTGCCTATAACTTTGTTATGATATTGTTCACCAAAACTCAATTTCTTACTTTTGTAAATTCCTTTCCTATACCTCACATTTAGACTTGGTGGCTTGTTTTTATCTAATATCTGTCACTGAAACCCAAAACACATCAGAAATATGTTGCCTGTATGATTTTCCTGATCTATGAACATTCTTTACATGATGTAAATGATCATTTCAGCCAAGATGTAAAATAGATTCAGGATTTTAACTTAAGAAAACTGAAATCTTTCTTCAAATTTCTAGCCAAATTTTAGATGAATTAAGTTGTCTAATGTTTCACTGCTAGATAAATGGAATGTTATTTTTATCACCAATAAATATGGTAGACAGATTTCATGATGTCATTATTTGAGATAAATACTGGTTGCTATGTATATCTCTTAAATATAAAGATCACACTGAAGAGTTTTGATTTTACTCGTGAGATTATTGTGGTGACAAATTATGGAGGGCATAGCAACATTGCACAAGTTATCATTACTGTTTAAAAATGCCTTCTGTAAAATTCAGTAGCCTGACAATTGTTATAAAATCCATAAACTCATTATTTGTCAGTGTTTATAAAAAGAAAACAATAGTTTGTCTATTACTACCTGAGGAGGATTATGTCTCTACTTGCCATCTGAAGCCACATGTTTGTTGAAATCTTTGTGTTACTTACTATTAACTTCAACACAGAAAAGGAGGCTGCTTTATACACAGTATGCATGCTTGGATTACTAAATGGTATTTTGTCTTCTTGCACAGTGGCTGCATTGTTTAACTGATTCTGTCAACTTAATTGCTTTGGGATTCACCTCAGGATTAGTGAAGCACTTCACAATGTATGGAAGGGAGTCTCATCCCTTGCCTTTTACTTTCTGACACTCTTTTCTCTGCTCTGCTATGTGGCCACCACGAACTAAGCATTTATGCTCCCCATGCCCTTCCACCATGATGTTTCTGCCTTAAAGCCTGCCAGCTATGGCCTCTATCTCCTGAAAACCTGAGCCAAATTAACCCTCACCTCTCTTAAGCTGTAGGTGTTTAGCATCATGTCTCCATAATAGTACAGCTTCCTATATTATAAGTGGATTCATATATTATGGAAACTGGGCCATTTTGTTCTGAAATCTGCACATTTGCTTCTACTAGGAACATAGTATGTTTTAAATAAATTTTTTCAAAGGAAGGAGAGAAGAAAGAGAAATTAGTAGCTTTCAGGGTGAGAATCCAAGGGGATAAAATTTAGATGCCATATGTTTTGTGGCCAGTAATTATATTCTAGTGCTCTTTTGTTTTAGTCACTACTCATTCCCTGGCTTCTCTTCTTAATTGAACTCATTGTCAAGATGTAGTCTGGTCATGAATAACGTCTAAAATATGAGTCACATTAGAACCCACAGTATTTTTTTTCAATGTAGTGGACACTGTAGCTCACATATCGATAAAATGGGATTATTTTTGCCATACTTTGATTTTTGGTGATATAATGAACAATGCCAACAAGCAGTTCCTTGGCTTTATCTCTAATCACTCATTTCTTTTCAGTAATCATGGAATATTTAGTAATTTAAATATTTTCATGGACATAACTTGAAAAAGATTATGGAAGACAAATAGAATTTGGTAAACTTCTGAGAAAAATAATAAAGTAAAATGTTGTCCTGGGATTCAACACTGTTCAGTTCTTGCCACTGTCCCATTGTGCGTTGTGTTATTTGTCACACTACCTCATTCAGTGGACTCAAATTCCTAAACAACAGGATTCATGGTTGTTTAAGCAGTAGGAACCTTTTAACAACTTTGCAACCGAATGAGTTTAGAAATTATGTTAATATTTAGCTGTATATTATAATGCTGATCCTTGAATATAGTTAAACTTATATGTAAAGAATAGATTGGATTTTAAACTGTACAGCCCAAGAGACAAGTACATAGGCAAAATAAAATGATTATATATGTATATTATATATATATATAATTTCATATATTTGAAGAAATTATTGGGACATATGTAAAATTTAAATATAAGTTATAAGTTAGATGATTGTCTGTCATCAATGCTTGCTTTCATGATTTTGATAAATGTGTGGGGGTTTTTTGTTTTGTTTTGTTTTTGTGATAATCAGCACCCTGTGTTTGTGAGGAAGGCATTGTGCCACTGAGCTAAATCCCTGGACCAATATGTGGTGCTTTTAAAAGAGAAAATTATTATTCTTAGGAAATAAAATCTAAAATTAGAAAGTTGGAAAAGCAATGGTTTTAGCCAGGAAAAGAAGATAAAGACACAACAGAAAGCACATTCCAGAGATTGAGAATTCCAAAGCATTACAAGTCTGATTCCATTTCTTTCTGTAGGGTTATCGGTGCAATTATAGGTGACATGTAAGTATCTCTGTAGTCCCTTGAAATAATTTGCCTTCTTCCATCTATACTTCAACTCCGTTGTTTCCCTGTTATTTTAAACCCAGAGAGAGCTAATAAATCTGGTGGTGATGGTCAATAATTTAATTGTAACTACCAGACATAATGTTATAGTGTACATATTTTCACTGCCTACAGTACCCATAATTGAGCTCTCATTGACAGATCTTGTCACTGTGGCCAACACTAGAGCCCCATTGTGCCTAGGTACTTCCATCACCATTGTACAGCAACCATAGAGGAGTGAACAGAGAAGCAATTTAAAACAAAATCATACAACTGGTGAACTCTCAAGCCAAGTGTTTGTATCCTGGATCTGTCCTTTTATAGTTGTGTGTCCTTGGACAGATTATTTGGCCTTTAAGATTCTATATATGTGAAAGGTGAATGATAAGGACACCTACCTGATGTGTTTGTGTGGCTAATTCAATGACTTAAAAATCCAAATTGCTTAAAAGAGAGCACGGACTGATGTAAACTGCTTGGATGTCCTTGGAAGTCCTCAGTGTGATTTCACAAAATTCCAGGCTGCACTGGTGAATGGGAGAACTCACTGTCTCACTGGACCTGTCTTGACCTGTCTTGTGGGCACTGAGAAATAACACAAAATTTTAACAAACGATTTCACCTAAAAGTCTATCTTTTCCTCTGAAAGCCTATCAGACATTCAGTCCTAGATAATGCTTTGTGGTCAACTACCTTATACATCACCATGCCTATATCAAATTCTGTCCTAAATTTTAGTATCACCGGCAGCTCAGTGTATCTGCTCAGTGTGCAGGCCCTGAGTTTGATCACCATTACTGTGTAAAAAAAATTCAATTTCCATTTTGTTAGCCAGGTGCCCTTGAACTCAATTCATATCTCTTTCATTCATGAAAAAATCTGTGACCTTGTTTTGAGTGTTGCTAAAACCATTAAAGTTTATAATACAGTACATAGTAGATGTACTGTATTTACCCTATTTAAAGGAGTCCCCTTATTTTTGACAAAATTCCCTTCCTGTAACTTTGTTATTTTCAGTAGACTGAAGCTATAAGCAAAACACAATCTTTGTTCAAACTGGAAGCCATAATATATTTTGAATGCAAGTATCTGGTTGATTTTCAAAGTTGTCTTTCTTCTGTCTAAATTCCATTAGTGTTTCCATACATAATATAAAGATGAACTGAGCAATTTCTTCTAAAACATAGTCTGAATTGCTAATGTTTTCACAAAATTGTGATGCAGGACTTTTGGAATATGTACATTCTACTGCAATAGGGAGTAAGACTTTCATTTCATCTCTCTCTCGCTCTCTTTCTGGACACTATGTTTCTGTTACAAAACCCATTGTTAAATAATTTTATAGACAGCTACATAGCACTATTTTTTACATTGAACACCAAGTTTACATGATTCTCCTGTCTTAATATGTATTTTTCACTCCTATACCCACAAAATTTACTTTATGCCTGATGTCTGTGTTGTTTACTCTCTCACCGTGATTTCTCTTACTAAAACAACTTAGAGATTCTTCCTGTCCTGAAAAGCTTTGCTTTAGTATTTTATTATAATTCATAATATTTTATTGGGCCCTCATTTCCTGCAGGTGGAGAAATAGAACATTAATTTTGTCAGACAGCTTATTACATTTATTCTTCTTTAAAGTATTGTGCTATGTGGTATTCAGTAAATGAAACATCTATCTCATCAGGGGAGTAAACAATTAGGAAAAGAAGTATTAGTGATACCAAGACAGAAACCTGAAGGAATCCATAGCCTAGTCTGAACATAAACTATCACTGACATGTAATAATCTGTGAGGTCCTGCTGAGCATCTCAGGTTTAAAAAAACATGCTATTTCTCCTGATTCAATTTTTAAATACATTTCCAGTGCTGTTACTTTCTTAAATGTTTGTATAATGTCATTTTTCCATTTTTTCTTGTGTCTTCTTCATATGTAATTATAAATGCATGCTGTATTTGTAAGGACAGTATGCCTCCTGAATGTAAGGTCAAATAGAACAACATATAAAACTGAAACTGAACACTTGGCTTTAAAAACCTTTACTGAGTTTTCTCTATTTTTTTGTAGTTATTCTGGAAGTGACAAGAAAAAGACTTTGTTACAAAGGAAGGGTAAAATAGTGCATTTTTCATTGATAAAACAAATCTTTTATGAACTCTGTAGCCTTGCCTATTTTAGCAGAAGGCACTTGAAGAGCAATAGGCTCTTTTCTCTTTTCTTTCTACTAAATATGCTGTTTTGCACCCTGTGGCATAAGAGAATCAAAACTTCTCAGATGCCCTACTGCTTTGCGAAGATCATGACGTGTCAACATGACTCCCGGGGAATTATTATTTGATCTAATCTTTCTCCTTTGCACATATTGGTCTGCAGTTTCTGTTCCTTCTTCATGTCTGTCAGTAAACTTATTTAATTAAAGAAAAAAAGCGGAGAAAGTCTGTACCTGACAAGAATTGTTTATTGCCAAGTAGCCTGACCTTTTCTTGACAAGGTAATTTACTGTTCTGGTGATATCCTGTATTTTCTTTGTTTTTCTTTTCTTTTTTGAAATACATAGCAACACACTCAATATTCTCTCAAGTTTGAAAGAACTCCAAGTTTATAATCAAAATCTTATTTATATATACAGGTTTATTAGGGATATGAGAAATGAGAAAATATGGGAATCTGGGAAACACACACTATTTCTTGAGTACTTGCTATGAATCAGTTAATGTGCTTGGTGTATTATATACATTATCCCACATACTTGTAAGAACCAACCCTGCATCATGGTAGACATCTGTGGTGGAGACATAGGCTCAGAAGAGCTGAACTCTTATTTTCTTAACTAGTAGTGTGTAAGTTAGGATGTGGACATAATTTTTCCAGGCCCAAATTCCAGGCAAAATTTTCCTTCTAATTTTTTCAGGTATTTCACATTACATTTACATTTTAAGACAATTAACACTTAAAAGTAATTCAACCCTACATAATACATTTAATTCCCAGAAAATATATGTGATAATTACATGATATTTTCTTTAAAAAAAGAAAGTCTAATACTATATATTTTTCCCTCCAACTTAAAATGAGGCATTGGAATGACTGACATCCCCAAACACACTCTGTTATGATTTTTATGTCAAGAGCTAAATAATGTAAATCCCAATATGCATATCCTTCTTTTACTATACCCTTACAGATAGGGAAGTTATTGCCATGTGGTTATTTTTAGTGCCTCCTACAAAATACATATAACCCTCGATAGTCCAACAGATAATGAAATAAACAAACAAACAAAAATAAGGTTAGATTTTTTTCTTTGATTTTAATTTCTCTGATTTCGATTCTAGTTTCTTTAGATTTTAATTTCTTAGGAAATAGAGTATATATGCTGTTTTTTTAGGTATAACCTTGAAAAAAGTCAAACCCATTTCATTCCATCTTCTTTACTTGCATGCTTGGTGCCATGGCATTGTTTTTAGCCTGGATTTCTGAGTAACTCCAGTGAGCAGACCTGCCTTTAAATCAGGACAGGTTAGATTTGCTGTGATAGGACAACAGTTCCGGACCCTCCATGGCTTACTTTGAAAAAGGGTTAATTCTCAAGCACACAAAAAAATCCATGGAAGGTCTGGGGATTTAGCTCTATGGCACCACACCTGCCTGGCAAGCACAAGGTCCTGAGTTTGATTCCTGGTACTGGGGGGAAAAATCCATGAATCAATTAGGAACTTTTCTATGTTTCAGTGATATAATGAGACCTGGACAGATGGGGCAGTTACTACTTGCTGTATTATTTGTAACCCTAGAAAAGGGGAGAGACAGCACAAAGAGGTGCTGATTGTCTTCTAAGATTTCTTTCTCCTTTGTTTCTGGCAACAGCAACTTACAAGTTGTAGCGCAGTGTAAGTATAGTATCCGACCAGAAAAAGAAATAGCACCAAATACTTTGAGTAACTAAATGCCAACCACTGTTTCTACCTCCTTGTTAAATAGAGGGCATGATCAGGAAACATGAGACACAGAGTTAATCCAATAATATGTTGAGGCTATCTACTCCGATTGGACTCAAATATTCATCAAAAGAGAAATAATTAAGAAATTGTTCACATGATTCCAAAGTGTACCAATTCCTTTAAATCAAGAGTTTTCTTTTACTGATATTACAATAAATATAAGAATTACCTGTGTGAGTATGTAGGTATTGTTATAGTTTTAAAGGCTTCCAAATTATAGGTAATGTTGTCTATAAAATCTAATTCAAGAGTAAAATAAAGTTATGAAATTATTTGATATATAACTTTTAATATGTGTGTTTATTTGCTTATACGTAATGCTAAATTGCAAATGCTACCCAACTTAGATGAACTCCTCTGGGGAGTGGATAGAACTTTTCAAAATTTAAAAGGAAAAGTAGAAAAGGTCATACACTACATAGTTTATACTGATTAGTTTTTATGTCTCCAGAGTCATAATCTTGTTTATGCAAGTAAACTTTTAATGTTAAAATTAAAATTTAAAGTAAAAAATAATATATAAAAAAGAAAAATGTTTTTCTAGTTGAAAATCTAATGCTGAAACATTGAGTTTCATCAAAATAAGTAATAATTGAAAATATCCCAAATTCTGGATTTTTTCGAGGGTGGATTGAGAATAATTTAGTTATTCTAAATTGTATCTCCAAAAAAGATGTTTCATCTAGGGATATTTAAATTACACTTGAGAAAGAAAGAAAACAAAGTCATGGGTCCTTCTAAATTAACTAAACCATATGTAATGGATAACAGTGCGAATAGTTTTCAGGAACAGTAACAACATGCTAAAGAACAAAACAGAAATTCATGTAACTGACTCAATAATGCACAGTAATTTAGAATGTGGTAATCATAGTATTTAAAAATATATAAATAGAACAATTTGTTCAGTAAACAATTTGATAAATCTGACCGTGTTGAAAAATAATTTCCTACTCTTTACCATAAGCTCAAACTTACATCAATATTAATAATTTAAATGTACAGTAAAACTCATTAAATAAATAATTGAAAATATAGGTATGTGATATGGATGTATGAGGAATATATGGCATTTTACATCATTGAGTACTCTTCAATTATAGAGAAGAAAGGAATCTTGTCATTTATAATAAAGTGAATGGAATGGAAGACATTATACAAAGTGAAATAAGTCAAACATAGAAGTGTCTACAAGTTCTTTCTCATATAAGGAAACTAAAAAAAAAAAATCAAGCTGAAGGGAGAATTGTGATTACTAGGGATGGGGAGGGTACAGGAAGACAGTGGGTCTAGAACACAAGTGGAGATATGATTAAAGCATGCTGTTTGCATGTATAGGAACATCACACTGAATCTCATTAATGCAGTTAATATGTACTAAGTTTTAAGAAACCTTTCTGTAATAATAGGAAGAGGCTGCAATTGTACTATTTAAAAACTTTAATAAGTAAAATTCTAAACTACCTGACATTATATTTTATAGATATAATCATAAATATTAATGCCCTGGGAAATTTAATACATCTTAGACCAAATATAACCTTAAAGAATAAAAACAATAGATAAATTTATTATAAGTTTTAACTATTAGAAAAGGCAAACTAAAGAGAAGAGTAAAAGGTAGGGTTTTAGTTAATTTTCTTGTTGTTGAGACAAAATACTGGACACCCACAAGTTAAAAGAATAAAGCTTGATTTTGGTTCACAGTTTGCTGTGGTTTCTGTCCATGGTTGCCAAGGCAGGGCGGCATGGCAGAAGGTCATCACAGAGGAGAAACAGTTAATGACAGAACCGGCAGGGGGCAGCAAGCGGTGAAGAAGCAAGCCTCCCTATCCATTTTATCCCACACAGGCTACAAGCCTTCGGGGTGGTGCCCATAGGTCTTCTCATTATCCATACCCAGAACTCTGCTAAACCAATCAGTGGACTGATTTATTCATCACACCTTTAATTCATATTCACACACCCTGAATCCACATTCTCACACCTCAGATCCAGGCTTCTCTCAAAATCCCCACTTAGGAGGTTTTGGAGGGACATCTAGATACAAGCCATGACAGAGAGATAATAGGAAACAAGAAGACATATATTTTGCAAATGGGAAATGGACCAAGAAATGAAGAAACGGGGGAGGGAGTGGCAGAAGTAAAGTGGAAGTAAAAAGAATTAAGATATGTTGTGTACAGTTGCCAACTCCCTAAAATGAATGCAATCATTACATTCTACAAACATGTACAGAAAAAAAAAATTTAAAAAGCAGCAATCTGTTGGATAGATAATTGACAAAAGCAATAGAAGATAATTGTTTCAACATCCATAATTTATTTGTATTATTTCTTTGATGAGCTGGGTACTCTTCTAAATTAGGCAATAGACTATCAAACATAACAGAATCTATATTTTTGCATGTCTATTGTTTATGAAATAAAATAAATAACAAAGACCAAGATGATGTAAATGTAATGTTAGATGATGAAGTATAGTGTTGGCATCAGAATGTATTCTGTGGAGTTTATTGCTTTCTAATCTACATGGTTTGGCCAAAGAAAATTTCACTGAATGTAATAAGAACAGAACAGCGTGAATGGAGTGCAGAAAGTGGTTCTTAGGCAGAAGACATAAATGCAATATTGAATGTTTTTTAGGGACTGTAAGAAGACATCAGTGAGACAGAACTAATATTGAAGAAAAATGGAGAGTAGTTTTAAAGATTTGAGAAGAGAGAAGATATGAAATAGTCATACATCAGAAAAGAAGAGCAAGTGAACTACAAACGTTCTAAAATTCCTCGGATACCTTAATAGATGACATTTTGCAGTAGTTGCAAGGTAAAAGTGAGACTGTATTGTGTCTCAAGCACAGAGAAGGCAGGGTTAAACTAAATTAGCCATAAGGTTTTCTAGATTAAAAAAGTAAGAAGGAAAACAAAAATGAATGAAGTATTTGAGATTGTATGCAAGGAACTTATTTAGACTTGCAAAATAAGAAGCAAGAGAAATTATTGGAAGCAATTAAAAACCATAATAATGCAAATTACCAAAATACTGACATATATTTTCACCAAATTACCTTGAGTTATATCATATTTGAAAATAGCAAAATTTTTCAAGAGAAAGAGAAAGGAACACACTTATGAACTATTACTGTTTGAATACTGTTGAATTAAAAATTATTATGAAAATAGTACTCAGATATTTCATTATATTTAATGTAATAAACTTTTATTTTGTCAAAAGAATCCTTAAATTTGTTTTTTTTTGTACTGGGGATTGAACTCGGGTCCTTGCGCTTGCACAGCAGGCAGCAAACCCATTGAGCTAAATCGCCTGCCCAAATGCTTTAATATTTGATATATTATGAAAAATACTGAAATCCAGCTAAAAGTTTTCAAATGACCTATCTTAACTGCCTAACAATAGGTTATTAAATAAATGACCAAGGTATGAAATTATCTCTATTCAATTGCTTAGAAATATATTAATTTGTGTGTATGTAAGAATATTATATATTATATATACATCAATAGCTTACACTCATAAATATAAAAAAACAATGAATTTTGAATCATTTATGAGCAAAACAAAGGTCTAGCATGATGGTAACTTTTATTTTTGCAATCCATTATAATTGTTTTGCTCACACACATAAGTACATATTATTATAATGTATATTTGTGTGTATATTTTATATACATATATTTTCATGCAGACATATTTATTCTATACAAGTTTATGCATATATAAACATATGTATTAAGGTATGAAAATTATTTACATATATTTTCCTGTATATGTATATGATAGTATTAAAAATATTCATGACACTTCTTTTTCTTTTTCTTTTTTTTTTTTTTGGTACTGGGGATCGAACTCGGGACCTTGCACTTGTGAGGCAGACAGCAGAACCACTGAGCTAAGTACCCAGCCATGACACTTATTAAACACTGGCAAGGCAGATTTTGTTCAAAGGTGCTATTCCCATGGAATTTTGTAGTAGAATAGACCTACTAGAGAAGAGAACAGAGGGATCTGACTAAAACTCGATCGATAAGAGACTCCTTGTCAATATGTATATCATTGGAGTGATCTATAGGGGAAGTCCAATGGAAAGATTAATGTACCACTCTGAAGCTATTAGATGACTTAAACACTCTCAGCTGGCTTTTTTCATTGTCAGAATGAAAGTGACATCAAGGACCTCCCAGATTTATAGAAATAATTGAATAGACACCTTATTTGAAGAAAGCTCCTGGCATCCTGGCTCTGGGGATTACTTACTGTAATGTGAATGAATTTGAGAGGCAGGCTCCCTATTGTGTATCATCTAGGTTTAGCATCTATTCTATAAAAATACTGACAGCAATAAGTGAGGTAAAATACATCACCTGCTTTAGTATCTGGAAGGTTGTCCTACCTAAATAGAAATTTTCTAATGAAGGTTATTGATTTGCAAAATTAAGTATGTTACATTACATTTTATGTGGGTTTTCTAAAATCTCAAAGTGTAATGCCAGTGATACATACCTATACCTTATTCTTATCCCTCATTCTCCAACCCTTATATTTTCTTCTCTATTTATGTGTTAAATTCCATTTTCCTTTTCCTTAGTAATGGCATGCTTTCATTGAGTCCTATTATATTTTTTGATATATAGGCATATGGGAGGAATAGAGGTAGAGAATTTTTGTGAGCAGAAATTCTATGGATACATTTAATTTCAAAAAAGCAGACTGAACAAAAGAACTATTATTCCAAATAGAACATTTAAACAAGCAAGACTGCCTGGGTTCCTTAGTTCTTTTCTTCATCCTTTACTTCCTTACTTCTTTCCCCCTTATCTTTTCTTCCTTCCTTCCTTTTCTTCCTTTGTCCTTTTCTTCTTGTCTCTCTTCCTCTTTCCTGTCATCTTTCACTCTTTCTTTTTTTTCTTTTCTTACCATGTCTCTTCTTTTCTTTTCTCTGTTCCTCCTCCTTCCCTCCCCTTGTCTTCATCTGTTCATCATTGTACTCCTCCTTTTCCTTCTCCATCACTTCTCTCTCTCTCTCTTTCCTAGTCTTTCTTTTCAACTAAAACAAGTGAATACCTGGAAGCACAGACTGAAACAGCACAATATGGTAGATTGCTGCAACAAAAGTTCTGATCACTGCGTATGATGGGGAAGTACAACAATGTGAAGAGAAGTAAAAAAGAAAAGCCATATAGATAATAGATAAAAGAGAATCTAAATTTTCTTTCATTTATTTGTTTTTATTTTTGTATGGATAAGAATTGGGAAGAAATTTTATAAGCAACATGAAGTTTAAGATATTGTAGAAGAGAATAAGAAGAATTTTAAAAAATATTTTCTGGGTGTAAATTGGTTAATTTTTAAATGATTGTTGAAACCCCAGCCAACATGAAAAAATTGCTATTTTTAAATTTGTTTCTTCTCTGGAATTTTCTTGCCTATATGGGACCAGAGAAAGAAACTACATATAGGAAGGAAATTTGCTCTATTTTTTA
This sequence comes from Heterocephalus glaber, assembly GCF_000247695.1. The sequence goes on along the minus strand of NW_004624767.1, from coordinate 8,608,617 downwards.
AAAAAATTTGAATGTTAGATTCTGTCCCTAACATGCCTACACTGAGTTGAATGCCTAAACTGTAGTACCACAATAAGTTGTTTTACAATGTCATTATATTTTTGTAATGGGGCATAAATAATTGAGTTATATGAGTCTTTATCATTCTTGATGTTATGAGACAAAGCCAAAGATCATTATAAGGATTGGAATTTTAGTGAAAATATGCTTGTGTCTTTCATTGTATTAGCCAGCTTTGGTTACCACAATGAAATACCTGAGACAGGCTACCATGTGATGTAAGGAGGTTTATTTAGTTTATAGTTTGGGGATTGAAAATCCAAGCAATATGGTGCAAGTTCTGGGAGGGCTCCCAATGGGTAAATGTGTCCAGGGGTGAGCAGTCACATCCACAGATAAGATGCCAATGAGTCAACGGGTTTCTAGAGTCCTTTAAAAGAAAGGGAGTTTCCCCAATTGACCTAAGGACTTCCTAAAGGATTCCACCCCTTAAAACTCTTCTACCTCTATACTGCAACACTTAGTGCCAGGCCTCTAACACATGAAACACTACAGATCAAGCTGTATCCAAACTGCCGCAATGATGTAGGTGGAAAATAAAATCTAACCAGTTAACTTGAGGAATTGTTTTAATGTTCATGAGAAGTGTAAAGTCAGACAGGCACAGTTGAGATCACTGAGGCAGGCAAAGTTCAAGCAACTGGCAGAGATTATTGCTGTCTGGATGCAGACAGGCCAAGGGTGAAAAGATGGCTGGCCCTAAGAGGAAGGTGTGCGCTGTTGATATGGGGAAGTTTAGGTAGGGGAGGTGACACTGGTCAAAAGGGTGGAAAATTTTAGAGTCCCATGGGTGATGGGCCTGGGGCTAATAAACTGGGCCTTGGTAGGAGTAGCAGGGCAGCAGTAGGTATAGAAAGTCTCTTCTGGTTTTTCATAGAATCAGCTTTCGTGTAGGTAATTGGGGTGGCTGCAGGCTTCCTGTTATCGAAATGCTTCTGTGGATTCAGGTAGCAGGTCAGCTTGGGCAGGGAGACTGATGGGAATCTATCAAGAAGGGTTTTTTTGTTGTTTTGTTTTCTTATTTTATTAGTTCATATTAATTATAGAGATAATGGGTTTCATTGTGGAATATCCATGCACACATATAAATCATACTTTGATCAAATCCACCCCCATCATCCTCTATTGCCTTCCCTTCTATCAATTCCCATCCTCTTCTGTAATAATTTTTCTTCTACTTTCTTATCATCTTTGTACCCCTATACTTCATCTATAGGTGAAAGCATGTGATCCTGAGAAGTTATGCAGTGAAAATGTCTTCCAATCAAATACAAATACAATTTCTTACAAATGTAAGTATTTTTTCAATGGCATAAGGAAGACAATAAGAAATTTGTTCAAGCTCATTGTGCTTTCTACCAAAGACAGACTCCATTAAAATTCTGAATATTATAGTGCAGCTTATAATAATTACATTTGGAAATGTTATGGATCTATCCATATGGACGGGATAATAAATTCATATCTTCAAGAGTAAGGTCTCAACATAAAGCTTAACTTGTTCTCTAATTCTAAGGATGCAGTTTTACCTGGAGTTTAGTTTAGGGTCTGCTTCTCAAGTGAAGAAAGAGAAAGGAATAAGAGTGCTATAACTTCTCAACTGCTTGTTCTCTGGCCCATTAAAGAAATAGGAGTAGCAAAGTAAATGTCATAATTAAACCACACCTGCATAGAATTTAGAGAGGAAAGGCAATTTATGCCAATTTCAACTGTGGAAATAACTCATTATGGCATGATTGGCCCACAATGCGCACTTTCTTCACTAGACTTAATTGTCTACTATAAATTGAATAGGGATGAAACTTTCACTGCCATGTTACATTTCTACTTGTAACAGCTTGTAAGAAGGTTGTGTGATAGACATAACCAATTCAAACTTAACAATGCTGTCAGAACTGCTCGAGAAAAATTATCCTTACCCTAGTAATTCAAAGGAAAGTACTAGGAGAGAAGGTGCCACTCAGTGAAACCACCCATCAGTGAAAAAAGTAGAGATTATGTTCCTTTTGTTTTTGTAACCAGAAATTCTTGTCAAAACTTCTCAAATGAAAAAGAAATAAGACAAAAAGACTTTCTTCTCAGGAGGTCCCCTGCATGTCTGTCCGTGAAGGTGAAGGGAATCCCAGGCAGTAGAGAGTAACCTTGGAGCAGCCTGGCCATCTCATTGGACGGAGCTGGGCTGCTGGAATCCAGTTTTACCAGAGAGAGAGAATGTACCTGCAGACTGATACAGGCCCTAAGGGTGAAGAGAGGCAAAAGGCAGACAGGTATTTTGTTGTGAGGGAATCTTGGTAGCGATGATGGGTGATTACAGTTCGGGGATTGAGAAAAGATTTCAAGATTCCATACCATGGCTTTCTAATATAGTGGAGAAAGGCAATTTTTTTTCTTAACCCTCGGCACAGCTCATGGCTGAGCTTATAATAGCAACAATAAAATGGTAAAGGATGACGTAGAGTTTGATATGGGATCCAGAACCAGAATATCAATACTCACAGAAGTTGTTCTGTTGTGACCAATGCAGGATGTCTCATTGTTTCCAAAGATGTGAATTCCCTGATGGAACAACAGTGCTGCCCATATTGACCACAGTTGAAGTTCCTCTTAGTTGGCATAAGGAGAAACAGCAAAACATGGTCATGTCCCAGATGTTATTGAGCAAATGTTTCAGGAGGTAAGCATCTGGGAAAAACATGCTAAAAGTCAACGTCCTAGTAAAATTCACAGTAAAGGAAGAGAAACTTCAAATAAAAGCAATGTCTGCTCTACAAACTGCAGACATGACCTGGTTTATATGCAACCCTCTTACCTCTTCTTCCACATTATCTGCTTGTGTTTGACATTCTAAAAATGCCAGATACCATGTAGCTCCAAAAACTTACATTGTTTCACACCCTGACATCCCTGTTGATGCTGCTGCTTCACCTGGATAGCTACAGACTTTGCTGACTTTGTGAAAGACTAAAATCCTCACTCATGTGTAGTCTATTTTCCCCTAGATACTGGGGCTAGTGGGACTTCTCTCTGTATCCCTTTATGGTTGAATAAGACCAAACAACTAATTCTGCAGAATGAGGTGTGTTCAGATTCCGGACACCTAACTGGCTTGAGAGGATTACACATATCTATGCAGTACGTGTCTAATTCCACTGAATGCCCTGGGATCAGGAAAGGAATAATGATTTCACAGTGATGAAATGAAGCTTTTAACTGACAGCTCCATACTCTCTAGGTTTCTTGAGAAAGCATATGTTGAAAGGGAGGTTCAATAAGATCGATGCAGCCTGGAAAATGAGCAACCAGATGATATACCTTTGCTCTGAAGAATTTGCCAGCCACACAGGAGACGATGTGAAAGCAAAAACTATTTTTATTCCAATGCTAAGATTTGGGGGTGGTTTGTTTCTGTAGCATAGTTGATTCATTCCTGCCTTCTCTGCACCATGAAAGGTGTGTCAAAATTTTTTTCTATTGTTTCCTATTATTAACCATCATTGCTGAATTAGGGGACTGTGTTAGAAGACCTTCAGAGCTCATTTCTCACATACATTTGGTTCAAGGACATATAGCACCACCTTTTCATGCCACAAGATTTGTGGTGAACTGATCCCAAGATCAGGTACTGGAACTTATGATCCACTCCAAAGTCAGTCAAAGCAAGACATTCCCACTGTCTTGCCCATTTCAAATCCTAGCTAAACAATTCTAACTAATTTGAATCTAAAGACTAGTAATTCTGAAATATTAAATGTATTTTTACTTTATTGAATATCTTTACAATCTTAAGGCTGAAATGAAATAACTCTAAAACTACTAGAAACTATTTTGCTGCCTTGAGAGATTAACTGCTTTAAAATCAGAAATCAAATCACACTACACAGAAATCATATACTCTGATATATGACTAAATGACCTTCCTAAAATGCCATGGCGCAAACCAGCCCTACTCAAACTTTGCTGTTAGATTGAACAAATTTCTCCTTACTCTTGTAAATTTGAGCTTAGTTTTCCTATCATTTTAATATTAAAAATATTGTTAGCACAGATTATTCATTTCATAATCAAAACACCATGGAGTTACTTGAGCTACAGGAACTAAAGTGCAGCTTACCGTATGTTTGATTGTATCCCTCTCTGAACTTTGTTTCTTGCAGCTTGAGTCTCTATCTTGTTTTCTTAAACTGATCAGCTTGCAGCTGATGTTGTTGAATCCTTCCACAATTTAAATAAACAAAATCGAAGGTGTAGAATATTTGGGTGTTTCTAGGAGATTTGGGGCCCTAGAGGGGTCAGCAGGCAATCAGAGGCAGAGTGGTTTCCATGAAGCTCACAAAAGACAGGGAGGCTCAAAGCTAATAGCATAGATTTTCCAAAATTCTTAAGGCTATTAATGGAATCTGAGCTTCAAACTGATCTTTATGACCTACTTAAAAATGTAGATATGGGGCAATCACAAACCCTACTGGATTTTTGAGAATCTCCTCCTTAAACAATACTCTGACTACTTGTATTAAGGCCTAACAAAGTACAAAAACTAGTAGAGACTGGAGTTATTTTTGCAGCTTTCATACAGTTTAAAAAGATCGCCTTGCTACAATTCTAAGACTTAACATCTGAAAAGACCACCTTGGGTCTCAATCAATTATAACTTGCTAGGAAAATGTAAGAAGGAAAAAGTAAAAATAAATAAGGGTACAATTATGATCAAAGAATAGGGAAAACATCCAAATTGTTTTCTCTGAGAGAACAAGACAAAAATTAAGATGTATTCTATATTTAAGAAAACATCTTAAAAGCCTGTCTGGCAGCAAATGTTTTAGTATTTCCTCTGTTTAGAGGTTCCTGTCAATGAGGCTAATTCTGGTTATGGGTTTTGTAAACCACTGTGAATGATGCTGTCTCATTACCCGTCACCTCAGGGACCAGGCTCCTTGGAGCATGACGTAATACATCTCCTCATTCCCAAACCAAGTTGGTGTTGCTTCTTTCCTTCTGACCTTCCTCTGCAACTACAGGCATCATTCTTTACTGACACTGAAGCTGTCAGGCACCTTGCTCCCAAGGACAGCACCCACTGCTCTCTGTCTGTGACTAATGCTGAGGGGTTTCTTCTATCGGGAAGGAGACACAGCAAAGGAAAATGCTCACAATGACTACAACGGAGTAAATAGTGATGGCATAGTGTGGGCCAATGCATGTCTGCTGAAGAACATTCTTTCTGCTTTCTCCTAATTCTTTATACAACCATTGCATTTAATTCTTAAGTGTTTTTGTTTTTTAATTTGGAATTTTAATGTCTTCTTCAGAACATAGCAATAATATCCCAAACTTTCTTGACTGCTAATTAAACTATTTTACCAGCTGACAGTTGCTAATTTATGACTTCCTTTCTCAAGATCTGGTTCATGGAGCCTGCGCATCAGATTGACCCTTACAATCTACTTAAAGCTGTAGATGTGGAGCTATCATAAACCCTACTGGATTTCTGAAAATCTCCACCTTAACCAATAATGTGAATAATTCTCTTAAGGCCCATCAGCGTAGGAAAAGAACTGACTTATTGCTTCCTTTCCATTAGGCAATGAGCTTAGCATTAGGAACATGAAAGTGAATTAAGCATCATCTTGAATTAAAATACTGAGAAATAAAAAAAATTGAAAATCTGAGGTGTCCTCCCTGAAAAAATGCTAAAATCAGATCATTAAGATTCAATGCACACAGCTTCTGTTTAAATCTGCGATGGACATTGAAGGTACTCAACAAATTTTTTTTTATTACTTAGAGAATTTGTATTTTAGTATCTCAGCCTACTGATTACTTTTCACACTTTCATTAACAAGTATTTATTGAAGTACAGTGTGGCATGTGAACATGTGCGTACAGTATGTACCAATCAGGTCAGGGTAATTGGCATTTGCCTTTCCTTAACATTTCTTTATACCTGAAGCCTTTAGGTTCTTTTCTTCTTGATTTTCCTAAAATATACAATAGGTCAGTGTAAACTATCTTAATTCCACAATATTGCAGAACATCAGAATTTATTCCTTCTATCTAAGTCTTTTAATACCTGTTATCCAAATATCCTCTATTGCCCCTAATGGATATCATATATTTTGTTACACCAAACTTACTTATTATCCTTAATACTGTGTAGCATTTAAGAGAAATTTATTGTAATTGGAATTTCCTCATAGAAATAACCAATGGATTAATTTTCTTCACTCTGTCATGCCACAATGCAGGTCTTTCTTGTACTAAATGTCTAAAATATGTTACTTAGTGTACAAGAATCCCAAATTGGTAATTCCACAGGTTATCAAGACACAGCTGTTCCTCTCACACAAGTTTTAAATACATGTTAAAGCCACATGAAATACTTACAAAATTCACTCTTAAAGAAATATACAAAAAACTTCAGAGGTTTCACAATTGATTTTTCAGTTAGACATAGTAAAATCATAACACATTTGTGGGAGATTATGGAGTAAATCAAAGGCATACCTAGGAGGTAAATATTAAGGATGGATAAATTATTCACTAAGGAAAACAAAAGGAAGCAATCAAATGACACAATTAAAAAAAAGCAAGAAAATCAGATTGGTGGGCCTTGTTCTACTTTGTAAAGTCAGACTCAACAGTGAACTATGAAATGGCAGCTTTAACAACTCTGTTGATATTTACAAGTAGTGAACTTCTTGAGGAGACATTAAAAGCAAAACAAAACCAGGTGTAAGTTACACAATGATGATGCTCAGTCAAGATGTCTCACTTATAGGCGAACTGGACAGATAAAGAAAGAAACTCTCAATTTGATACCAGCAACACATTTTGTAGTACCCTTAATTCACAAAGGCAAATCAAAATCAGATTTTGCCATTCTCAAAAGAAAAGGTAGATAGTCACTTAATGCAAACAGAAATATTTCCTAATAACAATAAGTATTTATACTAGTTCTGTCTGTGTAGAATGCTATAAAAATTATATTTTACATAGGAACCTCCAAACTGTGTCATTCCATGATGCATAAATAAATTTTATAGGTGTTTTTTTACAATTAGTATCATGCATGTATATATCTAGGGCAACCCCAATATCAACACATACATTGCCACTAAATGGCATTGACCCAAGTAGCTATGTGATTCTTACAGCTAGTCATAAATATAGAGTTTTTCTCTAAATTTTTTTGGTAACATTACTCCTTAAGCAAAATTTAGTTGCTATTGTTTGTTTGTATTTTTCCCCAGAGACTATCTTTAAAAACAAAGATTTGTAGTTTGGTTATAGAGTCTTAGGTCTCTGATTTTTGCCTGGCTTGCATCTTTCCTCTGCTAATTAGTAACTGATTTGAAATCAACTGAGTCTTAAACAATAGTTCACCTGTCAAAACAAAATAGCATTCCACATAGGATTGTTTTGAAAATTAAAGATGGAGATTTAGCTCAATAGTTCTGCTGCTTGCCTCACAAACACAAGGTCCCAAGTTTGATCCCCATTACCAAAAAAAAAAAAAGAAGAAGAAAAAGAAAATTAAATTATTAACATAGAAAAGTGATTTTCACACAGAGAGCCTTCAATAGACATTACCAATTATTAAAAGTACATGTATGTAAACTAGCAGTTTCCAGAAGTAATTGTGTGTGTTTACATACCCATATATATTCATTTAAAGATACTGATAATTTTTTATCACTACTTTCATTAAAACAAGTCAATTGGTCCCATAACTTATTATTGTCAGATACATTAGATATCCCAATTCAAACACTAGACTAAAGTCCCTTGACTGTTTGATTGATTTCAGCTCTTAATGTTCTTTGTGGTTTGGCATCTATTAACTCCAAGTCTCTGGTCAAAGATCTGCAATTATTATGTTTTTAGTTTATCCTTTTATAGTGGCTTAAATAGCTATTGACTAACTGGGTTTCTTTCAGTACTAATTTAGCGGGTAATAAAGATTACTTAGCAGTTTTCAGTTTACAATGTCAGGTTCTCAATGTTCTATATCAGGTACAAGGGAAAGCTAAAATTTTTACTTTTCATAGAGAGAAGTGCAACAAATGACTTAACAATGATATATTATAGAAAACAAAAGGTGTACAAGTTAGAATAAGTTGACCTACACATCTGGCTTTTATAGCTATGTAATAATAAACAACTTATGAGCTTAGATTATATAGTTTATATCGGTCACAATACTGGCTCAATTATTTTTAGAGTTTCTCATAAGGGACCAAAAGACAATGTTTGTTACAATCAGTAAAATAGAGTGCTATAATTTTTGTTTTAAACCAGGAGTGTGGTAAACTACTGCTTGTAGGTCAAATCTGACCTATTTCTTGTCTTATAAATAAAGCTTTATTGGAACACCCACACACATACACACAAAACAAAAAAGGCATAGCAATTCAAATTTGAAAAAGTAAAATAAAATGCAAATCAGTCTCAATATCATTAATATTTATTATTTATTTTGGCCACATTTTTGCTTTATGTTATAGTTTATCATTAACTATAATTATAAGGTAATTTTTATTATTGTCATTTATCTATTTCAAAGTAAAGGGCAAAAAAGTGAAGTTACTTGATAATACTTGATGGCAAGTCTTTAAATCTGGGTTTATCTTATGCTGAGGTGTGAACTCTACTGTTTAATATTGGTTCTCAATAAGATTTGTATAAGGAATAAAACATATTTCTTTTTTCTTGAATTAGAAACATTCAGGGATAGAGTTTAAATTTTTACTTGCATTATTTTATATTAGCTATAAAAGTTAAAGCTTAAAAATATAGAAAGAAATATTTTGTGATATTTTCATATGTTATCCTAGCAAACTTATTAGAAAGACAGTATGAATTCAGGTTTTGTCATTCTACATTCCAGTTTAGTAGCTAAATAGAGCACATTTTAAAAATAATTGTCCTCGCTTTCCACCAGCCACCAGGACAGGGAGAGGAGGACTCCCCCAGGCAGGCTCACCAGCTGATGGCTTGGCCGCGCTGACAGCTTGGTCACACGGGCAACTCCAACAATACCGCGCCCCCCCCCCGCCATGGCCTCTGGCCTTTTGGTTGTTCAGCTACTTAGTTACTCACTGCAGAGGCACAGGGGGACAAAAGCCATTATCCTGAGCTCCAGAAGTGAACAACAGAGAGAGTGCCCGGCTCAGGCTCCCTGATGAAAACAAGCCCACTGGAAAAGTGAAGGGAATCTCTTCAATAAAGGCACACCAGACCACCATGATTGGTAAGTTGGAAGGATTATCAGCTTCCATTGGAAACTGGACTTTCTTCAGGGGAAAAGAAGCTGAAACCTGCAGTAGAAACTTGCAGAGTGCAATCCTGCAGGAGGACAGGGAGCTCAACTTGGAACTTGCAACTAGAAATCTGCCTGAATCTCACAGGTCTGGGATTAGCTTACTGAGACTTATTGACTTATAACTGCACACTGGTGCCCACATTGTCTATTGTGACAGCAGAGACACACCTTGAAAGAGGCCCTCTATTTTTGAAAGGTGATAGATTAATAACTACCACAAATTGTCATTCTTTAAGAGGTATTTGATGCTATGGTGTTGCTGATTGTATGACTTGGGCTAAGATGTCATAATTGATCTTTTCCTTTCTGGTATAATGAAAATGAGGTACCATCAGAGTCATTAGAGACTCAAAACCTAAAGACCAGCTTTATCTGGTAGACACTTCTGAGAAGCAATCATTCCATAAGGGTTTTAAATAGACCAACAAAGATACTTACAATAAACAACTTCATAATATCAACCCAGGAACTAAAGCAGGGACAATACCAAAAACAAAATTGACAAGGCATTTAAGCAAGTCACAAACTGGACTTTCACCCCACAAAAGGCAATTTCTGGGGGAAATGAGGTGCAAAAGTCTGTTAATCAAACACTTGGATACCCTGAACAGATAGCACCGGAAATAACAAAACAGATAAATGAGGCTCGAGAAAAATTCAAAGTAGAAATAATCTCCCAGATAACTAAAGAGATGGTGAGCAGAGTGAAAGAGATGACTAGAGGCTCTACAACAGAAACTGATAAAAAAATAGATGAGCTCAGAAATATGCTGGAGGCCAGGAATGCCCAGCATAAGAAAGAAAAGGAAACCATGATTGACCAACATAAGAAAGAAATGAAATCCGTGGAACAGATTCAAATAGATATTCAGGAGATTAAAAACTCCATTGAAAGCATGCAGAGCAGACTAAGAGAATCTGAAGACAGAATATCAGATATAGAAGACAGGATTGCAGTGAAGGACCATGAAAACAGAGATTTCTTAAAGATAGTAATGGACCATGAGAAATCAATCCAACAGCTGCTAGATGATGCAAAGACGAAAAACATAAGGCTCATAGGAGTTGACAAAAAAACAGAAGAAAGTACAACTGACATAAAAAAACTGTTCACAGAAGTAATAGTAGAAAACTTCCCAGACAGAGGTAGAGAATTGGACATACAGACCAGTGGGGCATATAGAACTCCAACCAGCCATGACCAAAAAAAACTACACCTTGACATATAATAGTCAAGATTCCAAAAACCCAACAGAAGAACAAAATTCTACAGGCAATTAGAGAAAAGAAGCAAATTATCTACAAAGGAAAGCTCGTCAGAATCATGGCAGATTTCTCAACACAAACCCTCAAATCAAGGAGACCCTGGAGTGAAGTATTTCAAGCACTACAAGAAAATAACTTCCAACCTAGACTGTTGTATCTGGCAAAATTATCTTTCAAAATCAATGGGGAAATTAGATACCTCCATGACAAAGAAGACTTGAGAAATTTCCTGAACACCAAACCAGCACTCCAAACAATTTTCAGCAATATCCTAGAAAAAGACAATGAAGGTCACAACTCCATGAGACCCAGCAGAGAGAAGGCACCATGAAAGGTAAGACACTAAAGTAAAAGGGGGGAAAATAAGAAATAAAAGAGCCAACAACAGTAAAACATCATGAAAAGGATAAGTCAATATCTGTCAATTATAACTATCAATGTTATTGGCCTCAATTCACCAATCAAAAGAAATAGACTGCCAGAATGGATTAAGTAGCAAAACCCAGCAATATGCTGTATACAAGAAACACACCTAACTCAAAAGGAAATCCATAGACTGAAATTAAAAGGATGGAAAAGTGTTCTCCACACCACAGGAACCCAGAAAAAAGCAGGCAGAGCAATCTTATTTGCAGACAAATTAGATTTCAAACCAAAGCTAATTAAGAGAGACAAAGACGGTCACTACATCCTTGTGAAAGGAACAATCCAAGAGGTAGAGATGACAATCCTAAATATATATGCACCAAATATGAATGCCCCCAACTATACAAAACAAATATTAATGGACATGAAAACCGAAGAAGCACTAATACAATTGTAGTGGGGGACCACAACATCCCTCTATCACAAATAGACAGATGAACTAGAAAAAAACTTAACAATGAAATTCTAGAACTGAACCAAGCTATTGAAGAAATGGACTTAACAGATGTTTACAGAGTGTTCCACCCCATAAAATCAGAATACACATTCTTTTCAGCTGCACAAGGGTCATTCTCAAAAATAGATCACATGCTAGCTCACAGGACATATCTAAGAAAATGTAAAGGAATCGAAGTTATCCCCTGTATATTATGAGACCATAGTGCAATGCAATTGGAGATCAATAACATAAGAAACTGCAAAACACCCACAAACACATGGAAATTGAACAACACCCTTCTGAACAACCAATGAGTGACAGAGGAAATTAAAGAAGAAATTAGACAGTTTCTACAAGTAAACGATAATGCCAGTACAACATACAGAAACCTGTGGAACACAATGAAAGCAGTTCTAC
>NW_004624767.1:8543220-8594941 GCF_000247695.1 Heterocephalus glaber | reverse complement strand
TACTCAGCCATAAAGAATGAAAAACTAGAGTCATTTATAGCTAAATGGATGCATATTGAGGCCATACTCTTAAGTGAAATAAATAAGACACACATGTAAATACTGAATAGTTTTCTAATGTGAGAAAGTGAGAGTGTAAATAAGGACTAAAAAGATTAATACCTAATAATTGATACTTTGAAATAGGAAAATGTCCAAAAGGGTAGGGGTGGTGAGAGGGGAAGGGGAAAGGAAAGAATGGAAAGGAAAAATTATGAGAAAATAAAATAAAAATGGAAACAAAGTATGTAAATAGGGAAGGGTTTAGGGGTGAAGGGTGCACAGGTACTGGGGAACAAATGAAAACAATGATACATCATGTACAGGTACAAGCACCCAAAGATAAATGTAAATGTATTGTATACCTAAAATGTACCAATAAAAGAATTTAAGAAAAAAAATTGTCCTCATCTTAAAGTAGGTGCTGTGGGAATGGAATTAAATTAGCCAATCCATGTAAAGGGATTTAACAGTGCCAAATCTATCATAAACTATTAATATAAGTTGGCTAAAAGTTTGAAATTTATATTTTTCTATTGCATTGAAAATTTTTTATTTAAGAAAAGATGAGAAAGTTATTGAAAGAAATATTATTTATTTAACAAATTATTAATTTTCCTTGGCACTTGGCATCTAGAAAATCTACCAGGTCCTTTTCAGATTATTTGAGAATCATAAATCTAAGTCCTGGCTTGTGCAATATTGGTGGAAATGAGTTAAGCCCCCTTCAGACACCCAGGTTCAAAATATCTATATAATCCTTCCACATTTTAAATGTGAGTATTTGATCACACCATTTTGTTCCTGAATTTAGTTCTTATGTCATCAGTAAAAATTTGAGTATTTCTTACATAATCACTGTACCATTGTCATGCCCAGGGAATTTAATACCATTATCTGGCATCCAATAATATTTAATGTATAGAAAGATTTTCAAATTACCAAAAAATACTTTTATAGAATTGGCTTGACGCTTGACCCAAGAAATATCCATTTAATAATACTGATTGGTATGGCTCTTAAATTCTGTGAAATCAACAACACATACTTTTTTTTTTTACCACTGATGTATGGTAGAAATGAACTAAATTTTGCTGTGCAATGTCACACTTTCTGAATTTGTCTGTTTTCTTCCATGATCTTTGATTACTTGTCCTTCTACTCTCAATATTCTTCCTATGGGAAAGTTAAATTATGAAGGTAGGTTAAATTAAACTTGATTTACACAGCAATGCTTCAATTATTTCTGATTGTTTCCTGTTGTTTTTGCCCCAGAACTCCCACAGTTTGGGGCACCACTGATTGATACCAGTAGGTTTTGGTGATAATAGCATCGATCTTCCATTGGTGGTTGAATTAAAATTTTCATATTCCATACTAGCTATTTTCTAGCTTTCATCGTTTCTTTCATATTTAAAAACTAGAATTATTTCCTTCCATTGAAAAAATACATAAAATAAACTCAGCATAAATGTAATTTTTTTTTTTTTTTTTTTGAGACAGGGTCTCTCTTTGCAGTTCAGACTAGCTCTGAACTCACTATGTAGCCCAGGCTTGTCGCAAACTCGCAGCAGTCCTCCTGCCTCTGCCTTCTGATTGCTAAGATTACAGGCATGCACTAACATGCCTAGCTAACTCTTTCCTTTTAATTAACAGTTTTCCAGAAATAACTGGGTACCCTGATGCCTACAAATCAATGTTGTTTTGTCAACTTTTGCTAATTTGCTCAAGGCTTTATTTATTTTTATTTTACAGTGAAATTATTAACTTCTAAATTTTATTACTACATATGTTCCATTTTAGATGATTTTACTTACTACTCTATGCAGCTCACATCACTTTGCAAGTCACTTTCAAACCACTACTATGTATCTGTCTTAGCATTATCTTGTTCCAAACAGACATCATTTACCACATTGTGTCAGCTTCAGAAAAAATTTGCATTGCCTGAAATGAGATCTACTCTTATGTGAATGACCATAGAAAAAGTTCAAAGTTGAAATTATTTTTCCTAGAAAGTCAATCACAGAAAGATGCATATGAGACCCAGGCAAAGTCGACACACATGTAATTCTATGAAGAGAATGACATTTCACAATCCCCTCTATGTATTCATCAAAGTGCTCATTTCTGTAGGAAATGTTAGAATCATCTTTGAATTGTTGGATGCTTCCATACACAACGTGCTCTGTGTTCCTATGATGCAAAAGCACTGTTTAAAAAAAGAAAGAAAATAACACTTGATTCAATCATACGAAACTAGAAAAGTTGGGTTACTTTCAACAAGGACATTTATTATTATTAGAGTCCAGTGAAAATTAGAACTAAAGCTGACAAATTTCATGTTTGCTCACGTGGGAATATCAAGTGTCATGGTGGGTGATGGATTAAATGGGAAAGTACAGTTGTGTGAATTATTTATATGCAAGAATTTTAATGTGTAACACAACAATGGCATTAAGGGTGTCTCTTCGAGAATAATAAAAAAACTGACACCGATCTCTGGATTGGTTCTCACTTAGAGTGGCCAATCAGCTAAAATCTTTAACCAGCAAATCTTTAGAGAGAGTATTGAACTGGACTGATAAACATGGGAAATTCAACTCTCTAGTGGAATTTTTGCCCAGGATTTAATTTCTGTTAATTAGTACTTCATAAATCTATCTTTACAACAAAAAGATAATTAGTGTTCATTATGGGAGAAGATGGTAAGTAGAATGGTTTAGAGCATGAAACCCAGCTTAGACTCACACTAACTGGTGACATTTTGAAAGACATCTCAGTAAATGAACCTTAATTTTTGCGTCAGGAACAAAATATTAATAATGTATCCACTGCCACCTTCAAAAGGTTTTAGTAGGATTCACAATCAAAATGACAGAGAAAATTAGAAGGCCATTAATTAGGAATTATTCAAATAGAGGAGTCACCTCTTTATGTAAGAACATATTATAGATATTAAATACTGTGATCTACAAAACTAAATGATGAGAAAATTATGATAATTATTGTAGGTGAAAAATTAAATTTCTAAAATATGGTCCATTGTATGCTTCATATAAAATTATTATTATTATTATTTTTTTTTGGTACCAGGGATCGAACTCGGGTCCCTGAGTTTGTGAAGCAGGCAGTGGAACCACTGAACTACATCCCTGGCCCTAAAATTATTAATATATACTTGTCAGTTAAGAAAAGTCTAAGTTATTCATAGCAGTAATTGGTGACTAATTTTCCATTCTTTATTTTTGTTTTTATTTTCTCAAATTTTAATAAATCAGACAAAATGTTGAAAGATAAATATCCCAGGGCATTAGTATAAGAAAAGAAAAAGCATATGCGTACATATACAGTCAGAACATGCACAGTGACACCTTAGCCAATCACAGACCAGACATATAATGGATATTCCATAAGACTGTAATGGAGATGGAAACTTTCTAACACTTAGTGATGTAGCAGCAATTGATGTAGTAGCATTGTAACACAATATGTTAGTCACAATTTGTGGTGATGCTGGTGTAAGGAAACCTATTGCATTGGATATGGATATGGATACAGATATGGATATATATACAACTATATCTACTACATGATCTTTAGTGGTGATGAAAAATACTGGTTTAGGTGTTCACTATACTACACTTTCATTGTTATTTTAGAGTGTATAGTTACTACTTAATATTATAAAGTTTATTTGAAAAGACTGGAGAAAGCAATAATCAAGATCACATGGAACCTGTAGAGACGTAGACTGGTAATCATAGGTAACAGGAGGAAAGCAGGAGGCAACACAGCCCCAGACTACAGGTTGGATCACAAATCTACAGTGATAACAGCTTGGTACTGGAACAAAACCAGACGTATGGATCAATGGATCAGAATTGAAGATGCAGAAACAACCCCAGGCACATGTGGCCATTTGATCTTTGACAAAGTAGCCAGAAACATATGGTGGAGAAAAGGTTGTCACTTTAACAAATGGAAATGGGAAAATTGGCCAACTATATCCAGAAGATGGAAGACCATTATCTCTCATCATGTAATAAACTAAAAATGGATCAGAGAGATAAACATTAAAATAGAAATGCAATCTGCTGTAAGATAAAATAGGTAAATCTCCTGGAGGCGTAAGTGTAGGAAAGGATTTTCTGAACAGAAACCCGATTGCATGAGAAATAAAAGCGAGAGTCAACAAATGTGATATCGATGTAAAAAGCTTCTACTTCCTCAGACATAAAACTAATATCTAGAATATAATAATTTAATAAGAATTTAATAAGATAGACTCCCCCAAAAATAAAATAGCCAGTCAAAAAATGGGCAACTGACCTGAATAAACACTTCTCAGAAAAAGTACAAATGGCCACTAAATACATCTCTGGCCATTGTAGAAATAAATGCACATTAAAACAACACTGAAATTTCATTTTACTACAAAAGGAATGGCTATTATCAAGCTCTCAAATAATAACAAATGCTCAGGAGCCTACGGCAGGGGGCTGTTTGTATTACCCTTTCACATTGTTGATGTGAATGTAAAATTGGCATAGAGATTCCTCAAAACACTAAAACTAGAAATCGCATTTGACCCAGCTATTCTCCTTGTAAGTATCTTCCTAAAACAACTAAAGACACTATATTACTCTGCTACATTTACACCCATATTTATAGGAACATAACTCATAATAAACGCTGGGACGTCCTATATGTCCATGAACAGATGAATGGATAAAGAAAATAGAAAAATTTAAAAAAAAATATATATATATGTATTACTGTCCCATAAAACTGGATAAATTTGAATTATATGTAAGAAAGTGGATGCGCCTTGAGACTGCAAAGTTAAGTGAAATAAATCAGACACACACTTTAAATATCACATAGTCTCTCTTATATAAGAAACCCAAAATATAAATAAGTTAAAGAGCAACATGAAAAACAGATAATAGGAAATGGGAAAATAGTTCTTTTGGAATAGGAAAGAAAACTAAGAGTTCAGATAGGGAAGGGGTAGATGAAAAAAGAATTACAATGTGTTATGTACATATACGAACTCCCCATATCGAATATAATCACTATGCACTGTAGACATGTACTAATAGAAGCAAAAATTAAAATAAAACATAGTACACCAGATTATACCCATAGCAGATTGGTCTATCTTATGTTTACTGAAACTCTTGATTGATCAATACTATCTTATGTTTACTGAAACTCTTGACTGATCAATACTATATATTTGTGTATTTACATCCTACAATTTGAAGCAACAATATTACATAATCCAATGAATTTCTCAGAACATATGCATAACTGGGCAAGCAATTTATTTTTACATGAAACATTGTAAAGCAGTTGGACAAAGTTCAAATTTCCTACAAAACTGATGTAATTATTGCATACTAAAAAAGAGAAAGAAAATGAAATATGACGCCGGATATATGCCATGTATGATAACCAATTCTAGAAGAACCATGGACCAAAACTAAAAGTTGTTTTTAAAACTTTCAAAATACAGTGTAGGAAAATATTTTCATGATATTCTTTCAAAGAAAGATTTTAACATAATATTTTTACATTTGACTATCTTAAAAGTCATAGTTTATTATTCTGTAAAAGTACAGAACATAATAATATAATATTTAAAATAATTTAGCAATTAATCCAAATCTTTTCTTGACAGAAAGTGTAGCAGAAAATTTATTTTAAAAAATAGAATATTTAAAAAACTATATTTGTGAAAAATGATACGCAGACTAATATATCATAAATAGATATGTAAATCACACATTTTATGTAAATTGCAAATATCTAGTCATAAAGACTGTTTATCCCAGTGGCAAACTGCCATGCACAGTCTACTAATTTAGTTCTTCTAATTATTTCATTGCTTATCCCAATCCTACAATTAATTGAAACTGAAGTACAGGAAAGGAGATTATTTATATTTTAAACCAATTGTTCTTTCATTTCTCGACTTTACCATACTATTTCAAGGATGGAATCTTACACAAGTTATGATAGAACACAATTGCTCTCCAAGTGCCCTTTTCCATGTCTTCCCACACTATGCGGCTCTCTGAACGTCACATATATTGTGCTGTATACACAGCTGAAATCCAGGAAAAACCAGCAGATCACCATCTAATATAAACTCAGGATTATGAGATGTTTTCCTAGAGTGAGCACACCACCATCCAGAAGAACGCAAAGCCTGATTTCAGTTGAAAGTTGTGGGGACAAAATAGAGAAAGAAATGTTATGTCTCAATCAGTTGCTATTTTTGATTTGTTTTGTTTTGTTTTGTTTTCAGATAATAATTGAATTTCAGGTAGCATAATGGAGGAAGTAGTTATAGGATCTTATATGCTTAAAATTTGAGATCATTCATCTATCTGCTTTTAAGGAGAGCATATGTCAATAGCTTTTACCTACTTTTACAGCACATAGTTTTGCTTAATGTATGACATTAGGAATACCAAGGACACTGATCAATGGAAATCAGTCCAATGATAATTTTTGTTGTTGTTTTTTCTCAGGCCTTTGTATCTACCAGTTCTGCATCTGTGGTTCAATCAACCATAGATCAAAATATGTGAAAAATGATTGCTTCGGTTCTGAACAGGTGCAGATATTGTTTATGGTGATTATTCCTTAAACATTGATATAATTAATATTTAATTAGGATTTGCATTATAGTAGGTCTTGTAAGGAATGCAGAGATTATTTAAAGTTTGCAGGAAGATCTGCATAGTTTCTATGTAAATACTAGGACATTTTATATAATGGACTTGAGTATCTGTCAATTTTGAAATGAAGGAAATATTCTGGAATTAGTCACTCAAAGATACTGAGGGACAATTTGTGTGTGTGTGTGTGTGTGTGTGTAAATATGCATATACACAAGAGAAACAAGTAAGAGAAAACAAAACCAATGTACTTTTTAAATGATAACATAAGTTTTTGTGTGGACCGACTAAGAGTTTTCATATGGACTCAGACAGATTACTTAAGACAGTAATAATATTTTACAGAACTGTCCTGTTGTTTATTGGAGTTTGACTGAGAAATCCTTACATATCCTGGACCTGAGGAGTATCAAACCAATGTAATTATACAAGGTAAATGACTTACTGTAAGGAAATGCTAGGAACTGTCAGTGTGCTTACAGCAAGCACATTAACATAGGTGTGGATAAATCTTCCCACATTCCACCCAGACTGTCTCAAGTTAAAATGATGCATAGAACACTAACATTTTCCTGGAAGAGCAAGACATTACCCAGAACACACTGTTGATGTCTTCAGTAAATCGAGGTAATTAACTGCAGTGAGGTAGTTGAATTGTTATTTGCCCATTCTTATTAAACCGTGGGTCACTGATTTTTTAAAAAGACTCTGGTCACTATCAGTATGTATCATTTAGGAGATTTCACCTTGGTATGTCCTCAGGATTTTGATTTAGAATCATAATCTCAGGGGCCAGGAATTTGGCTCAGTGGTTCCGCTTCCTGCCTCGCAAGTGCAAGGTCCCAAGTTTGATCTCTGGTACTAAAAAAAAAAAAAAAAAAAAGAATCATAATCTCAGTTTAAAAATTAATAATAAAAAACCCCTATTGTATGCCATCAGATCCTTTGAATTGGATGCCCATATTTTTTATTTGTTTGTTTTATTTTTACCTTTTCTTTTACCTATGATTAAAATTTAATTGCTTCAGTTTTTTTCAATAAATCATATTTACAGGTATCAGAAACTTATGGAAAATTATTATTTTTAAAGAAACAAATTTCAAACATTGATTAATTTCTAATCAGTTTTTGTTATGCTTAAATATTTAATACATCAATGAAAAACTGTTAAATTTAAAGAATTACCCCTAGTTTTATAAAACCTATCTTTCTGAAATAAAACTATTTTTAATCTAAACTACACTTATATATGCATATAAAATCCTAGAAAACTAGATATGTACAAAATTCATGAGGATAGAATATCTTAGAAAAAGAACTGTAAGTACATATATAAAATTACCCGGTGTGTTTACATAGAGAAATAATTATAGTTGACATTATTCTAGAGATGGTGAAACATAACAGAATTTTCATGTTTTACCCTATTATTAATTAATTGATTATTCTATAGTAACTGAATTACTTTGTAATGGGAAATGAGTATTTTTTTCTCTTGCAAATTATTAAATTTCTATGGTTGTTCATGTATTCTATCTAACACTATTGTTTAGCAATAAATCAGGGGCACATAGAAGTTGGACATCATGATATATAGAGAAGGTTTAAATCATATATGGCATCTACAGAACTGATTACATGTGAGGTGTTTTATATTAAGTGATGTGGGCACATGCAATTTCTTGTTAAATATCGGTTTTCTTCTTAACCTTATTCTTGAAATAATCACATTTTTCATATTTATTATCTTTTTTCCTCCTCGTTTACAATATGCTTTTGCCATTTACCTTTATAAGCACTTTGGAATTTCTCAAAAAGTTTTTAATTATATATTTATTGAGTCTCCACTGTTTTACTTCTGGAGTGTAGTGATTTGTTATTGCCTAAAATGAGAATAAAACTAAATAGAATCTTCCAGTCTTCCTCTCTCTGCAAATCTGCCTCACATAGAAGAGAAACTGAACATTTAATTTTAATGACAATTTGATGTTCAAACTGAAACTGCTTAGATGCTTTAGGAAAAAGAACACATTTTTCCTTTTAAAGTGAGCACTACAAGTTTATCAAAGCAATGGCTTGTGACAGGAGGGAATAACTGCTTTTACTTTTAGTCCCATTCATTGATGAGTAGGTTTTATGGAAGTGGGTCTAGAAACTAAGCACAGTTCTGGCAGAAAACTCCATAGCAATGATTTATTACAGTAATTGCAATCATTTTTCAGTGAGTTGACTATGACTACTACTGTTACACCCACACACACAGCACACCCCTTTAAATGTACTTATGAACCTGTGATTTGGTCTACTTAATACGAATATTTGCCTACTTAATACTAATATTGAGATTTTGGGTATATGTTTCATAAAATCACAAATATCTTAACTTTTCAACCTAAGAAGTGTGTAAAATAGATGAGAAATTTCAAGGGGCTCCAAATGGGATAAAAAAGGAGGAAACAGTCTCCAAGCAATTTAATGACTCTCAGCTAGCAATGAGTTAATAAATGGTAGAAGCCTGACTTAAATTGAGTCCCTACATTCTCATATTCTGCATAAAATGATTGGGTTTTTTCCACTCTTAGTTAATAAAGTGGTTTTTTTTTGATTTGTTTGTTTTCATTTTCCGGTACCAGGGATAGAACTCAGGACCTTGTGCTTGCAAGGCAGGTGCGGTGCCACTGAGATAAATCCCTGACTCAATAAATGATTTGAAATGAGTGCCTAAATTAGCAGATAAGTAGTTGAATTATTAACCTCATGAATAATGGTGAGTTGAAATCCGAACTGCATCCTAAGCAATATTTATAGAAACTGGCATGGCTGGATTATACAGACTATACACAGAAACATCTCTACTTACAGACAGAATAAGTTTTAAATTTATTTTAACTATTAAGACAAATTAACTGTATACTTTTAAACACTATTTGGAAGAAATATAGGTAATTAGATGGTAATCATACAGATAGATGCATATATTCAAATAAGTAATTTGTAATCTCTGTTCATTAGATTTCTCATCTATTTAGTTAAGATAACATTAGTGTTATCTCACTAAATTTTTGAGAGAAATAAGTAAGCTAGATAAGTAAATTTAGAAGACTCAATAAATATTCAAAATTGACATTATTTTGTTGTTATCAGTCTTTATAATGAAGCATTATATAAATGTATTTGTGGATGCGCTAGAATGGAAGTAGAATCAATAACTCTTATTTGTATTTGTAGCCTGAATGATAGCTCAAAATGATCGCTTTGATCGACTGTGAAACCCATGAGATTAACTCATAATATAAAATGTAGCTTTAAAATTTTAACAGTTTGCAAGTTATCCAAAAAGGGGAGGTTTTTAAATAAAAAGAACTTCAAAAGGGAAGTAAATATTATAATAAAAGTAAAGTTAAAATCTCATATTTCAAAGAATTCAGGACCTCTGTACCATCATTTTAATTAACATTTTATTAAATTTTAAAACAAACACTTAAAATGTAACATGATGTACAGCTTTTTAGTAATATGAAGTGCTATATACACAACCTAGAATTTATTCATTTTTAAATTTATGAACATTTTTGTTGTGATATCTTAATGAATAATTATTAATGAATTTTTATAGCTAAAATTTTTGACTCAAACCATAGCTGTGTGTCTACTTATTTAATAAACTGTTTAGGAGATATCATTCCTTTTAAATATCTTGTACTAACCTAGATATGTTGGCTTCAAACATTCTATCCTGATTTACTATGTGTATGAAATTTTTGAGCCAAAACTGGGCTGTTGAAAAGAACAAGTTAGAATTTATCTCTTACACGAGTGAATTTAGATGAATAGAGGATATAGTTCAATAAAAATTATCACAATGTTAGTTATGTAATAATTGCAATGCTATTGGATGTATATATACTGAAGGCCTCTGCATATTTAAAGTGCTTATTATATAACATTATTTGTAATATTTATTATTTTTATTAAAGTTGAAAAGCACCATTTGATAGGTTTTTTTAGTATGAGGATATGTTAGTATTTATATATGATCATATATTTTGTAGATGATCATGTGAATTTTTATAACTGCACTTTCAATTTTGAAAAACTTAAACAATTTATCCAAACGTATACAGTTAGAATACATCAGAGCTACGGTCTTCAAACTACGTATAAACGATTGTCTGTTAAATGCAAGGTAAAAATGATTATAATATAAAAAAGAAATTAACACATTATAATCTATATTAGATGGGAGATAGATTAACAAAGTGTTATTGTGTGGAGGGAGAAGGAGAGAGAAAATAGCAAAATACCTAGTAGAGTTTGTCATATATGAGAAACCATGCCATATTTAAGCTTATCTTTGTGACTTATTTCACTTGACATTTTATTCTCAAATTGCATCCATTTTCTGTGAATGCCTGGAGTTTACTTAACTTTAGGGCAGAGTAATACTTCATGGAGTATAAATATCATGTTTTCTTCATCTATTCATCTGTTGAAGGACATATGCTGTCTCCAGGTCAATATATATGCTTCTCTGTTTCATTTATACCACTAGTTTCTCTTAGTTTATTGAAAAGACGATTTTGTGCTATTATCTGCTTTTTCTTCTTTGTAAGAGAGAGATTTCTTTTTTTTTGACTTGTGCTCTGAGTAACATTTTGGCAATTATTCTAAGTATACAAAAACTGCCTAGTGAAATTGAGAATCATCAAAAAATGATAAAATAAGCCTGAAAATTGAGAATAATAAGCACACCATTTAGAAAGTTTTGTTTGCTTGTGTCATTGTGTTTGGGTTGAATTGAATAAAAATAAGGTTGTGTTCCAAATAAAGAACAAAGGATAAATTTTTTGGCAATAAGCACATAGAAGAATACTATTCTCAGAAATATTAGAGGGGCAGAAGAAAAATAAACAATATAATTTAATAGAAACACATATTAGGTATGGATCTAGAAAATCAGCTACTCTTCTATCTACTTTGTGCTGATTGGAATCAGTTTACACAAACATTCTTCATTAGACAATTAGGTGGAAAGAAATTAATGACTAACTTCATAAATACATATCACACATTCATTTTTTAGGTTTATTTTGAATTTATTTCAAAGAAGATTTATATCTTTTTCAATGTTCAATCAAAACTGATGGGTTGTACCATAGGAAAAAATGTTTTAAAAAATATTTCTAAGGGCCCTTGTTTGGGGTTTTTATTCTCTTTTCAAATACTTCTTCCTCTGACCACTGAATATAAGTATTTTTATTTTTCAAATTATCTAAGAACATTGAAAGAAACCATTTGCACATATAACATCCATAATAATCTGGTCATTACTTACTTTCCCATTCCTTTTCCCTGACATTTTCCTTTTCATTCTTCATTTGTTCATTTTACTCATTTATTCTTCAAACCAATGAGTTGACTAATGCTCATTCATTGAGTAATTGGTGAATAGCTATTTTTGTGTGTTCTAATTCTACCAGTGAAGAAATGAAACTGTATCCTCAAGAAGGTACAATACATCAGAGAACACAGGCGTAAAACAAATTATTTTGATTTATTAATTATTGCTGTGATATCTTGATACCAAGAAGTGAGAGAATTGCTTTGAAATAAAGAAGTTGCTTAATTCACCTATACATCAGTTTATTTCTTTAATTTTTCATTTGTAAAATATATCTATTTATAAAACAGTGCCAAGCATTATGCTGCACTCTGATTGTAACAGATTATAAATTCAGAAAAAATAATTGAAAGATAATAATTTTAAATGATAATTCAATGCCAATTTTGTAGTTGTCAAAATCATAGGGAAAAGTCAACACAGTTTTAGATATAGGTTTATTAAATTTTCTTTAGTATGATTGAAAGTTATGGATAGAAGTGAATATAGATGTAAAATCTATTTGGAGTTACATCTCTTTCACTGATCAAAAATATTCCTAGCATTTTGTATCCTATGGAAAAAAAAGAAGTATTGATGTTCACTGAAAAATACCAAATACGAGGGTAAGGATGTTTACCTTTTATCTTTTCAGTCATTTCCAACTAAGATTGCAAAGAGCCACATTGTTCCTCTGAAATCTGCTAACATATGGTACTGAAATGGAGGAGTCTGCAAAGACTCCTGAGGTGTCCCACATTTTAAAGCTTATTTGTATTTGTTAAAAAAAAGATAGAAACTTGAATTCAGCGGTAGCATAAAAGCCCCCAGGGAAGAGTTACTGTGGAAATTCTGTCCAATTAGTGAAGATCGCATTCAGATCATTTCAAAAAAAGAAATTACTCTTTCAAAATGTTATTTGATGTAGGAAACTGCTTTTATTTTAGAGGAAGAATGAAGGAGATCCTGAATACAGTAACATAGGTAGATATTTGATAGATAGATGATAGATACGTTCTTACTTTTCTCATTCCACTCTGTCATCTTCCTTCATTCTGTCCCCCTTTTTTGTTCATTTGGTCTTTCTCTCTCCCTCTCTCCCTCCATCTATTATCCTTCCTTCCTTCCTCTTTTTCTCTCTCACTTTCTTCTTCCTTCCTCCCCTTCTTCCTGTAGCCTGACATATATATACACACAAATACACATTTATTAGAAAAAAACATTTTGATTAATTATGTACTCATACTGCTATTGCTGGATGAGTCTATTTCCAAAAAAAAAAAAAAAAAAAATTACACAGAGACTTGGAGCTTCTCCTGCAATGGTACGTAGACATGGAGATTTAAATCCAGAGGCTTTCTCCTTCACTTTGGACTGTCATTTAAACACAGTACTATAGAAGGCTGACTTTGACTGGGCCCTTGAAGTGGTCTAACACCCATCTGGATGGAAGCACGATGTACAGAAGCATAGAGCTTGTTACTGTGGTTTTGCTGAGCTGTCGTGAGAGCTCTTCAAATGCTTATGACAGTGTAGTAAAATTCAGGGTTGGATGTAGTTATGTTGTATTATTCAGAATTACGTAAAATAGATGCTCAGAGTCAGTTTACCTGTGATTCAGAACCCTTAAGGAATATGGCTGCATTTATGCCTGAAATCATGTGGTACATTTTGATCTCCAGTAGACTAAAATTTTCTTCAGTACTAGAAAAATCTATTCAGTTCCACACATAGGTGATGCCCCAGGATGTCTTAATTTGAGCTCCTGAAAAATTTCATCTTCTTTACTATTACATGATAAATAGTAACAACAAAATAAAAAAGCTAAGAGAGGAAATTAAATCAATTTGGTTATTTTATCTTCTATATATTTAATAATAAAGGAATTAAAATGTGAAGGTCTACAAGCTATTTATTTTAGTGTGAAATTATAAAAATATACAAATCGCAAGTCACCATGGTATTTAACATCCTAAATAAATAATATTGTTGACCAAAAAAATTGGAGATTTATATGATTAAAACAAAAATGAGACAAGAGTGATATTTACATTCAACATCTCATGCACTCAAGATTTAACCATTACTAATTTGATGGGGCACAGGTTTTATATGAGTTAAACCTCATGCACTTGCATTGTAATCTTGCTTACAATTCTTTCAATGCTTAAGTAATAAAATGAAACTTTTGGAGATATGCAAGTGTTTACTGAGATTGCCACTCAAACTCCCAAGAGCTATTTTGGTTTAGTATTTTTTCTCATCGAATTGTTAAAGTGTGTGTGTGTGTGTGTGTATATATATATATATATATATATATATATTTAAAATCTTCGAAAAACTGCAATTTTGTTACTATATATATAATATGGAATTTTTTATTTGTTTTAGTGTGTAATAATTTAATTTGATTCAGTTATGCTGTGAAATGAAGCCATTAGGCTTATGGAAATCTGAAACTTTAGGTCTCAATAGCCTCATATCCATTAATTCAACTTCTATAAATATGAAGTCAAATCTCTTTCTTGCAATAAAGCAGTCTTGGTTTTCTCCTCAAAAACCCATGTGTATAAAATATTAACTTTGGAAAATTCAGTTCCCACAGTGGGCAAAACCCCATTTCTTTTATGATGTCAAGCCATAAAAATTGATTTGCACCTTATCTAGTCAAATCTCAGACTTCTTTCTGTTACTGCTCCAGTTATGAATGCTGAACCTTCCACAGCAGAGAAAAAAATTATTGCATAATGACTGGTTCTCAAACTATGGTACCCAGGGCAGCAATGTCAGCAACTGCTGTTGACATTAGAAATATAAACTTTGGAACTTCTCTTCAAACATGTTGAAGCTGAAGGTCCATATTAGCCTTCAGCAATCACTTCTCTCCCCATTTTTGACAAATGAGCTTCTCAAATTCCTTTATTTTTTTCTCATTTTGGCTACCTCCTTCTTCAAAGCATTCACCGGTATATAAACTGTACTGTTTTTTCTCAGGATTTGAGGGGATAAAAAGTAGCTTCTCTGCATAAACATCTTTGACTCTTCTTACACCTGCATTTTATAAAGGCAAGGTCGCCACATCAAAATCTATGCACATGAAAATCTCAAGGGTGAATAACATATATCAAGACATTTATTTTGCTTTCATTTACTGGCAAAATATCAGCATCTTATGAGTCTTATAAGCCAGAAGATCTGGCAATGCAACAGATTCATTTCCCTGAGTGTTTCCACTTGATATACAAATAAAGGAGGTAAAGAATTGAAGTGCCTATGTGAGCAGCTTTCCCCAGAAGCTCGTGTCAATGTTTAATTCACTTCTGGGGGAAAATGATGACAAACCTGAGCCTCTAACTGAGGGGAGGTGCAGCTGCTTTTAGTATCATACAACTAAGATGCTGTCACCAAAGTATGATTTGAATAGTCTTTCTGAGAAAAATTAACAAGAAAATGTAGATGTATCAGTCAGTATTTACTAGAGGAAGATATAACAGAAGATGTGCAAATACATATGAATTTACAAGATTGCCTTACAGTGGGTGCCCAGGGAGTCAGATGAGGAAGAGTGCAGAGGGTCTGTCTGCACACAGGAAACTGAAGGATGTAGTGGAAGGTCTGGAGCTCACTGCAGTGTGGTCTGCTGTGAAAGGCTGAAGAGTCTACATTGGAGGGCTGAAGGATCTGCACCAGAAGTCGAGGAGTCTGAGCTGGAACCCAGGAAATGACGTCCAAGGTGAAGGCAAAGACTGAAGCTCCTCTGAAGAAACAGAAACCTGTCCTTCCTTCTTCATTTCCCCTTATATCATCCAGGTAAAGAGGGTCCACCCTAGGGTGGGTCTTCCACACTCTATGGTGTGGAATTTCTGATTTTGTTAAGGTTCTCTTTTTTTTTTTTTTGTACCGGGATCGAACTCGGGTCCTTGCTCTTGCGCAGCAGGCGGGGAAATCACTGAGCTAAATCCCCGGCCCAAGGTTCTCTTAACTAAGCTTCTCAAATTGACACAGTCAATTAAGCCATCACAATAGCAAACAGTGAATGTGTCTGAAACATGTGACACAGTGTATATGTTTGGAAAACATATCATTTAATATCATATATGTGCTTGTGTGAAAAGATTGTGAATTTTGTAATATGCTTACTTGGCTCTTCTTACCTTATATAGGTGCTTAGCATTTGCAATTGAATAACTATTTTTGTTTGTTTTTGTTGTGGAGATTGATCCAATGGAAATGGCCAGTCTATCATGAATATAACTCTCTTACTCACACTCCCTGCAGCAAATTTAAGAAGCGACCCCACAATCTATGCAATAATCAGATAAGCTGATCAGTGTTTAATCAACTGCTAGGTTCCCTATTTTTTGCCTCACTTTCTAATTAAACATTAAAAAAATCCAAATATGATTACACCACCCATCATGTAAGGTATCTAGTATGCTTTCAGCTGCCCAGTGACACCTTCCAGTCAAAACCTATCTCCAGCCTTCCCTATTTTTCCAATATAAAATTTATTCTTTGTTTTCCTTGTTATGATGTTTGCCTCTGCCCCCCCCCATGCCCCAAATTCAGGTGTTAAGACTTAAACTCTTAATGTAGTATATATTAAAAGGTGAGAGGCTGGGGATTAAGCTCAGTGGTGCTGCCACCTGCCTCGAAAGCTCAAGGTCCTGAGCTTGATCCTGGTGCAAAAACAAAAAACAAAAGGTGGGGTCTTTGAGAAATCATTGGGTCCTGAGGACTCCATCCTCATGAATGGGATTAATGTTTTATAAAAGGCTCCTAGGAAGCTAGCTAATCCTTTCTGACCCTTCTACCACATGAAGATGCAGTGAGAAGGTACTACCATTAAAAGAAAGAGTGAGCTATCCTGAGATATCCAACACGCTAGTCCCTATCTTGTGCTTTACAGTTCCAGAAGTGTGAATGGTAAATCTGATGGAGTTGTTTGAACTGTTGTTTGAAACAGGAACACTTACACTGAGCCATAATCCTAGCCATCGTTTATTTATATTTTTTTAAATTTTGAAACGGGATCTTGCTAAGTCACTACATTGTCCAGACTGGGGTTGAACTTCTTGTGATTTGTGAATTACTGAGTCTAAAGTATTTTATGACAGCAGCCCAAATGGGCTGACCTGCTCTTTTGGCTGGTTTTGAATTTCTGCCCAATTTAGGAGATCATGTCTCTTGCTCTAGTAAGCTATGAGTAAATAACATTAGATCATTCTCATTATGATGATTTTCATTTTGTTTTACTTTATGAAACAATCAAACAAAATTTCACAACAAAACTAGAAAATGACCACAGTTAATACAGTGTGTATTGCTACCTTCAGAGTACTCGGTGTCAGACATAAATGAAGAAGATAGTCTTTGTGCCCAAACAAACAAGTATATAATACTTATAATGCTTACAACACTATACTTCTATGAAATTCCAGAAAGTGTGACCAGTAAAGAATAACATCATTCGAAATGCATTTTTTCAACTTTGGATCGTAAAAATCATTGATGAAGAGTCTATAAGAGCAACATTAAAAGATTACTAAGATTAAGATTCTCATGGAAGATGTAAAGGAGAAATTGGTTTAGCCACACAACATAAAGAATCATGAACTTCAAGTGAAGTTTCTGACAACATTAGCACACATTCCAAATTGTTTTCTAGTGACCATTTGCACTGCAGTGAATCAACAAACCAACCAGTTCAAATTCCCTGTGACTCATTTGAGGACAGGAAATCTCCAAAGAATTCTGCAAATTTTTACACCACTATTTTGTATATATATTTTTTCAAGAGAGATACTGGTAAATGAAAAATCATATTATTTTTACCAAGGACATCCCCAAAATGGAGTAATGGAAAGAGTCTTGTGGGAATATCTATTCTGGGTTGAAATTGGAAAAGGTGAACAATGTAGAGTGTTATAAAATAACAATAAAACTGAGTAAAAGCTACTCTGATTTTGATTATGACCATACACTGGCAATCTAAACAATAGCTATGTTTAACAAATTTCCATGATACATGGTACATGAAAGACCGGAAGGTTGGCTTAAATTCAAAACGCCTATGGATATGGTTGAAATTGAGTTTTCGTAATGTGTATATGAGCTGGAGGTGGTGGTCCATCCTTGTAATCGCAGCACTCAGGGGGCTGAGGCAGGAGGATCCCAGTGAGTATGAAGCCAGCATGCCCTATATAGTGAGTTCAAGGTCAGCCTAAACTATAGAGTGGGACCATGTTTCAAAAAACAAATAAAACAAAAAACAAAAAACAGTAATACTTTGGGACACATTAATACATTTATTTATCTTTAGCAAAATCAAATTTGACATAAAAGTTACTTTGCATATTGCTGTTATGCAGTTAGCCTAACATAGACAGGATCAGCCAGACTCTTATTTTTAGCATAAGATGATAGTTGTCAATCATTTATATCACTCTACACACAATTCATAACTTCAACTCTATACACCCACATGTTATTATGTTTAAATAGATTTGAAAGAAGCAAAAACAATACAATGATTTTGAAGATCAAGCATTAGAACTTGATTCATTTAAATTCTGACATGTTACTTCTTAGTGTTTTTATTTATGGCAAAAACTTAAAACATTTAAAAGAAGTGTGAAAAGTGAAATGAAATTCATTTTTCTGTGATAAGTGTCTGAGAATTGACAGATAAAATGTAGAAGGCTCAGTCAAATTTGGGTGTAGATAAATAATTTAAGATATATATGCTACATGAATCATTTAGGATATATTTTTATAAAAATTAACATTTGTTGTTTGTCAGAAATTCAGATCTAATGTTAAATCAGCATTAACAAAATTTCATCTTATAAATAACACAATGTACTAATTTTTAAAATGTGAAGTTAAAATAAAACTTTTAATCATCTCTGATTTGAACATTACACAATATATACAAGTAATGAAATATCACATGGTACCTCTTAGAAAAGAACACCAAGGAATCAATTAATAAAACCAAATTTTGCATTGATGGCAAAAATACTTGTTTCTAATGTACATTTATAAAAGGTATTCTAGTATTACTAAAGTCCAGTTATTACTGAACAATTATTAATTATAGTTATTTTTGAATGATTATTTATATGTAATATTAATGAATAATATCTTACTGAACATTATGTACATATTGTCATTCAGAAATAGACCCACATAAATATAGTTAATTGATTTTTAAAATTTATTTTATTGGTACATTTTTAGGTATACAATATACCTAAAATCATTGGTAATTTGTAAGTTTATGTAATCTATCTTGGTTCTTATTATTTTCCCCATTCCCCTGCTCTCCCTTCTAGGATGGGTAGGGGAAAGGAAAGAAGTTAATTGATTTTTAATAAAAGAGACAAAGAAATAGAGCAAAAAACAATCTCTTTTAACAACTGATGCTAGCAAAACTGTATGTCTACATTCAAAAATGTGAATCTAGTCAATTATCTTATACTCTTCACAAAAATTAATTCAAAATAGATTCTATTTCAAAATATAAGATACAAATTTATGAAGCTCCTAATGTAGACATTGGATATTTAAAATAATATTTCATTAGTGATCTGAATATTAAAATAATATGATATAACTGCATACCCATTAGAATGGTACAGATTCACACTACTGACAACCTTAAACGCTGGGTTAAAGGTAGAGTAGCAAGAACTCTCAGTTGTTGCTAGAGATAATGTAAAATGGCGCTCGTACTTTGGATGATAATTTGTCATTTCTTGACAAAAGTAAACACATTCTTAGCACAGAATCAAACTTTTTCACTTTTTGGTATTTACCCAAATGAAGTGAAAACTTATTTCCACATCAAAACCTGCACGCAAAAGTTTATAGCAACTTTATTCATAATTGCCAGCACTTGGAAGCAACCAACAGATCCTTCATTAGAATGGATGAATAAACTGTAACTTCCAGGAAATATAACATTTGGTGCTAAAAATAAATGAGCTCTCAAGTTGTAAAAAGCCATGGAAAGACAACTTAATGCATAGGAGCAGGTGAAAGACAGGCTACATACTTTATGATTCCAACTACATGGCTTGATAAAACAAAGCTACAGAGATACGAAAAAAATTGCTGGTTTCCGGGGCTTACAACATAGGGAAAGATAAATAGAAAGAGCATAAGACAATTTTACATCAGTGAAATTATGCGTATGGTAAATATAACATCTAATTTCATATACAATTCAAGGTGTATCCAATGCAAACTATGGACTTTGGGTAATAATGATGTATCAGTGTATGTTCATTACTTGTACTAAATATATGACTCTGATACAAGGACACATAGTTGGGTAAATTGAATGTATGTATATAGGGGAAAGGGTACATGGAAACTATTTTTTTCTAGTTTTTTTATGAATCAGAAGCACGTACTTTGAAATACATTAACTTTAAAATCTGTCAATTATTAATGATTGTTGCTTTATTTCTGTCTCTTTATATTATAATTTCTTTCCTTTTTCTGTCATGGCTATATACTTAAAGTTCTATAAAAATTTTTACTTTCTGTAATTTTTGTGACATTCATCATTCATTGCATTTCATGATTATTATGGAAAAACTACTCATACAGAGAAAAGACTATGAAAGACTTGTGATTTAGATGTCATATACACCAAGTTTACCGCTAGTCTTTATGCTTTCCCTATTACTAGAGACTTTATAATAAGTGTTTTTTTTTCTAAAAGTGAGTTCATACATCAGAATTTCTTATATGCTAAGTACAAAGGTCTGAGAAATAGATTAGCATTTACTGATCAACTCAACTATCTGCTCCTTGTTTTGCTTCATTATATGATTCCCCACCCTGATTTTTAAAAATCTCATATTTGTCCTTCTGGCATGTTTCAGATGGAATTGTTTTGAAGGTCTATGTAATATTTTTACCTGAGGTTTACCAATCTCTTATGTTAGGGCTTGTATCTGGATCTCTCCTCAAAGCTTCATGCAGTAATAGGTGGGGCTTTTTCAGAAGTGGCTGCATCTAGTATGTGTGTTGCTGGGATAAAAGCATGTGGTTACTAAATCAGTGCATTGATTGGTTTGGCACTGCCCTAATTCAGGTAGCCTGGATCAATTGCAAGAGATAAAAAGAGGCTTGTTTTCTCCCTTGCTTGCTTGCTTTGGCCTGCCATGAACTGGTCCTCCTCTGCACTGTCCCTCTGCCAAGCCACCCTCCTTTGGAGCCAGCTGATTATGGACTGAAGCCTCTACAAACTGTGAGCTAAATAAACTTCCTCCCTTAACTAGTTGTTGGGCAATTTGCCTCAGCAATGAGAGAAAAGTAACTAAGACAATATAATAACTGATTCCAAAGATATTTGAGAAGAAGTTTGGTAAATGTACCAGGGATCAACCTCAGGACCTTGTGCCTGCAAGGCAGACAGTGGCACCACTGAACTAAATCCCAGGCCCAAGAATTCTGGTAAATTTAAGACTCATGGTCTCTAAAATAATGGACATGAATGAGATGATAATTGCATATTGTATACAAAAAAAAGCAAAAAAATTTGGAAGGACAATGGGTTTGCCTTCTCCATTTCTACTTTGTGTTAACTCTTTGTCAGACTCTTCCCTGTCCTTCTTTAAAGATTAACCATGCCCCTCCTGCTCTGAGTAAATCCAGTATCATCTCTGTTGTTAATATTTTAATATGGTACAATTATTTATTTGTATCTGCCCTGCCAAAAACCTGGCAGCATATAGAGCTAAAGGATGGATATGTTTATCTGAGGACACCTAGAACAGATATGTGTCTTAAAGTGCTTTTTTGTATATGTTTTGGTACTACTAGTCTCCCACATAAATCCCTAGGTAATTCTATCTCTTCATATTAATAACATCATAAGGAAACAGATTAAATTTGTTTTAATAATTCACAACAAGGATTCAAATAACTTCAGAAAAAATTGTAAAGAAACAGAAATACCTTATAGGTTCTATTTATTAGCAAATCATTTGCTTTCCCACAGGATGTTTGTGATTTTTTGAAATGCTAGGGATATTTCTATCAGTCAAGTGGAGACACATTTTCTTTTGCCTTTATTTTATAAAATGTTGCTGTGTCCTCCAGGTCCTTCTAGCTCAAAGCCTGGTCATCTTATTTAATAACTTCTGGTTTGCGTTATTCTGTTATATTCTGTTTATTAAGTATCCTGCTAAAAATAATAGCAATTAGAGAGATTGAATATCTATCTTTTGTTGAGGCTAAGGGTTTGGCTTAGTGGAAGAGAACCTGCCTAGCATGCTTGAGGCCCTGGGTTGGATCTTTAGAACCACATACCAAAAAGAAAGAAAAAGAAAAAGAAGCATTTCCCATATTATTTTATCACTGAAAAAAATTGAGCGTGAGCTACACTTTTTAATTCCTCAATAAGAAATAGCTATGTGTTTGTGATTATGAACCTATTTTAGAGAAGAAAAAAGATTCATAAAAGGCCTTTTACTATGAAACACCTAGCCACTCACATGGAATCTATATAAAGCCATCAATCCCCTTTATTTGTATATGTTAGTTTATTTCAAAATCTCAATTTCTTTAGTTCCTCCAATTTCTCTTCATTAGCATTTGGAATATATGC
Source organism: Heterocephalus glaber (assembly GCF_000247695.1). The sequence continues at coordinate 8,572,203 of NW_004624767.1, read as the reverse complement.
TTAATATCTTTTAAATCCCCAACATTATTTTGGTATAAAAAGAAAGTAACTTTTAAGTCCCATATAGATAAAAGAATGCAAAGCATTTTATATAGGTACCCTGCTTAAACTGCATGTCAATCTATGAAGGAAGTAGTTTGTGTTATTTTATATATTAGGAATAAGAAATTAAATTTTAATATGTTGGATCACAGATTACAACAGTCAGTGGCTGACAGAACTCAGTGTTAAAAGGTGATGTGATTTCAATAGGTAATTTAATGATTCTCAATTAAATATGAAATGAACAAGTTTCAATAATTTGATTTTTTCTTTAATTAAAATAAGATCTGGAAAGAGATCTACAATTGGTTCAAAAGACAATTTGGAATTAAGAGAAACAAGTATATAAACAATAAGTAATATTGAAATAAATTAACAAAGAAGTGCAAAACTACACCATAGCCACAAAGCAATGTTCAATTACATTTCACCAAATTTTTTTGGCATCATATAAAAAACTGACTTATTGCCAGTTTTCCATGACTTACATAATGGTTAAATAACTCAGTGACAATGAAATTTGGGGGCCATAGAGAGTTTAAGATATCCTGCAATAACAGGCTAAAATATGATTAGTTTCTCATTGAAAAGATACCAAGAGATTTGTGCCCATTCACATCTCATGTTTGTTTGTTTGTTCTATGTTCCAACAGCTTAAAGCTACCAAGAAAGTTTCTACTCTAAAAGTTGGGAAGATTTTCTTCATTTTTTTCTATTATGTAGAGCTTCAAACATATTAATTTTATACTAAATCACTACTATTAGCGAATCTGTATGTTCTATTTGAATTTTTCTCAACACTTCCCAGTGCTTCTTTATCTGAGGTCATGGATTCCTTTGGCCAGAGGAGATCATGGTGGTTACAAGCACATCAGCCTGCCTTTGATTATAACTGCACAACACTGTATGTCGGAGTTATTTAAACTCATTAAGCCTTGGTTTCCTCATGAATGAAGAGGACACAAGATGGACTTTTTCATGAGTGAGATTATTACCGGGCATACAGTAAGTAGCACAGGCTCTACAATGTTCTTCTTCCCTTGGGTTAATGGCTGTGGTACAACTTAACATATTCTTGGGTGAAAATATACTGCCTAAAAATTCCCAATTCTTTTCTTTTAGAGACTCTAGTTTTTCCCTAGACATGTAAGCATGTCAAAAGTGTTTTTATACATTTTAGTCTCTTGCATTAGACTGGAAGTCAGTATAGTTATCAGTTTCATTCATAGTTTTATTGCACAATGAATAATACATAGTCAGGATAACACGTTTAAAAGTCTGATACTAGCACTCTGGGAGTCTGAGGCAGGAGGATCTTAGGTTATAGGCCACCTTGGGCAACTTAGTGAGTTAGTGAGCCCCTGTTTCAATATTAAACACTATAAAAAGGCTTGGGACTGTCCCTCAGTGTGATGGCCTCAATTTCAATCCCTAGTCCAGAAAGAAAAAAAACCTATTTTCTTAGATTCTTTTGACAGAGGTTCTAGAATATTAAGAATCTCTGATTTTGCTTAGCTAACATGTTTTTAAAAATTTGTCTGAATTTTAAGTATTTAATGTAGATGTGGATATAATTGAAGATTCACCTTCCCCCCATACGTTTTGTATTAGCAAGTGAGCATAGTGTTTCTTGTGCTTTTGAACTTACTTCATATTGCAATATAAACTCTGGGATCATGACTAATAACATAAATAAATAGATAAATGCATAGAATCTTTCCAATAGAACATTTAATTTAATTATCACAGCAATCTTTTAATTAGATTTTGAGGGCATTAATATTGTTCTCTATTTATAAATATTTACGTTAGGATTTAATTTGAACTATTACTGGGAATCTCGGTAACTTTTTTCTCATTGCTTTTCTTTCTTCCTTCCTTCAGCCTTTCTCTTTTTTTGTTCTGTCATTTTGCACCCCCTGAAACTCAAGACTTGCATTTTTATGGAGCTACTGAAATTAGAAATTAAGGAATTGAATGTCTTGAAATACAGTATTGAGAATGATTCAGTGTTGTAAAGAGGATCTGCCAATTAGATCTACAAGTATCAGTGGCCAGGAATAAATGTTACAAAGGTAGCAACTGCAGTATGGGATGAGTGATTTTTGTTTGCTGTTCTGCAAAACTAGCAAAAGAAGAAAAATTTTAAAAATGCTATTGCTTTGGTTGTGACAGTTTTTCCATGTGCATTTTAAGAAAGCTCAATTGTATTGAGATCACTTGGTATTCATGTCCACATCTTGCAATAGTGATCTTGTTTCTAAAGAACTTGTGACATAGTCTTCTGCCATGAGGAAGTAGCTTGTTAGAAACTGGCTCTCACAAAACTAAATTAAAGGCACCTTCTAGTATGTGGGGCACGGGCGACATTCATCTACATTTGAGTTAGAGCAAAAATCAATCACTCAATTCACAGATTTCCAAAAATGTTTTACTTTCTGTGTGTTCTACATTCTTAATTTTAAATGAGAACTGACATTTATAAATAATTTTTATGAGAGTGGCTGATTCTATATTTTCACAAACATGAACATACTTATATAACTAACACCCAAATAAAGAAAAACGTGTCCAGAACCTCAAAAGCCCTCTTTATATTTTCTCTGATTTCAAAAAATATGAGCTGTTTTCTTAGTTTATATTAATAGTATTGTAGTGGAGACAAATTTTACCTTTACATTCTTAAGTGTTTCAGCAGAGCTTGAGAAGTACATTGACATACAATAGAATTACACAGAAGAAACATATACCAATGTATTTTTTCAGGCTTACTTAGAAGCATTATTTTATTTTTATTGGTACATTTTAGATATACATAATAACATTCATCATAGGGAATTTTTACCTGCACGTGATATATCTTTCTTCTTCTTTTTTTTTCCTATTCCCCATCCTCCCTTCAACCCCTCTTCCCCTCCTAGTTTACAAAACTTTTTTTCCACTAAATGTGTGTGTGTGTGTGTGTGTGTGTGTATGTGTGTGCATGTAAAAGTTTCACATGGAATAGGGACTTTCATCGGGAAATGAAGACCCAAAGAAAAACTTATTGACAAATATTTTGATATACCGAGTTGGACAAACTGTTGTAGATTGTGTACACTGAAATAGATAAAGGGTCTCAGACTGGTGTAGCTAGTTAGGTAAAAATGACTAAGAAAGACATACATTAGTTAAGCAAGGTTGGGGCATACTGACTTCTCTAGTTCGGCACCTCCTGTTCTTGACAATAATAGCATTGCATTCCTTCTGGTTTAGGAAGAATATATGTAATAGAAATAGGGAGACAGATTTTTGCAAAGGGAAAGAGAAATAAAAGATGGCAGGAGAGAGAGAAGGGAAGGGACAGGGATGAAAAAGAATTCAGATGTGTAATCTGCATGTACCTCATGAACAATAGAATCATTATGTTCTGGAAACATGTAGGAATAAAAGTGAAAATTTAAAAATTTTAAAATGAGGAATGATCAGAGGACCCTTCTTGCATATGCTGATTTATCTGTATTCATTTCATATAATCCTTATGCCAAAGTAGTGTATTTTGGGGTATGGGATTCTAATATGCTTCACCATTGTAATGCATGTATTCTTTTAAGTCTGTCTTCTTTCACTCAACATTATATTTCTGAAATTCATTGATATTAATATTACTGTGTATTTAAAATCATTCTTGTTGTTAAATACCATTCCATTGTGTGAATACCTAGTCAACCAATGATGGTCATTAATGTAGTTTCCAAGCTTGAACCAGTAGGAATAGTGCTGATGAAACCATTCTGGAATGTGTCTTCTGATGAACGTGTGCACAGGGAAATTTGTACACTGTAGAGGATGCAGGAATCCAGCTTTAGAGAATTATAACAAACACTCTTGTACAACAGTTGTTCTAATTCATATTCTTTTTTTTTTTTCCCTTTGTACCTGGGATCAAACTCGTGACCTTGCGGTTGTGAGGCAGGCGCTGGAACCACTCAGCTAAATTCCCAACCCCTAAGTCATACTCTTAGAAGTAACTATGAGAATTTTGATTGCTCATATAATTATACATAGCTTCTCATTCTGTCATTTTTTAGCATAATAGTTATATAGTTACCCTTGAGTGAGTGATTTGGATAGATTATCAATAACCCTAATAAAACCTTGCAGAGCAGAAAAGTTTTTACTTTGCAGATGAAGAAATTTAGATCAATAAAGTTAATAAATCTTTCAAGGTCAAATGGCTGATAATATCAATGTGGGGACTCCACTCAGATGTGTCTGCCCATTTTGTTACATAATCTTAATACTAGCAAAATCTTATTAGTAGAGAGTTCAGTAAGATAATTTCTGTGGCAGACATCTGTAAATTCAATAGCCATTGTTGCTTCAATTTTTATGGTTCCTATATGTTTTATATATTATCTGCCTACCAGCCTTATGAGTAAGACTCTATCTTCATTTTACAAATGAAAGAAATAAGGTTTAATACAGATAAACAGTATTCATGTTTGTATTGAATGAAATTTCTAAGTCAGAGTATATGCAGTAGAAAACACGAAGCAACTGAAGACAAGAACTTTTAATTTTTCACACTGCCGTGTCAGTAGCTAGTAAAGTTCTGGTAAATAGGAAGTACTTCATAAATACTTGATTAAAAATTGTATACATGAATGAAAAGATAGCCAAAAAATAGATTTTGTGAAAAGTATTTTCTAACTGGTGTGTAGAAAGGGCTGGGCTCTCAGTTATACGCTGTTAGCCCTTTCAGAAAAAAAATCCCTCCTAGTAAAATATTTATTAATTTTACCAACTTTTAAAAAAATAAAATTCTTTACATATTGAAGATCATTTGCTTTCCTTCTGTTGGAAATATGTCCATAAAACCAAAGGGATTCATTTGAATGTAACACTATAACTTCTGTTCTCTTATCCATTCATTTAATAAAAGTCTTCTAAATGTCATTGACAAACTAAAGAATATGCCAGTACTGGAGATAACTGATGAAAAAGGAAAACATGCACCCACAGTATTTATCCTTATAAGCAATATTACATTTGTATATCCTCCTTGGGACTCAGTTTTCTACTCTATAAATGGAAATATTGTCATACTTTGTTATGGTTTTCTGAGTGAATGAGATTGTACATTCCATGGTGAAAAAGACAGTTTCTTGTAAGATAGAATGGCCAATGTTGTGAATATTTTAGAATTAGCTTTAGTGCAGTGATTACTAATGTTTCAGGCACAGTACTGCATTTCTGTTGATTTAGGACCCTGCTATCTTTCGAGAGAAATAGCCATTGATTTTATAACTTATTTATTAAACAATTATTTTTTACCAAAAGAAAACTGCAAATCTTTGCTTTTGGGTTTATCTAACCAGTTGTTTATTACATTTCATGAGAGGATCTTAAAGGAATGATTTCAAACAATTTTAACAGAGTTTAACTGGCCAAAGAGTGATTTGTGAGTGGGACAGCAACTTAAACTAGTGTCAATTTAGTGAACTTCACCTTGCAGTGGGAGCAGTGAACTCTTACAGGCCAGGTAGAGAAGAAAAATACAAATCCTTTAATAGGTAGCAACTGGGTATCTTCCTCCTTGGCACATGGTAGGGTGAAGTCTTGGTTTTATTACTGGGCACAGCCTCTGATTGGCTAAAACACAGCTATTTGTTAAAAAGATATACTTAAGTCTTGCTTTCAGTTAGTGTAAGCACACACTCCTCGTTTAAGGACCTAGTTACACTCCTGCGACTAGATTGTTAAATTAGTAGTCACTAAATGAGGACTTGTATGTAGTATGTACATTACAATATTCAGAACAAAGAAATGGTGAAGGGAAACTCCAACTTGAAGACTTTGCTTTTATTTGTGTAACTCTCACATGCAGTACTGTAATGTATAACAGAACTAAAACTACAGTACTGTATAACAAGGTGTCCTGCACAAAAACTTGATGATCTATCACCAAAATGTACAGAACTGCACGAAAAAAGGACAAGCCTTAAGTCCCATAGGTGAGTTGCATGTCTGAACAGAGTGCCTTGGTAGCAAGCCTGAACAGTAGTTAAAAGAGTAGGTCATTAAAGGAGGGCTGTCTGTATTAGACATCATATTATCAAAATAGTTCAATTAAAATGATTTGTTTTTCTGAAGAGCTCTTGCTGTCCAATAACATTTAACAAAATACAGCAGACACCAACAAATCATCTCATCAGCTGGGTTCAGGCAATATTGATCCCTCACATGTCAGAAAAGCCCAGGATGCAAATTTTTCAGGAAATCCAGAGTATCTTATGATAGCAATGGTAAAGTGCTCATCAATAATCATGACTGCAAAACAAACGCAATCCAGATATGACTTTTACTGAGTCAATAGGTATCTATTCCCACATTTCTTCTTATACCCTTTCCTGGCATCTTAGCAGCTTCAATGAGTTCTTCAAGGTTACGTTACTCACACAGTTGATATTGCTGGAAGCTGTGTTTTGACTGTGCAATTTGGGCTCCTTAATGAAGGAGCTTCTGAGGGTCACTGCAAGGGACCAGTGAAACTAAAATACTACTAATTAGATATCACAGAACCGTGAACCTGCTTAACTCTGGAAATGTCAAATATCCTTGACATTGAAACTGTCATTAATAGAGCCACTGCTCTGTCCACCTATGCAATACCTTGGAGGATAGAAAGACACATGTAGTAAAGGAGCTTACTAGTCAGGAGTGTAAGACAAAAATTAAACACATAAAATGATCACAGAGGCAAGAATAATGGTAATTAATTTTCCATTTATTTCCTGTGTTTCAAGAGTATATACATAACCCTTGAGAAAATATGTATACCCATATGATATGAGACATTTCTACATATCAAAAAGTTTCAAAGGTAATATCACTTCAACAATTTGTTTATATTTGAAAATTTATTTAAGTCCAACTGGATCAGTTTTATTATCACTTGAGCAACTGATGGGAGCAAATAGTCCTCAGAAGTGATGTAAGTCTAAATAGTCCACGTGGTCAGAATTCCTAACAGTCGTGATATAGGTAGGTTTTAAATGAGGAACATCTCTCTACTAAGTTGGATGCAGCTTACTGAATAAGGACTCAAGATACAGAGGCAGCTTCAGGCCACATTTAATTTAACAAGTAGCTGGTTATCTGTGCAATAAAATGAAAGTTTTTGGCACTATGAACTTGCAAATGCTTCTATTTACATACAAACCACCTAAAATCTGTTTCTTAGGCCAGCAAATTCTTTGTTCATAGGCTATTCCCTAAGTTTCTTTGGAATCCCTCCAGTGTGAGATTTTTCTCTTTCAATCAGCAAGAAAGTTCCTAAACCTAGAATTTTCTCAAGCAGAACTTTGAGGTCCCTCTCTTTAGAGCATTCTCTCTTTCTCTCTCTCTCTCTCTCTCTCTCTCTCTCTCTCTCTCTCTCTCCCCCTCCCTCCCTACCCCCTCCCCCCTTTTTCTTTCTTTCTTCCCACCAGCAATAGTGATTTTCTTTCCAGGGAGCACAAGTCCTCAGGATGGTGAATAGCAGCATTCCAGCAATTCTACCATTTCTAATTTTTTCTTGGCCCCAATCCACCTTTATTCAGTCTTGAATCTTAGAAGCTAGTCTCATCAGAGCACAGTAATGATTTCTAGAGAAATATGTAGCCATGCTCCACTGAGACTCTATAACAATATTAACTTCATATGAATAAATAGCTTCCCAATTATTTATCAATCATTTAAGGAAGATGTAATTTTGTACTTCATTTTGGCATTATGATGATATGAAGTAGACCAAATTTGTAGCCTCTAGTACTAAAAAGTAATGTGCATGTTGGTGATGTCAGCGAGAGGCACCTTTGTACTTTTATTGATGAATTCTGGAAGGCCATTTTATCTCTGTCTTAGATTTCTTACCCTGCCAAAGGCAGTCAATAGAACATTCTCTTTCCTAAGTAAAGTGTTTTCAGATCTGTTCCTGGTTTCCTTAACTGATTTCTTATCCATCTTCGAATGACTTTATTTTAGTTTAAAAATGTCACTTGTTCCAGCTTTATTGAATTACTTGTATTCGATGCAATGTTTCTTGAGAGATCACAATAAAATTACTGTATAATTGTTCATTAAATCTATAATTTTCCTTGACACTTTTCCACCTGAGCTGTCATCATCATGATCAGAAGAAATTATTCACCTAGGAATACTGACTCAGCCCGTGCTGTTTCTGTTGTTCTTCTGTTCTCCCTTTCATGTGGTGGAATTTTACCAAAAGAGAGAGAATAAAGAAATTCCATTCTATCCATTAATATACGTTAGCTGTGCATATAAAAGTATTTTTCTAAACTGCTAATTTTTTTGTAAAAACAATTTGCTAGTCATTTTAAATTTTATATAAATAAAAATAATTCACACTTTTTATTTGTTCAATTATCACTTTTAAAAGATATCTCAAAATATTACTTCATGAAAATCTTTTAGCATGCACTCAGTGTGATAGCTTTCACATAAACAGACAAAAAAAGAGATCAGAAAGTTTAACTTATTTTTCTGAAAACTTAGATATAATCAAATTTTCTTCTTCTAATAGTGCATTATGTATAAATAACTTCTATTAGATATAAATAAAATTTGAGAGTATAAAACTATGTTGTTTTTGTTATTGTTTTAATTAATATTTCCCTTTCCTTTCTCAAAAATCACAGCTCAAATATATGGTTAATGTCTGTTTGCTTCAATTTTTTCCCATTATCAATGAAACCAAGCCTCTCTTGCTTTTTACTACATCTTGGGAGATATTCTTGACATACATTTTATTATAAGCATATAATAACATTTGAAGAAAAAAACTAATATAAAATTCCAAACGTCCGAAAAAAGAACTGAATGTTTTACTAACAGTGTTGGTAAATAAAAATAAAATATATTGTTCATATGAACTATTAGCAGTTAAGTGTGGTTTATAAAATATCAGTGCTTTCAGACACGTGTTATAAGAATTTTATTAACAATGAATTTGAATTTTGTAGGAATGTCTATGAAATAAGAAAAAAAACAGAGGAAATTAATTTAGCCTTCCAATGCCATGAAAACTGGAATTAAACTAAAATATTCTAACTGGATATGGGTTTGGTAATTCTTTCATACAATAACTCAGTCATTTACAAGACAAAACACAATTTAGATAAAGAAGAAATGCAAAGAATAAAACAGTTTTGTATTTGCATAGGAGAAACTAAATGATAGCTGCCATGATTCTTCTCATTTGGACTGTTAATATTCCTTATTGTTTTGAACATTGAGTTAAATTTCTAGCTCAGTCCTTTTAGTAAACAATGTGAAGCAGCAGTTTTGTAGTAAATCCCCTGAGATCTATTCAGGGTGTGAGATCACTGGATCCAGCAGAATGACAATTCAAGCCACTGAGGAGCAAGCATCTCATCTTCAGTTTATGGACAACACATTGAACTACTCATTCAGTTTAGCAATCTGTATTTTCCAATGTTGTGATATAATGAATAAGTATTTTGAACTTAATATTTAAAATCTCCAAGTATATGATTTAATGATAATTAATAGACACGGTGCTAAGTTTTAAATGCCCAATAGTGTAAGTTGCAAGCTTATGTTTGGTGCCAACATGCATAGAAAAATGCATAAGATAGCTTTGAATCCGCTGACTTATAGTAATCAAAATTTAATGGTTAAGTTTAAAATGTTTCTAAATATAGATACATTCCTATTATACAGAAAGCACTATTTTGGGCAATGCTTAAGGAAGAAAAGTTATGATATGTATGTAGATGCATATGTCGACTGTTTCATTGTGACATCTTCACTCATGGTTAAGATATAGTCCCGTTTGATTTTTTTTTTTTTTTTTTTTGGTACCAGGGATTGAATTCAGGACCTTCTGCTTTCAAGGCAGGAGCCAGAAAAACTGAGCTAAATCCCTGGCCCCCCCTTTGATAATTTTTTAACAATTATGTTGAAAGAAAATTAACAAATATTGTAGTCTTTTCTTATATTTGAGATAAAATATCTGGTAGATATCAGAAACCAAAGATTATACCCAATTCTATCATGCCCTATAGCCATAATTTTGCAGTTGGAAGTGCATCCCCAAACTAGCATGAGTTTCTTTTTCCTTCTACGTAGTTTCATGGAAGGAAGATGCATTCTTACTGTAGATCTCAGCAGTCACAGTACATTATTTGTAAAAATTAAATTAAGAATTCCCAACTTTTCACTTATAAGAAACACTTTATGGCTTCTTTTTCTCTTTCTTAATTTCCAGAATCTCTAGTCTTGGGCTTTAGGGCCATTGATAAGTAAAATAAGTGTTAACTGGACAAACACATTGTGGATCCTTGACAGTTTATGTGAAAATTGAGAGAGCTACTGAGATACTGCTGGGTAGGTAGTTTATACAGCCTGGATACTGTGGACAAAAGAATGATTCACCTCCAGTGTACGATGGTGTGAGATTTTATCATTCTTTACAGAACAGTAAATATTATACATTATTTTTTTCTATAATTTGCTATTTAATACTTTCAGATCATGTTTTCCAAGAGTACCTGAAATCTAAAAATATGAAACTATAAGCAGTACAGCTGTACCTGCACTGAGATTAATTGGAAGAAGTAAGATTGTCTCGTGCAACCTATTTAGTTGTTTCCTGTAGAAAATACCAAAAAACAAATTATAGAAAGGGTAAATAATATAACGAATAAGAAAATTCATTTTTAATTTTAGACATATGATTGAGTTTCATTTGCACTTCCAAAATAATAAGTGCCAGACCCTACAAAATAACCAGGGAGAAAAATTTAACCTTGCCTGGATAGTTTTAGTTTTGGCCGGAATGTCTAAGACAGTAGCCAAGAAATTTCCTAGTGAACTTGAAAAGAATCTGACTTCCAGCTAAACTAGCTCAGGATTGAAATTGGAATGCATAAGAGGATTCAAGGGGCTTGGCTGTGATTCTCTTTGCATTTAGGAAATCATTGGGAACATAGCCAGCAAGCTCATCAAAGAAAGTTTAGGGATCCAATTTTTACAGTGTCCTCATTTGGTTGTTTGTATGTAAGAGTTCAACTCACACTCCAAAAAACCAAGTTTTTTTTTCATTTGTAACTTCTTTGCTCTTTGTGTTGCTTTTCTTTTGACCAGAACCTTTCTGTGCATGAGAACAGCCCATGTAAGGCATTAAAATCCCTCTCCCAGGTTTGAAGGTCCTTGCATCACAGTAATAATAGCAAACTGGGTTCCAGGCCTCTTGGCAAAGAGGAGGGGGAAGGCATATGCTGAAAGAACTTGCTACTTCTGACATTTCTACTCTTGCCTGGGAAAGGAAATACAATGAGCAAAGTGGAGAAAGAATCTAGTATATAGAAATTATCTTTTCTTGGAATTTTTAAAGATGCAACAAAATATACATGAATAATCTCCCATTATGTTTGTAGAAATAACATTTAAGTGAGTCGCAGGTGGCATATTCTAGGAAATGTGTTGGTATCTCTGAGGCAGTAAGACAAAAGGAATAGAAATCAATAGAGGGCTGAGAAGTAAAATCGATACCTGAACCGAGATGAGAAAAATTTAGCTTTCCCTTTCAATCATTAAATGGACTATTTGAGAGAAACTCTCAGGAATCTCCAAACAAAATAATTAAATGCAAAAACCCTAGTGAGATCAAAACTAACTGTTCTCAAACTAATGTTATTACGTGGCCCCAGACACCTTAATGAAATTAGACACAAGAGAATGTATTTGTGCTATTATGAGTCTAAGAGAGTGGTCTCAAAACACTAGACCAACATTAATTTCAGTGTTCATGACTTTATGGAATGGGCAATGCCAACAGAGACAGACCCCAATGGAGAAATTTCTTGGACTCTAAAAGCTCACCTCACATAAGTTACTCTATTTTTAACATGGCTCTGAGCTGTTTTGGCATAATTTTTTTCTCTGTTTTTAGTAGTGAACAGAATGTCAGTCGGTGGCACACTGTGATGATTGATTCACCCACTCACACCTTACTGACTTCTCATCTTTCTTACTGACCTCCAAAATAAAACCCTAAAGACACGTTGCTGATTTTTCTGCACTTTAAAAAAAGTGAGACTTCTGTAATTGTAATAAGATCAAAACTGTAGTTTCTGAATCCCTAAAACTTTCCAGAAAATGAACTATACCAATAAGGATTGCAAAGGAAAGAGCATGAAGATGTTATTCTCAATAAAATTTGATGATAAGAAATCCTGATGGAAATCACACCATGAGCAGCTACACCCATCCTGAGATCCAGAGTCTGTAGCAAGGATCAAAAAGACATGAAAGGAAGTTCTTGATGGATCCTCCAAAACAAAATAATGCAAACAGATACACACCAAAGAAAGGACACCTTCATGGTATAAACTGAGAGTCTTTGTTAAATCTGGTGAGTTACTCAAAAGGCAACCGGTGAATATAAGGAAATCCTAACTTTTTTTTGGTACCGGGGATCCAATTCTGGACCTTGCACTTGTGAGGCAGGTGGTGGAACCACTGAGCTAAGTCCTCAGAAAGTAAAAAAAAAAAAATGGAAACAAAGTCTTTGTAAATAGGGAAGGGTGGACCGGGTGAAGGGAGGGCAGGGAAAACGGGAAAAAATAAGAACCAAGATACATCATGTAAAGGTACAAGATCCCAATGATGAATGTAACTGTACTGCATACCTAAAATGCACCAATAAAGTTAATGGAAAAAAAAAAAGAAAATCCTAATCGCTTTTAGATTACTGGTAAATGTAATAAATTTATTTTCATGAATATAAAATTACAGAAAAAATTGCAGAATTGTGTTCATCTAGGTTTTTATGACTCTCACGATGGTATATTAGATAAACTTTTGGAATGACAGAACCTCTGTACAAGAAAACACACTAATGGTGAAAACCAAATTTACCAAGCCAAGAGCAAAGGAAGATAGAAGACTCTATAAGTTGAAGGCAGATACAAAAATTATTATAATTATTGTCAATAAAAAATAAAATTCCTGAGTAAGATATAAAAATCTAAACAGAAATTTCAGCACAAAAAGAGAAAGAAATGTCTAGATAAGCTTCATAATCTTCCCCAAAAAGCAAATAAATTTACCAAATATAAATCCTCGGTAGGATTATTTTAAAACTTACAGGATCATTTTGTTGCAGTGACTCTGAAAATGTTTAAATGAATAAAAAAGAAAACACTTCATAAGTCCTTTATTAAAAGTAAAACGTTATTACCAAAATGTAATGAAGACTTAAAGAATATAAAACTACAAATCTGTCTCAATAAGAGTACCAATTAAATAATCTTAGCTGTAATTTATCAGAAAGAATATAAACATTGATTAAAAATACATAATGATCTGGTACCGGGGATTTAGCTCAATAGTTCCTCTGCCTGCCTTGCAAGCAGAAGGATCAGAGTTTGATCCCAGGTACCAAAAAAAAAAAAAAAATACATAATGATCAAATGAGATTCCTTTGAAGAAGGCAAATATGACTGTGTGAGGGAATTCATTAATCAAACTCATCATATAAATGCATCAAAAAATGAAAGTGTCATAGATGCTGAAAAGGTATTCAACAAAAATCTTAAACATTCTTGCTAACAAAATAAGAATAATGAGCAACAGGTTTGAAAGTAAATATTAGTCCCAATAACCAGTGTTTTATGTACTGGGTATGCATTTGTGCCAGTTTTCCTAAAGTGGGAGAATGAACAATAAAACCATCATTTGTTATACAATTGATCATATGGTCAATGCAATTTGATAATGGAAATGTCATAAAGTAAAAAGGAAGAGTCAAATATATCACTCTTTGCAGATATTATGATTGTGTCTATTTTAAATGTCCAAAATGATCTAATGAAAATCTATTGGAAATAATAACAATTTAATCAAGAGATAGTTTATAGAATTTTATTTTTTAAGCTAAATATAAAGCTTCTCAAATTTTAAAAAAATTACAAGCTAAAGTGAAAAAGACTTAATAACAACAAAACAAAATATCCAAACTTCATAGAAATTGTACAAATATAAGAAAATAATTAAACTAATACAAAAATATACAATTAAGGAAAGATTGATGGAAAAGTTTATTATGAAAAATAGGTCAATCCTACATGACTTGGTATACAAATTTAATGTAGTTATTATCAAATATCCATATTTTTCTCAGAGAAAAATTCTCATGGAGAAATAAGTATGGTTGAAAGGTCAAAAAATAAACAGAAATTATTGGATTGTTTTGAAATACAATGTTGAAATATAATTTTCTATAATTAAAACTGCTTGGCTCAGGGACTGAGTAAAACAACAAGTCAAAAATAATATAAAATATACAAAGAGATGAATATGTAGAAATTTGATATATGATAAAAGTGGCATCTCCAATCAGTGATGAATGAACGATTAGTAAGGTTTTGTTATGTAATTGAAAGTCCATTTGAAATACATACAAAATTCAATCTAACCTTCACTTACATAGGAGGATAGAGATTTGAGATTTAAATTTGGAGCAATAGAAACTGTAGAAAAATACGTATGAATTTCATTATAGTCTAAAAGTAGTGAGGAATTTAAAAATATTTTAAATATAAAATCAATGAAGAAAAATAAATTTGGATAAATTATAAAATATGCCAGCATACTTTTTGCTGTAAACAAAAATAAAATAACAAAATATGTGAGAGAAGATATTTGAATTTATACACAATAGTAAGTCTCTGTAATACTGTTATTAAATATCTACAAGACCAAATTAATAATATGCTTAATAAAAATGAGGTGAATATGTGAAAATCTATTTTAAATGAGAGAAAAGAAAAATTTCTTAAACATTAAATGATGCTCATGCTCATTAGTAATATAAGTTCAAATTGCACATGGAAACAAATTTTCAGTTATCAACAATCCAAATGTTTAACAATGACAAAAAATAAATATTCTATCTATTCTCTTTTGCCACTTACAGATAATGTCTCAAGGCTCATATAACAGATAACCTCACAGTAGGATTGAAATAACATAAAATTATTTTCTCTGTAGTCCCAGAGTGTTAAAGTGTGAAGTCCAGCAGGCAGTAGGGCTGGTTCCCTCTGAATTGTGTGAGAGAGAGAGCATTCCATGACTCCCTTGGCACTCACCTTGCCAGCAGCACAGAACACAGCATTTTACAGCTTGGAGATGTGGCAAGCCTATTCTTGCCGTCATCTTTATACGGATGGCATTCTTCCTGTGAGGTTATATCTGTGTTCAAATTTCTCTCTTCTTAAGAAGGCACTTGCCTTGGTCAGGGTTCTCCAGGTAAGCAGAATCAATAATGTATGTCTATATCATCCATATCCATTTGCCAATGCATCACGGTCAAAAGAGCCCACAGTGGCTGACTGTGCACTGGAGCCGTGGAAGGTCCCGTATCTCCCTGAGAATCACTGATACGAGTTTGCATGGAATAACCAACAGCAAAAAAAAATGGAGTCGGATAAACACAGGCTATGAATGTGGCAAAAGCTGCACCCAAATCAAACATAATGAAAGTGTCAGATGTTGGTCTACGCTTTCGTTCTTTCTTTTTCATTCTAACGAGGCCACAAGTCAGTTAGTGCCGACCAAATCAAGTTGAGCCTTCTCCCTTCAGTTTGCTAGTCTACATGCCAGTCTTCTCTGGAACGACCACCCAAGATACACCTGGAATTGAGCTTTACTAACTTGCTGGGTGTTTCTTATTCTGGTCAAGATAATATCATGATTCATATTCCCAACCCAGCCATTGAAAATTTTACAAACATTCACATCTTTAACCACATTTAATCTCCATTTGCAGAAAACAGAAAGTTTGTAATCCAACCTAATGTGATAGTGATACAACTCTCCTACACACAATACAAAATTGACTTATTCTTTTACCACTATAGGAGGCAAGGTATTCCCTTGGGTGAGGTTTACTCTTCTTCTGACATAACTTATGATGTAGAGTTAACTTCAGTGCCAATATGAACTTAACTTAGTACTTAACTTATTTTTTAAGTACCTATATTAAGTGAATCAATGTTATGCAACGTGCTGTAGAAATATAAAGAAAGAAAACAGATATCTGCTTAATATATGTATGGTATATATGCGCAAGCATATAAATGAAGTAGGAAAGAAATACTTATGATGATCATAATACTCATTTTTGCAGCCAGCAATTAGTTGTAGATGGTACAGATGACTACTTGCTCTTAATAGCCTTTCTGTATCCCCTCTCCTTTAGCCAACACCTCAGTGGGTCTTTGCTTTTTCCCTGGTAGAGTGACCCATCCCTTCACTTCTGAAGGGTCTGTGATAATTGTCATCTAGCTAGGATTAGGTTGTTGTAGTTTCCCATTGACCTTACTATCAGGAAATGGTAATAGTAGGAAATTCTCTAAGAGATCTTCACTCCAAACACACTCTTCTTGAACTCCATGGTGGGGTAGTGATTTAACTTTCCATTGAGTCAATCATCCCAGCCAACACCTTTATACACTTTTTAGCTCCTTGACAGAGACATGAGAAGACCAAAACAGCCAAAGGGAGTTTTAAGTTCCAGTTCAAAGAAACTGTGGCTTCTGGTAAAATCCATTCTCCCTCAGGAACTAAGACTTCTAGGTCAGCAAAGCAAAAGTTCATAGAACAATACCATATATGGAATGTGGATTACAGCCTTCCGGAGATCTTTGCCCATCCCTAAAACGTTTTGTCACCTAGTGGCATTTTTAATTACATCTTCAAAAGGCTATTCCACCTTGTGATCACTTCAGCTACTTGCAGATGGTGGGGGGACACATGATTAGAGCAATGGATTTCATGCGTGTGAGCCCATTGCTGCACTTCTTTGGCCATGAAGGGAATCCATTGGTCAGATGCAATGCTGAACGAAATTCCATGATGCTGAAAGAATCATTTTGTAACTTCACAGATGGTTGTTCCAGCAGAGGCATTACATGAAGCAAAGGAAAAATACATATCCAGTCTAACCCAGTAAAGATTAATTGCTACTCCTTTCACAATGAAGATAATCTAAAGTAATCACTCTGTCATCATATGACGGGCTGATAACCAAAGGAATAATGCCATATTGGAGACTCACTGTTGTTCTCTACTGGGTTCTCAGCACTATCTGTAACCAAGCCTCTTGGGTGAGTGGAGGTCCAGGTTTGTGAGCCCAGACATAACAGTTATTCTTCCCACCATGATCACTTTGTTCATGAGCCCATTGAGCAATGACAGGTGTGACTGAGAAAAGAAATAAAATTAACTATTATCCTTAAGATGGGTCATCATAGCTACTTGATTATTTAAGTCCTCTTTTGCTAGGTAAGAATTTTTATTCTTTTCCCATAAAGATAAGTCTATCCTCAGTCTTCTTCTCCAAAATATCTTTGTCACCAAAGCTGCAGTCATGCTGTTTCCAAGTCCTAGGTCATCCAACAAGATCATTGGCTACAGCCCATGAATCAGTCCATCATTGCTTATCTAACCATTTTCTTCGAAGCAAAATATGTGACCAGATACACCACTCAATGTTCTTGCCACTGTGAAGATTTCTCTTAAGAACTGCCTTTCAGAGATGTCACAGGAGGTTGCTACAGTGTCACAACTGTCCACTTTTTAGGTGGTGCCTGAAGAATGTCCACAACCATCCATAAATTGATCATATGCTAAAGGCTGCAGGTGTATGCTAAGAGACAGAAGGTAAAATAGGAGTAAAAAGCATAAACATTTAGGCTTCTTCTTTACATAATTTACTTGTATATTTAGGACTTGCTCAGGCCCAATCACATACAAACTACTTCCACTTGATGAGGGATTGTTGCTCTGTATATCTGACGTTATGGCTCTGTCCATCAGAAAATACCCAGTTCGTGTTGGGCAGTTCAGTTTGCATAATAATTGAGGGTCAAACGTTCAGTTTTCACTAAGACCCTACAGCAGATCAGAAGGGAAAGAGGTTGTCTACAAATGATGGCAGAACCTTGCTCCCAAAGCCTGAGGACCTCCCCTGTGATTCACTTATGAGGGCCTGACCTAGGCTCCAAACAGTGTCTCTGTCTGCCATGAACACGTCAAGTACCATTGCAAGTGGTGGCTCCTATGCCCCACCCTTCTCCAACACTGAACAATAGCCTGACTCTGCCGCGCGTGACTGCATTCCGAGGATCAGGATGACTATAAATTTGAGGTGACACTATTCAATCCAGAAGAGAAAAATTAGATAGGGAGACAGATAGATAGATAGAATGCCTACTTATATAATTTTACAACTAACATTTATTATTAATATCATGTTTGTTTCTATGTACCTTTATAGTTTTTTGTTTGGGAGCAAAGAAAATGTCAACCATTTCAAATATGTTTACATTTCCTCGAAGCAAAAAGACATATAGGTAGAAAACTGTCACTGTAGTTAATTCCCTGAGAATGTATTATTGATTGAAACTGATATATGAGGCAAAAGTGAAAATCCTACTGCTATTTCTAATTCAAGCAGTTATGCTGCTCTGGGTGTCAGGTAACAGAGTATCTTTCTAATAATAAATAGCATATTTTCTCACTTCATACAACTGCTAGGAAGTAGAGTTTGCTATTGTCTTCCCCCTTCACCTCCCACACTATCAGAATCTAGTTCCATAATTTTCTTCTTTACTATTTTTGGTATCTTGTTAATAATTTCTAGAACTTCAAGTGTCACATTACCCCATGAAAATCTTCCCAAGTAGCAAGAAGGTATGGAGCAATGAAACACTTTACTGTCTTGCATCTCTTGTTTTCTAAGGGGAAAATGTTTTCAAAGAAACATCCGAGTAGACTCTTCTGTGTGGAATTAAATAGAAGTGGGTCACATGTCTCTCCCTAAAGAAATCACTGGAAAGAAAAATGAGCTCACTTTATTCTTATTTTTTGGCACCAGGAATTGAACTCTGTTCCTTGCACTTTCGAGGCAGGCAGGGGAACCACTGAGCTAAATCCCTGGCCCTCACTTTATTCTTCTTACATCACTGCTGTTTCATTCTCTGATGCAGGTTACATGGTCACCAAACAGGAGATTGTGTAAATGAAGAAACTTGAGATTTAAATTGTTAAGTGGACAACCTATAGCACCTCTTACACTAATCATCTAACAATGAGGATTTTACCTTCTTAAGAGGCAAACTGCATTAATATCATCATGCAACCACAAGGAACAAAGAGCTAAGTGGCCATCTTTCTCTCTACTTTACACTTTGTAGTTTCATTTCTTCAAAACACTGTGAATTAAGATCATGACATTTTTTTCAAATTTTGTTACAATATTTGTGTGTGTGTGTGTGTGTGTGTGTGTGTGTTATTGGGAATTTAACTGAAGGCTTTACACACACTTGGCAAGTGCTCCACTACTGAGCTTCATCTCCAGTCCCCTTAAGTAAATATTTGAAATCCACTAGAATGTGAGCTATAAAGGACATTGGTTCTTCTTAGTTTTTTTTTTTTTTCCTCTGGGGCAACTCATTCCAGAAAACTGTGCCTGGGAAATATCAGGTGGTGAAGAATATTTGCTAATTTTGTTGAATAATTACATGGATGTTTATCATATCCATGATATACTTTACATTTAAAAGGGATGCAAATAATAGAGCTTTAAAATTTGAACCAAAACATGTTTCATAAAACTTCTATAGCCATAATTTGGATACAGGAATGTATTTACATATATTCTCCCCAACTTGTTATGTTTTAGTCTCACAAAAATTGTCCCAAGGAAGGATGCAGTTCACTTGTTCTGCTTTTTGTGATATGCTTGTTGTGTAGACTGAGATGTGGGCACATCAGTAGAGAAGTTGAAATGATAATATCTTTAAAATGTACTTTACTCTATTTGTCTCCCTCTACCCATGAGTCCCCCTACATCAACAATACCATATTTTTGAGCATGAGACTACCTGATAGGTGCTTTGGGAAAGTTGTTAGACTGAGCAGAGGTTTAGATGTAGAAAAAGACCCTAGATATCAATTTTTTAAAGAAGGTAGAGTTTTGAAATAAATCTAGTTCTAGGCCTGGTCATTCATTGGAGAGGTGGAAACATTTTTCTCTAATTTACTGATGTATGATGGAAATATTAAAATAAGTATAAAAGTTTCATTTGGCATGTTGGGAATTTAAAACTCAAAGCAAAATTGTTGATGTTGTATCCACGTTTTCTTTGTTATTGTTGCTGCTACCATGACTGTTTCTCTTCCTGCCAATTTCATACATAGTTGAGAAATTTTCTAAGATTCCTTTTCACATGAAAATAGCTAATAATCACCAGCAGTGGCATCTCTTTAGGATATATTGTAAGATATAGGATATATTTTATTATAATATATAATATATATAATAATATATTATATAATATATAATATAGATAATATATTATATAATATATTACTAATAATATTTATATATATATATATATTTAGGATATATTATAAGACAGTATTGCATGAGCAAAGCCAGAAAGTTGAACATGGTAATCCTTTTGCAATACTAGCAAAGCAGAGGAGCCTGACTCTGGGTGAGAGTACTCAAGTACTAACCAAAGCTTATACCAAATCCATAAAACCTATATAAATTAAGAAACATCTTGATTTTGATTTCATTACCTTTATCTGAACCTGAGAATCCTCCTCTATGTATTTTTATTCCATTCACTAATTTTATGCAATAATACAGAACTTTCAGAATTTAGACCCATAATTTGCTTACATTTATCTTTTCTACCTACTGCCCTACAGGGCAACCACACATGCTTCGATTTGCATTTAAATTACCTAAAATTTAAAACAAAATTATGTAGCTACAACGCACATTTCAAGTGCTAAATAGGAGCAAGGGCTAATGGTTGTTCTTTGCAACTTTGCGGAAGCAGAAAACTTTCATAGATCCCGGAAGTTCCAGCGGTGCCAGTGCCTTGTAGACCAACTGCATTTGCATTGGACTGAATGTCCTGTACAGGATTTCAATCCTGAAAGCAAACATAGTCGAGACTTTTTCATGAAGATATTCGGATGATAATACTATTTCTTGATGAACAATTCACTTCATTTTCTAATAAATGAGGGTCACATTTTGTCTTTTATTTACCTGGTACCTAACCAGTTAAAAATACTTTTGTTTCCAAATGTGGTTTCATTTCTTCCCCTATATTAAAACCCTATACAGTTATAAAAGTTTGTCATTATTCTAAGCCCTGATCTTTAACTTAAAGTCCCTGATCAGAAATTATCATTTTGCTATTTCCCTACACCTGCAACTTTTTCTATAAATTGTCTACGTGCTACGTAGCTACTGGCATTTATGGCCTCTTCAGCCACTTCCTCATTTGGTTTTTCTGCCTTTTCCTTCTTTGTACTTCTTCAGAAGTCATTCATTCTAAGTTAAATTCCGGGTCTTTTTTTTTTTTTTTCATTGCAACATCGTGTTTTTTCTTAAAATTTCAACACAATTGTGTGATTCTAGAAACTAAAAATAAATTAATTATATCACTAAATATTATTGAATACTAACTCTATACAAGACCCTGGAAGATTACTTCTTGCATTCTAACCAATAATCAGGAAATATATAAAGTCCTAAAATTTAATATTTTCACTTGAAGTATCCCTATCTTAACATGCACACTAAATTTTCTCATCTGAATTTCAATAATATTTAAGATTCTTCCATATCATTCTATGTCATATCTGAGTTTTTGACTAGTTATGTACTATTTTTAAATGATTAAATTTAAGATTTTGAGGGATTTTTAAGAAAACTTTATCTTTCTTTGTGTACTCTGTGGCTCTTGCCATGGTAATTTGCAACCATTTACTTGCTTCAGAAGTAAATTTCTCTTATTGTTAACAATGTTGGTTTTAATTTACCACGAGTATATTGCAGTTTCAAGGCAACTAAAATTCCCTTGACATTTAATCACAAGTTGAAGCAGTGGATAGTTATGGAAAATATATACCAAAGATTTTCTTGGATCAGAACTTCTCATTCCTTTGACAAAATAAATAGCAGAACTGCCAGCTGTTTTACAGGTAGCTCATATCTGATTCCTTCATCTCTCTCCTCCCTATTTCTCTGCATCCCGATATCATCAATGCACTGCTATTGCAGTAACTGAGCCAACAGTAACAAGACAAATTCTTTCCAGTCTTTGCTTATGCAAAAAAAACCAGAACAACCCCACCACATCACATCAAGCAACACATAATGATCTAATAGAAACCTTCCATAGTCTCTGCGAAATGGAGTCATGAATGAAGGGTGAGTATTGCAAATGAAATCATATCATAGTCCCCTTTATATTCAAGGAATATGCTTCGAGACCTCCAGTGTCTGCCTGATACCATGGATGGTACCAAAATATATGAATATTTATACATTAGACACAGTATTAGATTGACCATAATAAATAATAATAAAATATACTTTAAGAAAAGTTATGTGAATGTGGTCTCCCTCTTGAAAGAGTCAAGATAAATATCAATATTGTTAGAGTGCAGTTGATATGGGTAACGGAAACTGCAGAAAGTGAAATCACAAATAAGAAAGGAGTTAGTGAATTATGATGTTTCTCTGCAAAGTGATGTACACTTTGCAATTGGCGATGGCAAATTAAGGCTTGTATTTTAGTCTCTAGATTAGCTACAAATTGTATAATAATGTAATTGAAATGTATACTGAGGAAGCCAATAGAACAATTAAAATACTAAAGTTAATATATTAAACAATATTGTCTTAACCTAAAGAAATGAAAAGGAATGTAATTACAATATAACACATAATATATAGAGAGCAGAACAAGAGAATATAACCCAACCATATTAAAAATGATAGTAAATGTAATGATACTTAAAACTTTAATTAAGAGCTAGGGATGTAAAATAAAATATATATGACAAAAAGTGCAATGCTCTCCAAAAGATCACTTGATCCCTTTAAATATGAGGACAGGTAGATTAGTAGTAAAGGAGAGATTATACAGTACTTTAATAGCAATCATGAGAAAGCTAGTATAGATATATTAACATTAAATAAATACATTAATTGCATATTTTATATTTGTTAAAAGGATCAAATAATCAAGGTGATATAAAACCTTTGTATATACCTAAAAATGTATGTAGTTAAATCGATGAGACTAAAAGGATAAAAACTCAAATCAATAACTGTTGTTAAAACCTTTGAGTATACACTTTGTACAAAACAATTTTCAATGTATTTTACTGTTTTTTGTTTCTTGTTTTTGCTTTGAGAAATTACAACTCAAAATTTAGAAAATTGATTTTACTTGCTTTGAAGATCAGAAATTCACTATGGCTCTCACTACACAAAAACTCAAATTTATTGTCAGGCCTGTGTTCTTCTTGGAGAATCCAGGGGAAATTCATTCATGTTTTTGCCATTTCTAGCTGCTGGAGGGTACACATATCCTGCGGCTTGTGCTTCCCTTCACTATCTTGACGGGCAGAAATGGCAGAAATGGTCTTTCCAAACATATTGACATACTTGGACTTCGTCTGCCTATTTATTTCACTTTAAGAGATCCTTATGATTATATTAGGCCAGTTTAAATACTTCCTTTATTCTAAATTCAGGTCACAAACAACTTTAATTTATCTATATATTCATTCCTTTCTACCACATACATAACATATTCACAAACAGTTGAAATGACAAGAACATCTGTAGGGGTCCATTAGCTTGTCTACCATAGAATATTAACACACTGTTATTAGTGAAATTCATTAAACACCATGTCCAGCAATGCAGACTCTATATTTTTACAAGACTACAAAGAACTTATATTAAAATGGACCACCTGCAAACCATGATATATGCATCAGAAAATTTCAGTACAGTAAATAGAATGGAAATAAACTGGAATCCAACAATAAGAAAGCAAGTGAGCCTTCCCTGGGCAGTCCCCAGAGAGTGTGTCATCCCCTTTCAAAGTATGCACCCATCTTTGCATGCATTTACTCATTAAATGTGCCCTTAATAAAGTGTTCTATCAAGTATTTTGTTATTTTTTAAAATTAGGTGGTTCAAATTCTCTTCTTATTGAGCATAATTTTTAAAATTATATCCTGGCTGTGAGTTCTTTTTTCAGATAATTGATTTGAAAATGTTTTCTGTAATTTTTTGTCTCTTTGTATTCTTTTTCAGATAATTGATGTAAAAATGTTTTCTGTAGTTTTTTGTCTCTTTATAGTAACTTTCACAGAGTCAAAGCTTTTAATTTTAACAAATTCTCATTGTGGATGTTCTCTTTAATGATTTTTATTCTTGCATCATACTGAAGATTATTTTGCTAGTCAAACCTCACAAAAGTTTTGCACTTCATTTTTTTCCTATTGAGTTTATTATTTTGCTTTTTAGTATTAAGTTACTGAAGCTCTATTTAGTTCCTACTTTAAAGAGAAATATTTTCATGAATGTATGTTGCTTTCGTCAAATATTTTTCAGTATTTATTAACATGATGTACACTCTCCCTTTTGTATAATAATATGGCAAATCGATTAAATAATTTTCAAATGTTGAGTCACTCTTGCATTCTGAGAATAAACTTAAATTGATTGTAGTAATGGCAATTTTTATATATTACTGTATTTTATTTCCTAACATTTTATTTGGATAGTTACATCATTGTAAGCTAGGGATATATTCTTTAATTTTTATTAGAATGACTGCATTTTATTTTAGTTTTAGCATAACACTGATGTAAAAAAAGCAGTAATTTTTCTATAGTAAAGAAAATAATATGTAGAATTCCCATTTTAGTTAAATACTTTTTACAACCTGGCCCAAAAAACATATGAACTTCTAATTCTTTGTTGGAAGGCTTTTAAGTAAATTTCAGCTTATTAAGCATTCTTACAACTATTCAGTTTGTTTTTCTTAAACAAGGTTTGATATTTCATTGCTTGTCATAAAACTGGCTCTGTTCCTCAAAAGTTTTTAATGTATGGATCTATTCATGTTCGGAGTATTCTCTGATTATCCTTTGGAATCTTCGATTTCTGCAGTAGAGCCAAATCTTGCATTGCAGTTATTGATAATTTGCTTTCTTTCTTTTTCATGGTTATTTTGATAAAGCTCTTGTATTGATCTTTGCAGAGAATTTGGTTTTGTTTTTATTGATTTTTCTGCATTACTTTCTTTTTTCATTTCAAGTGCTTGTATTTATTACTTTCCACCATATTCTTGTTTTATACTTCATTCACTCGTGTTTCTGTTCCCTGTATTTCTACTTTCAATGTGAGAGTAAATATTTTCTAATACATTAGATACTTTAATTTCTGATTTAAAAACATTTGGTAGGATAAATTTATCTGTAAGGTCTGTTTTAGATATCTTTAAAAATTTTGATGTATTGGCGGGGGATTTAGCTCAGTGGTTTCGCCGCTCGCTGCACAAGAGCAAGGACTTGAGTTCGATCCCCGGCACCAAAAAAAAAAAAAAAAATTGATGTATTAAGTTTTCAGATTTATTCCACTCAAAATAGTCTTTTATTACTCTCTATTCACTCATGTATTCCTTATAAGTGTTTGCACTTATTATCTCAATAAATAGTTTTGTACTATCATTCTATTATGCATTTCTTGTTTATTTCCATTATGATAAAAAACTAAATATCAGTATCACTGCTTTTAATTTGCTAAGTTTGTTTTATAGCCTATGCATAAAAATGTTGATAGAAGTGTCCTGTATCTTTGAAAAAATATTTGTTCAATTGTTCAGTAGTCTCAAACTTAAAATGTCAAATAGTAAAACAATTGGTTCATAATATTATTCAGGTCGTTATATCCTTGATAATTTTATGAATACTTCATCTTGATACCACAAAGAGAAAGGTGCTAATGTTTTCAATATTATTTTACCTTTGTTTTTCCTTTTGGTTGAATTAGTAATTGGTGTTTCAATCATTTATATTTTTGTGGTTATTAGTATAGCTCCATATAAATTTCCTATTTCTTCTGCCTCTGCTATTATTCTTTTTTCTTCCTTCTTTTAGACCGTTGTATTTATTTTATATTTCTATATTTAATATACTTATTAATATATTGCTGTATATATTTGGAGATGATAAGATGCCTACCTAAATGTAGTCCACTTAAAATTACAACATAAAGGGAATATAGACAAGTTACTTTCATTTCAGTAACTTTATGATCTCCATTTTACTTTTATTTAAATATATATTATATGGCACACCTTGAAGCCCACCAGGAAATTTTAGTTTCATCTGTAAACAGCCACACATATTTTAAAGTATTTAAGGATAGAGTGGTTTAATACTCATCCAGTCTTTCATATTAATGAACTACTCTGCCATAAAGAAGAGTAACTTGAGTCATTTGTAGGAAAATGGATGCACCATGAGACCATAGTATTAAGTGAATTAAATCGGATACACAAGCTTAAATATCACATGGGTGCTCTCTAATTTTATTTTATGGGAAAAGAAAACAAAATTTCATAACAAAATAACAGAAGAATAACAGTAGTTATCTTCAGAGTAGTTATTGAGAGCACATGGTTACTCTCACATGCTCTACCCAAAATATAAATAAAGAGTAACACAAAAGATAGATCATAGAATATATGGAGATAGTCTCTTTTGGAAAATGCAGGGGATGGAGAGACAGAGAGAAGGGAGGGGAATGAGATGAAAAAATAATTAAAATGTGTTATGTGCATGTACCAACTCCCGTAATCATTATGTACTGCAAACATATACTAAAGGAAAAATTCTTTTAATTTTAATTCATCTCAAAATCACTATTTTATACTCTCCTTTCTCTTCAGATTGTATAAAAATGTTCTTTATATTCTTATTGTTCACTTATATTTTATGTGATATAGAATCACTCATTGACTTCTTTTTCTTTAAGTTTTTAAAACTATTTCTTGAGTGTGTCTTTTCTTAATATTCTGATATGAAATCCATACTTCTTTAAAATATTATTCTTATATGTAATGGGTTATTTTCAATTGGATGCTTAAAAGGTTGTGGTTTTGATATTGATTTAACTATTGATTTTCTGAATGTTTAATTTGATATAACTTGATGTGTTTTTCTTTGAATTTATCATTTGGGGTTTGTTGAATAATTAATGCATGATTTTCACCAATTATAGAATGTTTTCCACCATTATTTTTTCAGTTATATCCATGTACCTTTTTTATTGCATTAATTTCTCTCCACTTTCTGGGTCTCAAGTGATATAAACATTAGTAATTTTTAATAGTATTGCATAGCTGTATATCTCTGGCTAATGATTTTCAACATTTTTATTTCCCCTCTAAGCTCCTTAAAATGGATAATTTATTTTGATCTATCTTTCTCCACCATCTTCATTCTGCGGTCGACTTCCTGTACTTATTTGTTTTATTTCATGAGTTGCCTTTTCCAGCTCTTAATATTTCCACTTTCTTCTCTCACACAATACCTATGTAGTGCAGAATATCTTTGGAGCATCTACTTTTCATTTTACCTCAGAGATGTTCAAATAATGCATTTAGTTGAAGGGGGCTCATCATGAAGCAAGATTTACATAGCTGCTTTAAAAATTTTGTGTGACAGGGGCCCGGGATTTAGCTCAGTGGTTCTGACACCTGCCTCACAAGTTCAAGATTCTGAGTTTGATCCCCAGTACCAAAAAAAAAAAAAAAATTGTGCGACAATTTCAAAAATCTTAGTCACTAGAGATTGACTTTGACTTTTTAAAAAAGAAAATTAGATTTAATTACATAATTAAATGTATTTAATTTATCACACATTCCTGATTTTATACGTCAAGTATTCTTGTATTTTATCTTGGGAATTTTAAATACATTTTGAAAATCTACATTTGTTAGAGCACGTTATATATTCATTTTATCATGCAATTACCTCAGGATTATTGACATTTGTATAGACAGTGGTTTAAGGGCTGGCTTAGTTGTCAAAATCTTTGTAAAATTACTGGACTCTACCAGGTACATATGTCATTGCACAGCTAGTTTGAGACATGAGTGGTGCTGTAGGTCATAGCTCTCCTCTATTAGCTTTTTGTATGCTTCTTTTGGTTTTGTTTCATGTATGCACAATTTGTTTTGTGAACTAGGAGCATACATTAAATCATAAACCAGGCAAGGAGATTTCCTTCTGCAATTCTCTTCAATCATTCTTTTAGAGTCTACAGGTACAACTCTTATGACTGATACATTTAAAAAAATGTTTTCAGATTTTCAAGAGGTTGAAAAGTGGAAAATAAATAAAACAAAGTTTCTCCTCAGATGGTGCAGATCATAATGGCTCTTTCACCATTCCTTCAGCCAGAAAAATATTTTTCATTTTTCTCAGAGTGAGTGTGTGTGTGTAGTGTGTGTGTGTGGTTAATTTACACTTGCATCTTTCATTACTTGAGCCAAACTTGGGACAATGCACAAAACACATTATAAGGAGAAAGAAGCAAATACATAGCAAACTCCACATTGTAAGATCCTTTCTTCAAATTTGGTTTATCTTACAAATCTACACAAAGTTTTTGACTTTTCACTGTCTTCATGACATTTTTCCCCCCATTAAGTTTATTGGTGCATTTTAGGTATAAAATACAGTTACAGTCATCATTGGGATCTTGTACCTTTACATGAGTCTCTTGCTTCTTATTTTTTCCCCTTCCCCTGCCCTCCCTTCACCCCCTCCACTCTTCCCTATTTGCAAAGTCTTTGTTTCCATTTTTTTCCTTTTCTCATATTTTTTGTTTTCTCTTCTTTCCTTTCCCCTACCGCTCCCACTTCGGCTGCTCCTTTAGAGCTTTGCTTCCTATTACACAATATCAATTATACATTTTTAAAATTACAATATCAAGATCTAGGAGACATTACCACAGATTTTACA
>NW_004624767.1:8495402-8543112 GCF_000247695.1 Heterocephalus glaber | reverse complement strand
CAGGCTCATATACATTTTAATTGATAAATTATATCAAACATTTAAATCAGAAAAAGAAGTAACACTTCTTCCCTCATTTTAGGAAATCAACAGTGTGCTAATCCTAACACTGGATAAAGATAATAGAAGAAAAAAGTATGAACATATATAGAAATCTGTTTAATAAAACAAACTATTAGAACTCATATCTGGCAGTATGTAGAAAGTGGTTTTATCATAGGGACGGCAGTGTTGGTTCAGCATTGGAAGATCCACCCCCAAAAGTCATCATTTTAATGGAGGAAGGGCAAAAGCCATATGATCCTGTCACTAGTTGGAGAAAAAGTATTGGACTAAATTCTACAGCTGGTCATGGTAAAAGCTATCAGGAGAATAGAAGTAGGACAGAACCTTCTCAATAGATCAAAGACATGTACTCCATACTTCCAGCAAAAATGCCTTCTACAAAAATGCCTTATACAAATGGAGATACAATGCTTTCTCCCTTAGGTGGGAAACAAGGGTAGATAAGCCTACTCTTCATCTGTCCACTAAACTTTGAAACATACACCCAAACCAAAATAGTCTGGGAATAAAAATAAACAAATAACATAGGATAGGCAAGGTAGAAGTAAAATCTTTATATGTAGATGAAATGATCATCTACAGAGAAAATACTAAGAAATCTCTAGGAGCCCCTAGAACTTGTAGTTGAATTTAGCAGGATTAGAAAACACAAGTTATATACAAAAATTCAGGTCTATGTATACTTGATATAAATGAAGAATTGGATATTGAAATTTCAAAGTTAGGAAGGAGTACAAAGGACCTAGATAAGTAAAAAGAAAAGAAAAAAAACAGTATTGGAAGATGTTTAGTATCTACTTTTAAGACTTCCTCTAAAGCTACAGTAATCAAGGCAGTATTGGTGTAAGGAAAGACATATAGATCACTGGAATAAAAAAGAGAATCTAGAAATAGAACCACACATATGTGGCCCACTGAGTTTTGAAAGATTATTTAACATTAATATTTTATAGAACATAAACTCAATTCAAGAGCAGAGGAAAACATAGTGTATTCAGCAAATGACGCTAGAACACCTGGTATCTGTATGTAAAAAATTAACCTCAACTCTTTATTTTCATACATAAAAATAACTTGAAAGGATCTATGAACCTAAATGTGAGAAACTAAAACTATAAAACTTTAAGAAGAAATTATAAGGAAGGCCAGGGATTTAGCTCAGTGGTTTCACCACCTGCTGTGCAAGTGCAAGGACCTGAGTTCGATCCCCGGTACCAAAAAAAAAAAAAAAAAGAAGAAATTATAAGGTAATATATTTATGAATTTAGGGTAGGCAAGAATTTCCTAAGATATAAAAAACATGATGTATAAAAGATAATATTGATAAATGAGATTCCATCAAAATTTAGAACTTAATTGACATCGTTAAGAAAATGAAAAGTAGTTCTTAAAGAGACCATATTTATAATGCATATAACCTATGACCAGAATATATAAATTAATACAAAACTCAGTTAAAAAGTAGACACAAGAAGATGATAAATAGCCAGTACAGCACAAGGACAGGTGTGCAACAGTAGAATCAGAAAAATACTAATCAGTGCAATAACAAGATTGAATTATACACTCACTAGAAAGATGAAGTTACAAGTTTTAAAAGAACAAATGTCAGCTTAGGTGTGAACCACTTAGAACTTTCTAGTAGTGCTAATGTGAATGTAAAATGATAAAACCATTTTGGAAAACAATATAGAAATTTCTTGTATTACTGTTAAGAACCAACAGTCCTGTTCTTAAGTTTTTACTTGAGAGGAATGAAAACACATGTTCACAATAGATTTGCACATACAAATTGTGTATCCCTTATCTGAAATTCTTGGGACCAGAGTGATTTAGGATTTTGTTTGAAATCCACTTGGTCTGCAAAGAGGATAGCTACTCCTGCTTTTTTTTTTTGAGGGGGGGGTTCCTGTCACATGGAGTATTGTTTTCCACACTTTAACTTTCAGACTATGAGTTTCCTTTTGAATTAAATGTGTTTCTTGTATGCAGCATATTGTTGGCTTGCTTCTTGACCCATTCCGCTGGTCTATTTCTTTTGATTGGTGAACTGAGAACATTAACATTGATGGTTATAACTCATACATATTGACTTATCATTGTCATGACTTTTTCTGTTTGTTGGAATCTCTGCCTTTGCGTTTAATTTCTTGTCATGCCTGACAGATTCATTCTGCTGGGATTCCTGGGGTTGTGATTCTCATTGTCTTTTCCTAGGATATTGTCTAAAGTTTTTTGGAGTGCTGGTTTGGTATTCATGAAGTTCCTAGGGTGGTCTTTGTCATGAAAGTATCTTTTGCTCCATCAATTTTGAAAGATAGTTTTGCAGGATACATCAATCTGGGTTGGAGGCTGTTTTCCTTTAGGGATTGAAATACATCACTTCAATCTCTTCTTGCCTTGAGGGTTTGCATTGAGAAGTCTGCTGTGATTCTGATGGGCTTTCCTTTGTATGTGGTTTGTTTCTTTTCTCTATCTGCTTGTAGAACTTTGTTCTTCTGTTGAGTTTCTGGAATCTTAACAATTATATGCCTATGTGTAGATTTTTTTTTTTTGATCAAGGCTATTTGGAGTCCTTTATGCCTCACTTATCTGTATGTCAAGTTCTTTTCCACTGCTTGGGAAGTTTTCTGCCATCACTTCTGTTCATAGTTTTTTTTAATGTATCTACACTCTCTCCTGTTTCTTTATTGACTCCAATCGATTTTATGTTATTCTTCTCATTGCCTTGCAGCTGCTGGATTGATTCCTTGTGGTCCCTTATAATTTTAAAGCAATTTTTCTATTCCTGGTCACTAATTGCAATCTTTTCTTCTATATCTGAAATTCTGTCCTCACATTGGCTCATTCTGCTGTGTAGACTTTCAATGGAGTCTTTAATCTCCTTGAAATCTGTTTGCATCTGTTTTATGGATTCCATTTGTTTCCTATGTTGGTATTCCATCATGTTCCTGAGCTCCTCTCTAGATTTATTAATCATGTCTTGCACTATGAGCACAATCTCTGCTGTTATCTGAGAAATTATTTCTGATTTCATTTTGTCTGGGTCCTCTTTTGTTTCCAGTTCAGGGAATCCAGGTGGTTGAGTACCAGAGTGTTCCATCTTATTTCCCTTTGAGGTTTTTGTAGGTGATCTGAAGTCCTTAGTTACATTTCTTCTCATTTGGACCGGGGGGGGGGGGTGTTCTATTGGCTCCCATGCTGCTCACCTCCTGTGTCCTGGTGGGGGGGGTACGGCAGCCCAGAAGCCTCCTCTTGTGTACTGGGATCAGCTCACCTCCTGTGTGCTGACATGGGTGGTGTGGCAGCCCGGAAGCTTCCTCTTGTGCTCTGGGAGCAGCTCACCTCCTGTGTGCTGGCGGGAGTCTGTTTTTTTTTTTTTTTTAATATTCTTCAAATTTTGTTGAAGTCAATGTGAGAGTAGATTTTGTAGTGAGCATAGTATATTTCATTTGGTAGTAGAAACCTTCCCTGAGTTTTTAATGCCAGTCATTATATTATTACTGTATCTGAAGTTTGGTTATTTTCCAATCTTATCATGTTTACTTATAGTTTCATGTTCTCCCCATGTGTTCTACACTAAAATGAAGGGACACCCACAGTTTGCTAAAAGAACTAATCCTCTAAATTGATGGGAACCAAAATGCTACTGTCCTGTTGCTGTTTGTAGTACATATTTATTACTTTTGGATGTGTCTATTTTAATTAATATATGTCTATTCATATGCAACTTTTTGCTTGAAAGTTTATATTTCAACAATTGGAATAAACTCAAATGAAACTTCAGAGTCGACAGTCATTGTCTTCTCTACTCCACATGAATCTAATTAATGAAGCTTTTTTGTCTTTTTTCTTTGTTTCTTTTTTTTGTCTTCCCTTTAAACTTCTCTTATGTACAGAGGCACAGCAGAAGTGTCACATATTTGTGGGAACAGAAAATTAATATAGAAGCCTGGCTTATTATCTTGAAAGGTGCAAAATTTGCAATATGTGAAATTAGGAAAAAGCTCTCAGAGAAATGGTTGGATGGATACTGGGTTCTTATCTTTCGTCTCCAGCTATCAAGTGCTTATTTACTGAATGTTTTCAGCATGAAAATGGTTTTACTCTTTGTTACTCATATATCTCTTATTAATTAGACTAACATCCAAAACTTAGTCTGCAAGTCTCTTTTCGGATCTTCAGTGTTTACTAATTTAACATTTTAATTCTTTTCAGCAGAATGTTTGGTGTTAAAGCTAGCTGCCCACTAAAGTAAACGGAAACTCTTTTTTCCACCAAGACTAATTAGGGACAAAGTTAATTTATTAAAAGCTCCAATGCTCATCAATACACAACAACTGTACAGAGTATCCCATTCTTAGGGGACAATATAATCATTTGCCCAAGGAAACATCCCTGCATCATAGAACCTATTGTAACTTATCAAAAATATAATTCAAAAACACTGTTTTTCCACAAGGTTTTTGACCTCAAAATTCTGTATAAAATCCTATGCCTTTGAAAAGATATTCCAAATACAGTTTTTAAATTTTATTTCTTCAGCTGTGAAATGCTCTTCACATTCCTTAGTGATAATTTAATATTCAGCTTAAAGTATAATTTGCTAATAAGTACTAAAATCAAGATGGCAATTGTTAGTGAGTTCTATTACTGAGGATGTATTAAATCAACTGAGAAGGGAAACAATTTAATGAATCTAATTGTGCTCCACTCCAGGCAGTAATGTTCAGAGGTTAACAAATCAAGCAAGTTTATCACAGGCAGTGAAACAAAGAGTAACTTTTAAAGTGGTCCTAAGTATGGTGCTTCTTGACATCTGAAGACCCCAGTGGCCATGTCCAATTACTAGAAGATCCTCTCATATCTCATCATCTAATAAATTTAAAGTTCTCATTTCTGTCAAGAGGTTCAGAAGCCATGCTTTTCCTATGCCATGCTAATGCTTCGTCTCATTTATTACAAAATTTATTAAGATTGGCACACACATCTCCAATGGGCTCTCAGGTAGTTGTCATTAATTAAAAATAAGATTAATTAGACATCATATTAGAAAACAAAGAGTGTGTTTATTTCATAAGCAGAAAAAATAGGAGAATTTACTGATTTTAAAATGTTGACAAGTTCCAAAGACAAATGGTCATTCCACAATAAATTAAATGTCAAATGTAATACAAAAAATTTAATGTTCATTACTAAATGTGCTTACTAGTCACTATTTACAGTTAGTTTAAATGCCTATTTACATAAATCTAACATTTATTAAGTATATATTACATAATTTATGAATTGCAAAGAATTTGAAATCCTAAAAGGGAGAATCCAATTCCTCATTGATTGCTTCATTATGTGTTCAATAAAGTGCACAGGGTAGAAGGTGTATGATTAGGAAGAGAGGCATATTGAGTGAAGGGAGTTAATTATGAGCAGGATACACAAATACTGCACTATAAAAGTTTAGTGTAGATTGTAGATGTGTACTGAACAGTAAATTCTTTTCAAATAAATATTTTTATTTAATATACTCTCTATTCAAGTACTGCATTTGTAAGGTTATTTTTAATAAAATATGTATTCACCATTAAATATACTATTATCAAATAAAACAAAACATTTTAAAAGCCTTTATTGAAGAAGCAAATGATACAGTTGTTTTCCTTAAATCACGATCACTAGATTATTGAATAATCTGTTACTCCTGATCACTACATGTAATTTCATCATATTTAATGATATCTGTATCATATTATACATAATTACAGATTGAAAATAAGAAAAAGGTGGACTTTAGATTTTTCTTCTAAAGTCTAAATATAGCTCTAATTTTCAATATCCATATGATATTGTATGATAAGGCTGGGCTTTTGTATTTGTTTACTGTGTTATTATTTAATAATCATTTATTGAGATTTTTTTAATGTGTGAATCACTGTATCAGGAGCTGGGGATAAAAAGTGAACAAGACATATTCTAGCCTCCATTTAAAAGTAAAGAGTTTAAGCAGGACAAATTGAAATACAAATGTTGCAGTGATGGAATGGAGTAGCACCAGAGTCTTAAGTCAGAGGGCAGAAATTAAAGACTTTAACTAAATAATGGAAAATAATAATGAAACTCTTTCCTTGAAGGAAGTGTGCTATGGGTATTTTCCAATAGGTAGTGAAACTAGGATTTTAGAGAATAATTGGAATATTCTGTTCTTCTTGTGAACAATAATGATGATTGATGTGAGTAAAATCTGAATCATAAGATGGAGTATGAGAAAGAGAGAGACAGAGAGAGAATCCAGACAGACAGAGACAGAATCAGTACAAAAAATTTCTTAACCTCAGTAGGAAGTCATGTCTTAAGAAGATGAAAAAATGGATGAAGTTTCTTTAAATACTCATAGATGAGAGAAAACCTACTCTGAATATAGAAATACAAATATAAGTTAGTTGAGAAAAGTAAATGTTTCAGTAAGGTGATATCAAAATAAACAAGAAAAAGGGGAGTGGAATCCAGCAGCAAAGGAAAAACAACTAAGAAAACATAATGATCTGATTTATTTAAAATTATATTGGTATACCTACATATATTATTTTAATTTTTAATTTTTAGAAAATGCTTCTATATAAAATATGTAAAAGAGTTCATGTAACAATCTTTCATTTCTGTGATTATTTTATTACTTGAAAGTAGATAAAGACTTTGACCTGGAAAAATATGTCCTAAAGCCAAATCAACTTGAGTAACAATTAGGTAGGTTGTGCATTTGTGAATTATGTATTATTTGTATACATGAGTATATTTGTTTAGATATTTAATTTTATTATTTGAGTTATTAGTATAGGCAATAAAATCTGATTTCACTCTCAAAGTCTCTTTTCCAGTACAATATCATCTGGCTTTGAGATCTCAATGACTTAATATTTTTTTATCCTGACTCATACATTCATTTCATTACTGAAAAATTATTTATGAATATCAATCAAGCCTAATGTGAGGGATATAGAAGTAAAAAGAAAGTCTTTAACCAGATGTTAAGTAGATAAAGAAAGACAAAGGAATTATGATAATCCTTAGATTGGTTACAACATAAGTAAACTCAAGCTTTTCTACTCAAAGAATGAAAGGCAATAATTCATTAAGCCAAAGTGAAAGATAGTCGAATCTCATAATGTGTCCTTGCACATCAATGTGACTTAAAATATTCTTCATTGAATACAGATATTTTAAAATTCACATAGTTTGTGTGGACAAGCATTTCATATGGGCATTGTGGAACAACAGACGTGTGTCTAATTGCTTCCACAAAATCAAATGTTTTTACTCCGCTTCTGCCACTGAGGAACACAGGAGATATCCTTCAGCAAAAGGGCTCCAACTCAAAAACAATAAAAGAATAAAAGCATTTATCCCATGATTGGTGGCTGTCCAGCCCCCTTAGATTTCATAAAGTTCACATTTACCAGAACAAAATGTAAAGTGGTTCAGCCATTATATATCCACATGGAAATGAAATGTACAAATAATTATAAACAATTATTGGTTCTGGAGACAAATCTTTTTAGTTGTTTATTCTCCTATTTTCTTTTTCACAAGAAATATATTGTCTGATTTCATAAGGAGATAGGAAATTTTTAATGCTTATTAAGAAAGCTGCTCTTATTTACTCATTCAAATAACATTTTATCGACCTAGTAATGTGTTGAGTACTATGCCTGAGGATATAGTGATGAAAATAAAAGAGTAGATATTCCCTCAAAGAGTTTTCTGGCTTACTACTCTCTACTAAGGAATATATCTCTATCTTATAATGAGAAAGGAGTGAGAAAACGTTTTCTCTGTCTGCGAATAATTTCTATTTGACTCTTCCTTTGGTATCAACATGGGTAGTGGCTGTGAAGTCATAGCGTCACCTTGACTACTTGAGTGTTTAATCTTTGCAGTTTAAATTACTTTATTCCTTTTGATGCTTAAGATTAAAGTCCAAAACTTGTCATACATACTTTACATTCCAACACATCATCAGTTCTCTGCTGTAAAGATGTACCTATGATCTAGGTATGATGTTTAGGAACTGGAAGAAAAAAACATTGTGAGGAAGAAAAGACATACACTTTGCCTCTGGTCTGAGGCATACAGGACTCTTGTATATTTAAATCATATCTATTACTTGTTTTTAATGAAAAATCTACCTGATAAGCATGGAATGCTGATATATTTCCCCTGACCTTTATGTATTCAGAACTTATTATAGGAACTCTTAATTTTATTAGACACTCAAAAGAATCTAATGTTATATGTATATATATATATATATAAAGATATAAAGATATATCATAGAAAGATATTCAGACTCCATTTCCACCACATTCAGAAAAGATTATCTTTAAGTTTGATGGCTTTTAAAATGGTGGTGGAAGATCAGTAGACTCAGTGTTACCTGATGTGAAGTCTATAGAATCAGTGATTTATGAATTTTTTTTTCAAATCTAGATACAAGAAAAGTAAAGAGAGTCAAATTAAGTCTGCTACATTATCTTGCACACTGATTTTCAGGGTGGTTTTATAAAGACTAGAAATGCCTCCTTCCTTCTAAAAATGGTAGTGAT
The DNA here is from genome assembly GCF_000247695.1 of Heterocephalus glaber. Next base: position 8,534,449 of record NW_004624767.1, on the reverse strand, counting down.
TAAAGAGGAGCTGGGATCATCGTGTCAGTGTATGGAGACATCTTGTGTGATATCAAGCCAATTCAGCTAATGCACATGAAAGCTGAGGAGGCATAGGAGAAGGCAGGGAGGGAAGCCATGAGGGCTCCAGAGAATGAATTACTTCAATTTCTCCTGATGTTCCCAATTCTTCTGAATTGCTTAAGAATCCTTGGAACTTTCTTAACCTGGCAAAGCAGCCAAGTTACACTTCTGGAGTTGTATGAGAGCAGCCTCATCCTCCACTTAGCCACACTGTTTAAACAGAACTTTGTACATTTTAAATAACTAATTGGGTTAGATCTTTCAGGCCTCATTTGTACCCACATTAACTCTCAGAATTTAACTGCTGCTCCCTACAGGGGCTCTTATGCCTAAAATATGTCTCAAAACTCCTGCGTTTGGAAGGTGGCTGGGTCATGGGGCACCATGCTCATGAGTGGCTTCATCTATTGATGAGTTCAGTAGGTCAAAGTGCTGCTAGGAGGTGTGGATTGGTTGGAGCTGCTTCACTAATGGGTCACCTACAAAGGTGCATTCTCATCCCGGGCTTCTTCCTTTTCTGCTTTCTGGCTGCCATAGGTTGAAAATCTTTTTCTGCCCTGCAGTTCCACTCTGCCATTTCTGGCTTGGAGCCAGATGAATGGGTTGAACATCAAACCAGAATAAGCCAGAGGGATAGGAAAGTGTCTGAGATACATGCCTTATAGTTTCCTTGCTTGGTCTGTTTCTTTCACTTTTCTTTCCATTCCTTTTCTGCTGATACAACCCTTTCCTACTTTATGTGGATGAACTTGTCCATTTAAAATGTGAGAAAATATATAGCTATGGTGTGGAATATGCTAGCATTGTTGTTAAATGATTAAGCAGTAATCCTGGACTTCTTACCTCCCTTAAATTTGTACTTGATCAATCACTAAACCCTGTCAAGGCTTTGTCCTAAATATTTCTTTTTAAAGAATATATAACTCTCCACCACATTTGCTACTTCTCCTGCTCATATTTCCTAATTTCTAAGTTGAGTTTTATAAGCCATTACATTGCTCCTGAATTCCCTCCCTGCCTTCAAGCTTGCCACCTTCAATCTTTACTCCACTTGGTGGCATTTCAAAATCTTCAGGGCAGAATTTCAGCACACTATCATGCAAAAGGTGTCCACAGCTCTTAGTGAAGTTGGGTAATGTCCTGAAATGGGCAGAGGTTGAAGACATATTCTTCCTTTTCTCCAGGGTGGTGTACACATTTTACTGTTTATGGCATATATTGCAATGGAAACAGCCTTTTGAACAATTGCAAGTGCCAACATATGCATTCACAAATAGACACAGATCTTAACTTGCATGTACAAATTCAAATAAAAAATAAGGAATTCTGTATTCTAGCTGCTTCTCTATTTTCATTTCTAGCCATTTTCTGACTTGAAATTTAATTTCTTTTAGGCAATTCCTGTAATTCCCTATGTCCATAGATTTTCTTTTTATTCACTCTGCGGCTCCCATCTCCAGTTCTCTTCCCCCAATCTTAAACCTTTTTCAGTGCATGATCATCTTCCACATTTGTCTACACTACTACATTAGGAAAACTTTTATTTTTCCCCTAGGGCTTTTGATTTTAATTTTTCATACTGAGTCAGTTTCTTATTTTGCACCCATATATACGCATTTCTTAGTTTAATGGTCTGGATCCTTTAATAAAAGAATGACTAGTTGACATATGCCATGTTCTGCAGATAGTATTTTGTGGCCAGTAAATCTCAGACCTTCAATCTCAGAAACATGTAAACTGAAGTCAGAGAAATTAAGTGAAGAACAGAACCTCAGGTAACTCGTTAGATCGTATGTGAAAACAGCATTTTGCAGTTTTACTGCATTTTGTTAATGTATATATTCTGTTAATTGGTTTCAAGTCTTTAAAACCCATTAGTATGTTTGTTTCATTCACATCCTCTTTCAATGGGTTAGCTGGAAGATATAACCTACATGATTTAAGCTTGCAAAATAATATACAATCTTTTCAGGAGAGTAGGTCTAGAAATGTTCACAGTAGCTTCTTTTGCAGACCAGCTCAGATTCTTACTCATATTTCTGTCCACAGCTGTCTTCCAAAAGCCATATTATACTAAAACAGCTAATTCTGAGTGGACCTGGATTAGACATCTAACTGCCCCATGGCAATTTTACTCACATCAGAATTTGGAATCCAGGTGAAAGAGGTTAAAACTTTGGGCTTGACTAGAGAGGCCTTAAATTATCCCTCAGCTGGAGTAAATCTCTGTCATGTTTCTTTCCATTGGCTTCTGACTTCTCTTTTCTGAGACAAGTTATTGGTCTTTGCAAATCCTTTATTTTTTGAAATGCATACAAATCTACTCCCAGGATTTTGTCACTTTTACAACCTTCTTTCATTTGGGAGCCTTTCTCTGAAATTCCATCATCAAAGAGAATAGCATCCTCTCTCCCATTATCTGCACAGCTTAACTTCTGTGGGTGGCAATTAGTAAACATGGACTAACAGTTGAGAAAAAACAAAACTGGGAGAGTAAACTCAAGCATTTTTTATTGGGCTCAGCATTTTCCATTGACCTTCCTTCCCACTAATGTCATCCAGTACTTTATGATCAGCTCATGCAGATAGTTAAAAATCGTTTTTCAGCGATGTGTGGTTGATTGATTGTGTCAACTTGAGAAGTTCAGTTAAGAGAAGTTTAACTAAATTGGTTCAGAAATTCCACACATCCTAGGGCAGCTCTTGGTCTGGATGGTATAAAGGGGAAATGAGGAAGAATGGATCTGCTTCTGTCCCTTGGAGGAGCTCGTCTTCACCTTCACCTTGGACGTCATCTCCTGGCATCCCAAGCAAATCCTTCAGCCTCCCAATGTAGACCCTTCCGTCTTCCATAGTAGACCCATCAGCCACCTGATATGGATTCCCACAGGACACTGCAGTGAGCTCCAGACCTTTTAATAAATCCTTGGGTCTCCAGTGTGCAGACAGACCCTCTGCACTCTTCCTCATCCTACTCCCTGGGTGGCTATTGTAGGCCAATCTTGTAAATTCATATGTTTTGTACATCTTGTGTTTTACCTATCTCTCTAATAAATACTGACTGATATAAGTGGAATTGAGTTTAATCTCAATTCTCCCCTCACTGAAATTGCTCCAAAAATTATCTTCGTCTGTTTAACACACCTCAGTCTAATATCTCTGAAAGGCTTGCAAATGGGGTGAAAAATTATATATATGAGGCCTGTAAAGTTGGAGTAGGAAGCCAGGGTATGGCAATGTGTCAAGAACAATTGGGCCCAACTTACCAGTTGAGGGGAATTATTAGCCATGGGCACAGAACAGCAGAACCTGAGCCTGACTTGGCATCAAGCCAAGTCCAGAACCCAGTACCAATCTTTGCTATGAGGATGAGCCCAACCTGTCACGTGATATTGATCTTCTAACATGTGATCAAGTAGGACTACCTGGAACATCTATCAGAAAAGACATAAACGGACACCAGTAAGTGACTTTGGAGCCACTACCTTCTTATTCTTGCGGTCATCCATTCACTTCTTTTGTGCTCCTTTTCTTTTTCTTATTGCTCCCCTAAAATAAATGGCAATCAATAACATCCACCAATTGTCTTGACCAAATCAATGACCTGGACAAAGAAAAACCTAGAAAACACTGGTGTTCTCAATCCATGTGACAGCAAGATGATAATTTGGCATGGAGAACTAGAAAAAAATCATTATTCAGAAAGATACATGAAGGATATATAAAAAGTGAATGCAAGATAAATAATAAATGGCATAGGAAAAAGAAAACAGGAGGTGCAAAGGGAAAGAGAGAAAGAAAAATAGAACAGCCATTACTTCAGTTATGCAGAGTTTCATACACCTGACTGGAGAGTTCTACAGGGGCTTCCTGCAGTTGAATTTTGAAGAATCCCTGTATTCATGATTTTTGTGTAATTATTTGCAAATGGGTGTCTGTTACTTCTAACTCATATAATCTTAACCAAAAATAGTAGTTGATTCAATAGGGAACCAAGTCAACAGGGGGTGTTGATTGCATTAGGATTTTTTCTTCAAGTTTGCAAAACCAAGCCCTGCAGTTACTTTGGGAATAACAAAGGATGGTGTTTTGTGGAGAGTTTTCCTAATGTGCCTGCTTCATTTGGTGAAAATGTGTTTTTGCAGAAATCCTGTCATCACCTCTAACTGTTACTCCTGTAGAATGGTTGTGATATGAAGCTCAATGTGATTAGATTGTGGAAATATACAATCCTGTGCATTTTAGTTTTCTAGAGAAAACACTGACTGAAAACAAGGATAATGTTTTTGGGTTTTCTGTTTGTTTTTTTGTTTGTTTTTAGGATGGATAAAATCAAGAATAAAGAAAAACAAAAGGTCATGTAATATGACAGGCAATGACCAAATAGTCAGTTATTGTCTCTACCCACGGGAACTTAAGGCCTTACATGTATATACCATGATGAGGATGTAACTCGGGATATGATAAGGAAGACAAATTAAAATAGCTAGTAAGCATATTAAGTAAGTCAGGGAAGCTGACACCCAATGAAGTCAAAGAAAAGTGTAAAAACAAATGAAAGTTTATCACTGTAGTTATAACAGCTAAGCAAGCATACCAGCATAAATTATAATGAAGAAAATTACACCAGCCATCTGCAGAACTGCACAGGCAGAGCAACCCAGGCTGACTGAGCCCAGCTCTGTCCCGCAGGTCAGGACCACTTGTGGCCATGAGCCGAGGCACAGGAGGACATAAAGGTCATTGTCCTGAACTGCAGAAGTGAACAACAGAGACAAGGGCTCTCTCAGGCTCCCTGATGAAAACTGAAGCCCACTGGAAAAGTTAAGAGAATCTTTTCAATAAAGGCACAACAGACCACAGTGCTGGGTAAGTTGGAGATATCATCACCTTCCATCGGAACCTGGACTATCTTCAGGGGAAAGGCAGCTGGAACCTGCAGTAGAAACTTGCAGAGTTGAATCCTGCAGGAGGACAGGGAACTCAACTTGGGACTTGCAGCCAGAAATCTGCCTGAATCTCATGGGTCTGTGACTGGCTTACTGAGACTCATAGACGTATAACTGCACACTGCTGCCCACATTGTCTATTGTCACAGCAGAGACATATCCTGAAGGAGGACCTTCATTTTTATCTTTTGATTTTTATTTTCAAAATTACTACTATCTTTTTTGCTCTTATTTTTAATTTTTTTCTGTTTCTACTCTTTTAAAGTTATTCTTTTTCTCTTTTTTCTTTCTCTCTCTCTCTCACTCCCTTGCTGTCCCACATTGTTCTTCATCTCCCTTTGTGTTCCTATTCTGGCCCTAATTCATATTTCTTCTCTATTTTTCTTTTCTTCTCTTTCCTTCTCTCACCTGTGTCCTCTGGCCTCAATGCTAACCTTCCCCCATCCTTCTACCTACTTATCCCTACCTCCCCAAATCCTTTTAACTCCCCATTCCAAAGAGTAAAGTTGCTATATTGAGGAGTTTATTCACTACAAAGATATGTTGGGTTCGTCTTGATTTTGATCTAATTCACACAATTAAAGGTGATAGATTAATAACTACCAAAAATTGTCATTTTCTAAGAGGTACTTGATGCTATTGCATCACTGATTGTATCACTCAGGCTAAGGTATTGTGATTGATCTAACCAGTTGTCCTTCCTGGTTTCATGAAAATGAGATAGCCTCAGAGCCATTAAAGACTCAAAACCTAAAGACCACCTATATCTGGAAGACACCTCTGAGAAGCAATCATTCCATAAGATTCTAAATACATCAACGAAGATACTTACAATAAGCAACTTCAAAGTATCAACGCAGGAACTAAATCAAGGACAGTACCAAAAACAAAAAGGAGAAGACATTTAAGTAAGGCACAAACTCAGACTTTCACCCCACAAAAGGCAAATTCTCAGGGAAATGAGGTGGCAAAGTCTGATAATCAACCACCTGGACACCCTGAACTGATAGCACAGGAAGTAACAAAACAGATGAATGAGGCTCTAGGAAAATTAAAAAGAGAAATAATCTCCCACATAACTACAGAGATGGTGAGCAGAGTGAAAGACATGATTAGAGACCTTAGAACAGAAACTGATAAAAAAATAAATGAGTTCAAAATATGCTGGAATCCATGAATGTGCAGCATAAGAAAGAAATGGAAACCATGATCACCCAACATAAGAAAGAAATGAAATACATGAAACAGATTCAAACAGATATTCAGGAGATTAAAAACTCCATTGAAAGCATGCAGAGCAGATTAAGAGAATCTGAAGATAGAATATCAGAAATAGAAGACAGGATTGCATTTAAGGACCCTGAAAACAGAGATTTCTTAAAAATAGTAAGGGGGGCCGGGGAATTAGCTCAGTGGTTTCACCACCTGCTGTGCAAGTGCAAGGACCCGAGTTCGATCCCCGGTACCAAAACAAACAAACAAACAAACAAACAAAAAAGCAAAAACAAAAATAGTAAAGGGGCACAAGAAATCAATCCAGCAGCTGCTAGATGATACAAAGAAGAATAACATAAGACTGATAGGAGTCCACGAAAAAAACAGCAGAAATTACAATTGACATAAAAAAGTGTTCACAGAAGTAATAGTAGAAAACCAGACAGAGGTGGAGAATTGGACATACAGATAAGTGATGCATATAGAACTCCAAATAGCCATGATCAAAAAAAAATCTACACCTAGACACATAATAGTCAAGATCAAGAAACCCAACAGAAGAACAAAATCCTACAGGCAGTTAGAGAAAAGAAACAAATCACCTATAAAGAAAAGCCCATCAGAATCATGGCAAACTTCTCAACACAAACCCTCAAATTAAGGAGAGACTGGAGTGAAGTATTTCAAGCCCTAAGAGAAAATAACTTCCAACCTGGACTGTTGTATCCTGCAAAATAATCTTTCAAAATCAATGGGGAAATTAGATACTTCCACAACAAAGAACACCTGAGAAATTTCTTGAACACCAAACAGGCACTCCAAGCAATTCTAAGCAATATCCTAGAAAAAGACAATGAATGTCACAACTCCATGAGGCCCAACAGGGGGAAGCCACCAGGCAAAGTAAGACACTAAAGGGAAAGGGGAAAAAATAAGAAATAAAAGAGCCAACAACATGATAATCACCCTACAGAAAACTGGAATAGAAGGTCTTTATCTCAACCAGATTAAAGCTGTCTATGAAAAACCAACAGACAACATCATACTAAATGGTCAAAAACTGAAAACTTTCACGCTAAATCAGGAACAAGACAAGGATGCCCACTATCACCACTCCTGTTGAATATAGTTCTGGAAACATTAGCCACAGCAATTAGAAAAGAGAAAGAAATAAAAGGAATAAAGATAGGAAAGGAAGACATGACAAGGATGAGTCAATATCTATCAACTATAACTATCAATGTTAATGGTCTCAATTCACCAATCAAAAGAAATAGACTGACAGAATGGATTAAGAAGCAAAATCCACCAAAACGCTGTATAAAAGAAACACACCTAACTCAAAAGGAAATTCATAGACTGAAGGTAAAAGGATGGAAAATAGTTCTCCACATGACAGGAACCCAGAAAAAAGCAGATGTAGCAATCTTATTTCAGACAAAGTAGATTTCAAACCAAAACTAATTAAGACAGACAAAGATGGTCACTACATCCTTCTGAAGGGAACAATCCATGAGGAAGAGATGACAATCCTAAATATATATGCACCAAATATGAATGCCCCTAACTATACAAAACAAATATTAATGAATATGAAAAAACAAATAAGAAATCAGGCAAAAAATTTATTTTTCAATTGCATCCAAAAAATGAAATATCTAGAAATCCATCTAACAAAGGAAGCAGAAGACCTCTACATTAAAAAGTACAGCACTCTGAAAAAAGAGATTGAAGAGGATATAAGAAAATGGAAAGACAGGTAGGAAGAATATAAAGAAAATGGCCACATTTCCAAAACTACTATAAAGATTTAATGCAATCCCAACTGAAATTCCAACAATGAACTCCATAGAATTAGAGAAAATAATCCAAAAATCCATTTGTAACCAGAAGAGACCTAGAATAGCAAAAGCAATTCTAGACAATGGAGACATGACTGGAGGTTTCACAATCCCCAACTTGAAACTATACTATACTGCAAAGGTACTATGATAAAAACAGCATGGTACTGGCAAAAGAACAGACCTGAGGATCAGTGGAATAGATTGGAAGATGCAAAAACAACTTCAGACATACTCAGCCACCTCATCTTTGACAAAGGAGCCAACCACTCTCATTGGAGGAAAGATAGCCTATTTAATAAATGGTGTTGGAAAAACTAGATTTCAACCTGCCAAAGATTACTAGACCCATACCTAACACCATACACTAAACTAAGATCAAAGTGTATTAAAGATATAAATATTAAGACAGAAACACTAAACTTGCTGGAAGATAAGTTAGGTAGAACTCTTGAAGATATTGGCGGCATAGGAAAAGTCTTTATAAACAAAACCTCAATAGCACAGGAACTAGTACAAAGAGTCAACAACTGGGATTTCATCTTATTAAAAAGTTTCTGCACTTCAAGAGAACCACCAACAGAGCTAACAGACAACCTACAATGTGGGAAAAACATTTTAGCAGCTGTACCTTAGACAAAGGATTACTATCTAGAATATATAAAGACCTGAAAAAAATCAGGGCTCACAAACTCAAAGACCCAATTCAAAAATGGGCATCTGAAATGAACAGACATTTCTCAGAACAAGAAGTAAAAGCAGCAAATAAATATATGAAAAAATGTTCAACATCACTGGATATTCGAGAGATGCAGATGAAAACAACACTGATATTCCACCTCTCCCCATAAAGAATGGCTGATACCAAGATATCAACCAATAAGAAATGCTGGCAGGGGTGTGGGGAGAAAGGAACCCTTCTATCTTGTTGGTGGGAGTGCAGACTGGTGCAACCACTGTGGAAATCAGTATGGAGATACCTCAAAGAACTAGGGCTAGACATCCCATTTGACTCAGCTATTCCGCTGCTGCAGATCTTCCCAAAAGAATTAAAAGAACCATACTATGGTGATATTTGTGCACCCATGTTTATAGCAGCACAGTTTGCAATAGCTAAAGCTTGGAAACAGCCCAAGTGCCCATCAAGGAAACTGGATAAAGAAGATGTGTTTTTTTTTTTTTAGTGGAGTACTACTCAGCCATAAAGTATAAGAAACTAGAGGCATTTATAGCTAAATGGATGCATATTGAGGCCATACTCTTAAGTGAATTAAATAGGACACACGTGTAAATACTGAATAGTTTCTCTGGTGTGAGAAACTGAAAGTGTAAATTAGAATTAAAATGATTTAAATGAATAATTGATAATTTGAAATAGGAAGAAAAGTTTCAAAGGGGTAGGGATGGTGGGAGGGTAAGGGGAAAACAAAGGAGGAAAAGGGAAAATTATGAGAAAAGCAAAAAAATGGAAATGAAATCTATGTAAATAGGGAAGGGTGGGGGGCATGAAGGGAGGGCTAGGAAGGGGAAAAAAATAAGAACCAAGATGCATCATGTACAGGTACAAGCACCCAATGATAAATGTAAATGTATTGTTTACTCCAAGTGTTTCAATAAAAGAATTTAAGGAAAAAAAAAGAAAATTAAACCTGTATAACAATAACAGAAATGAAACTCCTAAGTGTTACTAACTTGAAACTAGAGATTTATTAAAATAATATTTTAAAATATATTATTTATGTCAGAAATATATGGATAACTCAAAATAAAAATGATTATTGTAATATTTCACTAATATAAGAAAATTTAATAGAATCTTGAGAGGTGTTATAGTGTATTGATAAATTTTACTAACCATTAAATTAAAATAAAAATTTCTTAGCCAAATAGCTATGCTATGCATTTGTCTTAAACTTCACCAATTTAAGTATAATTTTCCAAAAAGTAAAAATCATTTTTCCTAGATGAATACAAAACCGATTTCCATCAAATATTTATGTAACTCCTCATTTAACTAGAGACTAAGTGAGATGTAATAGCTAATTTAGAAAGCAGTACGAACTAAGTAATGATTGTTGAATTAGATACACAACTGGGTGGGATCTTAAAGGGTCATAAACCCTTAGGGCTCTCTGGTTGGTTACCAGAGGGAAATTATTTGCATCTTTTCTGGACCCAAATCTCTACAAGTTAACATGTAGCCTGGAACCTTAATAAATTCTAAGTGGATCCCTTAGATAACAAGTGAGTGGCTTTTGCCCCTGTATGGCATTAAAATATGTGCTGCTCACTCTTATGCCTTATTTCAATGTTTCAGATAATTTTTATTCCATATAGATTCTGATAGAAATCCATATAAATTGTGTTTGTGACACACTGAAAAATAATGTGAACTAATATCAGGATCATTAGTGTTCTAATACCATTCGTTATTCCTCTGAAATTTTATATTTTAAATTTCAGTATTTATCCACCCACACACATTTCATGCCTAGAACAATGCCTCGTACGTTGCTGGGATTCAGTACGTTTATATTAACAAAGTTCATGCCCCACGGGGAAGAGACTGGATGTATTCGGTTTATCACTGAACACAAAATGTCAAGGATAGCTTTTTTTTCATAACAGTTTTCTTTGTAAATAAATTGAAGAAATTAATAAAGGAATGAACTCATTTTATCACTAAGGCATTAAAACCATGCTATACAGAGAGTAGGTAAACTAATTTAGCTGAAGTTTGCATTCAAGATAAAAGAATTCAGGGTTGAGCCAGAAGGCAATAAGCAATGGTGAATCTGAGAAATAATCCATCATAAGCTTTTATAGTAAGATACACAAACAAATATTTCCCAGAAAGAAAGAAATCAAATAATAAGCCAGCAGGTTGCTAGGAGAGCCTGCTTCTCCTTATTAACATTCTAAAAATTCCTTAATTGAGTAGAACAACAAAACATTGAAAAGCCAGAGTGGGCAGCATGGAATCCTTATTTATCTCATCTTCTAAAAGTCAAGCCTTTCTTGCTCCCAAACGTGCAAAATTCAGTTAGCAAGACAAACCTGCTGTATCTTGCATTAGACTTAAGGTCATCTATGTTCCACTATTAGTAAACACAGTGTCTTCTCAAAAGCAGTTATAGACCCTTTCTTCCTTGGGTCTTAGATAAAATCTATAATTTGGGGAACACTTTTGGAGACTGAAATTTCTTCCCACAAGAATGTTAGCCCTTAAAACGTTTCAGTCCAGGGAGAAAAATAAATTTCCAGAACCAATTCTTCTCTTCACCACCAGGTTTGCTCTGCCTCAGGCTAAGAGGAGTGTGCAGTGTTTGGAGGTCTAGGTGGCCTCTCCTCCTACAGTCACTTTTCTTCTCTTTTCAGACCTTTCTGGGCTGTTCCTGCTCTTTTGATTGAACACAATGGAAGGCAAAAAGACAGAGCAACAAAGCATATGCCAAGCATGGTGGTGATTTGACATTAGTGCTTTTTGCATTAGAAGACATTCCTTCTCTAATGGGCTTTTTTTTCAATGCTTTATGAAAAAATAATTTTGGGGAAATCCCTCCATCAGTGGACCTGTCTGTGCAGGGTAGGGGTGTGTGTGTGTGCCGGGAATTGAACGCAGGCCTGTCACACTGAGCTATATCTTCAGTCATTTTTATTCATTCATTGATTTTTACTTGGAGATAAGGTCCTAGTAAGTCCCTAAGTTGATCAGGTTGGGCTGTAAGTTGAGATTTCCCTGCCTCGGCTGTCTAGAGTGTTAGGATTGTAGGTGTGTGCCACCACATGTGGCAGAAAGAATTTTAATATCAGTGATATCTGGTGTGATAAGTTTCACCTCCATCCCTAATCCAGACTATACTTTTGGGCATAGTCCATTTCCAAAGGACCTAACACCAGCTCAGCTAGGGGATTCTAGTATGACTCGGAGAAACACAATCCTTTGGTCCTAAAAGTCTGGATTTACCTTCCTGCTGTCACCCCATCTAACTGGGCTGAGCATCCTTTTCTAGCATATCTTTCACATATGTTTCTCTCTGGACTGAGTTCCTTTGACTCTTCAAATTTAAGAAACAAATATCATCTTTCCATTAACAGGCTCTGAAAACATTATCAAGCATACCTAAATTTTGGGAGAAAGAAGCCTGTCTTCATGACGGGGATTAAAGATCCACAATGATTTAGCATCTTTATCTGAACAAGTTTTCATTCTAGTCTCTCTAGCATCTTACAATAACAGTTACACCAAACCAGGGTTCCCAACATCAGCACTGCCAGTGTTTTGTGTTGGTAATTGTTTGCTATGAAAGCCTGTCATGTGTGTATAGAACATTCAGAATAACCTGGCTTCTCTCCAAAAGGTGTCATTGGCTACCTTTCCTCATTACCCAAGTTGTGATCATCATAAATTATCCAGATATTGCTAAAACCTTTTTTGGGGCAAAATAAGCTTAGTTGAGAACCAGTTGGCTAAGGAGCTACTTGGAAGTCACTTGCTTTATAACTCTCACATTAGAGGCTCTGAGCTCGTTTGAAAAGGTAGAATCCATGTTACTGAATGTTTTACTCTGTAACTTTGTGTATCAGCAGAGGAAAACTGTTAAAGTCCCATGTTAGTACCCTTGTACATAAGATAAGTACATTTGATTCATCAAATTATATTTGCAGTGATATTTTAGCTTCTCAATGAGAATTTTGTGTTCTCCACAGATTGATCCTGGGCCTGGACCTTCATGCTGCTCCGACAAAGACCCCCTGGCCATGTGCATCCGACTTTCAGAGGACAGGGGTGACATGCACGAAGCCCCATGATTTCTCAGTTTGGAAAAACTTGTATTTTATTGAAGCTTCAGTTGCTAAGTGGCTCTAAAATATGGGCCATCACAAAGGAGAACAATCCCTTTGACACTGACATACAACGTCCTCAACCTGCAGGTTTATTCTTCTAATTACACTGAAATCTAGTCTCATTGTACATTAAATTATACCTATGGCATCAAAAAATATGATACTATCATGCAAATGAAAACGACTGACTGTAACTCAGCTGTATTATGAAACTTTAGACTGTTGCCAGAGGATGATATATATATATATATAATTTTAGGTATCTAAAGCCTGTATATTATTTTTTCCAAATTATTGAAACATATGTTGTGTGTGACACTGATAATGATTGTGGGTTTTTAAGAGTTTGCATGCAAAGTTGCACCCTCAGACCCTTGGCTGGATAAGGATAATGGCTCATTAAAAAGCTTATTTAGATGAAACTAACATGATTTTGTACTCAGTGAATGTGAGCCTTAATAGATACTAGTTAAGTTTTGTTTTCTACGTTTTATTTTAATGGAATCCGGCTTGCATTTGTGATTCTGAATCTTTATCCATGAACCTAGATCATAAACTTGTTAAATACCCGGCGAACAATGCCAAATCACAACTCTTACATGAAGTAAAGGTGAACATATGTTAAGATGAAAGATATTAAGTCAATAATGGACCAATGAACTATTGAAACCAATTCAGAGGATGATCTTACAAAACAAATGTGCACAGGATGGAAGAAATTTTGAAACAAATTTACATATTTTTTTTGAGAAGGGTCATTTATAGGTCAATAATCAACCGCATTTCTTTAGACGTAATTAACTCATATTTTTTTAAAAAAATCATTAGAATCATCTTGTTTCTACAATTTACACAGTCTGAAAAGAGTTGAAAGGCAATGAAAGTTATATATAACTTGAACTAATCTAGACAGTAATACACATTATTTTTTTTCTCATTTTATAGTCTTCAAATTTGTTCTGGATGTTATGTAAGATTAAATACATTATTTGGATTTATACATTATTAATTTTTAAAGTTCTTGACTTTTTTCTGCTGATAATTGCTTGGGGTTCATTTATTCTCATTGGTTCTCATGGAAAAATAGTTAATTTTCCCCATAAATATCAGTAGGTGATTATACCATTCATTCACTACAGAATGCCATTCTAGAACACTATGGCAAGCTATTTATTTCTTTAAGTAAAATTGGAATAAAAGGAGGCTATTATCAATGCTTTACATGGATAGTAAATTAAAACTATAAGAATAAGGTATTTAGAGACAATATAATTTAATATTTTCAAATTAGAGAAGGTAACATTTTCACACTGAAATTTGAGCATTTTAAATATTGCAAACATGCCATAGATTTTGAATGCTTTTGAGAATTATGGAAAATAAAAATAAGCATTGCGTAAGTGAAGAAACTTTCACTACATAACTCTGAGTGTTTGTTTCCTGAAGCGAGCAGAAATCTGAGCTTGAGTAGCTTCTAGATTTTCATCTTTTCCACCAACATGTCGAGTCTTAACAGCACTCAAACAAGTAGCTTTACATCTCACAATCAAGCATACAGAACTGCCAAATCCTTAGGCTAGAGGTTAACAAAGTATAACAACAGCAAAACAAGATCAAATTTAAATTAGCCAAAAGTAGAATTCATCTCCTGCCATTCCCTGGGAGATCATTGCTGTACCGCGGCACAAGTATATGCGCAGTGAGGGCTCCCCCTCGTGGTTAGAGGCTGAAGCGGCTTTTTAAATGAGATTCTAACTGCACAGATGAAAAAGAATTTACAAGAAAACTTGCAAAATAGAAGCAATATGGATAGTGATATATTTATAAATGACAACGGAAATAAAACAAAAGTAAAGTTTTCTCTGTTCCCTGCTCTACTTCCACGGTCTAATGCATAAAAAGGGAAAGTTTCTCAAGATTTTCTACCAATATTAGGTTTTAAAGGATGTTTAGCTTGAAAAATGGGATAATGTACCTGATTTTGTCTTCTATTTTTCACCTAAATATTTATAATGTATAAAGCTTCATTCACATATATTTTAGGAGTTAATTCCTTAAGTTTACAGGTCTAGTATTATTTTGTTTTTTCATCATTAAATAAACATTGCATGGTCTGGCTTTATCTTATTCAGGCCCAAGGACCTAGATAGAATCATTATGTGGGAGTGGAAGGTGGCTGTATAAGCAAAATTTGTCTTTGTCTTTGAAATATGTATGAATTCATCATTGCTATATCCTTAGTTGAACATTTGATCTATTCTCTATGGATACATATGGAGAGAAACAAGTGTTGTAAATTAATTTTCCTAGAATTATGTTTTCATTATCTACCCTACTGGGCTCTCAGTAACGCAGAGCTTGAATACATATTTCCATAAAATTATTTCCTAATGTAAAGTAAGTTCTTTCTTCACGATTCTAAGAAAAAGAAAATGTCTCACTAAAATGTGTGGTAAAATCGGGAGGTATTAATAGGCTGTTAGAAGTGGTAATCATGATGTAATAATATTTCAGAGCATTCATCACTGATAATAACCCACATCTGTCTCTACACAGTGTGTGGTTCAGGCTTTATGTTTTTTTGGAACAGAAAATGTACCTCAACACCTTCTTACATCCTAATAACCCGCACAAATCCAACACTCAAAGCTTAGTTTCATGAGACGGAGACAAGTGTAACATTGCAATCCACTACACAACAGTCAGTCCAAGTTCTGCAAAAGCAAATCTATTTTCTCCTTCTTTCTATCACCGTCTGGCTTTCTTTCTCTATTTCAAAGTATCTTCCCCATTTGTCTCCAACCACACTCTGTCCCGCCTCTTTATGGAAATTTTCTATAGCTTTCCTTTGGTTTCTAAGCCTCTCCTTTCCACAATCCCTTCCTTCTCATAAAATGATTTCATTCTGTCACAACATCTCTAAATTGCGTATCTACACACATATTTGCACAGAGAAGTTAGTTGGTGTCTGTTCTAGCACACATTCTTTTATCTAACTCACCAGGGATCAGTGTCAGTTATTACAATTCTCATGCCCGGGAATATAGTACTTTCTGGTTACTATTTATCTGCATTGAGAACAGCCCTTCCTCCAAAGATAGAAGTTAACATCAGCTCTCATAAAAGCAATGCTCATATTGTAATGGGACTATGATTTGGACCTATTTATGTGCTCTCAGGTATTTGACATTCCCAAGAAGCCCCAAAATACAGATAAGCTTAAATTTATTTATTTACTTATTTGTTTGTTTATTTATTTATTTATTTTTAAATTAGAGTCTTGCTATGTAGTTCAGGCTGGTCTTGATCTCAGGCTGAAATTCAAGTTGATCCAGTGATCCACCTGCCTCAGCCTGTGGAGTTTGGGATTACAGACATGCACCACCAAACTAGGCTAATTTTTTAAAATACAATAAAAGACATATTGTCATTAACCCCTTCTAAATACTTCCCCTTCCCTGGAACATACTTATCCCATCATTTTTCTGATTTTCCAGGACTTGCAGCTTTCTGAAGCCTTTCCGGAAATCTTCTTTCACGAGTGTCATTATTTGTTCTTTTTTGCTTGCTCAGATACCCTGCATTGATTAAAAACATTTTCTCTCATAGTCATTTTGGCTTTAAGGAAGAGACAGAAGTTCCTCAATGCCACATCTGGTAAGTAAAGTGGATGAGGACATATTGTAATGTTTTTAGGAACTTGCTTTTCTATTTATCAGCAACATTCGCTAAATTTTTGATCACATCTCATAACAACAAGGAAAGACTGGGTCCAGCACTGCTTCAGGAAGGGGCAAGGATGATGGATAAGTAGGTTCAAATTGAGATTTATGCAATATATATTTTTCTATAATAATGTTTTTAGGATTTTAAACATTCAACCTTTCATTTCAACCTCCCCTTGTATTTAGATTCTAGTTTCTTCCTTTTCTTTTATTTCTGGCTTAATGTAGAGACTGCTTCATATTCCCTGTCTATAATTTATCTTTAGGGGTTGCTGAGCATCGACTTTTTCCAGCACACCTGAGATACGTTATTTTTTCCTCTTTGAAAATCTTAGGTCAGTAGACCAAGACTTCAGTTTTCGGCCTCAGACTAGGTACATTGCCAGTATTTTGACCTGACAGCCTGGAGAAAACAGAGAAGTAGACTACCATATGAGATCAGAAGCATGCACCTGAAGACTAATGTTTTAAAGTATGCTTCGCCTTCTAAAATGACAAATGGCTGAGATGCACTTTCTTGGATCATTTACCACTGACAAAAGGGGAGCTGTCTTCTATTACCTGAGCCATGGCTTCTAGTCTTTAACTTATAGTAATGGATCAAATATCTCTCATCTACAAAATATAATTTTTTTGATTTCACTAGACTGCTCAACTCTGTTCATCTAAGCATTCAATCCGTGTCTATCTCCCTAACACAAAAGACTGACATTTTGCTCTATGCAGGTATCTATATTCAAAGAGAAAGAAAGGATGAGAAGAGAGAGAGAAATTGAGATTTCTGATTTCTCTGTGATAAGCTTTTCCCAGCCAGAATAAAGTCATTTCATGATTTTCTACATGCCTATTTCTATCTAGTTCTATGCTCTTTGAAGCCAATATTTCAGTTTCATAATAGAGTAGGTTGAATTCTTTTACTAGGATCTATCAGTTTCCTGTTTCTTCCATGCTAGGCTACAAAGAACAAATTTCTTAAAGGATCAAAACTCTTGTTTTTGTAGAACTTTCAAAATTCAACAAAATAAAAGATACACTTTTTTAAAGGTTTTTTTTATACTACTGAGTATTGTCTTTTGATTGCTATAATATTTGTTTTTAAGTTTGTATAAATAATTTTCTCAATTAACTAATGAATTTGATTTTATTACATCATGATGGTAAGATTGATTTATTCATTCTTCCTCTAAGGCATTCTTACCTCTTGATTGCAAAGTCTATAGTTAAAATCTCTTTTGCCAAGAGATGTCACTTTTGGTGTCAATTCATGTCTGAAATTTTACCCTGTCTCTATAACCCCTTCCCTGGGCTGTCTTTGGTGTCTTTCAGTACCCCCACATCACTGTCTTTCACAGTTTCTGTCAGTGATGAGAGAGAGAGAGAGAGGGAGAGAGAGAGAGAGAGAGAGAGAGAACAAACAGAACAATAGCTCTCCAAAGGCTGCAGCCAATGACTGCAATCCCCTTGCATTTACAGCTTGGTTATTTCAGATTTTTAAAAAGAGCCTTCTTTGCTGATAGCTTCATGCCAGGCTGATCTGCCCAGCACTATTATTTCCCTAAAGTGTAGCTGTCTGACACATTTTATAAAGCTCTTCTTTGGCAGGTGTGCACCTCTGGACTTGGACTAGGGCAGATAGAATTAAACTTACTACAAATAGGCATTTATTTATTTATTTGACAGCTGTTCCACAGATAAGGCCACACTTGCATAGCTGGGCTTCAGGTAATGACAGCTGATTACATGGACTGTATATGTGAATTAAGGAGTGAATCTTTACATTATGGAAGCAATTATTCATATCACAGAAGAATTCGCTGTAGGGTTCCATTAAAAACTGAATAGTGCCTTTAAAATGATTCTTTATTGAAGTCAATTGATTAAAAAAAGACCTTCAGCCACTTCAAGATCATAGGTTGGGTTTCCTCTAACTACTTTTGCTCCAACTATATTTTATTAGCTATATGTACACATGCACACACATTTCTTTTTCAGTAACAAAGATAGATGTCATATGGAGGCAAAGATAATTTTGCAGTAACAACCACTATATTGAAGAAACATAGTTCTCACTTCAGTTTTGAAATCATTTTACTGAAATGTCGAGATTAATGAGAATTAATTTTCATATTTGTATTAGTTGTGCTGCTCCTGGGTATGAAGAGAATACTTTAAATCAGAAACAAAATGAGATTGTGAGGCAGGATTAGACTTCTGAGGTATTTTTGTAAATAAGAGTAGCATCATTTACAATTCAACTAAATGTTCCACTCGTGAAAGGAATTTTCAGGAGTTTCTATGAATGAAGAGCAAAGGAAAAAAAATAATTACAAAAAGGTTCCAGGCTTCTGTGAAAGAAAACTTGTGAACTTGAAGACAGTTTTATAATCACATTTAAAGCATTATTTGTTTTGCTAGATTTCCTGAATAATTTGTCAGCTGAATGTGAGTTTCAAATAAACTTTTAAAAAAAGATTTGAGAGTCATAGAATTACCTATGTTTTGGTTAATATCATTTTTTTTTTTTGGAACCAGGGATCGAACTCAGATCCTTGCCCTTGCGAGGCAGGTGGTAGAACCACGGAGCTAAATCCCTGGCAAATTACCTACGTTTTGAATCTCAAAGCTATGTCTAGTGCTCCCTTGAAGAAGAGATGGCTTTATTCTGAACTTTCTGTGGCATTGTGGGAGATAGATTTGTGAGATGGTTTTCAAGAGAGAACTGACTTTTAACAAATATAATTATCTAGAATTACCAGTATGGACAGTGTCTTGTGGTGTTTCCCTATGTAACTCTGATCTCTGGATAAAATGAAAATACTGTAGGACTTGCAGTAATATAACTGGTGCATTGTCACTGGTTTATAATTAGACTGCAAAAAAAAAAAAAAACCACAACAAAAAAAACACTGCAATATTCCTGGACTTTATTTTCCACATGTGGTAAATAAGCATTATGTAAGTTCTAAATTACTTAGAGATTTTTGTGATGCCAATCAGCTGTCTGATTTGAAACTATTTGAAAATCTAAATAGCATTTCTGGGAAAGTCTGAAATAAGAGAAATTATTTTAACACCTATTTATAAAAGTGACCACCACCAGAACATTTCAGGTCTCCTATAGAAAAAGTTCACTGAAGACAATATTGGACATGTAGAGCTAGCACAAGCCCCTAAAGAGCCTCTCTAAACTTGGAAATGAAAAAGTGAAGCCCCATATATTTTCTAGTCTCTCCTTATGCACTACAGATATGTAGAAAAAAGTAAGGGAAGTACACAGATAGATATAGTCTAGAATCTCAAAGTTAAATCAATATCCACCAAAAATATAGGTTTTCTGAATTATACCCAAAATAAAGGGACCTATGTTGACAGAGAAAGAAAAGAAAACAATATTATTCCAAGGACAACAAATACCTTTTGTCCATTTACTATGCATATAATATATAGCTCTTGACATTAGCCTCAACTAGCTTGAGCAGGTTGCCTAAGAAACCAGAGATAGGGTTTTACTGCAAAATGGCAGATGGCTCTTCACTGTTCCACAAGTGAACTAGATCTGGAAAATCCCATGTTCAGCTCTCGGGAAGCAAGGTAGTCCGTGACTTATCAATACCAGTCCATGGGATCCACAGAGTGTAAAAAGGGAATGACATAGCATGAGATCTGTCACTGTTCCCAAACTTACTCATCTATTTTACTTATGTGTTCCTAAGAATTCCCTGAAATTCCTTTTCTTCTAGTATCATTACAAATAAATACCCTTGAAGGACATGAGCTCTTTATGTTTTTTAGACTTGAACCAATTCTTTCAGAGTTTGTCAGCCTGATTATCGCCGAATTTATTTTGCCTGTCTTACAGAATTTCCTTAGCATACCTGTTATGCCTTGGATCTCAAATGTCCCCTAAAACTTTCATGTGTTCAAAGGTGATGGTTTGGCAAGGTTATTGGATTGTGGAGGTGGCACACTCATGGATGGATTACATTTATGCGTTTTCCCCTGAATGTGGTATTAGGAGAATTTACTAGGGGCGGGTCACTGGGGTGTGACCTGAGGGGTGGATTCTTGTCTTCGAGTCTTCCCTTCTCTCTCTGGTTCCTGGCTGCCCTGGGATGAGTCCTTTTCGTCTGCCAGGCTCTTCATCCTGCCATTTCTGCCTTGGAGCCAGCCAAACGTGGATTGCAAACTGTGAAACGTGGAGCCATATGAATCTCTCCTCCTTTAAATTGTGGAGAAGGGGTATTTTATCCCAGTGATGGGAACAACACAACACAAGTGCAATGGTTGTTTAAATATTTTTAAATATTTAAATGTTTCTGTTTAAATATTTTTAGATTAAATATTTTTATGTGGACATCCTGATCCTTTATGCAATTCTCTGTATATTTCTTCTAAATGTCATATAATAATATAATAGCTATCTATTTATGTGCATATATAATTTATTTCATTTGTGTGTGTACTTACAATTATGATAAAAGATAAATGTATGTGTATATGTAAAAATTGATGATCATAGATCATCAATGTATAAATCAAATATTTTAGGAATAAAATAAACTATGAATGAAAATATGCTTTGGAATTTTTTCTGTCATATATTAGGAATATATAATTTTCATAAAGATTATTAATATTATTATCAATTTAAGAGAAAATATTATTTTACTATTTCTAGCCTGTAAAATTTGTTTTGCACAGGGCTGTGTGTGTATCTATTTTACCATATAAAGGTACATACATTCATCAGCTCTGCTACAGAGAGACATTCACAGAGACTATAAAATATTTGCTATATTTTATAGAGAAAATAATATCCTTTTCCTTTTTTCTTTCTTACATTGAATCATGTAGTGATTCTTCTCAGTGTTTCATTGATTCAATGAAAATATGGTTATTAATCCTGTCACTCACTCCAGATAATATGCTAAGGAATAAAGTGATACTTTTGCAAATAAGTTTTGCAAAGCCACAGTCGTGGCTTTGTCTTTATTTCTGTATGAGCTTCTAGTTCTAGACATTTCAAAGTGAATTCTATACTTTTCTTTTCTCTTCTCTCTCTCTCTCTCTCTCCCTCTGACCCTCCCTCCCTCCCCCCTTCTCTGTCCCTCCCTCCGTCTCTCTCTCTCTCCCCCTCCATAAGGTCTTACTTTGTTTCCTAGGCTGGTTTTCAACTTGTGGCCTCAAGTGATCCTCCTACCTCAGCCTTCCAAGTGGTTTAGACTAAAGGAAATGCCCCTACCACCTGCTCAACTTTAGTCTTTTAAGCACATACCGATTCCTAGATCTTTCCCCAATGTAGATTTTTGCTTCTTGTTTTAGCTCATTTGCTGATTTCTTTTCATTTCTTAGAGAATTGTCTAAAATCAAGTTATTTTAATATTGTTCAGCTAAAATATTGAGTGAACTACCAATATGCAGTATATTTTGCCTTAGTCTTACATTTAAAAACATTTTTTCAAATATAACATGAGCATATGGTAGAAAATTTGGAAAATATGAAAGAAGAAAATTCAAAGTAGTACCATAATCCAGTATTCTGGATATTTGCATTATGATGCAAATTTTTTTCTTGTCTATGTATGTCATGTGGGAAGTTTAATGGAATACAATTAATGTAAAGTGTATTTTACTTTAAGGCTTCTGATTACCATTAAGCTAATATTCTTCTACTATTTGAATTCTTCATCTCTAGGATAAAACAAAATACAACAAGTTATATAGGTTATTTTTCTTTTCAATCTAAGTATTTCAAAGCTACCAAATCAATTCAAGCATGAGTGACTGGGATAGACATTACGAAGCATGATATCCTATATACGTGACATTTCTTGAGGAAGAGAATGGAGGGATGTTGGATTCACTGAGGGGATTTTTTACTTCTTCAAATACACACAATCTGATGCTCTCAATAAAAGCAAGGCCGAGTCCCTCATGACTGTCTCCTGTAAACAGCAAGTCAGGTTTGCAATAATAAATTGAATGAACTGTCACAAATATTTCTCAGTAAAATAAGGAGGAAAGTGTAACTGTAGCTGCATAAGATTTACATGTAGATTTGTAAAGCTTTGGGGTCTTTGTGGCTGAAATGCATTTCCAAAGGAAAAAAAATCAATATAAAACTACATTTGATATATTTCTTTGCTAAAAGCCACAACTTCCAGTATTCTGGAGAGGAATGATTTATAACCATTACATCCAACAAAATGTTCTTTTTGGCCCTGAAATCTGATAATTTGGTCTTACATGGTGACTGTGCTTCTAGAAATAAAACTCCTGTCCATCACCATTATTATTATAAAGGATAGCCTGAGAATTGCTGTAGAAAACATAGCACATTTCACTGCTTTACTCATGTGTGATAATTGCAGAATTTTGGAATTGTATTAGCTACAGAGAAAGAAAAATGAAGACCCTAAAATTGTTTCAGGTAGAAAAGAGCAGGGGACCTTGGTTTGCTATCTTGGGAACACCTTTCTTGGTATATTCTGTGTAATACATATTTTTGGCCTTCAGATGTATTTTTTAATGTATCAGTCTGAAAACATTTTCACTGCCTTGCAAATGTGTTATCAGCCTAACCCCCCCCCCTTTACATCATCATATAATATAGGGAAAGATGGAGAATCAGCTTGTAGAATTCATTTTTGGTTTTTAATTATTGTGTTTGGGGGAGGGAATTATCTCTGGATTAGTCATAGTTGTGTGGTTGTATATGGATATCTTTTGCCAGAAAAAGTTCTTTTAGACAGATGTCCTACTCTGAATAAACAATAGCTTAAGGCCATCATACAAGAATAATCAAAAATTAAAAGTGGCTGCAAAATGAAGAAAAAGGATAATTCTACTTGTGTTACTACAATAGTTTGTCTGGTCACCTTGTAATGACTTACAGCTGCCAGGAAAGGCACATGATAACTGTGTGTCAAAAGTGAAGTTTCCTCCATATTTCATCCTAATAGAAGAGTTGGTTTTTAATTCACAGTGCAATTAAGAAGAAACTCCATCGTTTCTCGGCCTTTTGGCTAAGATCAAGTGAAGAAGAAACTCCATTTCAATACAAAAAGGTAATAAAACCAACCCTCTTAGCGCTGAATGAAAGAACATTTATAATTTGGGTACAAACACCAAGCAATTATCATCATAAAGTATGTAAAAATTAGTTACAGAAAGTGCCCATGCAAGAAATAAACAAAGAAATTAGATTTCTCCAGTGATTAATTTAATGATAAGAATTTACAACATACTGAATAGAACTAAGATCTTTATAAACATCATTGATAAAAGATCAGTATTTGAATGAGCCTTAAAAAGATCTTATGAGACAAGGCTGAAACTCTTAAAAAAATAATGAACATTTAATTCAGTAAGAAAAAGCAACATCCCACCACAGATTGAAGGGAGTAAATAGGATACAATATGTTACAGTTTATATGTAGATGTGCCCCAAGAGCTGCACGCACTTGCATGTAGGGCTTTTGATAGGAGCTTGGATTATGGGGGCATCATAGCTGACACTGTTAGGAGGTGCAGTTTTTTTTGGGGGGGTACCGGGGATTGAACTTGGGTCCTTGCGCTTGTGCAGCAGGCGGTGAAAGCACTGAGCTAAATCCCCGGCCCCAAGGAGGTGGAGTTTGGTCAGTAGAGGCCAGTGACCTCAGGCATCACCTGAAAAGGTGTCAGTCTGTCTAGCTCCTTCCTTCACTCTCTGCTTCTTGAACATTATGATATGAGCAGGTTTCTTCTGCCATTCCCTTCCATCATGCCTACTTGTCTTGGTGCCAGCCAACAATGAACTAAAAAATTAGCCAAAATAATCTTTTTCTTCTGTTAAGTTATGAGTTTTGGGTATTTGTCCCAGTGACAAGAAAATGACTAAGATTTTGGTACCAGAGAAGTGGGGCCATTACTGTGACTGTACCTGACCATATTGTTTAGAAGTCTTGGCATGGAGTTACAAGAAGTTTGGAAAGATTTGGAGATGACAGCTGAAGAAGCAACCCTCAAATACTAGAAGCATTATGGGAGATTTTGGTTGGAGATCAGAAGACTAAAATCCTGATAAAAGGCAGGATATATTCCAGGCTCAAAACATATCAGGTAGGAATAAGAAATACATTGGCATTTGGACTCCAGGGCATGTGTGTTATGCCTTGGAATAAAATCTATCTACCTTTTGGTCATGTCCTGAGACTTTGTGGGGAACTGATATTAATTAATCAGGTGAAGGAAATTTCAAGGCAGCCCAATACTGAGACTGTGGCATAGGTATTGTTGGGTTGTTAGGCAAGTTCTGTATTGAGAATCGATAATCAACTGCAAAACTGAGTGATTTTTAAATGTTTGAGTTTCAACAGAAAGGAAGCTCCTGAAACCTGCTGGCTTTTAATGTTTTGACTAAGAAAATCTTCGTTGTTGAAAAATTAGTATTAAAAAGAAAGCAATAACTTTACAACAGGAAAATAGGAATAATGCTTTGAAGGCATCCCTGAGAATAAGCAAGACCCTACTCATTGTAGGCTCCAGGGTTCAAGAATATAAACCTTACGTTTAAGAAGATAGCCCCAGGACACCATGCCCACAAAAAACCATTTAAAGAATTGATTTTTTGGTATTCATTTCACAGTTCTCAGCCATCCAGGCACTCAGAGCCTGCTGTAGCTTTGATTCAAGGAGGCCTGGCTACTGTTTAAGCTGGTGACAGAATTGTAGTTATCCACGTGGTGCTGGTCTTACAGCGAGGCAGAATGAAAGAACTGTGTAGCATGGAGACTTCCACTCAGATTTCAGAAGAAGGCCTGGGTGGCCAGGCAATGTATCCCTCAGAGGGAAGTGCATAAAATAGTGAGAATGCAGCCCAAAATGCACCAGAGACCCCAGGAATTTTGAGAAGACTGGGATCCAGAATGTCAGAAAAGTAGCAGGAAGTGAGCAGAGCCTCCTCAAGAGAGGTCACGGGGACTGGCAGACAGTGCCATGGGGCTAGAACCACTTGCAGTTTGTACCTCTTCACAACCTGCCCTAAGAGCTGGATACAGAGCTATAGGATTTAATGTTTGCTCTGCTAAGTTTTTGTCTTGGTTTGGTCACATTGATTTTGTCCCATTGATTTCTATTTACTTATTCATCCCTTTTGGAATGGAAATATTTACACTGTGTCATTGAATAATAGAAATGTTTAACTTTATTCATGATTTTTACATGGGCTGAGAGTTAATAATTTGCCTTGAATCTCAGAGGAGTCTTTCAAGCTGAATTTTTTTAAAAAAGTGCTGGAACTGTTAACATTTTGGTGATTTCTAGAAACAGATTGAGTTTTGGATAGAGATATTCATGGGTCTTTTGGAGGTCAGAGGTCATATTTATGGTTTATATATAAAATGGTCCCAAAAGCTACATGTGTCTGAAAGGTGGTTACATTATTGGGGTGCTATAGCTGACTTACTATTAGGACATGGGGTCACTGAGGACATGACCTGGAAGGTGATATTTCCTTTTCCATCTCCTTCCTTCAATTTCTGCTTTCTGCTCCCTGTATGCTTGAACAACTTTCCTCTTCCAATCACTTCCATCATTCTCTCCCGCCTTGGAGCTGGACAATCATGAACTAAAACTGTGAGCCAAAATAAGCCACTTGTCTTTTAAGCTGAGGGTATCAGGTATGGTTTCTCAGCTATAAGGAAATGTGTAAATCATAGTACATAGACCAGTATAAAGCAAAATTGGAAACCACAGATGGATAAATAATATGGACGCAACCAGAGGTAGTGTAAGCTCCTTTATGACATTATTATTAAGATCTATACCAATTTAAAGTGGACAAATATTAAACACATCATTTATTCATTAATTGATGTCACATTTGAAGTAATTAAATATTCAGCACATGTGATTTTAAATTTAAACTATGATTTCACTCAGTTTTAGGTATTTGGTTTTGTTCTATTTACATATGTGTATGCAAATATTTATCTTCATTAGTCTTATATGATAGAAACACATCAATGTATTACTGTAGAGAGATAAGCACATCTAATGGAAGTCATAACTATTACAATCTACATTCAGAGGTCCAGCGCAAAAATAAAGATGAAACATGATGCAAAAATTGCTCTTGTGTTTTGACCTGCGTCTTCTAATAGTGAATTATTTGACCTTAACATGTGTTGAGAAGGTGTGGTGGATTAACTAATGGTCAACTTGGAATGCCTAACTGAACTGAGGCAGCCTAGTTTGGGCCTGGAAGACTCACCTGAGGGTTGTTGTCAATAGCATAAAAGAGAATGGGAGAGGAAGATCACTGGCTCTTGATTATCTTGGAGAAGTTTGCCACAGCTGGTTTTCCTCATCTGAACTTGGCTGTTCTTGTCGGGAGCTCAGATCTTTGCTGTCCCTGGGAATGGCTTCTGTTCTCATCAGGGAAGCCCTGATCTTCACCCCGAACCTCGCTTCCTGGCTCTGGTATAGATCCCTTAGCCTGGTGGCACAAATCCTTCATCCCACCAGCACAGGTTTTCTTTCTTCCACCACTGGTCTTTGGCCTTTCCTTCCTGATGTAGATCTTCCATACAGACAAGCATGAATTATTGCAGTGGGCTCTGGACCACTGGCTGGACTTGTGGAGGACAAGGAATAGCTGGACATTGCCTTGGACTCTAGGCCTTCAGCTGGAAGTGTGCAGGACATTGCTGTGGGACCCAGACCATTGGCTGGTTTCTTTGAGTCTGTAGTGTGTGAACAGATCTCTTGCACTATTCTGCATTTGACTTTTTAGGTGACTATTATAAAATAATCCTGTAAATGTTGTGTTCTGTAGTAAATCTATTCCCTTGTAAACCCTGACTACAACAGAAGGTGTCATCTAATAGTTAATAAAATACTTTTCTGTAGCATGTTATCTGAAATATCTTTTGCCTTGAACAGATATAAAGCACAACATATAGCAAAATAGGTCTAATTTTTGTAAAGAATGATTTATTAGTAGACAGCCAAAACAACTCATTCATGTATTAACTAAGGTTGCTTTCAAGCTACAATTGAGTTGGTTAGAAGCCACAGAGCTGTTTATTGCACAAGCCCTAAAATATTTATTTACTATTTAATAATTCAGAGAAGAAGTTTCCAATGCCTGACATAGAGAAATGAAGAAGGTTTTTGAGTTAGATAGGCTTGTGTGGAACTAGGTACTGCAGGTGGACCTACATGATTTATGCTAAATTTTGATATCAGAAAATTTCCCGCTTAAACGGCTGCAATTGACTTATAGTAAAGCATTCTCTATTTTCTCAGTCATTGTCCTGAATATGCATAATTCTCCACCAACTCTGATACTGGGCTATTCCCTTGCATTTGTAGAATCCACCCAAGAGCTTCTATATAATTCATTTAAAATCATAAATCAAGTAAAAATGGAAATGAAGTGCTTTTTTATCATCCTATTTTGATAAGCATACCTTCTTCACACTCTAGAAATCCAAATTTAAACCATAGGTTCACTTTTTAAAGAATATCTGTACCAAAACATGACAGCAGGAGGGCAATCCATCCTGGGCCTCTACATTGCTATTCTTTCCAGGGTTTTCTTCTACTCCTTACTTCTTCCTGCATTGAGATAGAACCGCATGTGTGTAGACCTCTCAGAGCGCAGGTCTAAACTTCATATATCCATCCTCAAAGTGTCCCCTTGCCTGGCTATGCTGAAGGGCTGGGATGACAAAAGTTAGGGGCATAATCAGTCCTTGGGAAACACATCCACAGTGAAGAAAGTCCCAGAGGCTTGGTCAACAGGAGGATCACAAGTTCAAGCACAGGCTGAGCAGCTTACTGACAGCCTGTCTTAAAAAAATGCTGATGAGGTACCTCTGTAGGAAGGCCTGAGTTCAATTTCATTACTTCCATTTAAAAAAGAGGAATCTTAATAACAACAAAAAAAATAAAATAAAAAAGAAGAATCATAGATTCAACATACGCTTCTTTCGATCCTCCAGATTCTTCACTCCGTGGAGAGATGTGTTACATACAGAAATGCTGAGCCATCTATCCTAATATACTCTCTGCTTAGGACCAGCTGCATTAAAATTCCCCTGGGATAATGGTTCCCAAAAGGGAGTTATTTTGTCCTTTAAAGGGTATTTGTCAATTTCTGAAAGTACTTTCACTTTTCATGACCACTCAGCGGAGGGAGTGCTGCTAGCATCTAGTGGAAGTGTGGAAGAGTGGAAGACAGGAACGCATAAGGCAGATATCCAAAAAAGAAAGTAAAATAAATCCTCCTTGATGTTTGATGAGGTCACATCCCAATAAGTTCATCATAAATTGAAAATATCACAAGTATAAAATTAGCACACCTAATCTAAGAAATACCACAACATAGCCACATGGTGTTGTATGGAGTATCGGTTGCTCATCCGTGTAACATGTAATTGCAGTGCAGAATGAGACCTGTGACTTTCAACCCACTGCTCAACATCATGATAGAACACTGTATTTCACATTACCAGCCTGGGAAAATGTTAAAACTCAAAACTAGAAGTATACTGTCTACTGAGTGCATATCAATTTTAGGCCACCATGAAGTCCAAATATCATAAGTCAAACCATGAATGGTAAGGAATTATTTTTTCTTGTTTCACATATTAATGATACTGAGGTTTAGAAACTCTCACCTAGGATTTAATTAGAAATGCAGAAGTTCAGGCCACCCTGAACCAATTAAATCTGAATCTGAAATGTGAGAGAGAAGGCTGAAAAATGTCTCCCTAGAAATATCTTGTGTTGGCCTCTTCCACACAGACCAGTCCCCAAGATAGACCATGTATTAGGCCACTAAGCAGTTTTTAATAAATTTTTAAAAGTTCAAATCATATCATCTATTGTCTTTGGTTACCACAGAATAAAAAAAAAATGCAAGGAAAAATACAAATGTGACATTTTAACAAGTTCATGACCAAAGAATAAGTCATTGAGGAAACTGAACAATTCAAAACACTATTTCAAAACCTGAGAGAGACAGCAAAGCTAAAAATAAGTGAGAAGTTTACAGCAATAAATCCATACTTCCAAAGAGTCCAAATCTTTCAAGTAAACAACTAACAATTCATTTCAAGAACATATAAAAGCAAGACAAAAACTAAAGGCAAATTACAAGGCAAGAAATCATAAAAATCAGAACAGAAATACATGAAATCATTACTTAAATATGTTAAAAAATATTAGCTAAGCAAGAAGGAAATGACACAAACTTGACAAATCTTTAATTAGACTAACGAAGACAAAAGAGAGAAGCAAAATAAATCTGGAACTGAAAAAAAGAGTTATACCAACTGATACCAGAGAAATAGAAAGGCTTTTAATATACTATGAAAAGTTGTCTCTTAAAGGGATTAGAAAAGCCAGAAAAAATGAATGAATTCTTGGGTATAAAGTCTATGCAAATTGGATCACTAAGAAATAAAAATATAAATAAACCAATAACAATCACTGAGGTTGAAGCATTTCTATTGAAAGTGTTCCCTCAAGAAAAGTCTAGGATTTGATGGCTAAACTGCTGCATTTGACAAAACATAAAGAAGAGGTAATCTATGATCTCCATTATCTACTCCAAAAAATTAAAAAAGTAGAGAACTCTGCAAAACTCATTCTATAAGGCTATCATTACAATAATCCCAAAGTGAACAAGAACAAAACACCAAAGAAACCTAGAGACCAATATTGTTGAAGAACAATTGTTAATGTTGTAACATTTGTTGAAAAAATTTTAGCAAACCAATCCAACAGTGCATCAAAAAATGTAAGCATCATACTCAAGTGGAAATTATCCTAAGGAAGCAAGGATAATTCAATACATACAAATCCATAAAGATAACTTACTGTACTGAAATATTGAAGAACACTATATGATCATCTCAATAGATACAAGAAAACATTCATTACAATTCAGCATTCCTTCATGGTAAAATCTTTTAAAAAATCATACATGGAAGGAACATATCTCAACACCATAACTACAAATAACAAACCCAAAGTAAACATGAAACTGAATGGAGAAAATCTGAAGTGATTTCTCCATGTTTCTGAAAAACACAAGTATACCCTCTTCCACCACTCCTACTCAACTAAGATCTTTGAAAATCTTAGCAAAATCAGTGAACTGAGAGAAACAAGGAAGTGATATCCAAACTGAAAAATAAGTCAAATTATCCCTCTTTGCAGATGACATGATTTTATATGTAGGAAAATCGAGAGATTGCACAAAAATAGTTAAAACTGATAAACATGAACAATAAAGTTGTAGAAAACAAAATCAACACACAATAGACAGGTGCATTTTAATTAACCAGGAACAACTTGCTGAAAAAGAAATCAAGAAGCAACCCAATTGCTATGAAAATTTAAGAATAAATTCAAACAAAGAAGTGAAAATCTCTGTAATTAAATTCTTAAAACACTGATAAAAAGATTTAAGAGCACACGCACACATATGTGCCATGTTCATGGATTAGAATAATTGTTAAAATTTCCACACTACACATGTAGTGACAAGATCTATAGATGCAGTGCAATTTTCCTTAAGACACAAAAGACCTACTCTAAGCAAAACAGTCATAAGACAGAAAAAAAAAAGCATAAAGCTGAAGCTGTCCCAGTAAGGGATGACAATACACAAGACAAAGTTATAGTAATCACACTACTAAGGCACTAGCATAAAAACCTATGTATAAACCCACATGTGGAACGTAGTAGAGAACCCAGATATATGGGGCCTGAGTTTTAACTCAGTAGTGCAGCTGCGTGTGTTGCAAACACAAAGTCCCGAGTTCACTCCCCAGCACCAAAAACAAAAAAAGAACTCAGATATGAAATATGTGCAGTCAATAGATCTTGAGTAAACTGTATATCCATATGGACAAGAATATACTAGATACCTACCTCTGACCACATACAAGCATTTACTCAAAATGTATTAAGAATTGAATGTCATATCTACATGTATGCAACTACTGGAAGAAAACATAGTGGGAACACTTAAAAAACATTTCTGTAGGCTAAGAATTTATGGATAAAACTATAAAAATCAGAGTCAACTCAAATAATTATATTGCCCCAAAGAAGTTTCTGCACAGCAAAGAAAACAAGACAATAGTAAAAATATGACCCAAAGAAAGGAGAAATGTATTTGCAAACTGTCCAACAAATGAGGGATTAACTAGGATGCAGCAAGACAGAAATAGTCTTTTTTATCACATATGTGGGAACCACAGTGTACAGAAATTTATAACATATTTCAAAATCAATAAAAGTCTCAGAAGTTCCCCAATACATGTTGCTAATTGCAGTGGACCCTCAAGTTATGCCAGGCCTGACATAGGAACAATTTGAGTTAATTCTGTTAATGGAAAATCCATTTGTGTTTTGTTATCTATAGATTACACCCAGGTAAACATCCAGATCTCAGCTGTATTGACTTACAACCAAACTTCTCTCAGGAACCACTCGAGTTTGTAAGGCAAGGCTCCACTGAATCTTGCTTGGATTATTGTACATTACTTACTCATACCAAATTATATCGAACCCCATATATATGTACAAGTAATACGTGTCTATTAAAATCCATAATATCCATTTAAAAATAAACATTTACTTATAATGAACAAGAAAATGAAAGAAACTGATACGTAAGCTCCTCCATGTGTGGACATTGAAGTCAACCAAGCTCCGCTCCAAAACCGAGGTAGGGACAGATCTCTCCTCTGCCTTGCAAGGGGAAGCTATTCGTGGAGCCAACAGCTCATTGCGTTCTCGCAGGACATTCCAAGACTGGCATTTTGTAATAATTTTCCCTCATTCCAACATAGGTTTTTCCTCTATTGGTGAATTCCATTTATAAAAGAGTCAGAAAAATCAAAAGCATCTTGTATTGTCATTGTCTTCATACTGTGAGTATAGCCTGGCAAATTCAATGTAGAGGAAGAATTTTGAAGGATGCATGAAAGGCTGTATCAATTGAGCTTAGAATTCCTGATCAGCCATCACATGATTTAAAACATTTTGATTATCCTAAAATGAACCCTCACGGTTGCCTTGACTCATATCCTGAATTTTATGAATTGGGGAAAAAAGCATTTCATGGACAAAAACACATCACAGCATTTTTAGAGGATTTCGTTATCTGAACAGGGCAAAGGGATACTTCTGGGAGTGAATGCTAAATGTCTGTCTCTCCGAAAATAGCTCATTTACTGATGATAACAAATGCTTTTCTCAGACTAGAAAGTGTTGGGAATGAAAGAAAAGAAATTTCTTTTTTAAGTCTATGAATTTTTATTTATTAATATAAAAATGATTGTGTTTAGGATGATTCGTTTTCTACCCATGCATGTACAACCTAAGGAACTATTTCAGTTTCATGGTGAAAAGGAGGACAGATGTCCGTCACATCCACAAGCAGAATATTTCTGGAAGTGTCAGGAACATTAGAGAGCCTTATGAAATGTCTCAAAAGCACCATTATGTTTTGGATACTTTTGATGTGCTGGAGATTAAACCCAGGGGCTCAGTATACCAGGCAAGCACTCTCTCATTGAGCTGCACCTGATCCATAACTTTGATCTTAGATGTTCCCCAAAGACTCCTGACTCAAAGGGTTGGTCCCAGAGGGGCAGGGTTGGGAGGGGGTGGGACCTTTATAGTGGGGCCTAAGTGAAGAAAATCTTTAGGTCATTGAAGGTGTGGCTTGGACAGGATACTGACAAGCCAGTCTCCTCCTCTTGCTCTCCATTTTACTTCCCACTGATGAGATGAGGGGCTTTGCTTTCCCCTTTGTGTTCACTCACAAAGAGTAATGAGGCCAACCATCATGGACTGGCACCTCCATACTATGATCCAAAATCAATCAATCAATCAATCAATCACTTTTTATCTTTACAAGATGATTACCTCAGGTATTTGTTATGTAAGGGACAATCACGGAACAGAGGAGTGTAGAATTTATTGTGTTGTGATACACAATGCTGAAGTGAAGGAGGTGGGTCTTGAACTGATCCTATTGAGCCTTCACAGTTCCCAAGGTACACATGACACCGTGAGCTCCATCCATCCCCTTAAGAAATGCAGCCACTTGCTACTTTCCTACCCTGTCTGATTTCACATTTCTGTTTTCAGTTTTACTCTAATTAAAAGTTTTAAAAATATTCATTTAGAATTTACAGCGTGCCAGAGAGTGCTATTGAAGAGAAAAATACATAAAAACATTTCAGTATCACTATGTGTAATGAAAGTTAAGTCTTTACTTCTTTTTTATTTTTTCCTCTTAAAATATCGTCTTCATCATTTCTATCACAATTTGATAAAATGTACATTTTCACAAGAAAAAGCATGTATTACCATCAGTTTGTGTTGAATGAAGACACCAATGAAATACTAAGGTATAATATAGAGATTCATTAAGTATTTTCTAGCTGTTGAAATTTTCCAGTATAGAAAGTCATTCTTTCTCCACTTTTCTAGGCTGATAGTTCTGGAACCCTCAACAGTTTTTGTTTAGGGGAATAATTCAATTAACTGTTTATATGGATACTTTTCAGAGAAAATGTGAATTCTATTAACCTTTGGAAAAATCATATGTGACTTGTGTGTTTTTCAGCCTCTTCCTCATGCCGGAGCTATTTGTTTCACGCCTGTCTAGCACAGATCTTGACTTCCATGAAGGAGTCTGAATCATCCATTGTAAAGTAGCGAAAGGCAGAGCAGCTCTGAGACACCCCATGAAGTGGCACTTCCTGATGTGGCATCCTGGGGTGCCACCTCACCTCTAATTACTGAGCATTTTATTTATTCCCAAGAATTTTTCTTTGCTTAGGTTTTTCCATCCCCTTGCCAGCAGGAATCCTAGTCATTAGTAGACGTTATTAAGAACACGTGCTTTTGCTGAGAGAGAGTGTTTCTGTTAGATAGATTCCTCATTAATTAGACCCACATCTTTCTCCTGTTTTTTGATTTAACTAGGTAAGTCATAATCTCGAAATATCATGGCTTTTTTCATATATATACATATATATATATTCAAACATAATTAATCCTCCTTTCCCACTCCAACTCTCTGTCATATGATTTCCATTTCATTTGCTTTAAGAAATGAAATTATATCTCTCAAAGACTGTGTATATTTTATAGAGTCCTAAGATCAGATTCACTTTTATCTACATTTTCGATTAAATTATTGATGTATAATCAACATAGATTTGAGCATTGGGGTATAGTTGACAGAATACAAGACTCATATAATAACTGTAAAGACAATATGAAGTCGCTTTTATTCTTTTTCTAAATTAAACAGGAGCTGATATAAAGCCAGTCTTTATGAATCATGTTCACATTAAGAATCCTATTTCCCCAATGACTCATAAACAATGGACTGAATATTGGTATTTTTCATGCTGATGTTTGTTTCCTGTCTCTCATTTTTCTCTGATTACATACTTGAAAGGTGGAGGAAGATTATTTTAAGACCCCATTGAAAGCTAAACTTAAAAATTGAAATTTAAAAATTGAATAATCACATAGTTATAGATTACTAGAATAAATCATATTGAGGATTCTTTTCAGTGTATTTTAGATTAAAATTTTGAAATGTGGCTAATGAGGCTGAAGATACTCTTAAAACATACAGTCCATATTGATTTGCCTTCTTAATGTCAATAAAACAAGAAATTATAGAAAACAACAGTCTGTTGTTTATGGCTAAGGAATCTCAGAATTAAATTTTACCAAATTCCCTTAGTCATATAATACTGAGTTTGAAGCTGCTAATCAAAAGTACCCAGACAAGATTTTTAATACAGAATATATGAAAAGCATGCTTTTGCTTGAATTGGATTAATGAAATTTTCAAGTTTGTATTTTAGAGGAAAAATATGAGAAATAATCCCACAACACTTAGCAATAATCTAAGGAACACTAGTGATACAAGGAAAGTAATAGGAATTAATAATTATTTAAAAGACATGATAGAGCTGGGGATTTAGCTCAGTGGTTTCACCACCTGCTGCACAAGCACAAGGACCTGAGTTCGATCCCCGGTACCAAAAAAAAAAAAAAAAAGAAAAAAACCCCAGAAAACTAAAAGACACAATATTCTCGGATAATTGATATTTGACTTCCACTCCATGCATATTAAATCTGAATTTTTAAAAATAGAAGAAACACAGTAGTGTGCTAGCAGAAGAAAAAAGAATTCTAAAAAAAGAGAAAAAACTAAATGAAAGTGAATAAAATATTCTAAGACAGATATGGAATTAATAAGATATACTTTTATATTTCAGCAATGAGGAAAAAATTCTAAAACTTTCAAAGGAAGAGAAAAACATTTCCCATAAATACAATAAAAATCAGGTATTTTACAGAGACTCAAAAACAACAGTTAAGTTCAGAATCTGAGTGAGCCTAAAATGCAAAATGTCTTTATTTATGACCAAGTTTTTAACTATTTTGGAAAAGAATAAAAATAATTATTCATACATGAAACTTTAGAAAGCATTTCATCTAGGTATGTGCCATGAATAAACTACTTTAAAAAGTTGCAGAATAATAAAATTTAGAAGAAAACAGAAATTCAAGTAAGTAAAATAAAAAGAACAAATGATCAAGAATGATTCATTTTTTTCTAGTTGTAATACAGAAATTGTTAAATACTTCTGAAAGCAACATCTATATGTTTAGCAATAAAACATTGAAACAGAGCCTTGAATTTGAGATAAAATTAATCCCTACTTAAAAAGTAATAAAACAACCTTTTTTATATTACAATTGTTCCCAGAAATATCAAAAGAGCTACCTTATTCAGCCTTTCTTCCTTCACCTCCTTATTCCCCTTAATTTAGATTTTCTTCCCCATCATTCCACTTAATTTCAACTCATCAAAGTTACCAATAAGGAGATCTCCCCAAAACAAGTTAAATCTCCATCTGAATCATAATTGACCTCCATCATAATGCCTCTGACACCATTGAAAATTTCCATTTCAATAAAAATTACTCTGCATTGTAAATATCACTGTTTTATTTAACTTCCTGTGGTGCCAAGGACCCTTCATTCTCCTTTCCCAGATCCTTCCTTTTGAGATCTCTACAATGCCAGTATGCCTCTGGGCACAACTTGGATCTACCTTTAGTATTGCTAGCACTAGTGTATTCTAGGTGGCATTCAGACCCATGATGTTAAATACAGTGTAAAATATTGACTTCTCAAAATAAATTTCTGAGCTCCATACTGATGTCTCTAGCTGCCAATTTGATGTCTCTATTCGAATATCTAGTGGGTTTCTGAAATGCTCTGTGGCTGAAATATAATTTTTCCTTTTCTCCTTAAAGTTAGTCTTTATATTTCTACCAGAGCTCTAAATGATATCTTCATTCACGTGAATGCAGAGGAGAAAAAACCCAGGATTTATTCTACATTTCTCTTTTTTCTTAGTTTTAATTCCCAATGAAGACATCTAAGTGCAAAATTTATTTCCTGTTTCAATCACTGAAAATATCCACCACTGTTACTTTAGTTTTATTTCTTGCTTGTACAACTATAACAGACTCCTAATTATTTTTTTTACAGTACATAATGGATACATTCTTCATGGGGAATGGGTACATGTACATGACACATATTAATTCTTTTTTTAACCCCTACTTCTCCCTTTCCCCACTCGCCATCCACCTCTCAGTTCCCTTTTGCAAAAGATCTGTCTCTCTGTTTTCTGCTATGTATTTTTTATTTTTCTCTTCATTTATTTTATGAGTTTCTCATATAAGAGAAATTATGTGGTACTTAAGCTTGAGTGTCTGCTTTATTTCATCTAACAATTGCTTCTTTACTAACCTCTTTTCCCACTAAAAACAGATCTAGAAATACTTTTAAGACCATAAGACAGATTAAAACGTACTAAACTCTTTTTAATGTTTGTGACTTATCCACTTATCACTCTGAAAATTTACACACAATGACATATTTTACATCATTAGAATATATCAGGCTTTACTGTGTCTCTAAGAATACTTATTATCAGTACTTTCCTGTTTTGTGCAGTACTGGGGATTACACACAGGGTATTCACACTGACTTCCATCTCCAGCTCTTTTATATTTTTATGTTTTGAATCAAGATCTCAATAAGTCACTAATTTGCACAAGTTGGGCTTGAATTGTAGACTCTCCTTCCTCACCCTCCCAGAGTGCTGGTATTATAGTCTTGTACCACCCTACTGGCTCTCTCATGGATACTAAAGATAGTCCCTTCTTATCATTCAGATCTCTATTCAAATATTAGTTCCCTAGAAATAATTTTGTTCCATATTCTCTCAATATTTACATCTTCATAAACATCCTGCTGCATTATTTTCTATTCCATTTTGGAAATGCAATTAAAACCAAATATCATGTTCCCATCAGGAACACCTGTCCATAAAAGTAGAAAAGATATGGCAAAATTTTATTATTAAACAACCATTAAACTAGTATTGATGTATACCAGAGGCAATCTGCTCAGATATTGCACTTGCAGAAATGAATATTTCCCTTCATCATAGTGAAACTGATACAACCCTTTACCTGCATGGTGTCAACATAAGTAGCAACTGGTCTTACAACTAAGAGCAATTCAAGGTACCCTTCGTCACACACATTTCATCTAAATTTACTCTATAGTCAGCCTGACCATCTGACTTAACGGATTGGATTTATCTAACAGAAAAATAAAGCTCTCACATGTTTAGAATCAGTTCTATATCTTTAATTTGGAGTAAGGTACCCACTGAGGTATTCTTTTATCATTACCTCAAAACCAAGAGAAAGCACATAAATGTTTTTGATGATTAATTTACAAGAAACAGTTCCTAGATCCTAGAGAAAGATATCTCTTGGTCTTGAAGCTGTCAGAAGGCCTGTCAGCTTTTTAAAAGATTTACATACATTTCAAAGAGACAAAGAAGAGCTTAAAATTACCTTTTTTTTTCTAAAATAAATTCTTTAAGAAAGGGCATGGGGAGATATATTTTCCCCTTCCTTATTTCCAATAGGAATAATTAAGTCACTTATTTTTTATTTGTATTACAACTTACATTACTGTAATTATTGTCTTTTGACTACTCTGGTAGCCAACAGAAATGTATTATCTGTAGGTTAATGATTCTGGATATTATATCTCCTTTTTACTGAAATTTAACTTTCATCAAGACCAACAACTTCTACTCCAAGTTTAAAATTACATCTGGATTGTCTAGAGGAGTTTGTGGATCATATTAGGTACATCATAAATATTTATAGGATTAATAATCAAATGATGTTACTATTTAGCAATATTTAACATTATTTCATACTAGTGATGTGTGTGTGTGTGTATATGTATATATGTGTGTGTGT